>OY728157.1:1952758783-1954008783 GCA_963277665.1 Viscum album
GAAGTTTGATGAAATACAAATGGACTTTTATTTTTCATTACATATAGTCATCAAGGAAAAAATATTAATTGTGTGGTGATAGACTAAATTACAAAATTTAATAACTTTATTCCCATTCATGATAATACTAAAGTTAATGAACATGGGAATATTTATCTGTTACAGATTATCAAGTTGAATGTTTTTTGAACTGCTATTATTTCTGATAGGTCTGTAATTTACATATATTTTTTAGAGATCAATCTTGGTGGATAATTTACCCTAGGTAAATTTTCACATGATGTACCATTATATCAACCCTCATGTTTTATAATAAGACATTGCATTAATTTTTCGGAATACTTTAAATAATATAAAACAGATTCCCATATAATGTATTAGTTTAGTGACTCTGTAAGCTTGAAACAAAAATCTTATAACTCAGTGAATGATATTTGTTGTTTCCTACAAGGATACCCCCTTAGTTAATATACTTAAAATCCATTCTTCGTACTCTATGTAAATGAAATATAAGAATGGGTTGTGCTTGAACTCATTGTATGGGTAAATGAAATAAATACATAAGGATAACATAAACATATGGGTATGAGGACATGATCATATCATTGGAAGATCACACCCTTCAAATAAATGATCATAAACTTGAATCATGGAATAACTATTAGCAGTTAATAAGACATGAATCATAAGATAATCATGAACATAAGTCATTAAATCATAACATATGAATAAGACATGGAATTTTTGAATACACATCGATGTATAACATCAACATCATGAATAATTACAAATAGGTTCACACATTATATTATGGACAATATATTAGGCCCTTGAATAGACTTATAGACATTGAACTGGGTTCATGTATAATGTTGTCATCATTCAACATGGTTCATGCATAAAATTGTGAACGTGTAATCAAATTAACACATAGACATATGGGCATGCAACTAGGTCTATGAATAATGTTGTGAACCTGAAATAATTTTCAAGTAAAACATCATGAACATGTGATCAATTTGATACATAAACTTATGGAAATAAAACTAGGTCCATGAATAACATTTTGAACCTGAAACCATGTTCATGCATAACATTATGAATAATTAATTAGGATCACATATAAACTTATGGGCAAGCAACCTGTTCCATCCATAACATTGTGAACATGTAATTAGGTTCACACATAACATTATGAACACATAATAAAGTTCTCTGATAACATTGTGAACATGTAATCAGGTTTATGCATAAACAAATGGATATGAAACCAGGTCCACATATAACATTGTGAACATGTAATAAGGTTTATTCATAACATTAATACACATGATTCATCCATAGTTACCGAATTTATTGGAGGGAGATATAGGTCCCAATGTTCACATAATGTAATCATACATGCATGTTCCACATAACAATCATCTTATCATTAACAATGAAAAGATATGTGTTTTATAAATATCAAATCATAACTATATGAAATGAAATGGGTATCATTAAGATTTCATCACATAATAACCTATGGAAAAGAGAGAGTTTTTATAATCATTTCTTCAAAGAATTACCCACGAATGGAAGCAGAAATCAAAATTATATAACCCATATAAAAGAAAAAGGATCCATAAGAATAATTACATCAAAACAAAAGCCATTCAAGTAAGAATATGAACTTAACCTTTCAATCATTTCCTACATGGACATGAGTAACATTAAGAGATTTCATCTCAGATGGAAAATAACTTGAAAAGTTATTATGAAATTTTTTTTGGAGGAACATATCTTTTGTTATTTGAAAATATATTTTAAAATATAAAAAAAATTTAAAAAAAATTCTTTGTAAATACATTTAAAACATATAAAGGAGGCATGAAATAATTTTGAAAACCATTTTCCTTGAAAACATATAATGAAATCACTAAAATATTTTGAAAATAATTTATTCAAAAACAAGATTAAAAAAATTAATTACCTTTTTTAAGAAAACATTTTTCATTAAAATTATACTTGTAAACATACAATATAATATTTAAGGTAATGGATGTCATGATGATTGGTATGTCCTTACTTGTCGAAAATTCTTTTTTAACTGTAAATGCATTGAATAGTATCTTCGTTTAAAAATGATAAGAATATTCCTCCTAAAACAATTATTTAAAAGTTACATCATGGATAAGATTTTCCTTTAACATCATTGGATAAATGTATAACATTTTCAAAATAATTTTTCAAAATCATGGTTTTGAAATAATAATGATTTTTAACTGAAATGAGATTTAAATTCAGTCATTAATAAAACAAATTTCTTAAGTATATTAAGTACCAAAGAGTTTAAAATTGTACTAATTCATGACTACATCATGAAAAAATAGAGAAGAATATAATTAGTGACTATTCTTGAGATACGTGTCATAATATTTCAAGAAAAGAAAGAATAATCCAAAACAACCTTAAAAAAGTAGTGAGATAGTTTCAATGAACTCTAACCACATGGTAACATGGGATCATACTATCCATGTAAGAAAATGATATTAAATAAATATTAAAATACCATGAAAATAAGGATATTCATGATATATCTGTCAATGGTAGTATACACACCTCATATTAAAATATAGTTTCATAATATTTCAGGTTTCTTAGAGAAGGAAATTGAGAAAATATTATTTTACAGATTTTGTAAATTTAGAAACATAAACCACATAAAAGAAATATAATAAAATGTATATTTAAATAGCAATAAATTTAATTATAATAATCATTGAAAAAAATCATGGTTAGTATACACAGAACAAAAAATGATTGGGTTGTGAATAGGGAATGTATCTCATGGAAAAAAGGTGAGACGAAATTCCCTTACCTTGTGTCTCGAATCTCATCGTACTCATTCAATCCTCGTGTATACTAAATTTATGTTTATTATACATCTTTTATAAAACCATATTATTATATATAATACCACATATATTTTTATTATAATTTTATAGTACCCACTTGATAACAATTTCATATCTAGGTTTGGATTTCGGTTATATTCTCTTTGTTTTTTGCATGTGTCCTAATTTGTTATATCCTCTCTCCTGATACATGTATCATTTTTTCCAGAACATAAAACATGATTTATATTCATTATATTTATATTATAATAGAATATACAATATATAAATATAAAGTGGAATAAACCATTCATGTATATGGTAGGTCGTACAAACCCATTAATGGTGTTTCTGTTTTATTATCCCATTGAAAGAAATAAAAAATATATATATGTATTTATGTATATAATATCATTAAAGTAGAATTATTATGTCATATATATCTTATATGTTCTCTAAATAGATTATTAATACATTCCATGTAGTGTGTGAAATAATCACACCGCTTTGAGGGGGTGTCTAATGACCCAAGTGTGACATACATGGACATTACATTTCCTTTGCAGAAAACATAATATGTTACAAAAATATATGAACAAAGACCATATCAGTTTAGTCTCTTTAGAAACTCGGAACACATTTTTCTAACTTGGTGAAATATATTCAACTTCTCCTATAAAGATATTCCCCTTTATATTTCCTAACTGAAACAATTCTTTATATCTTGGGGAAAAGAAAACATAAAAAGGTTGTGATCAAATTGTCAGTAAGGGTAAACATGGAGAATATCAAAAACATCAACATAAGAATGTAATAGCATAAACATAAATTTTTAATATCAAAATATTGAGTCATGTACTAAATAATGATATTTCGTAAGTAATAAATCTCAAATGAACACAAAACATGATAAAATTGAATTGGCATAAAACATGGATTTTTGTAAAACACATAATCATAGTAAATAATTTCAATATTATCCAAGGCTAATTGAAAATACCATCATAGAGGACAGAGCCCATTACTGAAATGAGTTCACTCCTCGTTCCAGCCTGGTTTTAGTGAACCAAATTTACTTTTCATTCCAGTTATGTCTATCTCATGAGATATAAATATTTACCCAATGTAATGGATGGAGATATAGGTCCCACCCATCATATAATGAAAAACATACTTATGTGTGCCAAAAAAAATAAATTATTCATCTTAGCATAACCTAAGGAACAAAATGGGTTTCTTAAACATAATTCCATCATAATACATATAAAAAAATGGATTTCATAAATAACATTCAATCATAAAAATAATAAAATCAAAGTAATAATGTTAAGACACGAATCTGGAGCCCCTCCACTGGTGCCCCGTACCCGGTTTACCACATTACCTCAAGCGCATTTCCGTAAATTCTAGAGGCTGATGACTAGTAGCGAGGGCCTTGGTATGTTATTGGGGAAACTATGCCCACATTTCGTATGGTATACAAGGTAAGGGAAACAACAGTCAATAGCGGAAGCAGTAACAACATATATAACTGTAACCAAATAGCGGAAGAATAAATATATAGCAATGATGATAATGATGCAGTAGGTACAAGTATCTAAGGAAAGAATCAAACACAACAATGTGTTGAAATAGAACTGAAAACAAGGTATTAAATCAACAACAACTCCATCAGCATCGCAAGCTGTAGCTTGGTCACATGCTCTCTAGCTCCACAACAAGTCAAACACCTGAAGTCGAAGTGTTCTTGCCCTTATCTATACCTGCAACAATATAGTATGCTTGGCCCAAAAAGTTTGGACCAAACAGGGTGTGAGATATGGTACCAGTAGGCAACCACCCAAAGATTTGTTCATAATAGTCAATGAATACATGGAATGTAAAGTACATGAACCGTAAATAGGGAATACATAGCAGCTACAATTTACAGTCGATCATATAAAGTACACAAGTAACATCTAATCAATAAGAAGAAAAATAGGTAACCCCCTAGGTAGTTCTCACAGCTAACCCTTATGGTTTAACCTATAAGCACTTGCAACCCTCTAGGATGGACAGACAGTCTATCCCCCTCTGGTTCAGCTAAGGAATAAACTCTCTGGGGAAGCACTCACCGGCAGTTCCCCCTATAGTCTCGTATCGTACTAAAAGAACTCTAAGGAAGAACTCAACGCAAATTACCCCGGTGACCCACGTCAAGGAACTACAGACTCTCTAAGGAATTAGTCAACATCAATTCCCCATGTGGTCTCGCAACGTAAAATAAAGACACTCTAGAGAAGCCCTTGCATCCATTCTCCCTTGGGTCCATAAACTAGGTTCCCTCAGCCCAGTGTAATATAAACATTCATAGCGTGCGTGTATCGCCCATGTAAACCATAAGAACTACTTGGATATCATTCTGAGGATCAGCAACAAAACATCACAACTGTTCCACTATCCTACAACTAGACATGGAAACTTCCATAATGGAAAACAGACAAAGAAAGTACGAAAAACATCCAGAGTACATCAAAAACTACTCTATTGAAAAAGGTAAACCTCTACTATAGAAATCAAGCCTGAAGGCAATCAATCAAGGAAAAAACAAGAATACACACAATTCTCATTCAAATTAATTGGAGAAATTGAAAAAAATATTCAATGACATTCTATAGAAAGGCATAAACCACCTACCTCGATCCTAGGAGATCCATATACATGAACAATGATGACATATTTTCCTTAGAATGTCGTAGATCTGGGAAAACATCTGAAATACATAAACCACGATAACCTGAGAAATAGGAGGAATTGGAAAACAAGGCTCAAGCATATGGGAGAACTCACTATTGTGATTCCAATGCAATCAACGGTGCTCAAATCGGAGAACGGACGGAGAGGCGGGGGCTTATTGAAGATTTGCGGATCCTCGGCACTCTCGGATGAACGTAGCCCAGAAGAAGACCTTTCTGTGTGTCAGGAGTGACCCCGGTCTATTTAATGGAAAAATGAAAGTACACGACGTGTACTTTTAGAGTACACGGCGTGTACTAGGTCTTTCCATACTCAGCCAAAATCGGCCTCCACGTCACCCCTACACACCGTGTGTGTGTCCCGGACACGGCCAGTACACGGATTCAAGCGGAAAAAGAGTACACGACATGTACTGATAAGGTACATGGCATTTACTTCAAAAATTCCCAGAAACTCCATTTTTCTCAAAAACTACAGAAAAAAGAAAGGTGTACATGAAACGAAGATCTGAGTTCTTACAAATAATATTTAAATAAACACAACCCCATTTATATAATTTCATCTTAGAGGGAAAATAATTTTTATAAAACACATAAAATTAATTCTTGAGGAATATATAATTTCTTCTTCAAAGACATTTTCTTTTCACAATATACAACAAAATTTTACTAGAAAATAATTTAATTAAAAAAACCTAGAAATATTCTAAAGGAAGATTCATGGAAATAAGGTGTTATGAATTTGTAAAAATATATTCATGCTATATAAGTTAAAAAAACATTATTTTATTAATCTTTTTGGTAAATTAAAAAAAGGACTTCATATCAAAAATGAAAAAACATTCATTTCATACTATTCAATAAAAATTCACCGGTGGGTAAAATAGAGAAAATTAGTTGAATTGTATGCCTCATAAAATAGAGAAAATTATTTTCATATAGATATCATAATGTTCATAATAAGAATAATAAAATAATTAATGTGAAGAATAATCACAACACAAAATAAATAGTTTGTTTATATGGAATATTTCCCACAAAATTAAATATGAGACAAAATAATCCCTTACCATAGGTCTGATATCCTTTGTATGTATCTGAACCTCATCTTATTCAGTGAGATCCCCCTAGATCTGCTCTTAAATGTACTAGAGTTTGTCTTTTGATAGGAAAAAACCTATATGATGTTAATAAGGAAGTTGATAAGGGAAATATATAGGGGATATTTCATCTTGAAGGATCAATGTGAAATGAATCTATAATGGAGTATTTGCCTTTCATAATTAAGGTGAGGGGTACATCTGGAATCTCAAAAATAATTAATTTATCATAAAATAGAACCACATAGAAAAACCTAAAAAATATAATAATTTTTATTATGATATGTGATAAGGTTTTAATATCACAATAAAATAAAATTTGGACATGTTTTTATGTTAATTTAAACCTTATCATTTTAATTTAACACTCAGTTATACTATTTAATTTTAACTAGGTTAAAATTTATTGTAATATTAAAAGGGTGAATTGTTTACTTATTTTATGTGAATGAAATCATAAATAAATAAATTATATCAATTTAAAGAATATTATAATTATAATATATTTTCTAAAAATGTTTTATGAATTTTAAATAACTTCATAAGAACATTGATTTGAAAACACAACAATAGTGTCAATTTTTACACTATTTACTTCCTTAATTTTTAACAATATTAAGATAAGATGTTATCCTCGAAAGAAATATTTCATTATATCCCTACGGGTTCAAGGTCATCTTTAAAATTCACTGTACATATTAATTATCTCAAATTATATTTATTTCAATATGTTTAATATCATTAATTTTACATTTCCATTAGTAAAATAATTACTACATCAGTATTGTGTAATTAATTAATTTAATTATTTTTTGAGTAAAAATTAAAACTAAAATACTATGATGAAGATAAATCTACAATATTTCTGTATAATACTTTTATTTGAATATATCTTCTAGAAAATCAATCAGTTAAAATGTTATACTTTTTAAAATATTAATGTGAAATCTTTAGCATTACTTTATATAAAATAATATATGTGTCATAATATATTGTATAAGGAACCTAATGGTCCATAACTCTACCACTGGATGATTATGACTTTGATATAATTTACCAGTAAGATTTAGTAAAGCCTTTGTGTCTATTAATGGTTATTATCATTTTAATAAAGAAATTATTGATTGTTCATTAATAGAATAATTTCTACATCATCAATATATAAACCATTAAGTTAATTATTTATTACCTAAATAAAAAATATAAATTAACATGATAAATAAAAAATAACTTTAAAATGAGTCTTTATTGTTGAATTTATCTTATATATAAACATATTTTATAAATGATATATTATATAAATCAAGAATGTGACATCTCTAAATTTTCATTAAATAAAATATTATAAATACCATAATATATCAAAAATGGTCACAAAATGTCACAAATAAATTTTTATTAGTTAAATATGTTTATTAAGTTGAAATTGATGATGATTATTCATATATATCACTCAATTTTTCATATATGGACACATAATAGATATTAAAGACAACGAAAATGAGACTTTGTGTTTTTCATTGATTTAAATATTATTTATGCCATTTTAAAGGAGAAGTGTCCATGAAATGAAATAATTTATATCAATATTTTTTAAGGATATAATTAAATTTATAAAATGAAAAATTTTCATTCTTATTGGTCATGTTAGAGTCATTATATTTTTTTTAACCTAAATTACATTATTCACCCTTTCACATTGTAAAATAATTTCTGATGGTTACTATTTATATTGGTGAAAAATAAATGGTAACTATTTAAAAAATTTGGAGCTCTTGAAGAAAAATTTGACATTAATTTTTAAAATTCCAAAATTCATAATTCTCAGAATTAAATTTTAAATAAAATCATTAAAATGCAACGAAAAACAGTTTTTTTAAAACAAATGCCCCCTTTAAATTGGAAAATGTTTTTATAATAATTTAATATATAAAATAATTTTGAAAAACCATAATTGGATAAAAATTAACTAATTTAAATTTATAAATAATCCAAAAAATAATTTTACTATGTAATGACATTAAAAGAAAACAAAATATTCCATAGAAATTAGTATTTTCACTATTCATCCAAAAATGAAACTTATTTTAAAAATATAAAAAATTCAACCAAAGAAATTTTTTATATTATTAATTAAATTAAGAAGATTATATTTTCAAATTGAATATAAAAAAGTTTCAAAAATTAGATTCAAAATGGGTTTGCTATCAAAAGGCGAAAACATTGAATTTTTTTAAAAATACTTCTTTTATAAAAAAAATTGAATTTGATCTTATATCATATTTAGAAAAACTATAACATGAATATTAAACATTATATTGAATATGTTACATATATTAATCATTAATAAAAGTCATCAAGAGTTATTAAATTATTTTATAGACATAATTATTTTCATTTTAATAGTTTTTTAGAAGATAATTAATACTATTAATACCCACCATTATAATGATTAGGTTATCATATTTAGTTGTTAAATTATACATGGTATTTGTGTGAAATTAATTCTATGAAATGAACTTGACATTTCGTGTAACAAAATCCAAGCATATTGTTGTGTATACCTCATGTTATGTCTATGTTGCATATAGTTCAATCTTATCTTGGTCTAGCATACAACATAAGTCATCGAAAAAAAATCTATCTCATAAAAATATCTGAGTGTTGCATTATACCCCCTTCAAATTATTTTTTCCCAAGAAATTTATTTGGGTTATAAAATGATTACCACTTAAATGTTTTTTTCATTGAAACCCACATTTTAAATAGGAAAACTATAACATCAGTTAAAAAAATGAAATCTAGAAACATAATGGTTACCCAAGGTAACTCATCACTAGGTTTCCACATAAGAAAACATAGGTCAGAATAGAATACATGGATATAGAAGATTAACATAACTATCAAGTTATGATGGAGGGTGATAGAGAACATTGTAATGAAAATGTTAACTATCATAAATCCATAAATATTAGATTATTTAAAGGACCATATGACTAATCGAATAAGAAGGTAATACAATAACAATTTTAGTTTTCAAGATCCTTTCCCTAAAGTTGAAGAACATGAGAAGAAATAAATACTTCATTTAAATACAATCTCAACATTTTTAGTGGTTTGAATAATTTCCACTTAATATCTTATTCAAGTAAATAAAGATGAATCTTTTCATTCTAAAAGCCTTAGCAAATAATATAGTACATAAAGAAAATGATAGGTCATTCCGTCTGTCATTATAAAATAAAAGGTTAGAACAAGTTATCATATATTCCTAAGTCTGTCTATGCTGAGATAAGAATGCATTCTAAAAAACATCATCTGAAGATCAATATAAGCATTCTACAAATTTATGACCTTACAATCTAGAAAAAATCTAAAAATCTAAAACATTAGATAGTGGTGAAATAAATATTCTGAACATTTATCCTTATAGGTAGTTATTGGGTGCCAAATTCCAAAAATGTAAATACATAAATCATTTATTCTATTAAAACATGGTCATAACCTGAATTACAGAAGAACAATAATGAAAACACACATGCTATTACAAATTTACTCTTTCAGCACACCAAAAAAATCACAAAAAATCAATACACAAAAACAATGATATTAATTTGTCATTATTTATGTTGGAGGACATTAATACTATCAAACATCTGTTTATCTCTTTATCCCATCATTATGCACATATCATGTGTTTTCAATAAATATTTCAATCACTTTTCATGGTTATCGGTACCATTCACTTATGAAAAACCGCATGGACCAATACATAGATATTTTAATATTTCATAATACAATAAAAGAGATTTTATAACATTATTCTCGAATCCCATTGCATAAAAACTCAATTGTTCTACAACTTCATTGTCATACTAAACTTTTTCAACAGTGATCACATGTAATATTCAATTTACTTTGACATTAAGAGGTTGTTAATGTCAATTATCATTGATAACCCTTGGATTAGGGAACTGGTTATCATAATGCCCAATTTATTTTCACTTGTAGCATTGTTGTGTGGGTGGTGAATTACTTGTAGAAATTTCTCTATTCACATCATTAACTACCCTTTTATCATTACTTCGGCACTCAAATGCCCATTTAATATCCTTTACACACTTATAAATTTTTATTTTCCCTTTAATAAAATCATCACTATGATTCTTTCTGCACTTTTAGCATAAGGACACACTCATCTTCTTTTCACGATTGTTTTGAAATTTTTACTTAAACTCCATCATTCGTATCTTGTCAAAACCATGAAATTCATATGCAAAACCAAGTTCCATTTATACCTTGATGGAAAAAAACATTATATCATTATAAGTACTAAAGTCTCTTATATCTAACTCCCTTTGAATGATTGGTATTAAGCCATTGAAGAATAGATCAACATTACTTTCTGGTTGGATGATAATTCCAGAAGATTACCTTGAACGTATTTTAAAATCTTCCTCGTATGTACCAATGTATTCATCATCCTTTTTTATATGCTCATGAAGCTCCTTTTACAACTTCATTTAAAGAATACAAGGAAAGTAATTATTGAAAAATATGTTCTTGAACTCATCCCATTCCATGGATTTAATTTCATATTTCTACCTTGTATTCTTGATTAGAGTCCACCATTGGTCCGGTTAACCTTCTAAATTATAAACAATGAAAATAACTATTTCATGTTCTAAATAGTAATGTATGGAAAATATCTTTTTAGTGGTACTAATCCATTTTTCTTCGACAAGTGGATCAGAAGACCCACTAAAGGAAGGTGTACATTACCCAATGAAGGATTAAACATAATTTTATTCCCTTATCTACTAATATAGAATTCCAGAATCAATCATAGCTTGTGTAAATATAGTGATAATATTTTTCATTCCAGCTCCCATAAAGTTTTGTTGTTCAGGAGGACAATCGCCGCATTTCCCATTTCATTGATCATTATCACGGTTCCTTTGGGTTTTATCCATTGTCTAAAACCAAAATCGAATAGTTCAAGAGGATAAAATCAAACTAGGAAAACAACATAATCAAGTTGGATTACTTTGAATCTCTAACATCATAGGTTTTATCTTGGGTTAACCATGATCGTTACCATAATTCTAGAACTGTAACCTATAGATAGACATACCCTTAGGGGCATACGTAGATATATCCTTAGAAATATCTCTTGGGATCTCACTAATGACTTTGTATTCTAGTTTCAAAAGGTTAACTAAACCTTTACTCTGATAAAAACACTATATACCCAAGCTTGATATACATGGACCATATATTTATTTTACAGAATACTTAATATGTTACAAAAATATAAGCCCAAAGACCATATTAGTTTAATGTCTTTGGAATCTTGGTTAAAATTCTTCTAACGTGGTACTAAATCTTCAACATCTCCAATAAAGATATTCCACTTCAGTTTTCCAACTGAAAACCTTTCTTTATATCCTAGGGAAAATAAAGCATATAAACAGGGAGCTACAATTCTCAATAAAATTAATTATATTGAACACCAAAAAAATATAAACATATGAATGTAAAAACATGTACATATATTTTGAATATAAAATTCATTAGTCGTTAATTAAATATTGAATGTTTGTAAGGAATAAATCATAAATGAACCTGAACCATGATAAAATAGCATTGTAATAAAAAAATGGAATTGTGGAAAACACATATTTATAGAAAATTATTACAATATTATCCAAGGATCACTACCATGACCATAATAGATGACAATATCCATTACTGAACTGATTACACTTCTCGTTCTAACCCTGTACTACTAAACTAGATTTTTTTTCTGTTCCAGTCATGTCTCTATCATGAGATATAAATATTTACCCAATGCATTTGAGGGAGATATAGGTCCCACCCATCTAATAATGAAATCTATATGTATGTGTTCCATTAAAACATTAATCATTTATCACAGCATATCCCAAGGAATAAAATGGGTTTCTTAAACATAATTCCATCATAATCCATATAAGTCAAATTTATTCCACAAATATAATTCCTTCACAAATGCAATCAAATCCTACTAATAATTTTATTTAAACATAATGACATTTATAGTGTGTCATCTTAGAAGAAAAATAATTTTTATATAATCATTTGAATTTAAATCATGATGAAAATATCCTTTCTTCTTCAAAAATGATTTCTTTTCTCAAAATGCTGTGAAAATTTAATAGAAAATAAATGAATTGAAAATTGACAAGAAATATTATAAAGGAAAAGTCATGGAAATAAGTCATTACAAAATATTGAAAATCCATTCTTTTCGTATAAGTTAAAAAAATTATTCTCATACTTTTTTGGAAATTTCAAAAACTATCCTATAACAAAAAATGATAAAATAAATATTTCATACAATTTAATAAAATCACCAATGGGTAAAATTGACATTAATAAATTATAGAAGGATAGAAAGAATATTTTGTAACAATTATTTTGGAAACATGGATGTGGGGGATAATTATACCCTTGTAAATACTTATTAATAAACAATCATGTATAATAACAAGATTGAAAAATTATTCATACAAATTTATAATTAGTTTAATCATATTACTCATAAAATAATAAAAATTAAATTCATATATAAATATCACAACATTCATAATATGAATTATAATAACATTAATGGGAATCATACTATAAAAAGGAATATTTGGTTTATAAGGTATAAGTCCCATTAAAATAAAAGGGTTAAAAAAATATTCACTTACCTAAGGTTTGTTATCCTTTGTATGTATCTGAGCCTCCACTTCTTCAGGGAGATCCCTCTAGATCTCCTCTTCAAGGCACCCTAGTCAGTATTTTGAGAATAAAAAACATCTATAATGTGAATAAGGAAGATAAAAAGTGAAATGGGTAGGGTTTGGATTTGCTTGAAGTCTCAATGTGAAATAAAAGTTTGAGTGAGGATGTGACCTTTCACAATTGAGGTGATGGGAACATATGGAATATCCAATAATATAATATTATAATAAAATAAAACCACATAAAAAACCTCCAAAATATCATAATTTTGAAGATGATATGAGATAAGGTATTAATATCATCATCCAATATGTTTTATACAATTTTTCATTTTTATGTAAACCTTATAATATTCCTTTAACAATTATCTTTTCTATCCCATTTTAACTAGGGTTACGATTATTTCAACATTAAATAGATGAAATATTTACTAATTTTATGTAAATTTAATAATAATTAAATTATATATATCATTTATACAATGTCATTATTATTATATTTTTTTACATTTTATATTATTTTTATATATTTTAATAAAACATTACTTTGGAAAAACAATAATAGTGTCCATTATGACACTTTTCAATTCATAGATTTTAAAAATATCAAGATAAGATTTTATCCCCAAAAAAAATATTTTATAATATCCCTATGGGGTATAGTTCATCTATAAAATTCATTTTACATGTTAATTAGTTCATATTATATATATTTTAATATTTTCAATATCATTAATTTGATATTTCCATTAATAAAATAATTACAACAACAATGTTGTGTAATTATTTAATATAATTATTTGTTGGCTAAAAATAAAAAATAAAAAATTTATTATGAAGATAAATATTCTATATTTCATTATAATGCATATATCCAAATATAAGTTCTGAAAATAAATGATAAAAATGTTATAATTATTAAAATATGAATGTGGCAATTTTAACATCGATTCAAATAAAGTAATATTAGTGTCATAATCTCTTCTATAAGGCTCCAAATGACCCATAAATATATCCTTGGATGGTTATGGTCGAGGTAAATCGACCAATAATATTTTTTCAAGTTTTTTTGTCTATTAATGTTAATTTTAAGTTTAATATAAATCATTTTATTTATTTTTCCTCATTAAAATAATTTCTACATCATAAATATATAAACTTTTAAGGAAGTTATTTATTCCCTAAATAATAAAAATAAATGATGATGATAAATAAAAACATTTCATATTTAAAACGTGTATTTATAATTTAATTAATTTTATGTATGAAGTTATTTTAAAAATTATTTATTATCTAAAACATGAATGTCACTTCTTTAAATGTTCATTAAATAAAATATTATAAATACCATAATATCTCCCAAATGGCCCCGAAAGGTTAAAAATAAATTTATATTATGAGAAAATGTTTATTAAGTTGAAAATTACCATTTATATTCATTTATAACTCCCATTTTTTTATATGTTGACACATAATAGATATTAAAGACCAAGAAAATGAAACTTTGTGTCTTTCTTTGATTTAAATATTATTTAAGTAATTTTCATGGAACATTTTCCATTAAATAACATAATTTAAATCCTTATGTGTTGAGGTTTGAATTACATTAAACAAATAATTTTTTTTCAAATTTTTTTTTTCATTTTATAGTCATTATAATTTATTTTTTTAGCTAAATCATACAATTTACGCTTCACCGTAATAACACAATTTAACAAGGTTACTATTTGTATTGGTCAAAAATAAGAGGGAAGTACATAAAAATTTTCGACCAACTTAATAAAAATTTAGATTCATTTTTAAAAAATTTAATCACATGAGTTTTAGAATTAAATTTATCATAAAACTGATAAAATGTAAACAAATGACATTTCATTTTAAAAAATGCATCTTTTTTAATAGAAAATGTTTCTATAATAAATTAATGTATAAAATAAATTTAAATACTATTATTGGATAAAATTGACCTCATTAAAATTTAATACTAATCCAAAATATAATTTTTGTATAAAATTAATTTAAATGAAAATAAAATTTTCAATAAAAATCTATATTTTTACTATTCATCAAAAATGAAACTTCTCTGAAAAGTAAAAAAAATAAACCAAACTAATTTTTTATATTCCTAATTAAATGAAAATTTTTATTTTGTCATATTTAATATATAAAAGTTTTAAAAACAAGATTTAAAATTGGTGTGTCATCAAAAGGAGATAAAACATCATTTTTTTAAAAACTACATCTTTTCTAAAAAAAATTGAATTTATTCTTATATAATTTCTATAAAACATTTAGAAATAATTTTAAACATCAGGTTGAAGATATTAAATATATTATTCATTAATAAAATCCATCAATACTGATTTTATTTCTTTATAGAGTCAATTATTATAATTTAATTATTTTTATAGAAGAATGATAGGATTATTTAAACCCTCCATTCTAATGATTAGGTTATAATTTTTAGTTGTTCACTTATACTCGGTCTTCCATGAAATTAATTTTATCAAAAGAACATGAAATTGTATATAACCCAAGCCAAGTATAGATTTTCATATACCGCATTCTAATCTGATGATTCATATAGCTAAACCTTATCTTGGTGTAGTTTACAACATAAGACATCGAAAAAAGACAATCTATCTCATAAAAATATGGGGGTGTTACATGGCTGTATTCAACACTTACTCAACTGAAATTAAATTTTTTTCAAATGATGGAAATTGTAAAGGTATGTTCTAAATAAAAATTACAGAAGCATAATTATATTATAAATTTCATATGTATTATATATATGCACATTTTCAATCATAATTTCCACCATTCAAGGTGATAACAGAAAAATTAATAATCATCTTTCAGTGAGACAGTAGTTTTACAAACATGTAAACAGTATGTTCATTACCCATTATATGGATGTGTGTGTATGTGCTAGTCTAAACTTTAGAATTAAGAAAATCATCATATATCAAGGATATTGGTGTTGTTATACAAACAAGGAATAATAACAGTTGAGGGTGAGGTTAATGTAAATAAAACTAAATTGCTGAAGGAAAGATGTGAACTCTTATTCAGTTAACTCGTTTAAGTTTTCTCTAAAGGGAATCCATTCATTTATTTCTTCCAAAGGGGAGGATTTTAGGATTAGGGGAGGTACTTTGAGTAGATTGTTTGGTAGATATTGGATGAGAGAATGTGTCTTGAGTGGTCTGGGGAAGTGTGAGGAGGGAAGGCCTTTTATAGTGGTAGATGAGTGATACTCTTGTACATTTTGGGAAAATAATTTCCACTCATGTTCTTCCAATAGAATGTGGAAACCATTATGGTAAAATTTATAACGATGTTAGTATATGGTTGAAATATGGCCATCTAGTGGATCTTGGAGAAGTCTCTAGGAAATTTGAACCTTTATGATTAATGTTTAATCTTTTGTAATGCTTGATTTTTCCGAAACCGTTGTAATTAATTTTAATTACATTAAAAAATATTATTGGTAAAAAAATATGTTAAAATTATTATAGAATACAAATTATGATTAATCCATATAAATAATCCACTTTTAAAAATTATTATCACGTAAGTGGTAGAAATTAATTTAAATTTAAACCTATAGTCGGGTTGACAATGTTTGTTTTTGAAGTAAAATTGTTCAAAAGTTTGAAATGTTTTTAGAATCAATTTAAAAGTAAAATTGAATCCAATGACCTAAATTGGGTTTATTGATGATAATATGATCTAATTAAGATGTTATATCAATGAAATTTTAATTTAACCCTATAAAATTTTTATGAAAAAACAGTTTTAAACTATAATTCAGTATTTTTCACTATTCAATAAAAAATGATACTTCATAAAAAAATATATCATAACATAATTCTTATGTTCTAATTTAAATGATTAATTTTATTTTGAAATAATTAATCAATAGAAGTTCTAAAAGTTTTATTTTAAATTGGTTCTCCATTAAATAACAGTAAAAATGCCTTAAAAATATATGTTTTTAGACATAGAATTGGTTTTATTGTTATCATACATATAAAAACTATTAGATGATTATAAAACATTTTTTTAATATATAAAATATTTATTAAATTAATATTACTTACTAATTTTAATTAATTTAATATATCAGGGTAAAACTTATTTGTTAAAATAATAATATTGTCTTTTATTTTTTATAGGTTTTTATATTAAATTCTAATTAATTAGTGACCAATTAATTCATATTATATTTTTATAAACAATATTTTTTTTTCATAAATTAGTTAATATTTTTCATAACTACTAATATGATTTCTATTTTATATAATATTATATTAAATAATAATATTTTAATAATATATTATTGTTTTTTATCACATAGTCTTGCATGTTGTGCTAGCCATCGAGGAAAGTCTTTTTTGAATGTAATTCTTGCTATCATTCATGCTCCATTAAGATCAGTATAAAATTTATTTCATGTGTAGTGTGTGATTTGGATGATTTTATGTATAACTCAATCTAAAAATAGTCACTACTGGAAATAAGATCTATACCAACGGTTTTGGGAAAACCGTTGGTATAGTTCACTAATTTGGACCTATACCAACGGTTTGGCCAAAACTATTGGTATAGGTCACTTTTAAAGATCTATACCAACAGTTTTCGACTAACTATTGGTATAGGGGGGACCTATACCAACATTTTATCCAAACCGTTGGTATATGTCCAAATTAGTGAACTTATACCAACGGTTTGGTAAAAACTATTAGTATAAGTCCATAATAGGGACCCTATACTAACGGTTTTGCCAAACCATTGGTATAGGTCCCCCCTGTACCACGGTTTGCCCAAAACCATTGGTATAGGTCCCAAAATCAAATAACCTATACCGACGGTTCTCAAAACCATTGGTATATGTCATTACCAATGCTTTTGAAAACTGTTGGTATATGTAAATGTATTTTTAATGGAATTTTCTTACAAAAGACATTAAATAAATAAAAATTTAAAACAATTATGATGATATACATATATATGTGTGTGTGAAACTATTTTTAAAAAAGTATGTTAGGTTAGTGGTTAGGTCGTTCAATCACAAATGGGAGGTGTTGGGATAAAAAACAACTGAATGATTATTTTTTGAATTACATATACAAAACGTTTATGTAATAGTTGGTATAGATTTACATATTACTTATACCAACTATTTAAAAACTGTTGGGATATGTCTATACCAACATTTTTCTGAAAACCGTTGGTATAAACCTATCCTCAAGGCTTAATTGAAAATGGTTCTCTAAACTTTTTGTATAGCCTATACCAACGGTTTGGAGGCCTATAAAAATCATTCCAAACCCTTGGTATAGGGTATTTTTATAGTAGTGAGTGATATAATATAAAATAAACTATTTTCCATGTTGTATGAAATGATAATTTTCAAAAAGAATAAATTAATTAAAGAAAAAATTATTTACAAAATATCGGGGTGTTACATTCTACCCCCTTTAAATGAATAATTTATATTGAAATTCATTTGGGTTATCAAGGTTTTAATATTTGAAACTTTCATTATTTTAAATCCACATTTGAAAAATGAATAATAAAACTTTCCTTAAAATGGGAATGTGAGAACCATAAAGGATACCCAAAGTAACAAATAACTAGGTTTCCTCATAGGAGAACATATGTTGGGAGTGAAGATTGTATATGAAAGAAAAGCATAAATATTTATAGGGACTAATTATGATTATCCATCATAAATAAGTGAATTGTCAATGGAAACATAAGGTCATCAAATTCATAAATCTGTGATGATTTAAAATGTCATTGGCTCAACAAAAATTAAGGTATTAAGACAAAATTTTATTTCTAGATCATTTTCCAAAATATTAATAATATTAATGAAAAGATATACTTCTATGATTTTCGGACAACCTCATCCTTTTTTGTTCCTTGATCCACTTCACCTCTTTCTCCAAAAAAGAAGGTGAAAGTTTCATTCCGGATGTACTAACAAATCATGTGATCCATTATATACCTTCCCATTTTCCATTATTTATCATTAACAAATATTTTTTAGATCATGTTATCCAGTATGAATAAATCCTCATGTGGTGAGATAACACATAAATCATACCAACTTCATCTGATGTTTAGCATGATCTTTCTATAATTGGTTAACCTTATAATTATTCTAAAAGATGGAAATCTAAACATTAAATAGAATAATGTAAAATAATATCAACATTGACACCCCATATATCACAAAGTTTCTCTTGGTTGTGACATTCCAAATATGTGAATACTCTCATCATGTATTCCCTTGAAACAAGGTAATGACCTGAATTGTCACAATCCATTTGGAAAACATTATTTCTTTTTTATTCCAATGATTAATGGATATATTCATTAAATCAAAGATGTTGAAAACTTCATCCTTGACAACATAAACCACATCGTCAATAATCAGTTCCATGGAAATCCATACTATCAAATTTACTTATTAATATACATCATATCGTTTTCTAAATATCATTTCCTCAATGTCTCAAATAAATTTAGTGTCACATTCCCTTAATCAAAACTTCTCCTTTCTATGAAATCAGGATTCAAAAAATTCTTTTCAATCCTCAATGAAAATATACATTGAAAATACTTATATATTTCATGATTCAAATAACATAATAATTGATTTCCATGAAATAAATAATTCAATCATAAAACCTTATACTCAAACCATCACTCATGATTCATCAACATTTTCATTAATACACATTTCATAGTATATAAAATGTGAATCATGTATTAATGTTCCTCAACCTCAATATAATCATTCTTCTTATGTTTAATGTAAAAAAATACTGGAAGAACATCATATACCTTTTAAATATTTATTTTGGTCTCTTTATCATAATAATTACATCCAATACTTGTACCACCTTCCAGATTCTATTTATGAGATTTCAACTTGGGAAATAAATTCTCATAATTACTATAATCTCCAAATGTGAAAGATTCAATGTTAAAAATGTTCCTTCTATTTATTCCTATTTATTTAAACCATAAGGCACATTGTGGGAAACACATATCATAGAATAAAATCACATAATCATGAAAATTTACTTTTAGTATGTCTAAATCATGAAACCAAATTTTTAATAGAAAAAACATAGGGTTTTTTAGGATATTCATAGTGATCCTCTTTCGAAATCCATTATGACAGTTTATAAAGACTTTTTGAATTTCTAAAACATATCCCTCGAGAGTATCAAACGAAGTGTGAAGTAAGAACCATTATCGTGTACTTGGTTACTTGTAGTCACACTCAACATGTCATAATGGAGTTCTTACCCCTTGTTCCATATGTGCTAGAGTAACATCCACTTATTGTATTTGTACATAGATTTATTTCTAGAAAACCACGCACTCTATCCTTTACCAAAATTCTAGGACATTTTCATATATGTTAATTTGTCCTTATAATTTTCTTTTAAATACATCCCTTGATATATCCTTAGAAATATACCTAGAAATCTCAATAAAATTTTCTCATCATAGTTTATAAAGGTTTATTATACCATTACTCTGATACCAACTAAAAAGAATCATGCTCTTCATACAGAAACATTACATCACTTTGGTTGAACACTTATAACAATACACAAAAAGAATCTCAAAGACTCTATTAGGATCATGAATTTGGTAACACCTAACAAAAATAGAATAACATAGTGAACTATCTTCAATGATTCCCACAATGATATCCCCCTTAGTTATTCTACTTAAAAACCATTCTTCATAACTTGGGGGAAGGAAATATGAGAATGGGATGTTCTATAATTCTTATTATGGGTAAATTAAAGAAATTCAAAATAATAACATGAACATAAGGGTAAGATTACATGATTGTATCATTAAAAGATCATAACCAACATATCAAATACTATAAACACAAATCATGGATTAAATATTAACAATTCATAAGTCATTAATATTAATATGATAAAGAACATAAGACATTAAATTATAATACGTGAATAAGACATTGAATTATGGCATACACATCAACGTATAAAATTTTTAACATGTAAAAGTATTAACATGTTCAAATATTAATCTAAGGACATGATACCAGGACCTCACATAAACTTATTGACATACAACCATGTCCTTTCATGATGTTTTTCAAATACAATCAGGTTCGGGAATAACATCGTGAACAAGTAATAATGTTAACACATTAACATATGGACACGTAACATAGACCCGACATAATGTTTTGAACATGCAATCAAAGTTATGAATAACATTCAGAAAAAGTAATCAAGTTCACACATAAACTTATGGAAATGTGACCAGGTTAATGAATAACATTGGGAACATGTAATCAGGTTCCCACATAAAATTATGAGCACAAAATAAGGTTAACTTATAAAATTATGAACACATAATCAAGTTTAATAAAAAATTAAGTACATGTAATCAGGTCCATAAATAACATTGGTAATGTGTAATCAGGTTCACTAAAAACATTTATACTCACAATTCATCCATCATTACCCAATTAATTGTAGGTTGATATAGGTCAAAAACATCGTATAATGAAATCATACATACATGTTCCACATAAAATTCATTTTATCTTGATCCATGATGATAGTTGGGTTTCATAAATATAAAATCATAACCTTGTTAAATGAAATGGGTATCATTAACATTTCATCACATCATAACTAATGGAAATTTATAGGTTTTATGATCATTTCATCAAAGCATAACCCATCAAAATAATCAGGTTTCAACTACATATAACCCATGGAATAGAAACATGTGTCATAAGCATCCCTATATAAAAACATAATCCATTCAAGAGTTATTATTAACAGAATCTTTGGATCATTTCAAAGAAAGAATTGAGTAACATCAAGAGATGTCATTATAGATTTTAAATAACATGAAAATAAATTTTGTAAATGTTTCATGAAGAAAATTATAATTTATTATATTAAAGAGTATTTTTAAAACATAAATACATTTTAAACACATTTTAATTCTAAATACTTTGAATATATAGAAATAAGGCTTGATATATTTTTGAAAACCCTTTTTTTGAAAACATATAATGTGATCTTGAAAATATTTTGACCAAAAAAATATTTGAAAAACACATTAAAAACAAGGAATGTCATGAATATTAAGAAAAAAAATTCTTTAAAAATAAACATCTAAACATACAAAAGAATCTTTATTTAAATTTCAGTTATAATGGTGGGTATATATGTACATGCCAAACATTCTTTTTTTTACCCAAAATGATTAGAAAAGTGTCTTGATCAGGAATAAAATAATATTTCTTCTATTTTTCTTGAAAAAGTTAAAAAATGGTTAAAAATAACTTTTAACAGCATACGATAAAATGAAAACATTTTTAAAATCAATTTTAGGAATCATGGTTTTGAAAGAACATGTATTTCTAACTGAATGGAGAAATAATGTAGGACTATAAAAAAAATATTTTCCATAAGTATCGTAAGTACCCAAGAGTGGTAAAATGTTAATAATAAATGAAGAAATCATGAAAACCTAGAGTAGAAGACAATTCATGAGTTTTCATAGAAATTTACCATAATATTTCAAAAAAGTATGCATAATAATAAACAATCATGAAAAGCGATGAGATTGTTTGAATAAAATATTACCACATGGAAACATGGGGACATACACTCCATTTAAGAAAATAAAATTAAATGAATAGTAAAATACCCTTAAATTAATTAGATTCATGATATATAATATCCATGTAATTATATACACATAAAATAAAAATATAGCTGTATAACAAGACATGTGTCCCCAAGAATGAAAATTTAAACAAAATTATTTAGCCGATTCGGTAACATTTGTAACATAAACCCCATGAACGAAATATCATAAAATGGGTATTTAGATACATTTTAATTAATTTATTATAATAATATAAAACATACATGTTATTATACAAACCACAAAAAAGGAATGAGTGGTTAATAGGGCATTTATCTCCTGAAAATAATAAGTGAGATTGAATTCCCTTACCTTAGGACTTGATTCTCATCATACTCATTAAAACATCCAGTATAATAAATGACAATTTGTTATAAAACATTTATAAAACAATATTCTTATTTCTAATACCATAATATTTTTGATTATGTCTTTATATTTCCCACTTGTAAACAATTTCATGTTAAGGTTACACTTTGGGTAATATTCTCTTTGTTTTTTTCTTGATTCTTAATTTGTTATATTTTTTTACCCTTATACATATATCATGATTTAAAAAATGAAAGAAAATATTTATATTTATTATGTGTGTATTATAATTATATATATAATATAGTAGTATGAAATGGAATACATCGTTCATTGACATGGTATGACGTACAAACACTTGAATGTTATTTCTGTTTTATTATCGTGTTGAAAGAAAGGAAGAAAGAAAATTATATATATGTAAATATGTATATAATATAATTACAATAGAATTATTATTTCATATATATCATGTAATTTTACTAAACACATACTTAACATGTTCCATGTAGTATGTGAATGAATCACATTGCTTTGAGGGGGTGATAGTCCAGACTTCCTAAAAGAATATTATCGTATTTACACAAGATAGAAAGCATAAAGGTATGTTTTCAATAAGAAATACAGAATAATAATGAAATTATAAATATAATATATATCATTTTTATAAAAATCCCATTATAATTTCCACAATGAGTTGTGGTAAACGAAAAATGAACAATCATTGATTCATGAGATGGTACTTCTCTATACACGTAAATAGTAAGTTTGTTACACATTAGATAGAAGTGTGTGTATGTGTAGGTTGAAACCATATAATAACAAAATACAAGTATATTTATGGTAAAAAAAATTATAAAATAATGTAATTATAATAGTTTAGAGAGTGTATATTAGAATGAAAACCAAAGTGATTAAGAGAAGATGTTACCTCATATTAGGCTAACTCTTTTTGGTTTGCACCAAAGGAAATACTTGGATTGATTTTTGACCATGGGAAGGATTATAGTAATATGTAAGGGGTTTGAGGATATATTTTTAGATTTCTTTCAAACTAATTTTTCTTTTGAATCATGAGAAAGTGGGAGGAGCAGAGGAATTTTTATAGTGGAGGAGGAGTGACACTCAATAAAAGTTTGCAAAAGGACATTGTACCCATTATTTTTACAAGTAAAGTCATTCCCATAATGTTTTAATTTATATAAAATAGAGTATAGACTCTAAATATGTCCATCCAATGTCACTTGGAAATGTTTATAGGTCATTTGAGCCCTTAAGTTTTATGTTTAGTCTTTTGGTAAGATTAATTTTTCCTTAATCGTTATAATTAATTTTTATTACATTCACTCTTTTTTTTGTTAAAATAATAAGTTTACCTAATTGGAAATAATAAATATTTATTATTCAAAATATGGAATTTATTTTTCCAAATTCCAATGACATATTTTGTATAAATTAATTCAAATTAAATCTCGTAGTCAGGACGACAATGCAGATTCTTAGTTTAAAAACATTCAAAAGTTTCCTATGTTTTTATATTCAATTTCAAAGTTAAATTGATTATAATGAAATAAATTCTGTTTATTGATAAAAATATGATATAATTGAAATTTAAAACATGTTCAAAATTTAATTTACCAATATAAATAACTTAGATGAAAATGTAGTTTTGACCCAAAATTCAATATTTTCAACTATTCATTAAAAAAATAAAAATTCACTGTAAAATACCCAACAATTAACCTAATATAAATATTATTATCATAAATAAAAGATGAATTTTATTTTTACATATTAAATCTCTAAAAAGTACAAAATTTTGATTTAAAAATGGTTCTATGTGAAAAGGCGGTAAAAATGATTTAATAAAATAATTGTGGATTAAGCATAAAATTAGGTTTGTTTTTATATTATGTCTATAAATTATATTGGATGAATATACAAAATATTTTTATTTAATAAATAACATGTATATTACATTAATACCACTCAAAAATTGTAATTATTATAATTTGTTATGGAGAAATAGCTGTGTGATAATAAAAATATTTTCTTTTATATTCTATCTATTGTCTTAATCATTTCTAATTAATTGGTGAACTATGAATTAATTTAATATTTGTGTAAACCATATATTCTCAAAAATTATATAATAATATTTATAACCTGTAGTTTAACAGCTAGGATATATCCTATTATATTAAATAATAACATTTTAGTTTTATATTATTATTCGATAAAACCCAGTCTTGTGTGTCATGAAATCCATCAAGGAAAGTCATCGTTTCATGTAATGAAAGCTAACCTCAGTTATCCATGTATATCAAGTTAAAATTTATATTTCATGTAGTGTATTATTAATTTGGTGTCATATATAATTCCATCCAAACATAGTTATTTAATATGATATAAATTATTTTTACTGTTGCTTGAATTGAAAAATATCAAAAAAATTAAATTAATTCAGGAAAAATAATTGAAAAAATATAGAGGTGTTACAACCATATTCAGATAGATTGTTAGGAAAAATGAGCAAGACGGGTTCTGGAAAACATTCTTCATGATATTTTCCTTAACATTAAAGAACATTAAGAATTCTATTTAGGAATTATTGAGTTTTCCAACAATAAAATAAAATAGTAATATATTAAAATGGTACCCTTGGAGTCCTTTTATTCCCTATTTATATATTGCCAATTTGTTTTGATATATTGGAGAAGCTTTACTTTCGGGACATATTTTGGTCCTTGGGGGGAAAAATCAAAATGATTCGACATAGTTCGGAAATGATATATAGACGAAATACATAATATATGGATCATAATCATCATCATTTGTATTTATAAATTCGAGACCACGTTTTTTTAGAGTCTCACCACAGTTGGGTCACTGACAACATGGAAAATAGCGGAACTTATCACTAAGATACATATGACCATTTGAGGTTGTTATATGAATTGGGAAGGTGGCTTACCATTTAAATTTTCCACCTTATATGGGAGTTATACATGATGTGTTTCACATTAAAAAAAAGAAAATATATTTTAGACATATATTAGGTTTAAATTTGGAAGAATTTGATGTGAAACCTGATTTGACTAAGATGGAGCATCTGGTTTTGTGGTTTATTTTCGAATGAAGGGTCATCATGGGAATTCCATACTTTTCTGTTTGGGTTCTATATCAATATTGTACTATGTATTTTGGTACTTACGAGTCTTACGTGTTAATTAAATAGAAGTGGACTCATCTATTTATGTATACGTATTCTTGATGAGGTGTTCTATGGGTAGAAATTGTTTATCATGGGAAGAATTGTAACAACATAACAATTTATTTTAGGTAGATACATTATTTTCATTTCAAACAAAATCTTTTGGAACATTTCAGTAGTTTATTTTGGTGAATTTTTTTTAATTTTTAGAGATTTATTTACTTGTTTATGGTTGACACGTGGTTATAAAAAATTGTGAATGTAGGATTCCATGCTTCTTGAGTTGGAGTTTCAGAGGTGGTGGATGGTTAGTCCAAATTATATGGCCTTCCCATCAAATTGTGTGAGATGGGACAAGGAGGATTTGATCATTTGGTTCAAAATTTTTCTAATGAGTTAGCCAACCCATGTGGATCATCCAGTATCCCGGAAATGTGTGAACATTTGTCACATGATATTTTAAATCATACAAAAAAAACAATGTGACATTAACTAATTAATATTAATTATTTAGACATTGAAGTCAAAAAAATTTAATCATTTTAGTTCTGGTTTAATTTAGTCTTGACTAAGGATAATTATCTTAGATATTTTGGAGATTTCATGCCTCTTTGTGATCATTTAAAAGGATATTTAAGTGTTAGATCTTATTTTTCAATGTTTTTTGACCATTTTTTCTCATTATTAATTGATATTCTATATCAAATATTATTCTTTTATTGAAAACCGAGATCAAATGTATTTTAGATATATCTAATGTTTGTTTCATTGTCTGATTTAATACCTTATTAATCCATCATGTAATTGAGATTAACTTCCCAAATCATCATTTATTATTATATGTTCTTTAATAATTATAATGTTAGGTGTTTTATACCATTCCATCTTTTGTAGTAATTATGATTTGAGGTTTCTTATTCGATAATTGTGTTTCTAGGATCCCTTTATAGACTCTATAACATTATCGTCTATCAATTTTAGATCACTTATTGGTGATTAATGAAACCTTGATTAAACTAGGAGGATCTATAATTCAATTACAATCAAAAAAAATCTTTATTAAATTCTTGATTTAAAATGGATTTATAGATGGGGTATGATGAATGAATTGGAATCTTTGATATATTTTTTCAAAACACAATGGGTGTATTTAACCAATTTGGTAATTTATATTCATATAACGTGATGTTTACTAGAAGATATTTATAAACTGAATGAATCATTTGATGAATGTTTTTGGTGATGATTTCTATAGAAATTACGGCATGAAATGATTTATGTTTTGAAATGAAATTACTTATTTTATAAGCCATGAGTTTAGTTAGAAAAAATTAATTTTTTTTAAATGAAATGGAATAATATAAAACTTTAATTTGGTGAAATTTTGAAATGATTTTTTGAAATAATTTAATATTTCTAAATGAGATATAGACCCCCTATTTATATGCTAGAATTAATTAAAACAAATGGGATAATGGGTAGTCTTGTGGGTAGAAGACACACTAGGAATGTATTACATCAAACATGAAATATTTTAATAATTAAATGACTAATAAACTATAATGAGGGTATTGAGTTCATTGTTTAGTGTTTTCTACTATTCCCCTTAGTCTTGAGATCTGGGGATGTGTGCCCACATTTAGTTATATTTTATTTATATATTTGAGAATAATTATAGTAAAATATCCTTGGAAATCGTAACCATGGTTCTGTGATCCTAAATGATTGATTAATTCTATTTTTGTATAAAAATTTTTATTCATGAATGTTTGATAGAAATACACTTTTCCACATGTTTCAAAATTTTCATTAATTTTTTTTTAAAATTAGGCATTTTTATGAATTATAAAATTTCTACCATAACATGTTTTATGTAAAATTAATAATATTTGGATTTGTTTTTATGGACGGATTATAGAATACTCGGTGGAAACCTACTTTTATAAAACTAATTTTTTCCATTGCGTGTTTGAAAACAGTCTTATTGTTGGTACATGAAATGTGAAAGTAGTGAATAGAGGTGGTGGGTGTTCTTGATTTCCAGGAACATGGATGTTGGTTAGAACAATAGAAAATTCAACTACAATAATATAACACTAGTATCTACCTTATTAAATTGGCAAAAAATACATGGGATTATATCACCAAGTATAAATCTGTTTAGTAGTATTTAAGAAAACAATATGTATATGATTCCAATATTAAATAGGAAATATAATGTAAATAGCATAAGAAATATTATTTCACCATTGTTATTATTCTAAATATGATTTATAATATGCTGGGGAATGTAAAAAAATAAAGGATGGGGTCAAATACTAAGTAAAGGTTATGTACAACCGAATCTATCATCAGTAAATATGGAATAATCAATATAGAAATGTATATATATGAAAAAATTATTTCATTTAATCAATAATATGATCACAAAAATATAACAATGTAAAATATTATTGCATTAATTTCAAGGAAATAATAATTTAATTTCAATGAAATAAATTATAAATATTTTATTTCATGATCTTAGACATCATCTTATATTTACCATTGAAGTAATTTTCCAAGATAGTTTAATATATGTGAATGTATATAAGAAAAACCCATTTAATTAGGCTAGCCACTAGCTGTCTCTTAAGAAATGTCGATGCATTGAGGGGATATCTATAACCTGATCCCACCCCTCGATGTTTTTCCAAAATATTCCTAAAACATTGAATGATCAATTGAACTATTAAACAATATTCCTAATCAATAAATGTTAATTATGAGTAATGAATAAAAAGTATAAATATTTCCACATTAAATCATATAAATTTCAAAGTAAAACACAATTTTTTGAAATGTTATACGATTTAGAAAATTTTCAAATCCAAGATACAAAGAATATAGATTTTTAAAAGAAGGATAATTTCCAATGATCACGAGAATGTGAATATATCAAGATAAATTTAATGACCACAAAATTAATGAGATATGAAATAATAGACTCAATCAATAAAAAAATGTAACTCATGTAAAAAATAACTCCATTTGGAGAAATAAATAAAATGTAATAAAATAATAAAATAGTAAATAACTACATGGGTTTCTTTTTAAAACCATTTAAAACTTGTGTAATAAGTTTAATAATGTATAATAGTAATGGAGCAGAGAAAATAAGTTAGTACTATATAAGTTAAAAAGAAATATTTCTTTGGACTTTTTCCAAGGAATATTGAAAATGAACATCTAATAAAAAATTAGAATGTTTATTTTAAACACATGTAAATAGACAAGGATAAAATAAAATTCCATTTATATATATTTTAATAAATAAAAATTACTTTTTAAAAAATTTAATTTTAAAATATGGACATTGAAGAAAAATATACCAGATCAAAAAGTGAAATAAGAATAGAGAATTATTTTAAAAGTTAATTGATTTATTTATGATAAAAAGAGAGTAAAATTGAGATTAAAAATACTAAAGTTATTAAATATTTATAGGATAATAAAATATATGTATTTTATGAAGGATATACTATAATATTCATTTAATTGAAATAATTTCAATCCCAAAAATGAGATTGTAAAATAAAGCATTACCTCTTTGGTAACTTTTAGATTATAACAACATGAATGTGAAAAAAATAAAATAGCCTTACTAATAATTTAATAAATAGATATTCAAATTAAATACATGAAATTCTTAATATGTAGACCACATAATAGTATATATGTTCAAAATAATAAATGTATCTCTACAAAGTGAAAATTGAGATGAAATCCCTTACCTCATATTAGAATTTGCATGAAATTAATTTCAACCTCCTATATAATAAATTTAGATTTATCCTAAATACACATGAGAAAAATATAAAAAATAACATATGTTCCATTTATCACATCTTATACCCTATTTTCCATTAATCATTTATTATTATCATTATTTTAGGTGTCAACTTGTTCATTTCTCATGGGGATTTTGGTTCGGTAATATCAGCCATTTTACAATGATTATAGCTCAATGATATTCATAATGTTAATAAAGATAAAAATATAATATATATTCATTATAAATATATATATATTTAGATTCATCCATAAAATTCTATTATAGAAAAATAAATTACACAGTTCATGGAGACGGTAGAAGTACACATACATAAATGATATTTTCACATTTCGAAAGATTGAAGAAAGAAAGAAAAAAATATTAAATAAATATAAAATTGTTAATATATCATATATATCATATATATTCAATAAATATATCCTTGTTAATATCTATTAAAACGGGAAAAGTCAAATGGACGAACTCTCTTTGTGCAGGTGGTAGTAGACACGTACGCATAAACAACATTGCCTTTTTCCAATGGATTGAAAGGGTAATGGGAATATATGATATTATAATTTTTAAAGAATAATTATTTGATAAATATCATATATATATTCATAATTTTTATCTTTATAACCATACAAATAATTATTTGATGAAGAATTAATTACACTACTACATGGAGACGGTAATTTATATATACGCAAGAGTGTTGTTTTCAAATTTCAGAGGGTGGAAAGAGATAAAAAAATGGCTGTAAAATAATCATAATAACATATTAGTATATTTATGATAATATAATTATTATTTTATTTAGTTTATTACATATTTAGATTAAGAATAAGAATAAATTAAATTGAATGATTTGGTAAAGATGATTACCTCTTCTTTGAACTCATTTATCTTCCATCATAAGAACCCTTATGAATGGTATTTTAACAAGAATATAACCTATAATTTGAAGATAGTTATGTGGAGAATAGAATTGGGTAGGTTTTTATAGATCAATGTTTCTCAATGTAGTGTGATGAAAATAGAGAGGGTGTTCTTTTTTAAGTGAGAGGAGGTGAACACCTATTATTTTTCAAAATATCAAAATATTTTAAAGTCCCATTAAATAACAAGTCTTTAAAAAATAACTTGTATTTTATTATAAGTAGGATATGTCCCTAATATAATCATCTGATGAAATTTATATTTCCTTAGAAATAATTTCAAAACATATCTTTTTATCTAACTCTTTTTTTAACTATTTCTAACCTTTCCCATTTAAACAACTCATTGAATATTAAGGGGTTATAATTAAACATTTAAGGTAAAAATGGATAATAAATGATAAGGTATGGAATTAATGACTATATATATTCCCCATATTCCAATTTCATTTATTTATGATTTTTGGATAATTTAATATATAACATTTTCATAAAATAACAGTAATGTTATTTTTGACATTATTTAATGATTTTGAATATAATGAAGCTAATAGAAATAAAGAATTAGTATATAAAGAATATTAATATCCCTATATTGTTATATTTATCTTTAAAATTTCTAGGGGACTATACCTCACCCAAAAAATATTAAATTTAGAGTTTTTAAATTTCATACATGATTTGTATACATCTTGCAGATGCACCATGCCAACATTGTGTAATAATTTAAGAAAATTATTACACCTATAAAAAGTAAAAAAATTATAATGAAAATAATTCAATAATATTTTGAAAAAAATTATAATAAAACATATATTTCAATCTAGGTCCAAAAAAGTAATGTTATTAAAAGTAAAAAAGCTTCATTTTTTAATTATCTTTTATATAATTATTATAAATGACCAAATTGAAGAGAAATAGAAAAAATTGTCATATATTCAATTTTTTTTATTGATTAAATAAACTCAACAAATAAAATAAATAAAAAAATTTGAATTATTTTTCTGCCTTATCAAATTAGTATTTAACCGTAATCACATGATATATGATTTTTAAAGTGGCATAATTTAGCACTGCTACTATTCATAATGACTAAATATAAAATGGAACTATTTAAAAAAATTTAATATTTTTATTCCAATTATTAAGTCTAATATATTGAATTGAATTCCTATAATTTTATTAATTTAATTCAAAATTTATCCAACAAAATGAGATGAAAAACTGTTTTCCTAAAAGTGGTGTTTTTAACATATATCAACATTATATAAAATTATCATCCAAATGGTTATAAATATATTTTATTAAGTAAAATGGATCTTATATCACCTCAAAAAACTATGAAATATAATGGAACTCTTAAAATTATTTACTTGAAGAAAAGCAAATATAATTTTAAAAAATTCAAAATTTTTCACAATTCACTAAAAAATAATGATTTTCTTGAAAATAAAAAAATAATACATAATATATTATGGAATTGAACATTTTAAAAATGATTAAAATTTATCATAAAAAATATCAATAGGTTTGATGATTTGTTTATATTTGGTGTTGCATGTATCATAATTTATCTAAAAATTTAATGTATTTAAATGAAAATATAAAACACTGAGGTGTTTCGTTATAGTCCCATTATAAGAATATTTCCATTAAAATTATATCAAAAAGAAAAAAATTCAATAGATAATTCACCATCATCACATCCTTCGGTTCCCATGTATCTTCCTAAATATTTTTATCTTACCATAAAACGTTGACCGTATGAGTGGTCTTGTATCATAATGATTTCTCTCTATAATCATGAATCTCCACCAGTTATTACTCATTGGACCAATATTTCTTCAGTGGTATGAAATCAGAGTTCAGAACCATTGATGGTTCAGGTATGTACTTTCTCAACAGAGATATATGTAACACAATATGAACATGATAGATATTCTATGAGAGTGACCAAAGATATGATACCATCCGAATACATATTAGAATGATGAAGGTACTGAAATATCTAGGGCCCAGATTACCTTTCTATAAAAATATCATACCCTTATTCCAATAATATATTCACTTGAATTCCTTGTCACTAATCATGGACTCTCTATCTCGTTGATGAATTTCATTAGAACTTTTTTTCGGTTCCGAGATCCCTTTATGTGTTGTTGAATGGTTCAAACCATATCTGAGATTTCCTCATCTTGAATAGGTCCTAATAGATTTATTTTTACCTTATTCATAAAAAAATAATGGAGATCATCACATCCTTCCTTTTAGGGATTTATATGGATCCATTTTATTTATCGATTGAAAGCTATTGTTGTATGAGAATTCTGTGAAAGGAAGGTGTTTAGCCCAACCAAATTTGAAATCCATAATGAAATAACTCAATATGAGTTTTAGAGTTTTAATTGTACTTTTATATAGATAATCTATTCAGGGATGATAAAAAATAATAAAACTCAACTATACATCCAATTCCTATGGAAGTCTTGTCCATAATTTCATGGAAAACCACATATCTCAACTAGATATGATTAAGAGTTGAACTAGATGTAATATCAAGGCATAAAAATTTATAATTGAGTATGTTGATAAAGATAGTATAATTCTATAGAAACAATAAAATATTCTGATGTTATAAGGTAATTTACTATAAGCCAAATAATATTGTTCCCTTTATATGTTTTTTGGAAGTCTGATGACAAAATCAATGTTAATTTTTTCCCATTTTAATTATTGTATGAGCAATGGTTTTAACATCCCCTAAGAATTCTATCTATTGGAAATAACATGATGACTATCCAAGAATAAGGATACATACTACGAAATATTCCTTTTATGTTATTTAACTATAAATATTCATTCATATAAATATACACCTTTGTAATTCCGGGATTAATAGATAATGTTGAGATATGAGCTTTATCCAACAACTCCTTATTCTACTCTGATATTTAAGTGAGATAAACTAGGTACCATAACCTTATCATTCAATTGTGAACTTTTTTAATCTTCATAACTTTTATGACATCCATATATATTTTCTAATTCTCCCATCTATGTTATTTCGATCTTATCATGAATGGATGGTTGAACATTTGTCAAGGAAAGATATTATTTATACTCTTTTCATAATATTTCAAGATATAACTTCTATAAATAAATAAATACTAGATCACATATAATACTCATCATGGAATAACTATCATGGAATTTTTTAAATAGTGAATCAACCATATTTTTTACCTTCCCATGGTGGTAATGCAAGAAGATTCATAATAATTGATCAACTACAACTGTGTTCTCAAGTTCATATTCATAACATTTTTTGTACACATATATGTAATTTTTTTTATTATTATATATATCACACCTCTCACCATACAGATAACTCTTCTATATATTCATTGTAAAATTAATAATTCCATACCAAAATCATGAGTTGAGTAGTTTTTATAATGAATTTTCAATTGGTGTGATGCAATAGTTATTAACATATAATTTGGTATGAGGATAAATCCCAGTTGATTATTTGATGCATCACTATGTATCACAAACCCTTATCCACTATAGGGTAGTGTAAGTATAATCGTGTTAACCAGAATTCTATTTTGTTCATTAAATAACTATTCAAAATCACATATCCATAAGATAATAACCCCCTTTTGTTTAAACACTGTTAATAGATTAGATAGTCATGAGAAATGTCAGAACCCATCTACTAGGGCCCATGTAGTGACTTCCCCAGGCATTCCTCTCAATTTCTAGGAACTAGAGACTAGTTCCAAAGGCATTTTCCCACAATTTGGAGGCATTATCCTGAGTTCCTATACACACAGAACTCCCAGGAAAAGGCACTAGAATGTAATAGAAAAGAAAACCATGCATACAATCCACTAAGTAAAACAAAACCAGAGTACAATGAAATGTAATGTATAGGGTGGCAACCCTGGATAGTATACAAGACCATAAAAAGAAAAATAGAAAAAAAGAAAATTTTTAGTTCTCTGAAGCTCGTCCGCCAGGAAGCCTACCTGAATAGTCTTTGAAGGATAGCTGCATAAAGCTATAGAAGTGCACCTAGTCTATCTGATCTCACTAAACACCACCATTCCCTAGTCCTCCCTAAACTCCATCAAAGCTTCAGTCATCTGCACAAGACACGAAACATGTGGGAAAAATCCCATGCAGGTCGACTAAAACAATACTCATTGGGGGACCCCGATACCACAGAGGTAAAGTACATGAGAAAAAACATGACGAAATGGACCATAATATCTTTTCAAGTATATTCCCATAAATATACCATTAATATCCATATATAATCATTTGCGTAATAAATAATCATAGGGACTAACTTTATAGCATGTACCATGATTCTGACAGAGGCTCAAGTGTATCATATAAATTAGGAGATCACACTCCACGAGCTCATCCATCCCTGAGGGAACTCATCTGAGAGATGCACTCCATCTGGTACAGTCCTACCATTCCAAACAGCGTTTCCTAGAGAACACGATCCATCTGGGACATTCTACTAGGGCCAACTCTAGTGCTCGACACTAGAGGATTACTCATCACAGTCATAAACCCCATACAAGACTATGGAAACCCAATTGAAGAGTCATGCTCCTCATCACTACCATCAGTTGAGGGAGTGCTGCTCCAGACTGACCTGTGATACCTTAGTCACTCTTGTAAGGACTGAACCATGCCGTAGTCCATTGAGGGAGTACTAACACCAATCTTGGTTTTGTTTTCATCAAGTGGATGGGGATGCTCCTTACTGCTGTGTCCCACAGCCGAGGGAGATCCATCTCAAATCAGGGGCCCAAACCCTACCTTGTATGGGAGTACTACTCAATGAATAGAGTACTCGATCCTTATAGGACATGGTATTAATGAATCTGTCAGTTCATGTATGGAGTACCCACCCCCTAGTTCGACAGGGGAGTACTTCTCATGAAGGACTCTCACCCTGAATCGGTAGGGGAGTATAAACTCGTATATTGAAGAATCGCTCCCTAACCAGTAGTGGAGTACCACTCTGTTCATAGTGGATTTGCACCTTGGTAATAAAGGGGAGTAACAACCCTCTAAATCTATTCATTATGGGGGACCCGCACCCTAGTCTATTAGGGAGTACTGACCTGGGGATAGAGGTTCTGATCCTTGGCATGGTAGGAGAGTACCAACTCTACCATAGCACTGTGTAAGAAGGACCTGCACCTTGGAACGGTAGGGCTGTCCCGAATCCTACAATAGAGGATACACTCCCTATTCGGTAGGGTAGTACCATCTCTATATGCATAATATATGGGGGACCCAAACCCTAGTCCAATATGGGAGTATCGACTCCAAGGATAGGGGACCCGCTCCTTAGTATGGTATGGGAGTACTGACTCTTCCTTTATGATCATTTTTGAGAACCCACACCCTAAAACATTGGAATTCCTATCTCTACCAATGAATAGGTATAAGTATTATCCTCTATTTGTGTCTTCAAGTGAGTAACAGTCCTAACATCACATCATAATAATCAATATGATTCCACCTAAGGTCTTCCCATAATGAGAAATCCTACTCTTCAAACTAAATGGTTTGTCATCTAACATTCTAAAAAGCTCACAAAGAGTATGTCAAAAGGGTTATCCCATCGCAAGTGTCCCAACATCACCAATAGATCGTCAAATGGTTTCACTATTTGAAAGTTACAGGCATTTTTGTTAAACAAGGGCTAGTTGGGTCTGGGTCTGGTCTGACCCGGTCAGACTGACTCGACATAGTCCAATGGGCATGGCCTGCTGGGTTGCGTGTCTGGTATAGCTTGCCATCTCATGCCCATACTACATTAACGGACCAGATTCCCCAGCCCAGACACGGTATAGCCACAACCTTTCTCTCCCCAGGTGGCACCAGTTGGCACCTCCACTTTAGTTGACCGGTCCTCTCACGCAGACCAGGTTGTCCGAAATGACCCACGACTTTTCACTGGTCCAGGTTACACCATGAGTGGAGTAACAATTTCTCTATGTGGGCAGCTACACTATACAGCTGCCATCAGTGCCCCCACTATGGTGGACCGCCACATGCCGATATGGTGAAAGGTTTCTCCATGGACCACTAGACGTGCTTTGATGGACCGTTTTTAAACCGAAAGAAGTCTTACGATCCTCGTGTTGTGTTGTTCACCTCTAGGGGATCAAAACATTGCTACAACCCATTTCTCTAGAAAACGTTCAATTGGTGGTATCTCCAACATTGCCTCAGTCCATCTATCGTAAACATCGTTCACCTTCGTTGTGTCATGTTCATTCTGGATCCAAGATATCTCATCATTGGACCAAGAATGGTGGCACAACAATTGACTGTTCCTCAACCCACCAAGAATGCGCATCAAGGTGTAGAGGAAAGAAAAACAACAAATTTTAGGAATGAACCTATTTCTTCATTTATCACAATGTTAATTTACTCCAATTAGAAGTATTAGGTAGAAGAAACATCCAAAACTCATGTCTCCCAATGATAATATTGATATAAAAATCACTCATTCAAGAAAGATCGAACTTTTGGTCAACCTATTCGTGGGTTGATTCACATTTGTCATTTAAAACTTGTAATGGAGAAAATAATGGAACTTAAATAACATCCCCTACTTGGGTTGGATCGTTTGCTGGTGATTAATGGTGTTGCGGTGTTCGTCATTCTGTGATCCTCTATTTATGGATGTTGGATGATTGTCGTTGGTGACAATCCATTCAAAGGGTGGTTGGTGTTCATCTTCATCACCCACCAGAGCTTCTGATCCGAACCAGGATTGTACCAAAAATCTTGTGTCGTCTGATAAAAAATTAAAGGATGAAACCGAAATTATAATTTCATTTAGGTTGTTGTTACGAAGTCATTATGTTTATTAATTTAATGAAATAGCATATTCAGTTTCATTATGATCTGTGTTGCTTCACTAAAACTATTTCAAAAGTTAAAACAAATAATAAAACATCCAATTTATTTTATATTTACATTTTCTTAAAATGACTGAAAAATATATTTTTCAATCGAACCGAATTAATCAATATTAATTCATTTATTATATAATATCATTATTACAGATGTAACAATTATCTCATATTTTCAATATGAGGACCCATTTAAATTTTTTCAAAACTACACATGCATGCCATTTTAATTCTCTGGAATACTAACTTACACCCTTGACCATTGTCGGTCGAGTTTATGCTCCGAATAATAGAAACACGCCCTCCCAAGCTCAAAGTTACTCTCGGAGTTCCAATCTTATTTATTGTTTATGAGTTATAAGGATTTGAAAATAAAATAATTGTTACTTATTTATTTTATTTATGGAAAAAAACTAACTTCCACTGTTGGTTCACATTGGCCAACATTATTTCTTTTATAGGATAATCCCAACATTCTATGTTCAACGGTTCCCTCAGATTTTTGATCTTACACTAGTTCAAAAGATATAAAAACCTTGTCACATTTTTAACTAACAAAATTAAAAAAATACAGGAAAATCAATTATGGCTACTCTTGGTCTCAAAATTATGATCTATCTAGAGCTTGGCCTCATAAAAAACCATTTAATTTTTTAAGAAAAGTCAATGGAATTTTGGGCAATTACATTCTCCCCACCTTAAGACTTTTCTGCCATGAAAAGAAAAATCCTATCTTCAAGTGATGAAAACTGAGTTCATCCAAGTTCCTTGTGCTTTTTATAAGAACACAGCTCGAGGAACCACTGAGGTCAACCACTCTCATGTCCACCTTCTAATAGGTAAACATAAAGCAATAACAGGAACATGTCTCTTTAGCTGTGACAAGTGGGAAAATCACCAAGATCTCTAATCCATTTTAGTCGTAGGGTCTAACGGCTCACAACTGTAATAACCTGACATGGATACAAATAGAAACCGACAGTTCACATACACCCATGGATGAATTGTGCTAAGGATTCTACAACCATCATGTGTTCAAGGTTGACACTAAACATGCAAGGGTATTTATTAATGAAATAGGGATGCTCATGAGTGGACTCTGGGTACTAGGAACTCTATTTATGACAAAAAATAGCCACACAAGTTACTGAGACAAGAACACTTCCACTCCCACTAGTGGTATCCCAACTAAGTATGTATGGTAAATAAACATTTCATTCTCTAGATACCTAATTGGTTCTAACCATGACACCATGGAATGATCCAAAAACTAGACTCTTTACAAGATTCTACCATGTGCTTTCTGGGTTTCCCTTTCACCGTATTGGAAAACCATTCTTTACCATCATGGACACACCGAATACTTTGCCTAATATAGTCAATCTGGGTATGAACAGTAGTATTCCATCCCACGAATGAAGTCATAGGGCCTCAACGGTCTCCTCTAGCAAGCGTTTCTAAGAGTGAGGGTCAATTCCACAGTTCAACCCGAACATCAAGGTCCCAAACAGAACATAGGTAAAAATATTAACGATAAGAACATGTGTCTATTTAAAAAAGGCATCCAAAATAAAATAAACATATCATACATTGAATCTCTCCTAGGGAATTTTGGTCACAAGCCATGACCACATGCATCTATCCTTTCCCTTGCCCTCTAGATACCTGTGCCTGGTGCAGACCACATCTTGCTGCTCATCCAGCTCCTCTACCTCATCTGCCGACCTGCATAACTCTTTCCTACCAAAACTATCCTTACCAAGGATGCTAATCTACATGATCCATCATAAATGCATGGAAGGTATGATAATATCTAGCATGATTCCCTGACCGTTACTAGAGTAACACAACCTTTCATGTGTTTTATCTTGTCCTTGGTGCTGCTCTTGCGTCATAGACCCACGTGTCTATATTTGGCATGGGTATGTCTCCTACACCGTGTTTGTATCACATTTCGTTTTCTAGCTCTAGAATAAGCCTCTACCTCATGAATTCTACTATAGTTCACATCCATTTGCACCTCCTCCAAGAAGATCTCAACCACTAGGGCTCACATTAGCACCGTAGCATATGTCAGAATGAAAAGGGGTTTCACCGATTCCCTGATCTCATGGTGTAATCACTGCTCAATTTTCTGGGCCCTGAAGTAAGGGTCCCTCACCAAATCTTTAGAGTAGCGAGATAGATTTTTTAATATCGTCGATTACTCTCCTACCATCATGTATCCATGCTGCAGTTGCAGTAGTTCCTATATACGCACAGAGTGTAAAGTCACCATAAAGAGATCCTCCTGGAAGAGGCACTCAAAGTCAATGTAGGTGAGGGTCACTTTATCAGGTGTCTGGATCACTAATCTCCACAACCATCCCCCAAATCCCTATAGATGTATCATAGCTAGTACTACTATTTGGTCGAGAGGTGTCCTCACTAGGCTGAACACTCGTGTAACCACCTCAATCCAATCCTTAGAAACCTGAGAATCTATCTCGATTCAGAAAATAAGAGGTCTCTACCTCTGGAACTCAGGTATGACACAACGTCTATCCTCCACTAATAGCGCAAGAATCAACTGTTGATCGATGGGTGCCTGTATCATTGGTGCACCACCTGGAGGTAACACCACAAATTAGGTTCCCTACACTAAAGCATCCAATCAGGGTGGATAATCATCACGATCATGTTGTAGAATCCTATTTAGCAGTTGTCATGGTGGCATCCTGAAATATATCAAAATGAGCTTTGGTTAAATAGTATATCTGGAGAGTTGACTCAATAAGGACATGGAAAGCACAACCATTCCTACATTATGTATGTATCCTTTATTTCCTTGCAACTGGGGTCCCCCTATACCAAGTCGAAAAATGGGTTCCCAGAGTCTAGGTGTATGGATACATCATACCCCCACACAAATACTAGAGTCCTTGGCCTAAAAGCCAAACTTAAAACACTTAACATTTTTTTCCAAAACCAAAAGCAACAGACCCTTGTCCTTTGAGGTACAACTGACCACCTCTGATACCCACTATCCAGGACCCCTAACCCTGGGACCATGTCGTGACTACCCCAATACCGCCTCTTAATTGATAGGGGGTGGAGGCTAGCATTGAAGTCATTATTCCACAAGTGGGATGCATTTTCCTGAACACTTGTACACATGCACACAACTCCCATCCAAATGTACTAAAAAGGTAAAGCCAAGGAAACCATGCATGCAGTCCACTATATAAAACACAACCATAGTAAAATGGAATGTAAATTATAGGATCTAAATCTGAAAAAGTATACTAGACCACCTAAAGAAAAAACATACAAAAGTGAAACTCCAAGTCCTTGAAGGTTGTCCATCGGGAAGCCACCCTTAAGGGTAGGTGAAGGATAGATGCCTAAATCTTTATAAGTTCACCTCATATTTCTGATATCACTGAACACCACCATTCCTTGGTCCTCCCTAAACACCATCAAATTTTGGTTATCTATAAAAGACACGACAGGTGTAGGAAAAAGTCTATGCATGGGTGAGTAAAACAATACTCAGAAGAGGACCCTGAAGCCACAATGGTAAAACACAAGAGAAAAACCACAAAGGAATGAACAAGAAGCCCTACTCAGGCATATTCCATACATAAAACATGTAGAACCAGATATACACTTTTTAGTCACTAGAAAGCATAAGGTAAAACCTTATATCAAGTACCAAGATTCTCACAGAGGCTCAATCATAAAATATAAACCAGAAGATCACACTCCCTGAGCTCAACCATCCCTGATGGCACCCTTCCAAGAGATGCATTCCATTAGGTACAATCCTACCATTCCAAATGGTATGTCCGAAAGAGCTTGATCCATCAGGAATATTATACTAGTCCTGAATTTAGTTCTCAACACTAGAGGTTTAGTCATCATAGTCATGGGCCCAGTTCAAGATTAAGGAAACCCACGTGAAGAGGCCCTCTCCTCATCGATGCCCTTAGTTGAGGGGGCACTGCTCTGGACTAACGAGTGATACCTTAGTCACTCTTGTAAAGAGTGGGTCCATGCCTCATTTCATCGTGGGAGCACTTACTCATATATTACTATTGTTTTCATCATGTGGATGGGCTTGCTCCATATTACTATGTCCGACAGACAAGGGAGCCCCATCTTCAATCGATAATCCACACCCAACCCGATAGGGGAGTACTACTCAATGACTATAGGACCCGCACCCTGGTATGACCGAAAGTACCAGATCTATCAATTCATGTGTGGAAGACTCACACCCTAGTATGAAATAGGAGTACTGCTCATGAAGGACATGCAACTTGAATTGGTAGGGGAGTAAAACATCATATATCGAGGACCCTCTCCCTACCCTGTAGGGAAGTACCATTCAGTGACTAGAGGACTCATTCCCAAGAAATATATAAGAGTTCTGACTCTATCAGTCTGTTCTCTATGGGGGGCATGCACCCTAGTTTTTTAGTGGTGTAGTGACCCCAATCTATAGGACTTTCTCCCTGGCATTAAAGGGGTGTCCGACTCTGTCGTAGAACTGTGTAAGGAGGACCCACACCCTCAAAGAGAAGGGGAGTACCAACTCCTATAATAGAGGACCCTCTCCCTACCGGGTATGGGAGTATCTATTATATATGATTTAGTTATGGAGGGCATGTGCCCTAGTCTAATATGGGAGTACTGACCTCAACGATAGAGGACATGCTCTCTGGCATGATAGAAGAGTACTGACTCTTCCTTTACAAACATCTCTGAGAACTCGTGCCCTAAAACGTGGGGAGTACCATCTTTACCAAAGCACATGGATAAGGAGTACCTATGCCTTGAGTCATCAAAGGAGTAACTATCCTAATATATCATTATAAAAATCACAGTGATTCTACCCAAGGTCTGACCGTACTGGGAGATCATACTCTTCAAACCAAATAGTCTATCCTATAACATTATCAAAAACTCACTAAGAGTATCAGAAAAGTATTATCTCATCGCAAGGGTCCCAATTCCATAGATGCCTCATCAAACGGATGCTTTGTTTGAAAATTACAGGAATTTTTGGGAAATATGGGATGGTGTTTTCTGAGCCTGGTTCGAACAAGTCATACCTAACAGACCCGGACCAATGGGCCCAGCCCAGACCGACTAGGCTCAACTGGGTCCACTTGGAAGCGGGTCCGAACCAGATTTTTGGCTTGGTGTGGCCCTCTAGCTCCAACTTTTCCCACCATAGCGAGCCATATTCTACATCCTGGACACAAAATAGCCACATCCTTTCTCTCCCAATGAGGTTCCAGTTGGCCCAGCTCCATTAGTTGACTGGTACACTCACACGAACTTGCATGTCCGGTGTGACCAGAGGCATTATATTGTTACAGGTTACACAAAGGAAGTATTTTTGGTTTCTTCATGCTGGAACCCACGTTGTGAACTTGCCCTTGCCACCTCCAGCACGGAGCGACGACAGGATGCTCCACGGACAACTGGAAGTGCTCTGGTTGTCTATTCTTCGAATAAGAAGAAGTCATATGATCCCCATGTTGTGTTATTCACCGCTAGGGGTTTAAATATTAATTATTACCCCTTCTACTAGATATCATTCGTTCTAAAGTATCTCCCATACTACCTTGATCTATCCACCATCAACGTCGGTCACCTTTGTCATGTTTTATCCGTTCCAGATCCAATATACAAGAGCATTGTGCCATGAACAATTGCGCAATGATCAACCATTCTTCAACCCATGATGAACATAAAGAATGTTTATCAATGGGGAGAGGAAAAAAACAACATATTAGAGGAAAAAACCTCCATAATTGTTTTCCACGACGTTAATCAGCTCCCATTATAAGGGTTATGAAAAAAACATCAAGAACTCAAATTCCTCAAAGATAATCCCGATAAATAAATACCTCCAACAAGAACGATCGAGCCCCGGGTCAACTTATTCATGGGTTGATCCACATTCGTCGTCTAAATCCATTAATGGTGAAAAGAACATAATCTAAATAACAACCCCATCCTTGGTCATATCATTCATTGGCGATGAGCAATGTCACTATGTTCGTCATTACACAATACTCTATTTACAGTCATTGTTCGATCATCATCGGTGATGATCCATTCAGGGGGGTAAGCATTCTTCGGCGTCACCCACCAGAGCTTCGGAGAGGAACCAGGATTGTGCCAACAATCTTGCATCATCAACTTGGTCATTAATGGAAGAAATGTGAATCAACTTTTCAGTTACGTTTTTATTACAAAGTCATTACGCCATTTAATTTAATGAAACTTCATATTTAGTTTCATAGTGTTACATGCTGTTTCACTGCAACAATTTAAAAAGTTCAAAATTTAAATATAACATGAACTTTATTTTATTTTAAGTATTTATTAAAATGATCGAAGACTATATTTTTCGGTCAACCAATGCTGGTAAATGTTAAGTCTATTATTATGTAATGTCGGCATTCCAGAAACAATCGTTCCATCATACTTTCAATCTGGGGCCCTATTTATACATTTTAAAAACCGCCCATGTGCTCCATTGTAATTCACTTAAAAAAATATCAAAAACTAGTGTTCATCCTCGACCTGTGCCAGTCAAGGATAACCACCACCTACGAAAAACACGCCCTCACGAGATCTGCGGTACTCTTTGATTTGTTACCCGAGATACCATTTAGGAGTTATATGGATTTAAAAATAAAATAATTATTACGTATTTATTTTATTTATGTCCAAAAACTAACTTCCATTGATGGCCTGTTCTAGACAATGTTTGACCCTCTCTAGATGAATCCTAACATTTTGAGTTCAATGCTGCCCTTAGATTTTCAATCATGCACCTATTCAAAATATAAAAAAACCCTCTCTCATGTTTAACTATTAAACTTTGATTTTTTTTGAAAATTCATTCTAGCCACTCCAGGTCTTAGAATAACATGTCGTCTCATAGCTTGGTCTCAGAAAAAAGCTATTTAATTTTACAAAAACAAATCCTTGGATTTTCAGGAAATTATAAGAAATATTTTAGAAACTCTCAATAATATCCATCCAACAAATGAAAACAACGAATATTGTTTAACATGGTTTCTTTATTCAATTTCATAATAACTTTTATATTTGAAGGATGAAATGATTAACCTCACAAAATATTATAATACCAATGAATGAAACTATCTGAATCCAACAGTCACACTACATAAATTTTTCATACAACTTTTCCTTCCTCAAAGTCTTTATATAATTATCAAATGTTCATCATGTTCATCCTTATTCATGGAATAAATAATAATTTCACCATGATAGACTACCATAAAATTATCAAGGCAATCTATAAAGACCATATTCATTAAATATGAGAGGAAAATATGAGTATTGGTAAGTTTAAATAAAATTAAAATAAATTCATTATAATGATACATTATAACAATGTTTCTGTTGGGTATATACTAATTCTTGACCATTATCCGATAATATTCATATTAAAGATAAACCATGGAAAAATATTGATCTCCTTCTAATTTTTAAAATAGATCCTTGATATGTGGTTGAAGATACTTGCTCATAAAAGTTATTTTGTTAATTTTCTAATAATCAATGTAAAGATCTTTTGACCAATGTTTCTTATTATAAATAATTACTATTTAACCCCATGGTTAATCTCATGGATGAATGAATCATTTATTTATAATCTATTATAGTTTCTTATTTAATTATTAATACATTATAATGATCATTCAAAATTGAGTATTTGAAATAGTTGTACCATCAGTTATGAGTTATATTGGAAACTAAACATTACAATTCAGTGGAAGACTAGAAAAAAATTAGTAATAGACATCAATAGAATCCTATATTAAAGGTATATCATGAATATTTAATATCTCCAAAACCATTTGAGATAAATAACCCTCATGAATAAATAGAAAAAAACATATGAAAAATGTAGTTTCCATTGGTATTTCAAGTTCATCCTCACACCAATAGACTATCATAGGTTGATTCGAGATATGAAATAAAACATCTCTTCCAAGATAATTGTTAAGTGTTCTATATTTAAAGATCCAATCCGTGCCAAAAATTACATAAAATTCAATTAGAGGAAGAATAAAGATATATTCATGTGTCACACTCCCATAAAATTATTTCAAAGATGAGTTATAGACATCAGATGAAATAAGTCTACCCTTATAAGTTTTCACTACCCACCCAACATATAATTCATTATTTGGTGATGTGAAATACTTAGAAAATTATTAAAATATAAGAGATTCAGTTGAACCTAAATGAAATTAGGTATTTTCACTTATTAAGTTCATAATAAGTCTACCTTACACAACATCACCAAGAACATAGACTTTGGTTGTAGTAATTCCATATAATTGGCCTTCCCCCCTTATCGTATTCTATGTAATGATTCCAGGGATATTGGGGAAGTGATTTGAATAATTATCCATCACAATAAATTTGAAGCACTGCATTATATTCTATTATTTCTCTGACTTATAATAAATATCTTGATGACCAATATCTTTTAACTTATAATAATCCCTCATTACCTTCAAGAATTTTCTAGGATGTTTATTTGAAAAAAATTTACATGATTGAAATTCCTTCATTCCCATCATCATATTTGAAGATTTCACTTTTTCATGGGTCTCTAATTCCCTCTTATTCACTAGATTTTTCATGAAGATATATAATCTATAAAATTTATAGTGACACTTGGTTCTCATATATAGATATTAGACCATTTTATATGAATATTTATTACATTACACAAAAATACATGATAATAAAAATATTTTAGTGCCATTAGAAATGTAGAAAACAATATTCTAATGGTTTGAAATATTTTCAATTTTCCCCCGGATGTTCTTCACATCTATAACTCCTCATAGGCATATCAAACATAAAAATGTTCTTCACAACCTAGGGTTGGGAAACATATGAAAGGGTGAGATCATATTCTATATAAGGGTAGAAATAATAGATATAAATTTATGATCATATGAAATAACAAGATAATCATATGGGTATGTGATAATGAATATAACTTAATAATTTAATATAAAATCAATAATAGATCTTAAAAATGAGTCATAACAAATGTATTAAAAGTTTATAAGACAAGAATCTAAATGTAATAAAAGAAAATGAGTCATGATATCATAACATTATCATAAAACATATATTTGTGGCATACAAATAATCTTAAAACATTATGAAAATATATAAATAGAAATTTTTTATTCAATTAATTCAAGGACAGGAAATCAGAACCTCATATAGACTTATGGACATGAAAATAGTTCCATGAATAACATTATGGACATGAAAGATATGTCCACACATAACATTACAAAAATGTAATTCAGCTCGAGAATAACATTGTGAACAGGTAATCTGGTTCATATTTCAAATTATCAACCAGAAACATAGGTCTATTCATAACATCATAGGTTTCAAGGTTCACTCCTAAGATCATCATAGCGGAAAATGTCCCCTAATGAGATCATTTCACTCTATATTCCAATCCTTTCATTCTCATGAGATGAAGTTATTTAACCAATTTTTTGGAGGGATATATAGATCCCACACATCGTGGGATAAAACTTAACATCCATCATTAGTTATAATATAGCCAATGTCACATAATGGAAATCATATTTATTTCTTCCAAGAGATCATAAAGCATTAATCATATCAAAAACCAAGAAAAGTGATCGTTTTGATAAACATTTAATTATATCTTAACCTATGGAAAATTTACAGGTTCCATTATTATATCAACATTTCATTAGATCATAACCTATGAGAAGATATAGGATTCACATGAATTATATCACAGTAAAACATGTGGATGATAAATGGGTTTTGTAAACATGTTAATATAAAAAATGTAAACCATTCAGAGAAATAATATTTTTTCTGTTAATGTATCCATTAAGTCATAAATTATATCAGAGGATTTCATCTTATATGGAGATTTATTTTAATGATCACATGGAATATTTTTTATGGAACATAATTATTATTCAAAAGTAACTTTTTTAAATATAAAAAATTTTTATAGTCATTTTTATTTAGAATAAAATTGATAACTTTTAATGGATGCTTTGAATTTTATTTAAAACCATTTTTAGTAAAATTTCATTTCCACATTCATTTTTTAGTAAAACAGGAAAAAAAATTTAAAATAAATTCCTTTTGAAATCATTTATTCATAATCTAAAAATTTCCAAAATATCCAAGAAAAAATTTTAATTGAAATTTACTTTGTTGAATTTTAAGAGAATCTTTAAATTATTGAGCATTAATGACAACAAGAAGTACTATTCATACTGTTCATGTTAAATGTAATGATTCCTTTCACATTTTAGGTAAATAATCCCAATAAATGATTAGATTATAACAAAAAATCGTTACAACAAAGGTAACACTGAAACATCCTCCACATGATGATATAACATTAAATGAAATATAAAAATTCATTATAATAGATATAGTAATAATATATCAGGTCCAAGGGGATCTATATATAGCTCATGAAAGAATATAGGTGCGTACATCTCAATGAAATAAAAGCAAGATTAAAAACCCTTAAAGATTTGTTATCTTTTGGACCATAAAACTCATGAACAAGGGATCCTAAAATGGATACGTAAAAACAAATATTAATCAAGAGAAAAATACTAATATACATCCTTGGGTTGTATATAGACCAAAAAATTCAAATATTTTGTGAACATGTCATGCGTCTCACATAAAAATAAAGACAAAAATTCATTAACTTATGTTTTCACTTCCATAATACCTATTAAAACTCCATAATAATAAATATACATTTATTGTAAAAAAATAACCATATTCATATATATCATTCTATATATGAATTTATTATGACCTTTTGTAGCCCTTTTGTAAACAATTCCATGTTAAAATTATGATTCTAAAAATAACTGCCTGTTTTTTAAATATGCATTGAAAGGTTATATTTTTCCCCTTATTTTTATCGTGGTTCTATTATATAAATAATTAAAACGATGTTATAAATATATTATATAGTTATTATATATTTACTTGTAGTTATTTATAAAATCAAGTGATTGAAAATGAAATACACCATTCCTGAAGATGATAAGCCATATGTATGCATGGAAACTATTTCTTTCATTTTCATGTTGGATTGATAGAAAAAAAAAACAAAATGATATAAAATATCATTCCATAATTTTTTTTATTTCATATATATCAAACAATTTTATCATACACATCCATAATACATTCAATGTAAAGCATGAATGAGTCACATTGCTTCGTGAGGTGGTAGTATTCCATACACACGAGCGGCGTTATCAAATTCCCACAAAATGGACTCCATGAAGGTATGTGTGGTATAAAATTTAATGAATCATAAAAAATCATATATATTTTATATAAAAAATAAATAAATAATTAAGTCCAACTTTGAAAGGTGGTAATTGAAAAATTAACAAAACTGGTTCTTGAGGCAGTTGTTTGTCGTACACATGAACAATGATTTCATAATGAATTTGATATAATTAGATTTGGTTTTAGGTTATTACCTAAAAATAACAAAATCTCAGTGTATGAATGATTATAAGATAATATAAAATCATGTTATAATGAAAATTGAAGTTGGAGGATGAAGAAATAAAAAAATGCTCATTGATGGACATAACATCTTCATGGGGTATCCTTTTTAGTTTTTTACGAAAATCCTTCCTAGGATGGATTTCTACCCAAAAGATGGATTATAGGGTGAGAAGTGGAATGTTGGGAAGTGATTTTTGTTGATATTTTCTAATAAAAAGTGTTTTTATTGTTTGTATATGAGATGAGAGTAGGAGTCCTTTTATATGTGGGGGAGAGGACCCACTTGGTTGGTTTTAAAGAAAATAAGTTCTACCACATTTTTCATATCTCAAAAGGGTCGAAATTAAATATTTATTGAATATAAGAGGGTTTATTGTCTAAATATGCCAATAAAATAGATTTTATAAAATTTATATGCCATTTTACCCTTTTTATTTTAGGTTAACCCCCGATAAACCAAATTTTACCTTAACCGTAGTAATTGATTTTTACTACGTTAACAATTAATTTTTGTAAAAATATTAGTTTCCCTTATTAGAAATTATAAACTAATATATCTAAAATAATGAATTTTTTTTCAAATTCCATAAAAATAATGGATAACTATTAATTTCTGAGTAATCTCATTGATGTGATGATAAAGCAGGTTTTAAGAAGAAATATTATAAAAGTTTGAGATGTTTTTATATCAAAATTAAATATAAAATAGATTTCAATTATCTTTATTAGATTAATTTTTATAAAATTGAACCAATTTTACTTAAAAAACAATTCGAAACATAATTTATCATTACAATTAATTTAAATGAAAATGTTTTTCTAATTTAAAATTTTGTATTTTTCACTATTCATCAAAAAATGAAAATTTTAAGAAAAATACAAAAAAATAACCCTAAGATAATTTTGAAAATATGATTTAATAAATTTATTTTATATTACCAAATTAATTTTACAAATTTGTTAATGATTTATTTTTTTATACGTGCGCAAAAACGGTGACAACAATTCTTTATAGAAAAATAACCTTTAAGTGTAAAATTAGATTTGTTCTTATTTTTTTCTAGAAAACATATAAGACAAATTATAAACAATTTATTTAACATATAATATTTAAATTTCATTAAAATCACTAAAAAAATTATTTGGTTAATTTATCTATATAAATCAAAATTTCACACAAAAAAATTTGTTTTTAAAGAATGATTTCCATTTATTTTCAAAAGGGTTTTATTTACATTTATTAATAATTTGTTACAAAAGAATCCATTTAATACACATGTGTAAAAATAATTTTATAATTCAGTCAATCTTATTCAAAATGTCCATAATAATGGCTTGGTTAAAACTATCATATTAAATAATAATATTTTAATAATATATCATGTTTCATTTAAACTAAGTGTTGTGTGTAATGCACTCAAATATCAATGTTTCATGTAATTCAATACAAAATTTGAATTTTGTGTTACTTATGTTTAACATAGTGTCCCATGTGATAAAAAATATTTAAAAAATACTTTAATTTCATAAAAAAACATTTCATAAAATCTTAGGGTGTTATATTTTTCCCCACTTAAAATGATTTTTCCCTCAAAATTTGACACTTTGGTATCAACAAATAAGGAAAATTCTACCTCTTTTCATCTTAATATTCACACATAGCTTCCTCAATATGGTGGTTTTCCACAAAACGTTGACTAGGTGATTATTTTTGTCTGATATAACATTATCTGTTTGATTAAAAATCTAGACTAGTCATTCCTCATAAGAAATATCATACTCCGATAGTACAATCTCTATTTTTATTACATATGATGTATCTGAAACATACTTCCTAAAGAGTGATACATGAGACACATCATGTACCAAATAGAGGATTAGTGTAAGTTCCAAATAATAATATATTTCCCCAACATAATGAACTATTTTTATGGGACCAATATACCTATGGATTAGTTTTCTGTCCTTTCTTCTATAGAGAAATTCATTGAAAGGCCTTCATATAAAATTCAAATTATAGATCATGTCGATGATTATCTCCATCACATCAATATCAAATTTATTCAATCATTAGGCAATAATATATTAATTTATCCTTATCTTCCATCTCATCATATTTCTTAGTTCCCAATATCTTTCTTCTTGCGACTTAATTCCAATATATTGGACTTATACATCTACTTTTATAAAGACCTTCAGAAAGAGCCGTCTGAATACTCAAGTGGAAGATATCATTATACGAAAACTCAACTGGATGAAGGTGATAATCCCATACTCCTTTTAAATCCATATAAATACATCTTATAGTATCCATTTATCATATATTCACACGTTTTAAAGGAATTTATCCTCAAATATCATTTTCATAGCATAAAATTCCAAAGGGTTTCATTTCCATAAATGTGTCTTAAAATATCATTATTCATCGTAAACTCCCATAACATAAAACCTCAAAATGGGAATGTCAATAACTCTGATCATATTATCAAACCTAAACTTATAAACTCATGATGGTATCCTTAAATATTATGTTAATAATACCTAAAGACATATATGCCTAAAATTTATAATTCACCCTTTATTCATTAAATAATGTCTTTCATTATTAAAAAAATTTTCATTGGATGCTTGGGTTCATCCTGGTACTGATAGAATATCAATTCATGTTTTATTATTCTTAAATTCGTGTAAATGGAGATAATCACATGAAATTTCACTATAGGAAAAAATATGATATTCATAGGTATCATTCATAAATGATAAAACATGAAATTCCATATTTAGGAGGGGAGGATAATAATACCCTAATTATCAATATTCACTGAATAAATTGTTATTTCATAACCATTCCCTTTGTTCTTTCTCATTAGAATAATATTTTCTAGTCATTCATATCATCCCATGGAATATGTCATCTATTTTCATAATTCTCATTCTCCTATCACTTGAAATTCTGAAGTGTGGGTATTCCATAATAAAGATATATCTCTCCAACCATTTCATTTACTGGCCTCTTCACATTACTTCTACATTATTTTTCATGATAGACAAGATTCCCAATCTTGAAACACATTCACTAACCTTTTAGGAAATCAAATAAGTGCTCTTTATGATAGTTTTTGAAAGTTGCAGTTTGAAAATATTTACTCCATCCATGTGACATATCATTGGATTTACTATATAAACCCATTTCACTTTTCGTAACAATATAACATAGTGGGTTTCTATCTTCCATTTCAAATTTTAGTTCACATAAAATTTTTACTTTTAAATATCCAAAGTACATTATTAAAAATTATCCTTGAAGATTTGGATTCACAGAACGGAAGAATCAGTGAAAATTATTTTTAAGATGAATTATAATACATGAAGTGTGCATTAAAATTCAAGTAAAATGTTATTAATTTGAAATGGTTCATCATAAATCTTCTTAAGCTCTAGGAATTTATTTTTTATTTTTGTAAAAAGAATAAATAGAATGTACATATTTAAAATTAATAATTCAAAAACTTCTAAATTCATGGAGTAAATTTATTCACTTCACCTAGTATTCTTAATAAGATTATTCCATTGATCCACCTCACCATACAGATGGTAAATATACATAGTGACTTCTTCATGAAAAGAAATATATAATATATAATATCTATTCTGTGATATTGATTAGTTTCATAGAAACTTACGAATAAGAATAATCACTCGAATAATATGAGTGTTTCCTCAGTAAGGACTTAACAAAATGTTGTTCCCTTATTAGCTCAATTGTATGTTCATTATGGTTCATTTATTAAGAATGATTTATGAGCATTACAATGAGGTTTGTAATTCCATATCCCATTACAATATATTTCTATGGAGGACAATCATTGAATATTCCATTTTATTTCTTTTAACCATGTTTCATTTGGGTTTTATCCATTGAGAAAGACCATAAATCATATTATGATAAATACAAATCATAATGGAAAATCACACCATTTGAAGAATCATTTTTGAGGCCCAAATCAATACACTGTGTTTTTAATCCATGTTATCTTAGGTTTATTCTAGGTTATTAATAGAAATCATATATTTATGTCATTCATGATGTTTTATAATGAGTTTTTGAATTTTCAGAGGATATCCGGTGGGATTTTTAGATAGGGTGCGTATCAAGCCCAGTTGTCATGCAGTAATTCCCAGTCAAATCTATCATAATACAATATTATCATTATTGTTGACATTAAGTAATTTTTTTTTTCAAATCCATATCCACTTTTAGTATCTAGAAATGGATGTAATTTCATTGAAACCACTCAATCTATCATTTCTTAATATTCCATGACATTTTCCAATACTTAGGCTTACCCTTAGACTTATCCTTAGTGAAATCCCTATACATATCCTAAGAAATATATGTAGTGATCTCATTAAAATTTTCTCATCCCAATTTCCAATGGTTGACTATGAATTTCCCTTTATACCAACTATACCGACATAGGCTTCTAATACGTGGATATTACATATTTTTAGATGAATATTCATAAAATTTTACAAACACACACATGGGGAACATAATAGTTTAGTGCCATTGGAATTTTGGAATATAATCATCTATTCTGGTGTAAAATCATTAATAATTCCCATAGTGATAATATCCTTTTTAACTCTTCATGTGCATACCGAACACAAATCACTTCATCATAACCTGGGGAAGGGAAATATACGAATTTATTATTATATATTCTCAATAATTGTAAACATAATAGATATAAATATATGGTCATATAAAGATATAATATAAGCATAAGGCTTTGTGATAATAATAATAACTGATGAAGTTCATATCCAAATTTTCATATATCATAAAAATGAATCATGAAATAATTATTGGATCATAATAAGACTTTATTCATATTAGAATCAAAGAACATGGTCCACAAGAGAAAAACATTACCACAAAACATATATTTTGGGAATACACATAATCTTATTACATTTTAAACATGTATAAATAGAAATAGGTTCACTCATTAATGTATGGACATGAAATAAATCCCTCTCATAATATTATGGACATGAAACCTTGTCTATGCATAACACTATAAACACTAAAGGAAAGTCTATGCATACCATTGTGAAGATGTAATTAGGTTCATGGATGTCATTGTGAAAATATAATTAGGTTCATGCATAATATTATAGGAATTAAATAGATGTATATACATGACATTATAGTAGTCAAATTTCTCTCCTAAGACCCTAATAGTGGAAAAATCCCCATATTGAATTGGGTTCACTCCCCATTACAAACCTATCTATCTCCTGGGATATTACTCTATACCCAATTCATTTATGGGAGGTATAGGTCCCACCCATAATTGGTTATAAAATAACCACCATACATGTATATAATTTAACCATAATCACATAATAGAATATATACATATGCTATGCCCCAAGATCATAAACGTTTTTCATTTCAGAACCCATGAAGTGAATTGGGTTTCATAAACATTTCATCATATCATAACCTATGAAAATGATAAAGGTTTCAAAATAATTTCAACATTTCACTAGAGTATATATCATGAAAAAAGTAGGATTCAAAAGTGTAATATCACGGTATAACTTTTGGATGAGAAATAAGTTTCATAAATATATTTTCATATGAAATAACACCTTTTTAGAGAGATAATAATAATCATATCCATGGATCATATCCCCATAATGGTATAAATTATACTGAAGGATATCTTATTAGATGGAGAAGGATTTTTGAATATCACTTAGAACCATTCTTAATTAAAATAAAATTTATTTTACAGTATCCTTCTAAATCATAAAACATTTTCAAAATACTTTTATTTGAAAAAAAAATTGAAAACATATAAATAATTCTTTAAAAATCATTTAAAAAATTTCGGGAGGATAATAACCTTTTTACATTTATATATTTATAAAACATATAATACATTAAAAATAATTTACTTTTCAAATAATATATTTAAATTATAATAATTTTAAAAAAATTAAGGAAACCATTTTCTTTGAAAATAAATTTTAATTCTTGTAAGGGATGCTTTAAATAATTTAGTTGTCATGATTACTGTAACATACCATGTAAATAAAGAATATGATATTTTCATATTTAATACTATTTTTAAATTAAATATTAATTTTTCATTAAATGTTATGCTATATTTGATGACGTACTTGATATTAAACAATGAGTTTCTCTGAAATCTCATGTTGCAGACAATGTTGAGTCATATTGACGAAAATATAAAAAATATAATTTTATATTCAGTGGTAGTGAATTCATAGTCGTTATATGGGAGGGAATGAAAAAAATAACAAAAATTTGAATATATATGTTTTTCAAAAGTTTTTAAATTTATCCATCAAATTTTAGAGGCTTAAAATGTGAATTAATCCAATTTTAAGTATAAACACTCTAATATTCTTTAAAAGGTCGATTTACCTCATTTTAATAGAGAACCCTTTTTAAATATTGGTTTTTCACTTTTATATATTATATTTAACAAAATTCTATTCTTATTTAAAATAGAGACATCAAAATTTACTTTGGATGAAATTTTGGTATTTTTCTGATAATGTTCATTTTTAATGAATAGTGAAAATTACTCTATTTTAATTCAAAACTACCTTTTAATCTAATATATATATATATATTAAGATTATTATTTTTAATTAGTTTTAAATTGTATTTAGATTATTTTTTTACCATTTAATATAAATTTGGTCATTGGAAGTAATTACACTTTGAAATTTAATATAAACATTGTCAATCTTTTGATAGTTATTATTTTTAAAAAACACGCTTTTTTGTTTTGCCAACGGGAATTAATTTTAAATTAATTTATGAAACTTCTATGTTTTGAATATGGAAAAATGGATTACAAATTTTGAATCATGATTTCCAAATTGAGTAAGTAGTTATATTTTATATTTATACATTATGAATATTATCTTTAGAAAATATTTTATTTATTATGTTTAAATGGTAAATCTGGTAAATAAGGGAAAAAATATATTATAATAATATTACATTACCCTAACATGTGTCCTAATAGAGTATGATAATACATGTCCAACTATGGGCATCATTTGGTTGATTTTTTGACCCCATGAAGCCACTTGTAATTGAAAATGACACTTTATAAAAACTAATTCAATGTTAATGAAAATATAACATGAACATATATCTCTTATTAAATTTTTTTATAATGGGTTATATAAGTGATATTTTTGACTAAAAATATTAATTATAAAGATAAAAATATTTCCTATATCATCGTATTTGAGGTATAATTTTTATACATCAGATAAATAACTTTATTTATGACTCAATGATGACATAATGGTTACCTCATTAATGATTGATTTAAATAAACGAGATTAAAGTTATTAAAATAAATTAAATTTGAAACTTTTAATGCCAGAAAATTATTTTATGGATGATGATAACTTGTTATATTAGAATTAATGTAGTTTTTTTGGAAGAATCAAGTTTTTAAATATTATTAAAAGCCTTGATATGATTAGTTTATAAATTTACATAAATGTGTTTTTCAGTCAATCAATATTTTATTAAATGAAAAAATAGTTTTAAAAATATTACATTCCTAAAAATGACATATATTATGTTACTAATGTCATTAATGATCCAATTTTTGCTCGATCGTAATTTTATAGTAAATATATTAACCGTATAGTATCAATATAAAAGAGGAATGATAAAAGATAAATAATTAACTAAAGCTTAATGCTATAAGATATGGTTAAGTTTATGACCTAAAATTTCCTAAAACCCATTTTATAGGAGAATTTAGAAGAATAATCACCTTATCATTGAATTAAATGAGTTAGGGACCCTTTTCAAATCGAAATTAAGTTTATAATAACATGCTATTTTAGAACATTCCTAAAGAGACCCTCCTCCCCCTTATAAAAATCCATCGCTTATAACTGTTAGTCACACCTCTCAACCCCTCTTGGATCATCCAACCTCAGCCCAAATAAGCTCCCCGAACACCCCTCTTCCATCTAGAAGCCTTAACTTAGGAAGAAGTCACTTCAAGAAAGGATTTTGGTTCAATCCAAAGGGAGTTACCCAATTTAAATATAACGTCTGGTCTCATGTTCTTTTCTTTTATTTTCCTTCTCTAACCCCCTAAACTCTCTTTGTTAAATTCTTTTATATCAACAAACGTATCTTTAATATACTAGTTTGTTTTTAATGGGACCATTTGAACTACACTTCCACACACCTACATATAATGGATACGAACATACTATTTCTATGGATGACGAACTACCGGCTCATGAAACGATGATTGTTCAATTATCTCATACCGCCTCTTATGGTGGAAATTAATATGGGACTTTATTTTTGTATCATATTTTTTATATTTCTATTCTCTCTATGCTTATTTATTTTTCATTTATATAATACCATTATGGTTTCCGTAATGGGTAAATATGATAGTTTCATTTTAGGAATTGCGGACTACTGCCCTAACCAAGTGATATGACTCATTTATGCCATAAATAGAATGTATAAAGAATGTAATTAATGAAAATAAATATAATATTATAATGGATTTATAATATTATTATGTATAATTAATTTTCTATTCCATTAAATATGAAATATTAATGAAAGTAGCATCCATGTGTACGTACGGCTTACCGTCACCATGAACGATGCATTTAATTTATTTTCTTCAAATATTATATACTATTATAAACACATATATATACTCAATATATATGATATATCTGATATTTAAATAATGAATATCATTATGGAGATAATGTAATTTTGACTTCTTTGACAACTTGTAATTTTAAGAACTTCATTTTTGACTGATGTACTAAATATCGACTAAACAACCATTATTAACATAAATGAGTATGTAATGTATATAACATGGTAATAAGTAATATAAAAAGAACAATAAATATTAAAAGGGTTCTTAAGGAGTTATAAATTAACATTAGTTTATTATTCATGTTATTAAATAATGAACGAGTCAATTTGAACAAGAGGTAAGGGAATTTGTCTCAATCTCCTTTCATTGAGGCATATTTTGATTTATACACGACAATATATTATATAGTGTATAAACCCATTTCACATTTAATTTTATTAAAATGGAATATATCTCTATGAAGAATTTTACTACCATAATGTCTTGAAGGCCTTCATTGTTAATGATTTTTTGATAACCCCCTTTTCAATGGATGAGGGGGAACCCTTATAAGACCCATATGATCAGAGATTACATGGCCCGCAGTCTTAGAAGATTACATGACCCGATGGTCTTAAGGAATTCAACTAGACTATGTTCAAGGAACTGCCCCTCCCTAGTATCTACATCCTGATAGTTTCTCTCCACCTTTTCATGACTGTCTGGCTAGGCTTCCCATGCATGCACTGGCTGGTACCGATGGCAAAGCCATACTCTCTCATTCTGACAATCTATTTGGCTCTTCTCTAGTGAGTGCATCTACTCTGAACCCTCTTCTAGGGCTGCTCCTTTTTTTAGTGTGTCTGGGTCCGACATTCATGTGGCCCAAAGCCCTTGGGGTGGACCTAAGGCCTAAATGTGACCTGAAGGCCTTGAGAATCAACTGTCCTGAAGGCCATGGGTGGCCGGAAATCCTTGCAGGACTTGAGGACCAAACCGGTGTCCCGAAGGCCCAGATTGATGAATAGTTCGGGCTGCTACAGTACCGAACAATGGATTAATTATATCAATATATTGAAATGATATATTTTTATTGCAATGTAGAAATGTTATATTTCATTTATTCTTGTGTTATGCGTTATGAATATGTTACGGTTCTTGGGAATTATTTACTTATACAGGTGGTTCTATGATAAACCATGGGTGGGTGAGCCCAAGATAGCTCTCCAATGCATTTGGTAATGTGACAGAGGTAAATGTTAATGTTTCTCATTATAGATTTACGGAATATTCTCTGATGTGTATTCCAAACATTAATCCCTTTACAGCTATGAAATGTACAATGTATGTTTGATATGAATGCCACAATTTACCTTTATGATATATGATTTCTATGTGTCATTCATAAATCGTATAATTTCACAAGGTATGTTAATGATCTCGTGTTTTGTAAGTATTTATGGACTAATGATTTCTTTCTTTATTTTATAACCCTTAATGAGAATTTTTTTACTCATCCCACATTTTTAAATGTTTTTTTCATAGGGTATAATGAAGGGTGATTGAAAGGAACAATTCAAGAAGATTTATATCAAGAAAATAATTATTGTTTTCTTTTAAGAGTTTGTATTTTATGAAAAAAATGGATAATGAGTAGGAGTGTCTAATTTGTAATATTTGAGATGTAATGTAATAGTTATTGCATAATTCACTAAAACTCTAAACATAAAAATCTACTCAATGTGAATTATTTACTTAATTCAATATTATGTAATGTTTAAGGTTGAGGCCTTATAGATTGTATTAGTGGTCAGTTTAGACAAAATTAAGAGTTTGGGCATTGATAATTTAATATCAATAAATTAATTTCTATTAATATTGAAAAGATATCGAATTTAAATATTATCATGTTTCTTTGAATAATATATTTTTGTATTTAGATTGGTTTTCTGCAGAGGAAATAGGGCAGCTATGACGAGATGACATCTGGAAGAAAAAAACATTCCAACTTAGAAACCATATATGGTCGGAATTTGATTTGAATAGTTTTTTGAAGTGATGACATAGTTGAATCAGTCTATAATTGGTGGTCGTATCCATGAACGATATTAGATAGATCAACCATAGATAAACATGTCAGTAGCAGAGCATTTCATGAAGCAATATCCCCCCATCATTCAGAGGATCATTTGAACCTGTTCAAGATGAAGGGTGGATTAATTCACTTGAAAAAATATTTGGTGTCATAGGGTTTTTCAAACATCAAAAGTTTAGTCTTGTTGTATACTGTTTTGAAGGTGATGATTATTAGTGGTGGTCGATGGTGAAAAATATCATTTATAGTGAGGAGCTTGACACTATTGATTGGGATGAATTCAATGGTTTGTCTCTTGAGAATTATTTTCCTAAGGTTTTTAATATTTGGATGGATAATCTATTCATAGAATTGAGGTAGGATAATGGATCAGTGGCTGCTTATGATCCAAAATTCACTCGACTGGCATGCTATGATCAAGATTTCATACAAGATCTTGAAAGTAAAATCAACCATTTTTACTCAGGATTACAGAAAAATAATTGAAGGTGTTTAGATTATCGTTAGTTAAAAAGATATTAAAAACTTTTTCAATGTTTGGAGAAGTTGAAAATGGAGTTTTCTGATGATCATGTTTTCTTTGATAAACCACCGAATAAGAGGTTGAGGTGGAAAATAATGGATGAAATTTTCAAACAAGTATGATTTAAAGAATCTTTAGATTATAGTTTGTCTAAATTATGGTAAAAATCTTGCTCAGGGATGTATTTTGAAATCTATTAAGGGCAACCGATATGGTAAAATGGGACATATGGCTCGTAATTACATAGAAAAAGATTATGGTAATGGTAAGACAAACTCTGATTTATAGTTAGTAAACTGTTTTAAGTGCAATGAAATGGGTCATTATGAAAATGAGTGTCCAACAATGAACTCAAATAAGGGAAAGCTATTGGACCAGAAGGAAAAATGGGTGGTGAAATCCTTTGCAACTACTTTAATAGATTTTGGGTCATCGAATGAGGTAGTATCATGTACAATGTTTGTTTATTCAGATTATGCCATTGTGTTGTTTAATTCGGGGTCTACACAATCTGTCATTTCTGAAATGTTTTTTAGTAAATTGGGAATTCCTTCTCAAGATATGAATTCTAAACATACTATAAAAACACCGAGATGAAATTTTGATACAAACATAAATTATAAGAACATTCATGTCCTTTTGTGCGTAAAGAATCTACCAGAAAACCTTATTGTTTTTCCTCTAGTAGAGTTTGATGTTATTTTGGGTATGGATTGGCTTCCAGTTTATCATGATAATACTAACTACAGAGATAAAGTGGTTTCTTTTCAGAAATAATTTAAATTTTTGTATAAACATTATCCTAAACTTTTGATAACTTATTAGAAAGATGAGAAAATTGTAAAAGGTGAAAATGATTTTTACCATTCACATATTGTTGAATGTAGAGGAACTATTCATATTAATGATGATCCATTAGTAAACGAGTACCTTGATGTTTTTTCTAATGAGTTTCCTGGTATAATACCTGGTATGGAAGTCGAATTTACTATTGTCTTAGTTCCTGATGCTAAGAAAATTTTAAAAACACCTTATTCGATGGCTCAAATTGAACATTTAGAGATAAAGAAACAATTGTAGGAGTTTTTAGATAAAGGTTTATTTTGACCTGGCATATCACAATGGGGTGATCCTATGTAGTTTGTCAAAAATAAAGATAGTTCATTGATATTTTTCATTTATTATAGAGCATTGAATAACATCACTGTTAAGAACAAGTATCCTTTTCCTCATATTGATGATTTGTTCGATCAGCCCTACAAAGTTTACTATTTTTCAAATATTGACATGAGGTCAAGGTACCATCAGTTGAAAGTAATGAAAATAGACATTCCAAAAACTTCATTTCATACTTGATATGGTCATTATGAATTTTTAGTTATGCTGTTTGGGTTAACCTATGAACCATTTGTATTCATGGATCTTTTCAATAGAATTTTCTGTGAGTTCCTAGATATGTTTTTGGTTGTGTTTATTGATGATATTTTTTATCATTCTAAAAGTGAGGAATAACATGAATGTCATTTAAGGGGTTTCATACAAACCATAAAAGAAAATAAATTGTGTAGTAAAATCATAAAGGATGTGTTTGGGTTAAAAAAAATCATTCTTTGGTCACATTTTTCTTAAAATTGAATAAATATTGATACATCTAAAACAAAAGTTTATGAAGAATGGGAAAGACTCATAAATATAACCAAGAACCATAGTTTTCTTAGTTTAGCAGGTTCTTACTGGAGGTTTGTTAAAACTTTTTCATGGTTATCTAGCCCACTGACAAAGTTAACTCGAAAAAGTGATAAGTTTATTTGGACAGAAGAATGTGATGATTGTTTTCATGAATTGAAAAGGAGATTGATGAATGATACTATTTTGGCACTGCCTTCTAGAGGTGGTGAATTTTCTATGTACATGGATTTTTTATTGAAAGGAATTGGTTGTGTCCTAATAAAATATCGTCAGGTAATTTCTTATGGTTCATGTTAGTTGAAATCTCGTAAGTGAAATTACCCTACACATGATTTGAAATTAGCTACTGTTGTTTTTGCCTTAAAAATTTGGAGGCATCATCTGTATTATGTAAAATTTGACTATATTCTGACCAAAAATGTTTGAAGTATATATTAAATCATAATGAATTGAACATGGATAGATGATATGGCCGGAATTAATCAAGGATTATGATTGCATTATTCATTACCATCTAATAAATACAAATAAAGTGGATAATGATTTGAGACAATTGAGTAATTCTACATTAACCATGTTATATTATGAACAAGATATTTTGATTAATGATTTGATGAACACTGTAATAGAATTTGTTGGTGCAGGAAATTCCTCTATTTTATTTCAGTTGTTTTAAAATAATCCCTAGAAAACAGAATAAATCAAGCGTAGAAAAAAGACAATGACTTGTAGAAAAAGGTAGATTTAGTTTTGGAGGTTAATTTACCTAAATTTAACAATGATAAAGATTGTTTTTTGAGGTTTGATAAGAGATTATATTTGAATTTTGATTTATAGTTGAATAATGAGCTCATAGTTCTTTTTTTCCGTTCATTATAGTTGTAATAAGATGTACATAGATCTTCTGGAGTATTACTAGTGGGATGGAATGAAAAGAGATATTTCTAGCATTACAATGATGTGTTTGACTTATCAACAGGTTAAAGAAATGTTGCAGTTACCAAAAGGGATGTTTCAGCCTTCACCATTGCCATATTGGAAATGGGAAAACGTGTCCATGGATTCTTCCATGGTATAACCAAATACTTCTCGAGCTAATAATGCGATCTTGGTTATTGTTGATCAATTAACTAAATCTTCTCATTTCATTTCTATTCGAGATAATTTTTATGTAGATCAACTTTCCCGGTTGTATGTTAAAGAGATAGTAAGGTTTCATAGAGTTCCCCATTCCATTTTATCTGATCGTGATCCCATGTTTACTTTTAACTTTTGGAAAGTCCTTCAGAATTCATTGGGTGCTAAATTAAATACCAGTAAAACTTTTCATCCAGAATCAGATGGGATGTCAGAACAAACAATTAAGACATTGGTAGACCTGTTATGGGATAGCTCAATGAATTACTAGGGAAGTTGGGACGCACATCATTCCTGGGTTGAATATTCTTATAATAACATTTTTCATTCCTGTACACATATGGCACCATTTGAGGCATTATATGGAAAGAGATGTCGAACTCCATCTTTTTGGGATGATGTAGGTGAAAGGAAATTGATGGGACCAGAATTTTTAAAAGTGATGGCATAAAAAGTTAAATTGATTAAGAAGCACATGAGAACTACTCAGAGCATAAAAAATCATTAAGAAGATAACCAAAGGAAGGATCTTTCATTTGAGGTAGGTGATCATGTCTTTCTCAATGTTCCTCCCAGGAAAAGTGTGATGCATTTTGGTAAGAAGGGAAAGGTGAGTCTGAGGTTCATTGGACCCTATGAAATCTTAGAGAAAGTTGGACCAGTTTCATACAGAGTGGAATTACCTCCATGTTAATCCTAGGTACAAATTGTTTTTCACTGTTCAATGTAGTGAAAGTATATGTTTGATCTATATCATGTTTGGAGTCTAGAGGTAGTTCAGTTGGAAGAGAATCTCTCTTATGAGGAACAACAAATCCATATTATTGACTGAAGATAGAATGTGTTGTGGAATAATTTAATTCATCAGGCAATGACTTTCTAGATAACCCATCTGGATAAAGAGGCATCGTGGGAATTTGAAAATGCTACGAGGGATAAATAACACCAATTATTAGATAAGAGAATAAAATTGGGGGGATACAATTCCCAAAAGGGTGAAATGATGTAACCTCCCATGTAAATAAAGAATGTTATATTTTCATATTTGTTAATATTTGTGAAGTAAATATTATTTTTACTAAAAATGGGATGCTATGTTAAATGGAATACATTATAGGCAACATTGGGTTTCTCTAAAATCTCATGTTGCACAGAAAGTTGAGTCATACTGAAAAAAATATAAAAATATAAAATTATTTTAAATGGTAGTTAACGCCTAGCCATTTTATGGGTAGGAATGGCCATAACTAACTAAAATACGATTATAAATGTTTGTCAAATGTTTTCAAATTTATACAATAAAATTTAGAGGCTTAAAATTTGAATGAATCCAATTTCAAGCATAAACAATCGAATATTCGTTAAAAGGTTGATTTACCATATTTTAATGGAGAACCCTTTTTAAAATATATGTTTTGTAACTTTTATTTGTTTTATTTTATAGAATAAAATTCTTAATTATATTAGGTATATCAACATTTACATTGGATGGAATTTTGGTATTTTTCTGATGATGTTCATTTTTTTAATGAATAGTGAAAAATACTGCATTTTAATTCAATACTGCATTTTTAAGCTAATTTGTTTATATGGTTAGATTTTCATTAAAATTAATTTGAATGTTTAATTACAGTAAATTTTTACCATGTAATCCAATGTAAGTTATTGGAAGTAATTTCAATTTGAAATTGAATATAAACAAGTGTAAATCTTTTGATAGTTATTATTTCTTAAAAACACGATTTTTGGTATTGACAACAGGAATTAAATTGAAATGAATTTTTCATATTCAGTGTTTCGAATATAGAAAAATGGAATCCATATATGTAATAGTGGTCAAATTGTGTAAACAGTTGTCTTTTATTTTTAGACAATATGAATAGTATCTTCAGTAATTATTTTATTTACTATGGTTAATTTGTAAATATGGTAAATAAGGGTAAACAAATAATATTATCATAATATTAAATTTTATTAACACGTGACATAGTCCTATTTTCTAATATCTCCCCATCCATGGGCATCGTTGAGTTGATTTTGGGAATCCATGGAGCCACTTGTAAGTGAAAAAGATACTTTATTAAAATTATTTTAAAGTTAAAGAAAATATAACATAAACACATATCTCTTAGTAAAACAATTTTTATAATGAGTTATATAAGTTATATTTTAGGCTATAAATAGTACATATATATATAAAAATATTTCCTATATCATGGTATTATATTTTAAATTTTAATAAATCAAATAAATAAATTTAATTATGACACAATGATAATGTAATGGTTACCTCATTAATGGAAGATCAAAATAAATGATATTATAATTATTAAAATAAATTTATATTGTAACTTTTTATGCCATACATGAAATTTATGGATGATTATAACTTGTTATATTAGAATTAATGTAGTATTTTTGAATGAATTAGGTTTTTAAATATTTTTTAAATGTCTTGATATGAGTAGTTTACAAATAGACATCAATGTGTTTTTAAATCAATCAATATTTCATTAAATGATAAAATAGTCCAAAAAATATAAAATTATTCCAAATGACATATCTGATATTAATAATTTCTTTAAGGATTCAATTTTGGGTATGTTGGCATTTTATAATAAATATATTAACAATATAGTATGAATATACAAGAGGATATGGTAAAAGTAAAATTAGTTAACTAATGGTTAAAGCAAAAAAGATAAGGTTACTTTATGACCTAAACAATTCTAAAACCCATTGGAAAATAGTATTTCGATAAATATTCACCTTATCTTCTATTTAAAGGAGTTTCAGACCTTTTTAAATCTAAATTCAGTATATAATAAAATAATATTTCCAAACATTCCTAAAGATCCCCTCCTCCCCCTTATAAAAATCAATCATCTATAACCCTTAATAACACATCTAAATCCCCCATGGATCAGCCAAACTCTCCCAAAATATTCTCTGCACATTCTTATATTCCACCTAGAATCCTTAACTTAGGTAGAAGGAAATTCAATAAATCATTTTTTTTTAACCAAAGGGTGTTACCCAATTTAAAGGTAATGTCTTCTCTCAAGTACGTTTCTTTTATTTTCCTTCACTAACCCCCTAAACTCTATTTATTACATTATTTAATAACAAAACCATTATCTTCAATATACTAGTATTTTATTTTGATGTTGATTCCTACTACATATCCCCACACTTCCATCTAATGGATACGAACATTCTGTTTCTGTGGACGGCGAACTACTGCCTCACAAAACGATGATTGTTCAATTTTCTCCTACCTCCCCTTATGATGGCCATTAATATGGAAAATTATTTATATGTGAGATATATATTATATTTATATTTTCTCTATGCTTCTTTATTTTTCAATTATACCATACCTTTATGGTTTCTGTAATGGGTAAATACAATAATTTCATTTGAGGAAGTGCAGACTACCTCCCTTTAAAAGTGATATGACTCGTTCATTCCATACGTGGAATGTATAAATGATGGTGTTAATAAAATTATATAAAATATTATACTGGAATTATAATATACCAATTTATCATTTAGGTTTCATTCCATTATATTTGAAATAGAAATTAAATTAGCGTTCATGCATACGTATGACATACTGTCTCCAAAAAATGGGGCATTTAATTTCTTATCTCCAAATGTTATGTAATATAATAAATACATATATATAATGGATATATATGATAAATATTATATTTAAATAATTAATATAAATCTAGATATTATGTACTTTTGACCACGTGGGAAACTTGTAATTATAAGAAGTTCATTTTGGAACCAAGTACCAAATATCGACAAAAGGACCGTTATTAACATAAATGATTATGTAAGGTTTATAACGTAGTAATAAATAATATTAAAGGAATAATAAATTTAAAAAGTTTTTTAAGAAAATATAAATTAAAATTAGTTTTTTATTCAGGAGATTATAGAATGAATGAGTCAATTCATACATTAGGTAAGAGACATCTTCTCAATATCCTTTCATTGATGCATATTTTTATTTATACACGACATTATTTTATATTGTGTACAAACCCATTTTACTTTTAATTTCATTCAAAGGGAATATTTTCTCTAGGAAGAATTTTACTAAATGATAAAAGGAATGTTTCTTTTTAACTTACGTGGTGATAACAACCTTTCCACCGCCACGAGGCTTATTTGATATTTGTAATCCTTAACAATAAATAAGGTTTTTAAAAGTAAAATAAATACCATATAAAATTCTTTTGTATTTCTGTATTGAATACTATTTTGACCATGGATTTGTTATATCAATATATTTAAAAGATATATTATGATTGCAATGTGGAAATGTTATCTTTACTTTGTTCTTGTGTTTTGTGTTGTGAATATATTATGGTTCTTCGGAATTGGTTACGTATACAGGTGGTTCCATGATAAACATAGTACAAGTGAGCCTGAGATAGCTCTCCAATGCATTGGGTAACGTTACAGAGGTAAACGTTAATGTTTCTCTTAAGAGATTTAGGGAATATACGGTGATGGGTATTTCAAATGTAACTCCTTACATATTTGTGAATTATACAATGTATGTTTGATTTGGATACCAAATGATACCTTCATGATTTATGATTTCTATGGGTTATTCATAAATCTTATGATTTCATGAGGTATATAAAAGAGATCATGTTTTGTGTGTATTGATGAACTAATGATTTATTTCTTTTTTTATAATACATACTAAGATTTTTATTCTCATCCAATGTTTTTGAAATGTTTTTAGTAGGGTATAATGTAGGGTAATAGAAGGGAATAATTCAATAATATTTATATAATGAAAAGAATTATTTTTTTCTTTAAAGAGTTATTATTTTATGAAAAAAATGGATACTAAGTTGAAGTGTATACATTGTAATATTTGAGATGTAATTTAGTAGTTAGGGCCTAATTCCCTAAAACTATAAACTGGAAAGTTTCATAAATGTGAACTATTAACATAATTCAATATTATTTAATATTTAAGTATGAGGACTTATAATAAAACGACACAATTTGTGTGTCGTACACGTTAAAAAGAATGATTTTTTAAATGTTCGTTAAAATTCAAATATGAATTTTTTTCTAAAACAACATGATGGTTGCTTAAATATTTTTGTAAAACATAAAACCTGTGTTAAAAAGGTATTTAATAAATCATTTTAACGAGATGTTTAAAACAATTTTTTGAAATTTTTTGTTAACAATTGGTTTTGGAAGAAAAAGGATTTTCAAGTAAAAAATATCATTTTTGTTAAAACATTATTTTTGATCTATTGAGTACATAAAGAGAAAAATATAAAGGGAAACATGTATTATATTGATATAACAGATGATAACCATATTCAGCAACTTATTGTGACATATATCTTATTCTTTCATCATTGCAAACATAATCACAAAAAATCCTGTTAAATGATATGATTGTGACACAAAAATATTACCACATAGATAAAATTGTAATGTAATCCCCATGATGGAATAAAATTAAATAAACATAAAATATAACTATAATAAATAGATTCATGATATTATATTTAAAATTGGATTAATATAAACTGAATTAATAAATATTGGTACATACATCACAATACATGAAAAATCAGACAAAAAACTCGAACCAATTTGTTAACATTTGAACCAAAAAACCCATGAAAGACAGATCATAAAATGGATACGTAAAACCTAAAAATTTAAATTAGAATCATATGAATATATTTTCAGTAGTATTATATACACCGCATAAAATAAATAGGTGTTGAATATGGCATGTGTCTCACAAAAAATAAAAGTGATATGTAAATCCCTAACCTTACGTCTTAACTTCTGTCGTACTAATTAAAACCTCCTGTATAATATAAATAAGTTTATTATAAATGTTTTATATTACCATATTAATATATATAATATTATATATGATTTTATTATTAACATTTTTTACCTTTTTTATTAATAATTGCATGTTAAATTTAAGTATCATGTAATAACTATTTTGTTTTTCGAATATTATTTAATTAGTTATATTTTTTGTGATCTTACATTTATCATAGAACAATAATTTAATTTTTCATAAATGTGATATAAATATCATATATTTTTATTATATTTTTATTTATATTATCCCATAAAATTTTGTAATAGAAAATAAAATACGATGTCGATGGTGACAATAGGTCATACGTACACAAAAACACATTTTTTCATTTCCATAATTTTTTAAATGTAAGGAAAGTAAAAGATATGTAATATAATTATAGAAATAAATTTATTTAATATATATCTCATGTTTTAATTAAACAGATTAAAATTATGTCCCATTTAAATAATGAACAAATCGCATAGCTTCTCGAGGCGGTAGTCCACTGTACCAACATATGTCATTATACTACAAAATGGATATAATGAAGGAATGTATGACATAGAAGTTATAAAATAATAAAAAAATTAAAAATATCGTATATTAATAATAAATCCATAATTATCTCAAACCATGATAGGTTCTAATGAAAAATTGAACAAAATCGATTCCTGGGGTAGTAATCCACTGTACACATGAACTATGATTTCATGACTCATTTTATGGAAGTGGAGATAGTAATTGGCCAAGCCCATAACATGAAAAAATATAAGTATATGGATGATAATTAAGATATTATATAATCATTATATAATGAATATTTAAGGTATTATAGAAAGAAATATATGAAAAAATATTTTTGATGAATACTACATCCTTTTTTCCATTAAATTTTCAGTTTAACCCCATAATAAACCCATTTTTCCATTACCCATGACAATTAATTTTTACTATATTCAATATTTATTTTTATTAAAAATTATGTTTCAATTATTATTATTTTTAAATTATTACGATTACTATTATTTATTAAATTATCCAAAATTACAATCATCGAATTGGAAAATATTAATTTAAAATCAATCATGCATGCGCTATAAGAATGAAGGGTTTTAAGGAGAAAAGATTGAAAAGTACGAAATGTTTTTATATTATAACTATAACGACCCATTCTTTAAATACATTGTTTTTACTTCAATATTGAAGCATACTTATTACAACATATAACAAAACCATGAAAGGACCGTATAGGTATAGTGTCTTTAGAAACTGGGAAACATAAACAACTGGTTCATAAAGCGTCTACACTGTCTCCCATTTATTTCATCATATATATAGTAACTTTTGGAATATCATACATAATAATCTTCTTCCTGAACTAGGGAAAGAAAACATACCAAAGGGTGAGCTCAAATTCTCATCAAGGGTAAACAAAATAAATATCAATCACATCATATTCATAAGAACATGACATTTTGGAAATCTTAACCAGCAAAAGAGAGCATAATTTCATAACATGGGATAAATCATAGTAGTGAAATGAAATCCCAATAATCATAACTTAAAACATGAAACTTTGTGTCATACACACATAATCATAGAGAATCATTTTTTATTAGTCAAGACTCATTGGCAAGACAATCTTAGTAGACAAAGTCCATTCTTGAACCGATTTCACTCCTCGTTTCAGTCCTGTTTCACTGAACCGATTTAACCTGCCATTCCAGGCATGTCTATCTCATTAGATATAAAATCTTTACCCAATTCATTGGTGGGAGATATAGGTCCCACCCATCTCTTAATGATACAATTATTATGTGTGCCACAAAATCATAAATCATACATCATTGCATATCCCATGTAATAAAAATAGGATTCTTAAAAAACATGACATAATAAAACAATTCATATAAGATAAAGGAATTCATTAAAATAATTCCATCACAACATAATCAAATAAATGTAACAATAGGGATAGAAATAGAACCCTATATTATCTTAGATGGAAAATAATTTTGATAAAACACTTGAACTCCATTCTTGAAGAAAATATCCTTTCTACTTCAAAAACATTTTCCTTTCTTAACATGTCATACAATTTTATACTAAAAGAAGTTGATTAAAAATAAACTGGAAAACTTGTAAAGTATGATTCTTGGAAATAATGTTTTAAAAATCCATTCATGACGTATAAGTTAAAAAAACATTCTTCTAATACTTTTGTCGGAAAAGTCAAAAAGCACCTCGTAAAAAAAACTACAAAAGATTCCTTTCATATCTTTTACTAAAAACTCAACGAAGGGTAAAATTGGATTTAAACAATTTTAGGTGTATGGAAATAATATTACATATTTAGGAAACATGTATGTGGATGATAAAATACACCTCAGTAAATTCTGAAGTACAAACAATCTCGGATAAAAATGAGATTGTGATATTTCCCTTACCTTAGGTCCGAATTGCTTCGTAAGTGTATGAACCACCTGTATATTTATTTAAATAATTTTATTGGATTATTCAAGAATCATACTTGTTGTTATGATATCATATATGGTCATATTCTTAGCTTCTTATTAGTAATATTTCATTACTACTTGTTATTTGGGTGTTTATTACTTTTTGTTCTTATGCGTGTTGGTCGAATAAATTCTTATTCTTCTCTTTAGGATATAGATACCTCATTTAGAGAATGGTATTAGTGTAATAAATATCATATTCATTCATTCAATTAATTTATATAATCATTATTCAATGAAGATCATGTAGAATGAATCACATCACATCATGGAGATGGTATTCCATATGTACGCACGAGCGATGATATTGTTCCCATGATCATGGAATTGTATTGGAGTGTATGTATACTATTTAAGAATCAATAACACTTTAAAATAATCATATATATTCCTTAAATTCACCCTTATACCCATCCAATTAAGGTGGTGGTGGAAAATAGATTACACCACGGCGTGGAGACAGTATTTCGTACATACGCACACGTGGTGATTTCATTTTCCATAGGATGGATAAGAGGTGAAATAGGGTTGTTTAATATTTATAATAACATATCAGTTTATGATTGATACTGATTTTATTACCTCATAATGAAACAACTAAATAATAGGGAGTAGAAGAAGAATGGAACTTGAAGAAAACGGTAGAAGGTATTACCTCTTTCTCGAAGTTCCTCCTTTAAACTTTCTCTTAAGGCGGTAGAGTTGGTCTTTTGATAAGACCAATACCTCTAGTAGGTTTATAAGGAAGTGTGGAAGTGAAATTTTCAGGGGTTGGCTGAGATTGAATGCTCAAATTGGTGTGAGAAAGAGAGGGAGGAGGTTCCCTTTTATAAGGGAGGAGAGGGGCACCTTTGGAAATATAAGAAATATTAGTTTATATTTAATCCCAAACCCACTAAAAACATCCAAAATGACTCATATCCGAAGCTTTGATGATATAGAGTTGTAATCTCATCGACCAATAAAATTAAGACATGTTAGGAATTTATTTTAAACATTATCAACTTGATTTATCCTTATTTATCAATTTAATTTTATTTGTGGCAATGATATTTTAAATTTTAAATTATTATAAATAATTACATATGTGTTGTGAATTTTCCATTATTTGACAATTTATGACATTTTAGACCATATAAATTTTAATTTATAATTTTTAAATATTTTTGTGATTTTTAAACAATTTTATAATATGTTATTTTTATAAAATAACAATAGTGTCATTTTTGACACTATTCAATTATTTGAATTTAAATAAAATATATACAGAGGATGTGTTCGAAATAAAATCTTCAATAGATTCATAAAATGTCATATGTATCTATAAAATTAGTGTATCACATTAAATAGTTCATATAATATTTATTTTAAAATTTTTAAAACAATTTATATGATATTTTAATTAATAAAATAATTTCAACATCACTATTGTTTCATAATTAATGATAATTATTTAATCCCTAAAAATTATAAATAAATTCCTATGATGTAGATAATTGTATTATCTTTCTGGAGACTATTCATTTTCTAAGTTTCATTAAGTTTATCACCAAATGAAAATTATTATACTTATAAGATTTAAGAAAGTGACATGTTGTCACATTCTTTGGTTTAAATAATAATTAAATTATTTTCATGGAAAAAAGTCCTTTAAATGAATATAATCCGACCCTTAGGTGATATGGGTCTACTTGTAGTCATCCAATAGGATTTTGGCATGTGTTAGGGTATTTTTATAATCTTATATTTACCCTTAATTACCCGATTTACCTTTAACTATGGTAAATAAAATTTACCGTAGTTACTATTCATAATGCCCAAAAATAAAAAGTAGCCTATTAACATTATTTGGACCCACTTATTCTGAATATGGAATCCATTTTTCAAAATTCATAACATATAAGTTGTAGTAATTAATTTAAAATAAATCCCGTTGTTAAGAAAACGTGTTTTAGAAGTTAAAACATTGCCAAAGATTGAAATGTTTTTACCTATGAATTCAATGTGAAATTAATGCTAATGACATACATTATATTAAATGGTAAAAATATATTCTATTTATACTTTAAAACCATTCAATATTATAATTTATCCATATAAATTATCTCAATGAACAAAGTTGTTTTTAATTAAAAATTAGCATATTTTTACTATTCATCAAAATATGAAAGTTATCAGATGAATATCAACATTTTTTCCAAAGTAAATTTTTATACCCTGATTCAAAATAAGAATTTTATTTTGTCAAATTGAACTTATAAACATGTCAAAATCTAGATTTAATGTGGGTGCACCATCAAAAGGCAGCAAAACTGTATTTTTTGAAATTTTTTTCTTTTATCCAAAAAAAACTAATATTGCTTTTATACCTCATTATAGAAAATGTATAAGTTGAATTAAAATGTTATAAAATTCAAAATTCAGTTAGTACTATTCATAACGGCTAGTTTCAATAATATTTTAATAGTATATCTTTGTTTAGTGAAACTCTGTATTGCGTATGACGCAAGCTATCGAGGAAGGCCACAGTTGCGTGTAAAGCAAGCCAAGCTAGTGTTGTGTGTAGTGAAAGATTCCTTTGATGATTTATATAACATAAAAACAAAATATTTCTCATAAAAGTCTAGGGTGTTACATTCTACCCCACTTAAAATGAATTTCGCCCTCGAAATTCGTGACATTGTAACAAACAGATGAGGATACCTCTCACTCATCATATCCTCAAGTTCCAATGTAGCTTCTTCTAATTGGTGGTTCCTCCATAAAACATTCACCAAGTGAGTGGTCTTGTTTTGTAGGACTTTTTTGCTAAAATATAGATTCTCTATTTGTTGTTCTTCATAAGAAAGATCTTGCTCCAGCGGTACAACTTCTGAGATGAGTACATATGAAGGATCAGGTATGTACTTTCTCAGGAGAGATACATGGAACACATCGTGTACTTGAGAGAGATTCGGTGGAAGAACCAATCGGTAAGCTACCTTCCCAACACGATCCAGTATTTTGAAAGGACCGATATATCTAGGGATCAACTTCCCCTTCTTTCCAAATCTCATGATCCTCTTCCAGGGAGATATTCGTAAGAACACTTTATCACCCACTTCAAACTCTAGGTCTTTTCTTCAGATGTCGGGATAACTTTTCTGTCGACTCTGAGCTGCTCTTATGTGTTGTTGAATAGATCTGACCTTTTCTTCCATTTCATCAACGAGATCAGGTCCTAATATATTTTTTCCCCAACTTCATCCCAGCAAGTTGGAGTCCTACATTTCTTTCCATAGAGAGCTTCATAAGGAGCCATCTAAATACTGGAGTGAAAGATACTATTATAATAAAATTACACCAAAGGTAGGTGTTGATCCCAACCACCTTTCAAATCCATAGAGCAAGCTCTCAACATATCTTCTAGAGTTTGAATTCTTCTCTCAGACTGACCGTCTATCTGAGGATGATAAGTAGTGCTGAAACTCAACTCTGTATCCAGATTATGCTGAAGACTTCGCCAGAACATCGAGGTAAATCTTAGATCCCGATCAGATATAATATAAAGTGGTACTCCATGCAATCTTACCACTTCCTTTACATATATCCTGGAAAGCTGATCCAGAGTGAAATCCTCTCTAATAGAGATTAAGTTTGCAGACTTTGTAAGACGATCAACTATGACCCAGATATCATTATTTCCTTTGGATGTTTTAAGAAGTCATGTGACAAAGTCCATAGTGATGTTTTCCCATTTCCATTCGGGTATGGGTAATGGTTGTAACATCCCCTTAGACTTCTGCCTCTCAACTTTAACTTACTGACAAACCAAGCATCAAGAGACATATTCAGCAACATCTATTTTCATGCCATCTCAACAGAAGTACTCTTTCAGGTCCTTATACATCTTCGTGCTTCCAGGATGAATAGAGAATGAAGAACTATGAGCCTCATCCAGCAGCACCTTCTTTAATTCGGGGATCGGAGGAACACAAACCCGATTCCTGATCTTTATTATTCAATCACAATCAAGGTTGAATTCAGGAACATTTCTCACCTTCTTTTGTAACTCTACATCTTATTTCTATGCCTCTTTAATCTTCACATGTATAGATGGTTGAACATTCATTTGAGAAAGATACAATTTCACCCCTTACATTATAATTCCAAGATCCATCCTTTGTAAATCCATAAATATTGGATCTTTTGTGATCCTCATCATGGATAAACTGGCATGGTCTTGTTGACTTAATGCATCTACCACCTTGTTTGCTTTCCCAGGGTGGTAATGAATTGAGCAGTCGTAATCCTTAATCAGCTCCAACCATCTTCATTGATGCATATTCAGCTCCTTTTGTGTGAAAATATACTTTAAACTTTTATGATCAGTATAAATATTATACCTTTCACCATAAAGGTAATGCCTCCAAATCATTAATGCAATGATTACCGAAGCTATCTCCAAATCATGAGTTGGGTAATTTTGCTCATGGATTTTCAACTGTCGTGAGGCATAAGCTATCACCATATCATTTTGCATGAGAACACATCCCAGTCCCTTCTTGGATGCATCATTGTAGATCACAAACCTTTCTCCACTAAAAGGAAGTGTGAGTACAGGTGCACTGGATAACCTTCTTTTCAACACCTTGAAATTCTCTTCACTTTCGTTTGTCCACACGAACTTAACTCCTTTTGTGTCAACCTGGTGAGTGGATTAGATAATCTTGAAAAGTATTTCAAAAAACGTCGATAATATCCATCCAAACCAAGAAAACTTCAGATCTCAGTTACTGTTGTTGGTCTCGACCATCTTTTGATAACCTCTGTTTTTGCTGGATCCACAGATATCCCCTCTTTTGAGATTATGTGTCCCAAAAATGAAACTTTTTGAAGCCAAAATTCACACTTGGTAAAATTGGCATAAAGCTTCTCCTTTCTCAGGGTCTTCAATATAATTCTCAAGTGATCTTCATGTTATTACTTGTTCTTTGAATAGACAAGAATATCGTCTATAAAGACCACCACAAATTGATCAAGGTAGTCTCTAAAGACTCTATTCATCAGATCCATGAAGATAGCAGGGGAATTAGTAAGACCAAATGGCATCACTATAAATTCATAGTGTCCATACCTTGTACAAAAATCCTTCTTTAGTATATCCTCCCTTTTAACCCTTAATTGATGATACCCTGAATGAAGATCAATCTTGGAAAAGTATTGAGCTCCGCGTAGTTGGTCAAATAGGTCATCAATGCGTGGGAGAGGATATTTGTCCATGATAGTGATCTTGTTATGTTCTCGATAATCAATGCAGAGTCTCATTGATCCATCTTTCTTCTTAAGAAATAGAACAGGTGCTCCCCAAGGTGACGCACCATATCGTATGAATCCCTTATCAAGATTCTCTTGGAGTTTCTTCTTCAATTCCTACAACTCAATTGGGGCCACTCTATAAGGTGTCTTTGAAATAGGCAAAGCACCCGGTACGAGTTCTATTGAAAACTCAACTTCACGATTTGGTGGAAGACCCGGACAATCCTCTAGAAAGACATCATCAAAATCCCGTACAATGGGAATATTCTTAATTGTGAGTTTCTCACCAACCATTTGAGATAAATAACCTTCATTAAGTGGAATCAAGACCCATAAGATGGAAGAAATTTCCACTGGAAGGTTATGTTCATCCTTGCATCGATAGATGATCATAGATTGATATGGAATATGAAATGTGACTTCCCTTCTTTGGGAATTGATATGAGCTCAATATAAAGAAATCCAATCCATGCCATGAATCACATCAAATTCCACTATAGGAAGGATCACAAGATTTGTAGGAAGCACTTTCCCACAAACTTCAATCGGGGAAGAATTATAAACTTTTGATGCGACTGTTGTTCCATTAGGTGTTGTCACAGCTAACTCAACATCTAATTGTTGAGATAAAATGGTGATACCCTTAAAAAAATCTTCAGAAATAAAAGAGTGGATGGATCCAGAATAAAATAAAAAATTTGCTACTTTAGAGAGGATGGTAAGTGTACCTTTCACCACATCGTTATCGTACTCCACATTGCTGATAGAAATTTCATGTGACTTTCCTTTGTCTTTAGCCTTAATATTTTGTTGATGTTGATCATAATCAACAACCCTTGGATTAGGGAATTTATTGGAATAATTCCCCATCTCCTTGCACATGAAACATTGAAGTGTAGTAGGTTCATTTTGTGTGTCCCTTCATTTTTTTGCATCATTAGAAATCTTCTTCCCATCATCGTGGCATTCAAATGCCAGATGACCTTCCTTTCCACATTTGAAACATTTAATTGTCCCTTTAAGACAAATCCCTCCATTTTTCTTTCCACACTTTGAGCATAAGGGAAAGCTCATCTTCTTTTTAGTGTGCTCTTTAGATTTTCCTTTGAATTCCATTTCCCTCTTCTTATCAAACCCATATGACTGATGGGTTACTCCAATCTCCATCTCGACATTGAGAGCACATATAACAATTTCCTCGTAGCTATTGAAGTCTTTATGGATAACGCCATTCAAAGACTTGGTTTTAAGCCACTAAAGAATTGATTGATCTTACTCTCAGGTTGGATAATAATACCAGAAGCGTACCTTGCATGTCTTGTAAAATTTTCTTCATAGGTATGAACAGATTCATCATCCATTTGCTTCAGTTTAAGAAACTCTTTCTCCATCATTGTTCGGAGAATACGAGGGAAGTAATTATTTAAAAATAAGTTCTTGAACTCATCCCATTCCATGGACTCAATTTCATCCCTTTGCATCGTATTCTTAATAAGATTCCCTCATTGATCAACATCTCCTTCTAAACGATACACTGCTAGGATGACTTTATCACATTCAGAACATTGAAGAACTGAAAATATCTTTTCAGTAGTACTAATCCATTGATCATCAACTAATTGATCAGTAGACCCGATGAAAGAAGGTGGACGCTGCCTCATGAAGGATTCAATAGAATTTTGCTCCTTCATTTGGTCGTTTGGAAGTCCTGCATGATTCATAGCTTTAGAAAGTTATGTGAGAATGGCTATAAGATTTTACATTCCAGCTCTCATAACGTTTAATTTCTCAGGGGGACAATCATTTCATTTCCCATCACATTCCGCATTAACACAGTTCCTTCGGGTTCCAGCCATTGACTAAAACCGAGAAGAATAGTGCGAGGAACACTAATTATAATAGGAAAAACACATAATCAAGAAGAAAATTTCACACTTATGTTCTTATCCTTGGTTATTCATGGTCATTTCTTAAAAAGTAAGATTGTGTTCTATGCTTAGACTTTTCCTTAGGGTTCTTACTAAGACTTTCACATCCTAGTTTCCAAAGGTTGACTATACCTTTCCTCTGATACCAAATATAACGACCCATACATTACATACATTGTTATTACTTCAAGATTTAAGCATACTTATTACAACATATAACAAAACCATGAAAGAACCGTATAGTTATAGTGTCTTTAGAAACTGGGAAACAAAAACAACTGGTTCATAAAGCGTCTACACTGTCTCCCATTTATTTCATCATATCTATAGTCCCTTTTGGAATATCTTACGTAATAAGCTTCTTCCTGGCCTGGGGAAAGAAAACATAAAAAAGGGTGATCTCAAATGATCAGTAAGGGTAAACAAAAGAAATATCAATCACATCATATTCATAAGAACATAACATTTTGAAAATCTCAACCTGCAAAAGAGAGCATAATTTCATAACATGGGATAAATCATAGTAGTGAAATGAAATCCCCATAATCAAAACATAAAACATGAAACATTATGGAATACACACATAATCATAGAGAATCATTTCTTATTAGTCAAGACTCATTTCCAAGACTATCTTAGTGGACAAAGTCCATTTCTGAACCGAGTTCACTCCTCGTTTTAGTCATGTTTCACTGAACCGGTTTAACCTGCCGTTCGAGCCATGTCTATCTCATGAGATATAAAATCATTACCCAATGAATTGGAGGGAGATATAGGTCCCTCCCATATCATAATGATACCATTCTTATGTGTTTCACAAAATCATAAATCATACATCGTTGCATAACCCATGTAATAAAAATGGGATTCTTAAACAACATAACATCATAAAACAATTCATATAAGATAAAATAATACATAAAAATAATTCCATCACAACATAATCAAATCAATGTAACAATAGGGATAGAAACAGAACCCTATATTATCTTAGATGGAATATAATTTTGATAAAACACTTGAACTCCATTCTTGAGGAAAATATCCTTTCTAATTCAAAAAAAATTTCATTCTTAACATGTCATAAAATTTTAAACTAAAAGAAGTTGATTAAAAATAAACTTGAAAACTTGTAAAGGAAGCTTCTTGGAAATAATGTTTTAAAAATCCATTAATTCTGTATAAGTTAAAAAAACATTCTTCTGGTACTTTTGTCAGAAAAGTCAAAAAGTACCTTGTACGATAAACGACAAAAGATTCATTTCATATCTTTTACTAAAAACTTACCGAAGGGTAAAATTGGATTTAAAAAATTGTAGGTGGATGGAAATAATATTACATATTGAGAAAACATTGATGTGGATGATAAAATACACCTCAGTAAATTTCTAAGTATAAACAATCTCGGATAAAAATGACATTGTGATATTTTCCCTTAACTTAGGTGCGATTTGCTTCGTAAGTGTCTGAACCTCCTGTATAATGATTTAAATAACGTTATTGACTTATTCCAGAATCATACTTATTGTTATGATATCATATATGTTCATATTGTTAGCTTCTTATTAGTAATATTTCATTACTACTTGTTATTCGGGTGTTTATTACTTTTTGTTCTTATGCATGTTTGTCGAATAAATTCTTATTCTTCTCTTTAGGTTATAGATACCTCATTTACAGAATGGTATTAGAGTAATATATATTATATTAATTCATTAAATTTATTTATATAATCATTATGCAATTAAGATCATGTAGAACGAATCACATCACATCGTGGAGACGGTATTCCGTACATACGCACGAGCGATGATATCATTCCCATGATCGTGGAATTGTATTGGAGTGTATGTATACTATTTAAGAATCAATACCACTTTATAATAATCATATATATTCATTACTTTCACCCTTATACCGATCCAAGTAAGGTGGTGGTGGAAAATAGATTACACCACGGTGTGGAGACGGTATTCCGTACGTATGCACGCGCAGTGATTTCGTTTTCCGTAGGACGGATAAGAGGTGAAATAGGGTTTTTTCATATTTATAATAACATATCAGTATATTAGTGATACTGATGTTATTACCTCATTATAAAACAACTAAAGAAGAGGGAGTAGAAGAAGAATGGAACTTGAAGAAAACGGTATAAGGTATTACCTCTTTATCGAAGTGCCTCCTTTAAACTTTCTCTTAAGGCACTAGAGTTGGTCTTTTGATAAGACCAGTACCTCTAGTAGGTTTATAAGAAAGTGGGGAAGTGAAATGGGTAGGGTTTGTCTGAGATTGAAGGCTCAAATTTTTGTGAGGAAGAGAGGGAAGAGGTGCCCTTTTATAAGGGAGGAGAGGGGCACCATTGGAAATATAAGAAATATTAGTTTATATTAAATCTCAACCCCACATAAAAACTTCAAAAATGACTCATATACAAATATTAGATGAGATAGGGTTGTAATATCATCAACCAAAAAAATTTAGACATGTTAGGAATTTATTTTAAACATTATCAACTTGATTTATCCTTATTTATAAATTTAATTTTATTTATGGTAATAATATTCTAAATTTTAAATTATTATAAATAATTATATATGTGTTGTGAATTTTCCATAATGTGACACTTTATGACATTGTCGACTGTATAAATTTTAATTTATAATTTTTAAATATTTTTGTGATTTTTAAACAATTTTATAATATATTATTTTTATAAAATTACAATAGTGTCAATTTTGACACTATTCATTTATTTGAATTTAAATAAAATATGTACAGAAGATATTTTCAAACTAAAAGCATTAATAGATTCATAAAATGTCATATGTATCTATAAAATTAGTGTAGCAGATTAAATAGTTCAAAAAATATTTATTTTAATATTTTTAAAACAATTTATTTGATATTTTAATTAATAAAATAATTTCAACATCACTATTGTGTCATAATTAATTATAATTATTTTATCCCTAAAAATTATAAATATATTCCTATGATGTAGATAATTGTATTATATTTCAGGAAACTACTCATGTTTGATGTTTCATTAATTTTATCACCAAATTAAAATTATTATACTTATAAGATTTAGGAAACTGACATGTTGTCACATTCATTGGTTTTAATAATAATTAAATTATTTTCATGGAAAAAAATACATTAAATTAATCTAACCCACCCCTTAGGTGATATGGGTCGTCTTTTAGTCATCCAATAGGATTTTGGCAGGAGTTAGGGTAATTTTATAATTTATATTTACCCTTAATTACCCGATTTACCTTTAACTATGGTAAATAAAATTTACCGTAGTTACTATTCATAATGCCCAAAAATAAAAAGTAGCCTATTAACATAATTTGGACCCACTGATTCTGAATATGGAATCAATTTTTCAAAATTCAAAACATATACGTTTCAGTAATTAATTTAAAATAAATCATGTTGTTAAGAAAACAGGTTTTAGAAGTTAAAACATTTCTAATGATTGAAATGTTTTTACCTATGAATTCAATGTGGAATTAATGCTAATGACATAAATTATATTAAATGGTAAAAATATATTCTATTTATACTTTAAAACCATTCAAAATTATAATTTATCCATATAAATTATCTCAATGAAAAAAGTTGTTTTTAAATAAAAATTATCTTATTTATACTAGTCATCAAAATATGAAAGTTACCAGAAAAATATCAAAAATTTATCCAAAGTAAATTTTTAGACCCTGATTAAAAAGAAGAATTTTATTTTTTCTAATTTAACATATAAACATGTCAAAATTTACATTTAATGTGGGTGCGCCACCAAAAATTGGCAAAACTGTATTTTTTGAAAAATATTTCTTTTATCCAAAAAAATTGATTTTTCTTTTATAACTCATTCTAGAAAATGTATAAGTTGAATTAAAATGTTATAAAATTCAAAATTCAGTTAGTACTATTCATAACGGCTAGTTTTAATAATATTTTAAAAGCATATCGTTGTTTAGTGAAACTCAGTATTGCGTACGACGCAAGCTATCGAAGAAGGTTGTGGTTGTGTGTAAAGCAATCCATGCTAGTGTTGTGTGTAGTGAAAGATTACTTTAATGATTTATATAACATAAGAAAAAAATATTTCTCATAAAAGTCTCGGGTGTTAGAATAATTCAATATTAATTTAATTACATTGACAAAATATAGATTAATTTATGTTAAATTTAAATAGTTTTAATATTATACCAATTCAATTTATAGTTTAGCTTTATAAATAATTTAAATTTCAATGCACTTTTCAATTAAAATTTAGTATTTTCCACTATTCATCAATTTTATTTAAAATACCAAAAATTAACCCTAATATAATTTTGATATTCGAGCTAATAATAATATTATTTTATAAAATTAATTTTATAAATGGTTTATAAATTAAATTAATTATAAGTGTGTAATATTTTGACAAAATACTTTTTATAAAAATAATGTTTTTAAGAATAAATTATTATTTATTTATTTTTCTTGTCTATAATAATCATAACATATTTTTTTTAGAATTTTATTGAATATTTTATATATAAATTATATAAAAATCATTAACAAAAATTTATTTCATTAGTTTATTGATATAAAACTCACTTTTGTGCATAAAAATATCTTTTTAAAGAAATATTTACATTTATTTTCAAAAGGGTTTTATTCTAAATTATAATTAATTAGTCAGAAAATAATTCAATCTATGTACAAATTTAAACCATATTTTCATGAATAAGTAAATATTGTTCATAACCTCCATTCCAATGACTAGTTGAAAATTATAATATTAAATTGTAATATTTTAATTAATATACCACATTTTATTTAAAATCAAAATTTCATATAAAAAAATATAAGATCAGTGTTGCTTGGAACAGAAGACAATAATTAGTGTTTCATGTAACATAAAATAAACATATAGTTCCATGTAAATAAAAATATCAAAAAGAAAAAATTAATTTGAAATATATATATATTTCATAAAATATCAGTGTGTCATAAAAGTCCTTCTCTAAATTAATGGAACATGATACTATATTATCATATGTGGAAATATTTTTAGAATCTAGTGAACTTGAAAGACTCAGATCAAGCCCATAAAGTAAACGAAAAATATTAATTTGTAGACTATGTATATAGTCTAGAGTATTTTAGGATAATCTTATGAATTTAGCCTCATACTCTACCACATGTTCCCTCTTCCTTATACTTTGAAGTGAAGAATAAACATGCCATTTTAGATATCTATTATCAATGAAAGTATTTCTCAATGAATATCACTTTAATACTTCTCCATTATCTTATTTAAATTTCATCAACCTTAATGGTGTTTTGGAACAATGACCACCATTGACCAACATATCTTCTAAAATAATACACTTCTATAATAACAGTTTTACTTTCATTACATCTAAAATCCATGAATAACATTTAATGATACATATTCCATTGTATAGCTACTAATGGATTAGTAGATACAATATAAATGGAGTCTTTTATATCATAATGTAATCTATTATAGTTCATTTGCAATATAGAACAATTGTTTCCTCTATATAGGAAAGGTTAGTAGTCATAAACTTTCATAACAATTCCATGATTTACACAATTCCATACCCAAATATTTTTTCTTTCTTATTAGAGAAATATGTATATTTTATATGCGTATTCACTTCCTTTAATATATTATGATACATCACTAATTAATGGTATAGACATAGTTATATTATAATCACCATGAATATTGATATATAAAATAAAAATATCTCTTATCGTAAACATTATCATATACTATAAGGGAATATCATAATTCTAATGCTCGATATATTTATTTATAAACAAAATCCTATGGTTTTATCTATATATTTACTAATACCATATCTAGAATCCCCAACAATTATATCAAAGAGTTGGTGACATATTTATTACATTGAAATAAGATATATGGGATCACATCACCAAGGATCAATCAATCTGGTAGTCTTATATAACCATACACTAATATGATTCCATTTGTAATTTGGAAATTTGAAATACATATTTAATAAACATTATTTCCCCCTCGATATTATTTATAATATTCTTCTCTATATAATGAGTAATGTAATAAAATAAATGGTGACCAAAGATGCTCAATATGGGTTATGTATAATGGAATTTAACACGAGTAAAGTATGTATAATCAATATAGAAATAGAAATAACTACAAAAACATGAATTTTAATAAATAAGATGATCATGAAAATACTCCCATTTAAAATATCAATTAAGTAATTTCAAGGATAATAATTACTAAATTCATAGTTAAGGGAATGTTTAATATTTGACGTCCTAATCTCATACATTGTGATATATTTACCATCAATGCCTTGTTCTAAGAGAGTTTAATCGATTTGTAGTTATATACCCAAATCTCATTTAATAAGGTCAGCCAACTTGTTTTCATCAGGGTACATATCAATGTATTGTGGTGAAATATTTAATCTTGGGTCACTCATTACCATATATCAAATGCAATCCTCATATATTTAATTATCAAATTTTTTAGAAATAAAAATACCTTATCAACATATGTATGTATTCATTAATGAATATGGAATAAAAATATTCCCCCAGTTAATCAAATAACATTCAAAGTGAATCTACATATTAAAAATCGTTTATGGATTAGGAAATAATCATTCCCATGATGTAAATTATATCAATACCTATGAAAAATAAAACCTCCAACGAGCAAAAGAAGATGAACTTTTAAAGAAAAGTTTAATAACAAAAAAATTAATAAGAGATGAAACACGTCCATCAATTCATTTGAAATATAGTTTTTATAATAAATCAATGTTCATTAGAAAAATAAAAAAATGGACGTGAAACATTAATATAAGAATTCATTAGATTGATTTCATTGTAAAACCATATAAAAATTTTAGATTAAGATAATTAAAATTAAAGTCCATGAAATAGGGAAAATTGATTAATGTCCTATATGATAGAAAGAAACATTTGTTTTTACATTTTGTAATGAAATCTAAAAATGTCCCTTTAAAAATAAATTAAATGATTCCCTCAAAACCCAATTAAATGAAAATGACAACCTAAATTTTTCCGAATTAGTCATTTTATTACATAGATTGTACTTTTCTAAAACTATTTTTAAATATAGATATGAAAGAAAAAAATATTCAATCAAAAAGAGAAATAATATTAGAAATTCTTATAAACATTAATTTACTTCATTCAACTGAAAATGATATGAAAAGATAGAATAAAATATATAAAGTTATTAAATATCCAATGGACAATAAAATGGATTTAGTTTGTGAAGGATAAATTATAATATTCTTTATTGAAAATTAAGTAATTCCAAAAAAAGATATTATAAAATAACTATTTTACTCTTTAATAACCTTTATATTATAACTTAAGTGAAAGTTATACTATAAATGAAACATTTATAAGCATGAATAAATATATATACATGTAAAAAATGGTAAGTATATAAACCACATAAAATTATATTGTTACATGATACCAAATATGTCTCAATGGAGTGGAAATTATGATGAAAACATTCACCTTCAGTTAGACATTCCTTATATGTGACATTAAATACTTGTATATAACATTTAGATTTTTTATAAATACATAAAAACCATATACATATCTATAAACAATATTTGATCTATTTGTATCTTTATATCAGCTATTTACTAACAATTTTTTATTATTATAACTGTTTTGGGTCTTTAGTGCTACATTTTTCATGAGACTTTTGGTTCGGTAGTTTTGGTACATCTGCTTTGATTATCATTACAAAATATCTAGAATATTAATCATGATGTAAATATAATATATAATAAATATATATATATATTTATAGTATTATATAAAATTTATATATATATAAATGAATTACAACATTCACAGAGATGATAATCCATACGCATGCATGAATATTGTTTTCATATTTTGATGGATGAAAAGATAAAATGGAAGATAATAATTTGCCTATCTAGAATAATTATAATCTAATTTATATATATATATATTATATTAATTAAACCTTTAATCATTAACATTCATTTAATGTAAAAATTAAAAAATAACATCACTTTGCAAAGGTGGTAGTCCATACATACGCATAAGCGACATTACCATTTTACAATGGTTTTGATGATGAGAAAGTAGATGCGATATTATAATTTCTGAAACATAATTACGTAATAATTATAACATAAATTCATATTTGTAATCATTATTATCATCCAAATAGTGTGGTTATGAACAATCATTTACATCATTATGTGAACATGGTAAGCTATACACACACACACACACGCACACACACATTCACAGTGTTTTCACATTTAATAAGACAGAAACATAATGAAAAATGACTGTATCATAATCAAAATGAAATATCAATATAGTGATGATATTGGATTTATTATTAGATGATGGGCATGTTACAACAACTATATCATGGTTTTTTTATTTTGTATTATTTAATCTTATTTTGAGTACTTTTGAGATTCAGTTGGTTGTGGGATGAAAATTCATGTTTTAGGGGATTTTTGGGAGGGCCAAAGTTAGTCCACAGGGTTATTAATAATTGTGGAATGTAAATTCCCTAGACCTATCTTTATGATAGAGCTAATTAGGATAAATTACTCATAGTTTGACAGACTATGCAGAACTCCCTGAAGGTCATGTAAGGTTGGGGGTGTGCCTGAGGTGGGAACCGTGGTTTTTACAATCCACATGGAAAACAAAGAGATGAACTCAAAGGGGTTCATAGCCTACATAGTGGCCACTGAATGGTTGGTCAATAACTTGAAATACCTTGTATCAATATAATGTATCATTTCTAGGTGTTTATTTTTGGGGGGAATTCCCAATATACCCTCTTTAATCCATAGGGTTTCATCCCTATTTCTCCCAATACATGTTGTTCAACCACTTAAAAGCCTAAGAAGATATCCACCATCTTCCACTTTATATTATTAGACTCTATTGGTCATTTAAAAAGGTTATAAAGTATTTATTCATCCCTTTCTTCGATACTCTCCCTTTTTTCTTCTTTCTTAGGTTTTACCTTCCTCCTGGAAGCCTAGATTGTGGTGAAATATATAGATTGGTATTGTGATGGTTTTGACCTATGGTTTTTATTTCATATGGTGTTTAAGGGAGGTCTTACTTATTACATGGGTGGTTTATTTTAATTTTCAAATATTTCATCTTAGCCTTCACTTATTTCAAGTGTGTGTTTCTATGAAATCAGTTCATTTTTGAATTTAAATTGTTTGTGTTCTTTATAAATTTATTTTTTATAAAAGTAAGATTATATGTGATAACATTATAGTGATTAAAAACCACATCATTATGTTTTTTAGCTTTAAATATATGTGTATTTATGTGAATTACATGTTTTTATATTTTAAATAGAATTTTTAAATGTACTAATATTTTACAAAAATAATATATTTTATTTGAAATGGTTTTCATGGTGTGTGTGTTTGGTTTCTTACCAGTTTAGGTTCTCATAGATTGAAATTTATGTTTCAAAGGGAATTTTGTTTTCAAGTGAGGCATTGGCTTAAAAATGTGTTGTAAAATGGGTTGTTTACTAGATTAAAAATGGTGATTTGAAAGGTGTGCCTAATTCTCCCATTGTGAAAATTAATTCATGGGTCCTTTAAAATGGTTTTATGGAAATGGATGTCCTTTATATTTTTTTTGGGTTTTCAAAGATTATGACCCATGTTGGAGGGTATATTTTGTATTTTTTGAAGGTGTGGGTGATTTACATAATTTTATAAATGCTGTTTAGAATTGTGTTTTTTGAAATTTTAAATGGAATAGAATACAAAGCCATGTTTTGGTGTAATTGGATTGATTTGAAAATTGGTTTAAAAATTGTCAGTGTGAAAGTGATTTATTTGTTTCCAAATATTATTTTTACATATTTTATGGACTATCTGAAAATATTTTATTCTTTTACACCCCTAATGTTGAAATGTTCTTATTATTCTATTGTTGAATGTAATGTATGGGGCTATTCGTTGTTGGGTATCATGGGTGTAGGTATATATTTTTATTCTTTATCCATTATGCATGGATTGTATATTCCTATGCCTCACTTCTTATTTGGTCATGGAAAACTGGGTACTAAGTGGAAGATCTATTTTTTTATTTGGTGCACATGCTTCTATTAGCGGATATAAGATCTAGGATTTGATGTAGGTTTACCTTGTGTTGATTTTAGTATGGTTATCCTTATATCTTCCATATAATCTTACCATTTTGTTCATTTTATGGACATTATAAGGAAACAATGTTGCATGGTGGGTAGTATTTTAAATCCCTTATATAATTGTGTGGTTTATTTTTTTTTCTCTTTTCTATAGTGGTTTAGTTTGTGGGTTGGTTGCAGTATAAAAATTATGTTTTTTTTATTCTTTTTGAGAGTAAAATGATTATACTATATAATTAATAATAATGGTGTGGTCCCCAATCATGTGGGCCTTTAATTTTGATAGATCCATTTTACAGAGCCTCAAAATGTTTTTTCAATCTATGTAGATCTCCACAGAAGAGGGATAACTAGGGTAAGTCAGCTATTTTACCTGATCAATTCTTGGAATTTCTCATGAGATGGATGATGAAGTGCCCGAAAGGATTTTGTCTCTCAATGATACAGAAGAACAATCTACTAAAATGATCGGGATATCCTTCAGAATAAATCAAAATGAGGATAAATATGCATGGATCGACAAGCAGGATCTGATTTTGGTTGGGGGATTCAATAATGGGAAGATCAAACTTGGGGAGTACATCCAATCGTGGGACAATCTATCCTTCATGTATGAATATCTCATAATGGATGATCCATACATTCTAGTAATTGATATCTATAGGAAATTATTTATAGATTTTAACTCTGGTAGGATTAAGTTGCCTTTTAATGATTTTTTTATCTGCTTTTGTGGTTGAACTCAGGTTTCACACATTTTTCCTTAAAAGTATTTGATAAATAAAAACTTATTTTTCATCCAGTCAGTCCACATAAGATGTGATGGTATTTGGTTGTGTTTTAGGTGAGGAACATTGTTTTTACAAATCATACGATCCACTAGAAAAATTCGTCCATGGGGTTCCTTGCCTAGACAGTGGCCTACACATTGTTTGGAAAACCATCCGGTCAAACCGTTCAGTCTATCCAAGTTGTTAATGCAGTGTAATTACTAAATCAACCACTCTAATTTATGGTGGTTTCACACCTCTAATCCACCCATTCATTCCATTCGACCCCTTCAGATATAAAATAGGTGTTCCAAATAGTTCTACCTTCAATTCTTGTCCCCCTATAAGTAATTATAAATAGTTTTTGAGGCAACTTCTTCACTCTCTATCTTCTAATCCCCTTATTCTATCATTATTAGTTATTACCTTCCTCATAGAACCCTGGTTTGTAGTGAAATATATGGATTGGGTTTGGGGTGGTTCTAACTTACGAGTTTGGTCTCTTATTGTTTATAAATGATGTCGTGTTACTTAATTTGGTGGCCTACATTGATAGAGACTTATTTTGGCTTGAATTCAGTGTTTAAAATAATTTGTTTCAATTTAATTGTTTCACTTTTTAATTAAAATTGTGGGTTTTATTTTTATATTTTTTTTGAAATTATGATTATATGTGATATCTATGGGGTGGTTTGAAACCATTTAATTGTGCTTTTGATCATTGAATAATTTTTTTCAATTAATTCTATGATTTAATACTTGAAATAGAATTTTTAAAGGTTATAATATTTTTTGAAATTCTAATATGGATTTTTTATATTATTTTCATTATGTTCAATGAGTTTTGACCTAGATTTTTTAAAGAGTGAAAACTATGTTTGAAAAATAATTTGGTTTTTAAGTGTGGTGATGGCCTCTAAAAGGGATGTAAGGGGTTATTTAATGTATTTAAAATCATGATTAGGAATGTGTGTTTGATTTTCTCCTTGTGAATAATACTTGGGGTCTTTTTAAAAATGGTTTGAAGGAAATGAATGTCCTTTGTCCGTTTTTCATCTTTCAATGTTGAAGTCCAATATTAGAGGGTGTCTTTGAAATTATTTGAAGGTGTAGGTGATTTCTATCATTATCCAAATGGTTTTTAGAGTTTTTTTATGAAATTTTAAATTTATTGGCATCCTAATACATGTTTTCTATTAAATTCCTTGATGGAAATTTATTTTTAATAGGGTAGGTGTGAAAGACACCCCTTGATTTCTCATTAAAGTGTTTACCCATTATATGTTTTATTGATATCTATGAGATTATTGCACTCCCATTGTGTAGGAATGTTCTTGTTATTTCATGGGTACATGTTATGTACGGGACTATTTGTTGTTGTTTGAGGGGTGAGGGTATCTATGTTAATGCCCTATGTGTTAGACTTGGATTGTATGTTATTATGAATCATATTGTTTATTATCATAAGAAAATTGATTCTAACTAGAAGATATAATCTATTATAATGGTTGGTTCACACGCCACTAGTATCCCACTATTAATCTATGAAGATAGGGATAGGCAAGGGTTTTAATTAAAAGGAGGATTGTGTGGAATTGTTGGATGAATTGTGGTATGAACATCATCGTATTACGATAGCTGGTTCACCAATTTTTATACTTCTATATAGTTAATTTTTTCAGATGTTAGGAATACATGGGTATAAACCCTAGCATATTTGATTTCATGGATGGTCATTGATTTATGGATGTTTTGATCTAGTTCATGTTTGTATCATTTCCCATAATTTCATTTTTATGGAACCTTCTTTTATTTATATTTTATAGGTTCCCTATGATACATGGTGACTGGTTTTTTATGCTTGACATGTGTGGATATGTTGGGTTGTTTCCATTAGAAACAGGTTTTGATAGATGTTTACTGAACCTATTTTCATGTTCAAGGATACAATGTGTGAATCATAATGTGGATTACAAAATGGATATCATGGTATAGAGATGGATTCATCCAGTGAAATGATTTAAGGTAAATGTTTCCATTTATATAAAACAAAAGGGTGTTTTTAAGAAATGATAACAGTATATGTGGTTTTTAAATAGATCAGGCCAGTTCATATGTTTTAAAAAAATATATATTCATTTTTGGAAAAAAATGGATTTTTCTTTGAAAGTGGATTGTTCAATTTTTTTGTTTTTAGTAGGTTATGTATAAAAAGATTCAATTATTATTTTCAAACTACTAATGATGAATTTTTTTGTGAGACATGTATAATTGATTCGGTGGGTTGTGGTTACTTACAAGGGTTTTTAGCCCATTCTTACACATTTCGTGTTCGAGTTTTCTAGTTTTATTTAATTTTTCTCATAATGGCTGATGATGGGTGAGTTGGGTTATGGTGAGAAACCAGAGGATTCATAGAATTGGTCTAGGATCTGCTTGATTTGGTTTTTGGTTCTTGTATTTTGGTTAGCTTGTATCTGTTCCATATGGTTTTATATATACAATTATGTATGATGTTTATTTTTATGAAAATTTGTTGGGTTATTATATTTTTTATGACCCATTTTAATGTTTCTTCTATTTGGGCCAGGGATTTATTAATTACACTATCATTAATCTATTCCCTGAATAAAATAATTGCTAAATGGATTACAATGATTCCTATGAACTTATTTCTATCTCAAGGGGATCTATAATTACATTCAATATATGTGTAAAATTGGTGATTGTTTGGGTTTTAGTGGAATCATTCTATGTTTTATTATAGGATATAATAAATTTATAGGATGTAGAATATATAATAATCTTGAAAGAGTCATTAAATACTACTACCTATTGATCAATATAATTCCATTAGTTTCCATATTATGAACCCTATTAAATATTTTTTAAGAATACCGAAACCTATAAATCATTTCTAGGGAATTGTGAAAGAGAATTAGTTTGAGTTTGGTTGAGATATATGGCTCAATGTAGTGAAAAGAAAATATAGAAGGGGTTTCCATTTATAAGTAATGGGTGGGGAACTCTCATAATTTTTCAAGATATCAAAATATAATAAAGTCATATTCAAGGAAAATTTCATTCAAGATGACACGGATTAGAAGATAAAGGGGATAAGATCATAACATATTCATCCAATAAAATTTAGAGAGGGTTACATATCTTTTTAAACAATATCTTTTTTATTGACACGTTCATTAACAAATTTTAACCTTAATTGTGGTAAAAACTGTTTCATTATTAAAGGATTATAATTTCACAAATAAGATGAAAATTGTCCCTAAAATGGAAAAGGGTAATCATTTTTGAATATATATTATCAATCATTTCATAGTTCAATATTTTCATGATTGCTAAATAATTAAACAAAATATCATTTTCATAAAATATCATCAATGTCAATTTTGAAACTATTAGTTTAATTTGATTAAATGAAATAAAAAATATGAAATATGAATATAGAGGTTTAAAAAATCAATAATATATTATATTATCTATAAATTTAATTATTATCTACAAATAACCCAAAAATATTAATTTTGTAGTTTTTAAAATTATTTAAATAAAATTTCTACTATATACACATAAAATATGTCTATGTTGTGTTAGAATTTAATTTAATTATTTCATCTCTAAAAATTAAAAAAAAATATCATGATGTAAAAAATAATTCTCGTTTAAAATCGTTATTCCTAAAAAAAATTATGTTTTTTATCCCTATCAAGAAATATTATATATATTAAAAGTAATGAAGTAACAAGTTTGACTTTATCATTTAATAAATTAAAATAAAATAAAATATTGATGATGTATTGAAAAAAGTGCCATTTTTAGTTTTTGGATGAATAATGATAAAATAAAATCCTCAATGGAAATTAATGAAATATCTTGAATTAATTTTAAGTCTTATCACATTAGTTTGAAAAATGAGTTACCTAATTTACTCATTAATGTGGTGTTAAATTTAAAAAATGTTACTATTCAAATTGTCTATAAATAAGAAAGAAATATTTACTAAATTTAAAATATATGTTTAAAAATATTGATTCCACTTTATTATATTCAATTCCAATTTGTTTCTGAAATTTATTTGAAAATTAACCACAAAATATGATTAAATACTGTGATCCAAAAATTTGTTCTTTATACCTAAATTTAATTTATATCAAAATTATTTAAAATTATAATCCAGATAGAAATAATTAAATTATTTTAAATTAAATTGATCTTAAATCAATTTAATACCAATATTAAAAATTATTTCATCTTTAAAATTTTTTAAGTGCTGAAAAAGAATGAATGTTTTACAAAAAAATGAATTTTCACTATTCATTGAAAAATATTTTTTTTAAAAAAATCCAATAAAATTATAGTTAATATATTATTGACGCATTGATTTAAAAAAAATATCTACTAATAAAATTTCAATAGGTTTTCACAGTTCATTTAAACTTTGTGTTTCTTGTATCAAAATCTATTTATGAAATTAAATTTATTTAAATAGAAATATAAAATGTTGGGTTGTTACTTTAACCGATAGAGTATGCAATCCACTTATTATTTAAAATTATTATGATGTTATTTTTTATGATTTACAAAATTACTAGGTTCAACATACCATTTTTTGAGACCGGTGTTTATTATTTTTTGGTAATTTTCTCTTGATGATTGTTTTAGCATATCGAATGTTTATTTATTTATATACAATACTTTTTCCTTGTTGAATTATTTTCATGGAGAAATAATTCCATATTTTTTATTTTGATTCATATTCTATAGTCACTATCCTTTTTGGATCATGAACACCCTTTAGTCCATGTGAGGATTGATTTGGGTATTGTTCTAGCTAGTTATCTTTGTTGGTTCATAACATGGTCCATTTCTACAACTTCTGAATAATATAAAATATATTTCAAAGTCACTTATTTTACAAATTAAAGTATTTTCAATGATAAATCCTATTATAATCCAATATCAAATAAATTACACAATCACTTCATAGTAAAATTAAATCATCGTTTTGAGGATTTAAAATAGACAAGAATATTCAAATTTGGATTTCCATGAAGTAGTGACTAAAATAGATATTCAATTCCATCAGCAGTATCCACAGATATATGTTTTATTAACTTGTAAATAATAGGATAATAATAATTCTGAATTCTTTAAGAACCAAATGGAAAAATACCATCAATTGGAAGACCTAACCATATGTTATGAGGTTCTTAAAAAAATATAGATGAACTTGATCAATTTGTTTCCCTAAATCACAATCAAAAAAATATTCAATATATTAGTTAATGGTGTAATAGATTTATTCCAAGTCATCTATAAGGTTGAATTGTGAGAAATATAAATTTTTTAGTCTAGTTTTAATTGTAAAATACATTAAATTATTAACAAGTACCAATATAGACGTACTTTTGTACCTTATTGGACCTTGATTCCCCAAATGTTGGACAATTAAATAAGGATTTATATTCATCAAAATATTAGATCAAATCATTTCAACATGAATGGTTTTTATATTATCAAATACCAAATTTAGGGAAAAACATTTTTCTTTCATATAAATGTCAAGGAAATATTGTTTACTTATGAAAAAAATATTTATCTAAAATAAATATTTTAAAGAAACAAATTTTTAATTTGAAATTCTGTTTTAATAACCATAAATTTTGAAATAACCTAAAATTTTCTTATCTAAAATATGAAATATAGGACCCCAGTAGATTTAAAAAATTATAAAATTGATATAGTTCAAATTCATGATTAAAATTATATTTATGAAATTCAATTTCATTTAATTATGGGAAAAAGACCTGATGGGAAAAAAATTTCAAACTATGTTTGATCAGGAACACAAATATTTATATTACTTATATTTTTTTCATTCTAGAACCAAATGAAATAATAATTTTTTTAAAATATTCCATTTATGATCCCCAATATTATTAAATGTTTCAAATATCTCGAGATCTAGTTTCATACACAAACATGTGATTATCACTTTTAAATCATATTTTGAATTTAATGATGCAGATGATATAAAAGGTTTGACACCCTCATGACATACAAGATTTATAATAAAATTGTACTTATTTTTATGATGATTTAACTGATCATGATCACTAAATAAAAAATAGCATAAAATTTAAGGGTCCATATTTTTCTAAAATGATAAAATCAATTGAAATGAAATATGGGTTATGAATAATATGATAAAAGTGAATAATTTTTCTTAATTTTTTTTTAATATTTTAGAATTAATATTAAATAAGGGTTTAAACTAATTAGGTATAAGGGATGAATTATTTATAATTGTTTCTCAAATATAAAAAATTTATAATAAATATGCATCAACTTAATCCTAAAGGGGGGAATAAGTATTACTAAAAGTTAATAAATATGAAAATTTTATATGAAATATGGGTTTTGATTAATGTGACAGAAGGAAAAAACTATGTCAAATAGTAATTAAAATATGAATACTTCATATGAAATATCGGTTATAATTAATTAGATAGCTGTGAATATCTTTTTTAAACCATTAATAAATTAATAACACAACATAACAAATATAGGTTATTATTATTTCAAGAGAAGGGATGATCTACATCAAATTATAAATAAAACATGAACTATTAAAAAGAAATATGGGAAAATATTAATCAGATTGAATGGAAGAAAATTTTCTAACAATTACTAAATTATGAAACATTGATAGTAAATATGGGTTACGATTAATGTAAATCGTGGCCATGCAGATGAGTATTAATATTCAATATATATTTAATTTTAGAAATATTTATTGGGATATCTCGAGAACTAGATTTTAAAAGATAAATTAAAAGTCTTTGACAACGGATATGATAGTTTTTAGATAATGTTTTAGGTTGGATGGTAGTCAAAAGTAATAATAATGTACTAGATACTAGATGGGTGGTCATGGATATAGCATGTCGCCATCAGATAGCAAAGGGTAGGCCACTGACTGTCCATGGGTAGGTCGTCATTAAGTCGCTGACCAAGACACCCTAATTAATGCTACCATGGGACCACTGAAAATACTGAGAGAGGATTGAAGTGGCACATACCACTTATTGAATCTTTTATGAAACTTCTGGAAAGTATTTTATTTCATGTTCAGTTCTTAATGGAAAAAATTACAATTTTACCCCATCATGGTTTTAGAGGAAAATACCTATTTTCCATTATTTTTTCCTTATATATCCAAGGGGGTCATCCTCTACTATTTTCTCGGTTTCCCCATCAAGTGGGATTTTTTATTTGTTGTTTATTGAATCTATTTGACAAATCTATCTTTCTAGTGATCCTATCCCCTATAATTCTTTTATCTCTATAATTTTATGTTCTCCCTATTAGCTATTTTATATATTATTTCACTAGAGGGTGATGGAACCATTATAAGTTGATAGAGCTTCATGGATTCCTTGCAAGAGGACTCCCCAAGACAATGTCTACATACTATCACATGTTATTTTAAAAGAGGTATATTATAATTGGAGGTTTCATGTTTTTTTGGGATAAATAACATTTCACTAATCATGGTTTCAGATCTAACTAATATGGAATTGTATAGGGTTAGTTCTTAGAGCTTCATATATACCACCATAGATGGGTTGGTCCCCGTTTGGGTGCAATGGGATCATATGGAGAATAAATGGTCCTTAATTCTTATATAAATAACATTGGATAATTTTAATAATATGTTAATTAAATATACAATGAGTATAATTACATAATTTTTGATATCTAGATGAGATTTAGTATAGAAGGTGTTTTATTTTTGTTCATTGGTATTGGACAATCTCAGGCATCAGGGTTTCATGATGGGAATTAAAATTAAAATATACTCTACATGAGGGTGGTGGTCCCTAAAAATTAACACATATTCTTTAATTGATTCTTTTCTAGTGGTGTATTTTTCACTCATTTAGTCTATTACATCCATGCACCATGTTTAAATTATATTTTTGGGAATTGTGTCCCCATTGTTTAAATTCCCTTGTATATTTCTCTTTCTAAAATGAAATGTGATACCATATGGGGTAATATGGTAATATAGAGAATAATAGTTTTGAAATTAGAATTGGAAAATTATAAACTAAATTGATATTTCATAAAAAATCTAAATTTGATTCGTATTTCGATAATTGGTTTTAGAAATGGGAATTGAAAATGATAAATAGTGTTTGGATTTGAAATGGAAATATGGAATAGTTTTGATGAAATGTGGGGTGGTATTTTGAAATTTTGTATTAGGAATGCCCAATTATTATGTTACTTTAAAGTGTTATGGAACATGAATTTTAAAATGAATATGTATGAGGGTTTTTTAATGTAATAGTGAAATCGGTGATAGTTAAGCACCAATTTTATAAAATAATATGTGTCACAACTCCCACCCCAAAATGTGTACCCATACTAGGTAGGAAATGGGATAAGGGAGATTATGAACCAAGTGTCCCACCTCCATTAAGCCTTGGGTTAGTGACTAAAACCAAGGGTATAATAAAGATAAATATGTTAATCACTTCCCTCTAAGAGAAACACACGCGGAATAGAGAGAGAAGATAGACACCAACCATCTCTAGATCTGACTACAATATAAAAGGAACCAAAGAACACCAATGTAATTTAATTCAAGAACTTCAAAAATTCTAATGAAAAAAACTAAAGTTGTCAAGACGTCAATGACCACAAAGCCCAAATAGCTCCTTCAACCCACAATATAGAAGTAACTAGGCTGATCTTTAACCAAATCCAAATGACCTAAAAAACAATTTATATAAACATACTGTGTGTATAACAATATACATAGAAGGATACTTCGTATATACTCTCTTTAGAAAGTAAAGAAATCATACTAAAGTTTAGCAAAGAACAAGTGAAAAAAACTCATCACCTTAACAGGTATACTAAGTTCTCATCGTCACCTTGGCTACTCTCACCAACTATCACATACATGAGAATATATTATAATAAATAATATGAAATGTACCCTACTACCACTTCTCCATTGGTTTACCACTTTTCCTCAAAGTGACACATCCTGAGAATCTATTTCTAAAAAGGTTATCTTATAGACATCTGGGTGAAGCACCACAACCTGCACCTCGTGCGTCAACATGAGCTCCATGCATCACACCACCATGTCCACATAAGCAAAGCAACAAGGTAGTTTTTGGGAGACACCATATCCCAGATAATGTGTATCATACATTGTGTATTAGACCTCAAACCAATAAATCCAATACACCGAGTAAGGATCCTCATGCTATCACATCCTAAACATGTCAAACCTATATCATCCTTTAAGAAAATATATCTAGAATATATGTTTGTGAATAACCAAAATAAATTTCAACCATCTAAGAAATTTTATAGTGAAAACTAACCATTGGGAATACCATCACAATTAACCACCAAAATAAGAGAGCAGGGATAAAGGGAATAGTCACCCATCCATCCTCCCACTCAGATGTTGTGGAAAAAACCCCAAGGGCTCATGAATCCCTTAGGTTTCAATTTCCCCAACTTATAAGGTGGGGTACCATATAGAAACTCAAAAGGTACTTGATATAATATAGATCACAATAACACTATGGGAACAACCTAGTCTTAGACTAAACTATAGCTAACATCTCTCAAACTCCAGACTGCCATTTCTACGAATAGATATCCTATAAGAACACAACTATTTAAAGAGCTATATTAAGTTTCATTATTTTTTTAGTTTCACTAAACATTAATAAATTATTTGACCTTCAAAAACATACACATTTAATTACATTAACATCACTCCAATGTTCCATTCCCTCCAGGTAGAACCAAACAGAGTCCACGGTTTCTCAGAAATATAACCACTATATTGAATCTCAGTAAGTTCCATCCCCATGGGTAAATCATTTATTAATTTTGTTAAAAAACATACAACTTTCCTTATTTTTAGGTGATCTTGGAAAACATTATACACTACCAAACTCAAGGGGCTCAACAGGGTGAGTTGATGAACTACCCATTGACTATTTTCCATCTATAGCTAGATCATAGATCCATCCAACTATGAAAATATATACATGAAAAGAACATGACATACACCACATTTCTTCACCTCCCTTAGAAGAAGAGTATGAAAAACCATATTCCTCAAGAAGTGGGTAATGTAAAATAGAAAAAAAACACATTCAATAATAACCCAACATTCACATCAATGGGTAAGCCCATATTCAACCCATTCCATCATCTATGGTGTCCTCCCTGAAACCCACATGCATAAACTAATTCTTCTCAACACTCCAGGAATCAATTGTTTCCACAATAACTAGGCCTCCCTACCCTACATAGCACAATATCCCTCCAAGATCAGTTATCCTAGCCCCACTTCACATTTAGTACTCCTTGCCCTATATACTATATGTCACATATCCAGAGCACATCAAAAGGTATAAGAACAAACATAGAAATGACCTCTCGACCCTAAAGCAGGGCATCAGGCCTTCACACAAAATGATCTCTCACAACTCCAAATCATAAGGCACATGGAATTTATAATAAATTGTGAACCTCATGTCCAACAAAGGCATTATATTTATCACACAACCAGTTCATATTCCATATTGTAGTAACTGATTCATTATTCATAGGTTCCAACTATGGGAAACAAAACAACAAACTATCACAATTTAGTTGACCAAATAATTTATCATGAATTTAATCATTTATCAACAAGAATCAACTTGATTTAGTTTCATTAAATAATTCCACTATACCTGCAAATCAACATCAATTTAATCAATATGAAATTACAACAATAATAAAAAACGAATTATTAAACATTCCTCTTTATATTTTATCTAATTATTTATCTGTTAATTTCCACTTTATGTCCATTACGAATTTCTATCAAAAAAGACATGATAAGCATGAATGGATTAGATATCTCAATATCTTTTGAATCAAGAGGCCAACCATTATCATGGTATAAAGAAACAATATCAATACCTGATCGATACCAATTCTTTATTCCAGTTCAATTATTTAATTAGGTTAATTTCATTTTGATCTAAGGGGATAAATCATGATAACGATAAAATTGAACATATATAAATATAGAAGAATAAAATACTATAAATCAAAAGATTATTAATGTTCTTCAAGAAAGAATGGATAAATACAATAGGTCACAACCACCTTTCCCGCAACAGCTCCATCCTCCCGAGGATTCCATGAAACAACCGTACCAATCAAACACCCAGAAAACTCCATTATAAACATGGAGATAACAAAAAATAAAATAGAAAAGGGATAATATAGGGAAAATATTGAAGAATCACTAATAATATAGGTGGATCATAACATATATTGAAGATGGATTGATGGAGGGAAGCTGGGAATCGATCTGGGATGAAAGAATCCCCAAATGTTACAGAGAGGGCCATTAGGTCACCTAGGGTCGAGCAAGATCAATACATCCATCGGTTTTGTGAAAACCCCAACATCTAAAATGTTTTAAAAACATACAGTTGTGTGGGATTCCATAATGTGAAATATCCTTTCATGTCATGTAATGCTTCAGTGTTGGTTTCCAACAAAAAATGCATCGCATGAATGATTTATTTCATTTTTCAGACACTGAAAACTTACATGTCGTGAAACCATATTTCATCTCAGAAAATAACCCATTAAATATTATTTTATGTAATTTAATAAAGATACAAGACATGTAATCACACTTTCCACCTTTTAATTAACTGAACTTCCCTAAACATCCTATGAGCCTCCTCTGAGCACATCAATATTTGAAAACATGAAAAGGGTTGATCCACATGGATTCTTGACCAAACCATAGATTACCCTGAAATCAAACTCGTTCTTGAGAATCCTAACGTAACCTAGAGAGGAAACAGAAAGGGTTTATCTAAACATACACCATGTGAGATTCCTCTCAATGATTTTTCCACCAGAGGAGCTCACTACCTCATTATAGGAAAATGATCAAAGCCACACAACAACCAAAAAAATATACAAAACACTCTCCTAAGGGAGATACATATTAAAATAGATCAATCCAAAATAAGAAACTAGATAAAGAAATATCATAATTGAAATGGTCTACAAACATAAAATGAAAAACATTAAAACAGAAGAGCTAAACATCAAATTGCTTCAGGTACTGAGTGTGTATCTATGACTCATGTTACTAGGTACTCTCCTCCAGTCCACTATCCCACCACAAGACCTGAACCAAGGGGATATAATGGTTGTGCAACACCTTCTCATAAAGGTCCTAGAAATCTATAAGACACCCCTAAAAGGTTGCATCACCATCAACATAGATCTCACCCCAATATATGATGCGATATTAATCACGAAGATAACAAAGGAGCATCAACACAAGAAAAACATCATATGTACATATCATATATAGGGGAAGTGATAACTGAAACTCTCTGGATCCAACAAGATCCGACACATATAAAGCCCTATAAAACCGGGAAAAAATCTTATTCCCTCAACAAAATATTCACTACCCTCAATGGGGAGTCTCCTTCTCGAACACATGATCTCCAACATCAGATTCTAGAGGTCTCCTCTTATGACCAACATAGGATTACTCATGATCCTTTGCGTCCTTCATCCTCCCAGGAATCACCTAAAATATCTCTGTAATACTTTGTGCTATTTCTGATCTGATAATTACTAACTATTTAACCCAGTGTAGTATAATTTAGAACAACAAGGTAACCCATACAAGTCATCAAATGGCACCATACCAATGGTGGGGTGAAAACTATTATTGTAATATAACTCTACAAAGGGTAGGTTCCTTCTCCACAAACCTCAAAAATAGAGGACATAAGAGTGAAACATGTCTTCAAGAGACTTGATGGTCCACTCTATATAAACATTCATTAGTGGACGAAAATTAATGATAAGAAAGAGCTATAAGCCAATAGCATGTTAGAGACCTATCCACAACCTGGAGGTAAAATGAGGATCTAAATTGGAAATAATCATCTTAAAGACTCCATGGAGTCTGACCACCTCTTTCAGATAATTCCTCGACAAACCCTCCACTGACTTGGACTCCTTGATTGTAATAAAGTGGGATTATTTATTTAAACGATACACTACCTCCCACATATCATATTATCCTCCCTGAGGTTGAAGAAAACCTGTATAAAATATTATTGACATGTCCTCCCAAATCCATTGGGGAACACCTAACGACTGGAGAAAACCACTGGGAACATGGTACATGGCCTTCACCTTCTAGATGAGAAAATATCAAGACACAAACTGTACAACTACACACATCAAACTAGGCCACCAAAATTGACCTCTCAATGCTCGACACATCATTTTCATGCGAAGATGTAATAAAAAAGGTGAACTATATAACTCATTTTGAACCACCTCACACATCTCCAAATGAACAAAAATATTTCCTTGAAAGAACAATCTATGTTGTTCATCTTCAGACCAACCATTAGAGGCCTCACAACAAAAAAATTAGTCTCTCCAGGCATCCACATAAAGATCCACCAACATAGATTCATCCACCTTCTGCACCATAAATGGACACACCATCATCTAAAAAAGACCACATCTACCACCAACATCTCCCATATCCAGATGTCACGCTGAATGTTCTTCCATTACTCTCTAGGAATCACCCGATTCATGCATCACATCACTGCGCGACATCATGCTCAATACTTTAGCCACAAAATTTTCCTTCAAATGTGTATACTAAATCATGAGGTTGCAATCCGGTGAGAACTCCGTCCACTGATGCTGGTTCCAGTTCAAGTCACGATGTGAGAAAACATACTTCATCATTCTATGATTTGTGAGGACTCCAAAGTACTAACTGATGAGGTAATGTCACCAGAACTTCTGGGAAAATAGAACCACAATCAACTTGAAATTATGGGTGGCATAGTCATTCTAATAAGGAAAGAACTTACCAGACCCATAATAAATGATCAATCTATACTAAATCAAGACATTTCCCAACGCCTAATGTGATTCTTGACATAAAACATCAAAATTTACTCCTATTTGTAGAAAACAAAATGGAGCACTAAAAAATTCTCCTTTAGACACTCAAAAGCTGCCTATAACTGATAGATACATAATAATGCATAATAACTTCTATTAAACACTATCATAGGTTTCATAACCTAATAGTAGTCAACTATAATTCTCCTATAATTGTATTATGTACCAAGGAAACTACATATGTATAATACTATCTCAGGGGCTTAAAAAAACTCAACTGCTTCGATCCTTGATGGATCTACTGGTACTCCCTACCGGGATATGACATGACCCATGAAATTGACTTCTGAAGCCCAACAATCTCACTTAGACAACTTTACAAATAAGTAATGATGATAAAGAACCACCGAAATGGGACACAAATGGACTGCATGATCCTCCTCAGATGAGGAGTACACAAGTATATCATCAATGAAAATAACCACAAACTCATCTAGGAACCCATGAAAAACTGTTTTCATCTACACCATGATCATATATGTAGAATTAATCACACCAAGTAACATCAAAACGAACTCACAATACCCATGACAACAAGGGAAAGTAGTCTTTGGAATATCCTCATCCTTTACATGCATCTGATGATAAATTGGCCAAAAATCATTCGTCGAGAACCAAATTTCTCCCTTTATTTGATCAAATAATTCATCACTCTATTGAAGAGGATAGTGGTTCTTCACTGTTACTAAGTTCAAGAGATGATAATCGATACGAAACCACAAACTGTCGCAGTAATTCTTCATGAAAAAATCTGGTGCACCCTAATGCGACAAACTCATCTGGACAAAACTGCACTGCAACAGACCATTGAGCTCTATACCCAACTGCCACAACTCGTAGGGATCCATCCAATATGGATACATCGAGATATGAGAAACATATGGCTAAATTTCGATCCCAAACGCGGCCTCTTATTGAGGGAGTAATGCAATAAACTCCTCTAGAAAGTCATCAGGGTAATCTTCTATGACCTTGTGAAACACGAACTGCTGATCCTTTTATGAACTCCGAATCAACTCATCCATTAAGGATTATAATGAGTAAACACTACTATAACCCATCAAAGGGCCTCGCTCACCAAAAAACATTGTTTTCCCTCCAGTTATATTGATGAACAAAACCTACCTGTTGAAGAAATCCATGACAGATTACAACAAATACAACCAATCCATGTTGAGTATGACATCATATGGATGTATCTATAAACATAGGAAATGTCTCAAAGAGTGGTTCTTCCCTAGAACTAGAATGTAGTGTCTACATAAATCAAACAAGTCAAATTAACCCCCAAATGGCGTAGTCAACACCAAGGGAACTAAAGGATTCTCTACCTCATGTCCCAAATTAATGATAGGGGTAGGTGATATGAAAGATGTAGGATCCAGGGACACCCTAAGAGGGGAGGGTTTGATCATGTTTTCACCTTTATCTTTTAAAATAAGGATCTTGTTCCCATGTTGTTAGGAACTCCTTATTCCTGTAATAATGATGAGAGAAAAAAATCAAAAAACTACATGCCTAGAGACCACACGACACTTTTACTTGGTTTAACAGTAAGGTCTACATCCAAGGAGCATATGCCGATAGATTTTCGGTCATTCATAAAATTCACTAGAATTCAATTTTTGTGGAATACAATGGTTTAGTCATTTTCACTCTATGACATACTCATTTCCTTTATAATGGTTTTGGGATAGTTTATTAATTCCCCCAGAACACTTCTGTCAACTACCCCTAGATGAATACTTTGAGGGAATTATGGATCATTTTATCATCTAGAAAGTCACATAAATGATTTGGAATTAAATCCTTTGTCCCTAAATTAGCATGAGACTCTAATTTCACCATAGACTTGAGTTGATTCTCTTTGAATTCCCTGTTCACTATTAAAAAATGTTCAAAACTACTCGCTATGAAGCCTCTTTATGAGAAACACTCCTTATCGAATCTCCCCTACATCAGGAAAAAAACTTCCTTCATGAAATACCCCTATCTTTTCCGAAAAAATTATCCTTTTAAAGAATTATTTCTTTCATGGAACAACATTCACGAAACTCACTGAGTCAACATGGAATACCTCATTTTTGCGAAGAACGCTTTTTCTAAATGAATGGGCATCAATTGACACTTATAGTCTCTTCACGACACACCAGCTCGCTTAGAAATTCCATTTCATGAAGCTCTTTATGAACTCAAATCATCTCCATATTTTCCCTCAGAACATTGATGAAAATTAAGAGATGTAGCCTCATATTTATAGGCATGGCCAGTCACAAAGCTCCACTGCCTCTTTGAGGATTTTCTGAATCATCACACACGTTATTGCGGTGTTACTCCCTTCACAGAGAACCATGTAAATTTTATGTTCTAAAATCTCATCATCATCATGACATCTTCCTTCAATTTCCTTCATGGTGAAAATCAAATTTCTTAAGAATTCCGTCAACGTCTCTAGAGACCAAAACTCAAAATCGTGAAGAACTATGTCTATGATTGCAAAGCCCATTAGAATCACGAAGCACACCTTCAGAAAACATTATGTATTCACAAAACGTAACATCAAAATACCATCTTGGGGAAAATCATTCTTCTTCAATATTTTTAAATGTCCTCAAAGAAAAACCACTTTTCATGTTGATATCCAATATCCAAATTTGGACCCCCCAAAAATTGGTGAACACTGGAAAATGACGCCACCTTTAATACATCCTCCATCTTGAACTGTATGATACCTTTCCTAGTAATCTCCCTTGTCTTCTATGTGAGGAATGAAAAAAAACCAAAACCATACTCAAATCCAAGAAAATAACATCCTTGATTCCAACAAAAGAGGGTGTAACTATTGCCTTAATAATGGAATACACCCAAGTAGAAAACAAGAAAAGGGTACCTCAAACAATGTATGACTCACCTAGAACTGGTAGTGCTAAACCATGAAGTTGACCACAACCTTCTCCATAGCCTCTCAGACCATGTTGATGACTACCTCCACAGATGCACTCTTCTCTTTGAGGATAGAGAGTACCCTGGGTCTATCCTCTTTCTACCCCATCTTCTTTTTGCTGGTCCAAAAATAGTGTAACTTGCTACTACAATCTTTTTTTGGAACTAGCTCAATGGATGAACTTGGAGTGGAACACTTGGAACACACTGACTACTCAGATATTTTGGGCTCTCACATCGCTGATGACCTCGGGTTAAACAATAAATACACATGTTTGATCCATTAGCATTGGTTTCAGATCCACTTCCCCTAGAGAAATGAGACATTAAGGGTTGAGAGATACACTGAATGATCAAAATCTCTTCTTCCCTAACAACTACGAACCCTAGACCACACCTCTTCTTCATTAGGAATCCAGACGACTCCCCTCTCATGATGATCTAGTTCTGGATAACGTCTTCTTGATGGTATATTCTATTTGTAACACCTCAAGATATATCTTCAGCATAAATGGGGAGACCTGGAACTAGATCTCGGGGTGAAAATCCTCTTCCAAATGTCTTTCCCTAGAATCCTCATCTGAAAACTAGTCCGGAGCATATCACAGAAGGTTCCTATTGTGTATTAAAAACTATCACACACTGGAGCTCCCATACTAAAGGGTAATAATCTCCTGGTGACTAGAAGAATTCATGATCAAAGAATGAAACTTGACTCTAAATAGGTGTCATAACTTCTCCCATGTGACCACTCACTATTCTCGATCTCCGAGGAACAAGAACCACCACTACCTCACCACCCTATGCAGTATCATCACAATTAGTGATACCTAGTGCTCCTTCTGAGCATGGATCAAATTGAAGGCTATCTCAACCTCCTTCAACCATTCTTCTATGGCTGTATATGAAATAGATACCTCATACCACATACGTTAGAAGGATCTTGAACTAACACTTTAACAGTGTTCTCCTCCCAATTTCATCATCGTCAACATCCCTATTATGGTGATCTACTGGAACAAAATTCTGAACATATTCTATATGAACCAGATGAGGATGCCTACCTGGAGCCACACCTACAAATGAAAAGGTAGTTAAAGATCCTAAGACCTAGAATATGGAAGACATTACCATTAATTAATTGGCTTATTTTTTTCATTTTAGGTTAACCTATCCCATGGAATACCCATTAAAACACATGACTAAATAGGAATGATGCATGATCCTTTCATATGTATATACCGTACAACAAGGATAACTTCCTTTATTTACCACTATAAGAATAATTATTTGTGAATTAGAACATAGGGGGCATTAAATACACATGTATCATCCAGCCTCCCATCCTTATAGTGCATTCTAAACTTAGCTGACACTATTTCCCTCCCAACACATGAAACGTCACATGTGTCTAACTCCAAACTTCATCCCATCCATCAACCAAGCTTCTGATACCACTCTGTCAAGACCCCCTCCCCACAAAGTGTACCCCTCATGGTATATGAATAGGAGAAGAGAGATATTGAACCCATGTACTTCCTACAATAGGCCCTATGTTAGAGACTATCACCGAGGGTATAATAAACATGTAGATGGGAGGAATTACCCTGAGAGAGAAAAATAAGAGAACGAGATAAATAAGATATACACCAACCAATTCCTATTCAGAGAAAAATATAAAATAACCCCAAGTACACAAATGTAATGTCATTCAAGACGTACTAAAACTAAAAAAACAACAGTACCATTGACCATGAAGCTTAAACAGCTCCTTCAACCATCATGCTAAAACTAACTAGCTTGATATCCATCCTTATCCAACTCACCTGAAAATAGTTTATATTAATGTAGGGTGAGTATAATAGTATACCCAGTAAGATCCTCCCTGGAGCCACTCGTGGAAAAATAAGGAAATCCTACTAAAGCGTTGTGAAAAAACAAGTGAAACAAACTCGTCACCTAAAATAGTAAACTATGTTCCAAAACTCACCATGGATACACTCCCCAAGTATCGCATACATGATCATATATTGTTATATAAAATATCAAGGGTACCCGAGTTCCACATACCCACTTTTTTTTTCATTTTTTCTCGAATGTCTCACATCTTGAGCATCTCTATCTAAAAGCTAGCCTATAGACACATGGTCGATCACCACAACACACACCCCATGCATCAACATGAAATTCGTGCATAACACAAACACATCCACATAATTAATGAAACGTGGTATTTTTCGGGAACAACCATTGCTTTCATAACATGTATCATACATCGGATATTATACCTCAAGACACTACAGATCATGCACCATGTAAGTATCCTCAATCCATCACTGACCAAACACGTTATACCTATAGTATCCTTTAGGAAACTATATCTAGAATATATGTGTGTGAATAAAAATTAGCCATTATATCCCTCTACACAAATATATGGGGAATATTAAACACTATGTATAAAAACACATGTAACTACTAAGAGAAGAGAGCAGGGCCAAAGGGTTAGTCATCAAGCCATCCTCCCCCTAGGATGTTTGGGACCCCCCACAGGGGTCAGAATCCCTACTTGTTCATTATCCCTAACTAATAGGGTGGAGTAGAGTATAGAAACAAAAAACATATAGAATATAATATAGCTTAGTACCACACTATGGAACAAACTAGTCTTAGACTCAACTGCAGATAACATCTTTTGGGCTCCCAGCTGCCACTGCTAAGACTAGATAACCTATAAGAACAAAACCTTTTCAAGAGCTATATTAAGTTACATTATCAACTTTTATCCATTGAAGATTATGTAAATTAATTCATTAACCATTAATTAACCATTAATAACTTCCACATTTCATACATAAGCATCACAATAATGTTTCATTCCCACCAGGAATAACTGAACCGAGTCCATTGTTTCTGAGAAATGTAACCTCATCATTTCATCCCAGCAAGCTCTATCCCCATGGGTTAAACATTTATTCATTTCATTAACAACATTACCAATTTTGATATTTATAGGTATTCTAGGAAAACAATCTAGGCTACCAAATGCATGTAGGTCAACACTGTGAGTAGATTAACAACCCGTCGATTCTTCTCCACCTATAACAAGAGCATAGACCCATCCAACCATGAGAGGATAGAAATAGAAAGCAAGTAGAATACCCCACGCATATTCACCTACATTGGAAGGAGAGTAAAAAAAATCTACCACAACCAATGAGGAAAGAAAATTAGATAAAAAACAATAGATTCAATAAGAACCCAATATTAACACAAATGGGTAAGTCTAGATTCAACCGATCCCATCATCTTTGGTGTTGTATCCGACACCCAATTGCATAAACTGAGGCATAACTACACTCTAGGCATCAACAACTACAATAAAAATAGGGCACCCCTTCCCCGCATACCACAACAGTTTTCGAGACTCATCCATCCACTGATCACATCACATCTGGGCCTTCCTACCTCACATACCAATGGTTTTATATCCATAGAACATCACAAGAAGTAGGAAAAAACATAGAAACATGATATCTGCCCTAAAACAAGGCCTATTACCTTCACACACAATGATATCTCATGGTTCCAAAGCATGAGGAACCTGGACATTACAATCAAGAGGGTACCTAAAGCCCTTAAAAGGCCTTTTTATCTCAAAACCTATTATAATTTCATCTAGAAATAACTGATTCATTGTTCACATGTTCTAACTATATAAATCCCAAAGAAAAAGATATTAAGAGATATCAAAAATTAATTAACCCATTAATTTATCAGGCTGTTAATCATTTATCAACATGAATCAACATACTTTAGGATCATTACAAAAGTCCATTATATATTCATATCTTCATATATTTTATCAACATAAAATTACAACAAAAACAACAACAAAAACAACTGGATTCATTAAATATGCATCTTTATAATTTAGCCAAATAATTATAAATAATTTCCAGCATTACAGTCTTTACAAATTTCTTTCAGGAACGACATGCTAAACCAATCATGGAATAAATATCACACTATATAGAGAATCAAGTGGAAAACTATTACCACATTATAAAGAAAACACATTTCTATGTGATCGATAACAATTATTTAATCCAGTTAAAGTATATAATTAGGTAAATTTCATTGTGATGGAAAGAGAATTATCATGATAACTAAACAATTTCATGTAAATAAATAGAAAATAATTGAATCCCTACCTAAAAAGGTTTTTGAAATTCATCGCATGAGAATAGATTAATGAAACATATCCTGATCACCTCTCCCAAAACAACTGCATCCACCCGCGGACGCCATACCACAAACACACCAAATGGACACCAAGAAAGCTCTACTAGAAACATGGAGATAACATTCCATTTCATGGAAAATAGAAAATGGGGGAAATAGATCTAATAAACCATATCAATAGTGGAAGATCATACCTTATATTGAAGACATATAAAAAGAGGGAAGTATGGAATCGATCTGTGATGAACGAGTCACCCAACATTGAATAGAGGGTCATTAGGTCTCTTGGTGTTGAGGGAGAGCGATGTAGCTGTAGGGTTTCTAAAAACATGAGTGGATAAAAATATTTATAAATATACAACAATGGGGGAATACACAACGTGGAATCCCATTTCATATATTGTAATGTATCTAGGTCTGTTTTCACTAAAGAATTCATCACCTCATTACTTTATTTTATTTTTCAATCCCTGAAAACATTCATTTTTTGAAACCCTATTTAATGTCATGAAACAAACTATGAAATAAAAATTTAGATAGTGTAATACAGATACACAATGTGTAACCCCCTTAAAACAATTACTTAACATAACTTATACAAATTTATTATGATCCTCCTCTGATAAATTTGATATTCTAGAACAAGAAAAGGGGTTTTCCATGCTGATATGGTCCCTTACAATATGAGTAATTTAGTTTTTTTGAAATGTTTATTTAATTTAATTGCCTAATGTGAATTAATAAACACCAATTTGGTGGTCATGTTTTAAAATAATGGAAAAATTTATTTTTTCTTCATAGACATGGTGTGGGAATGGACCTCAGGTTGACATGGTTGTTCTTTATGGACCCAAGGTGAACAAGAACCCTAAGTGACATGGATTTTTGTTTAGTGGTTAATCCAGGTAAGAAAAAATCCCCATGATTGACGCTTGGGATTTGGATATGAGTATATTTCCCCTTGATGTTAGGTGTGTTATTAAGGATGTGTAGATTTCCCTAGGTGGCATATTGGTTGGAATGATAATCATGATGTGAATATAGGTAACATTTCACTAGCCAAAATAGGTATGTATTATTCTAGGGTTGATCTTATCCCCTGGTTCTATGTTTTTTATGCATTGTGTTCTAAATTTTTTATTGATTAATTTGGAATTATATCCTTTAAAAACTTGTCTATGAACTATTTATGGACTAGTTATTTTAGGCACATCATTTTCTATTGACTTCATATTTTTACTCACATTGTGATCATCCTGCAATTACCATTGGGTACCAGCGTAATAAATACTTTGTTTAAGGTCTGGGATTATGCTCTTAGGATAGAGCATGTGATTTCGGACTAGGATATGGATGAATTTTTTCTAGATCATTCAATTATAATATCTATGTTTGTTTCTGTTTTTTTGTACTTATGGTCATTAATTATGTATAAATAGATGAATCCTTGTATTTAGTTTTATTTTATCATAAAAAATTTTATTTAGACCTTGTCCAGCACTTACATGGTTATTATTCCATTAATTTCATTATCATGATGTTGTATATATTTAGTATTATTTCCATTATTACATTAAAATGATATTTTGTTATTGTATCCCCATAGTATCACCTTAGAACTGCACTAATATTCATAATTAACTATTATATGCAGAGGTACTCCAAAGTTATTACAACATTCTTCCAGTTTAGTCACCTAGATAGTGTTCCAGGGCAATGAGACGTTATAACTAATCTAATTGAGGGGTAAATTATTGATAATAATTACTAAAATATGAATAATTCCCAAGAAATATTATTTATGATATGTAAGATATAAGGGATTAGTTTTTCCAAATTATTACCGAAATATGAATAATTTATTTGGAATGTATCTTATTATTAATCAGATATAATAGAAAATTAAGTACTAATTTAATTAAAATTTGATTAATCAGTAAGAGATATTGGTTATTATTAATCTATTGGTAGGAAATACTACAGCTAATTGTTAGGAATAATTTAAAAGAATTTATTAATTATAACTAATTATTTATAATTCTTGTTAATAATTACTATTTAAAAAACTAATTACTACTAATTCTTAAAAAAATTTATAAATATTATTTATATTAACAAATTGTTATTAGTTTTTAGCAATTGTTTCTAACTATTAAAATGTTAATACTATTCCAATATTATCTCTTTGCAATTTTATACTATTTCATCACTATGTATTATTAATTATTACTAAATATTAATAGTAGATAACTACTGCTAATTACCATTGATTGTTTCTAATTTCTTGAAATTGTTTCTAATTATAGCTAATAATTAATAATTATTTCTAATATTTCTAATTATATCTAATTTCCTCTAATTATAACTAATTAGTATGAGATATATATAATTTTTACTAACTGGTACTAATTTCAAATGTAAAGCATAGGAAATTCTGTACATTTTGATTAATTATATGGAATTGTTTGAAGACTGCGAAATCTGATGGCGCATGATTCTGAGGCCTATAGTGCCTGAAATGGTCTCTCAATGTTTTTTTAAACATTAAATATCATGTATAATCAGTTTTCCTAAAAAAGAGGCAAAACTCTTAAACGGTTACATAGATCAGAAATCCAAGGGATCCATTGCATTCAAGATGGAAGGTTTACCCTAGGTGTGACTTCTGTTTAGTCGGCGTGGGCTTCTGGTGAGAAAACCCAAAAATAGCATTACTGTAAATAAAATAATTAAATAAATTATTTTATTTTTCAAATGCTTATAAGTCACAAATGGTAGATCAGATTAAAAATCTGAGACCACCGCTGAACTCAAGAGGGAATGATTTATTTATGAAGATTCTAACATTGGCTGGCATGGGCCACCAGTGAATGTATGTTTTTTTTCCTTAAATAAAATAATTAAGTGAGAATTATTTTATTGTAAATTAGATACGTTTAAAACGGTAACTCTGATTGGAAATCTGAGAGTACCGTTGGGTTCGCTGAGGTTTTTATTACTTGGGAAAATCCTAGCCTTGACCGGTGCATGTAACACCCCAAACTTCCATGATACGCTTCTCTTTGAATAAGGTGATAGCGTGTGTTGTACGCAACACTGAGTTCTAACACACCATAACCAATCAAACTAGCTATTATGAATAGTAATACCTACATTTTGAAATTATATATATTTTATATTTCAAAATTGACTTCATTTTTTGATTCGGAATATCGAATTTAGCCTAAAGTGAAATTTTGGTACTTTTCGGATAACTTTAATATTTTGATGAATAATGAAAATTACTAAATTTTAATTAAAAACAACTTTTTTAATCAAAAATAATTAATAGTGATAAATTATGAATTTGAGAGGTTTTAAAGTATATTTAGAATATATTTTTACCGTTTAATACAATGTTGGTCATTGGACATAATTTTACAATTAAACCGGACATAAACAAGTGTCAATATTTTGATAGTTATTATCTCTTAAAAACACGCTTTTTGTTTTAACAACGGGAATTAATTTTGAATTAATTTCTGCCACTTCTGTGTTTTCAATTTGGAAAAATGAATTCCATATTTGGAATCAGGATGTTCAAATTGTGTAAATAGGTAACATTTATTTTTAGGCATTTTGAATAATTACTACGGTAAATATTTTATTTACCATGGTTAAGGATAAATCCGGTAAATAAGGGTTAAAAAATAATATTATAATAATATTAAATTACCCTAAAACGTTTCCTAACCTTATTTGTCGATACATGTTCGACCATAGGCATCTTTGGGTCGATTTTGGGACCCCATGGAGCCACTTGTTGGTGATAGGGACACTTTATTTTAATTAAGTTAAAATGAGTACAAAAATGGCACAAGCATATATCTTTTAGAAAAACAATTTTTACATAGGGTTATAAATCTTGGATTTTCAACTATAAACATTAATTAGAAAGATAAAACTATTTCCTACATAATTATATTTTATTTATAATTTTTAGAGATTAAATAATTTAATTTATTTATGACACAATGATGATGCAGTAATTCCCATAATAGTGAAAATTTAAAATAATTGATATTATAAATACCCAAATAAATATAATTTGAGATTTTTAATGAATTATAATAATTTTCTAGGATAATATGACATATTTGGATTGATCTAATTAACTTTTTTCGAAGTAATCATTCTGTTATGAGTTTCAAAAAATCAACTATTGAATAGTGTCAAAATTGACATAAAAGAGTTTTTAAAACAAATAATATATTATTAATTGATATTAAATTCCTAAAAATCTAAGGTTCTGCCAAGAGACTTATTTCATGATATTTATATCATTAATGGACCACTTGGGGGTCTCTTGGATGTATATGGTAAGTTTACTAACCATATAATATAAAAATACAAAGAGACATTGTAAAAGTGAAACTAATTAACCTAGAGTTAATACTTAAAGATAAGGTTAATATAAGTACCCAAACCTGTCTAAATTCTATTGGATGAGTTTTTTTCGACCCATACCCAATTTAAAATTTAAATAATCAACTTTGGAGCCATTAGAAACTGAATATAAATTTATTATAAATTAATATTTCTAGTTTTTCCAAAGGTGCCCCTGACCCCTCTTATAAAAGGGCACTCCTCCTTCTCATTTCTTAACACCTTCAAAGCCTTTTGGTTCGGCAAAAAACTGCCCAAATACTCTCCAAACATCCCTCAATACAACCTAGAGGCCTTAGTTTGATCAGAAAGCCAACCTAAGGAGCCCTTTTGATCAAATCAAAAGGAAGAACCCGAAGAAGAGGTAATGATTTCACCACCCTTTTCCATGTATCTTTCTTCTTCCACTTATTCTTCCTTTGTTATTACCATTATAAAATAATAACTCCAGTATAATATATATACTATGATGTTATTATAAATATTGTACAACCATATTCGGTAATCTATCCTCCCTTTGAATAACATGTCACCATACGTGCCTACGTACGGCTTACCGTCTCCAAGTCGTGGTGTAATTGTTATTCAATATATTTTTATTTGGATGGGTATAATAATGATGTGTAACTCATGTAAATAATAAATATAACATTTTAATGATTCTGTATATATGATATACCATCCATTTATATATTATTTTAATATCAAAAGAATGATATTGTCACTCGTGAATACGTACGGACTACCGTCTCAATGAACGCGATGAGATTCATTCACCATCATATCCATTCAAGTATAATTATCATTTTCTGATTTAAAAATAAGGTTTAAGGACTTGATATCATTCTGGATATTAATAATATACAACCTATCTGTTACAAACATGGCTTACGTAACAAAACATATAAAAGAAAATGAGTAAGTTAACACCCGAAACAACGATAATACTAAGATATTATTAACAAATAAATGTTAAAAGATCATATATTATATCATATTAATGTATATGATTATTTTATAATTTAATAAAAATTATTTTACCATTTTACAGGAGGTTATCCTACCCCAACCAAGGGAAAGTATAAGGTAAGGGTTTATTTCACAATCTCTTCATTATCCGATGTTGTTTATACGTAATAATCTACTGGGATCTCTTTATCATCCACATCCATGTTTCTTAAAAATGAATTTCAAAGCATTTTGAATATGTACTAGAATATGGGTTAAAGTAATTTATACCCTTGTTTGACTTTTTATAAGAGGTTTATAAAGGAATCTTTCCGTTGTTATCCAAACAAGATGCTTTTTAACCTTTTCGATAGAATTAAGGTAAGATTGTTTTTTTAACTTATACGGCATGTGCCGCTATTTTCCACCGTTATTAAATCTTTAAAGCTTCCCTTACAAGATTATAAGAATATTTTCAAAGAAAATGTTTTATTTTATATGGCTGTTAAATGAATTCAAAATAAAAAGAGATATTTTTATAAAAAGAGTTTTGATTTCATCTATGTCAACATCCTTTATTGGATTTTACGCTTATGTGAAGTTGATTTATTATGATACAAACATCTATGTTGTATTGAAGGTTTTGTGATATGACTGACTGTGGATGTGATATTTTTATACCATTCAAGGTTTATGGTGAATGTATTGACATTTCGTATGCTAGTTTTAATACGAATGTTTATGTTATGTTTAAACCTTTTCATATGGGAATGCATTGGACTTAATATGTGATGGGTGGAGCCCGCTATAGCTCCTCGATGCATTAGTAAGTCTCATGAGACAAACTAGTGTCTTGGAACAAGGCCTTGGAAAAATCTTATTTGTAGTCTTGGCACGAGGCCTTGGCTATGTGGTTATGATAGTCTGGCATTATGTATTCCATCATTATGAAGTGGTTATTGGTATTGCATGTGATTATTCGATTAGTAGAATATCCATGTGAATAAGTAAATGGCATTATTTCATTTTACTTTTTCCATACTATGTTGAAGTTTAAGTTTAAAAGGCTTTTGTTTTAGTTATACATTGCCTTAAATGTTTATGCTTATTTTGGAAAGTTTCCGCTATATTGTTATCCTTACTGGGCATTTGACCTCACCCCTTTTCTATGTTTTATTTTTCCCAGGATGTGAAGAAGTAAGTTATGAATGACCTGCAGGGATGTTATGAGGGGATAATAGTGTGGACTATTGAGACATTATGTTGTTGTAGTTGTTTTTCACTTTATGATGTAATGTAAAACTTTATGAATATATCTAGTGTTTCCAAGGCTACTAAACCAATCAGTATTACGAGATTTTATCTTTCTTGTGATCATGCCAATGTTATGTAATAATGCACCGACTCTAGGGTCAGGGCGTTATAGTTGGTATCAGAGGAAGTTTAGTACAAACCTTGTAATATTGATTTAGATAAACTCTGATTAGAGCACGTAGACCTAAGATGAACTTTGGGGATTAGTATAGAAGAACTTCCTAGAATTTTGGTATTGTATAGATTTTGTGAGTTTTCCAAGAAATACATCCCTGTCTGGATACAAGTAGGTAGAAGAGGCTCTGGCACAGATGTACCTAGGGGTAAAACCCGAAAACACCGCTTTGAGCTAAACTCGAACGGGAACTGGTGCACGACAATGGGCCTTGCAGCACTCTTGGTTACGACACTCTTGGGGGATATGCTTAGGATAACTCTCATTTTCTTTACAAATCATTATGAAGGGTTTATGAGTATATAATTCATCAAAGAAAACCTTCTTATGATTATGGATTATATCCATAAATAGTTCAATTTATGTTAAGTGTTTTGTAAGTATGGGATTATGTATTTTGATTCATAAACTGATCTAGTTTATACCATTGTTTAGAAATGGCGCCTAGTGGATGAAATGGAAACTTTTTCAATGCACACAATCCATGTAGGGATTTCCCTCATGCTCAAGATAATTATAGGGGAGCTGGTGATGCAACTGGTGTTGATCAGCTAATCACCATACTGGGACAAATTACTCAGGTTATGAATAATAACCTTACCCATATGGAGCACCCTGATCCACAGCGTGGAGGATCAATGTCAGATCGATTCATGAGGAAACAACCACCAACGTTCAATGGGAGTACAAATCCCTTAGTAGTTGAGAAATGAATAAATTCCCTAGAGAAAATATTTCAAGCTTTGGGGAGTAGTGAAAGGGAAAAGGTTATCATGGCAGTTTGCTGACTCATTGGAGATGCTGATCAATGGTGGTCATTGATTCAAAACACGAAATAAGATGATGAAATATGAAAAATGGAATGGAGGGAGTTCAAAGATCTGTTTTTAGAAAATTACTCTCCTCGCGACCATCGAGCAGATATGGAATGGCAATTTCTGAGTCTGAGACAGAAGGAGGATGAGAATGTCACAAAGTATGAGGCTAACTTTACAAGGTTATCAAGGTATGCTAGAGATTATATACATAACCCAAGAAGTATTATTGGTCGTTTCTTTGATGGGTTAAAACCATTTCTCCGTCGAGCATTAGTCTCACAATCCTTTTCATCATATGAAGACATTGTCTCATGTGCTATCAAGACCAAAAAGGAATTCTCTATGTCTTATGACTTTAAAGAAAAGAAAGATAAGAAGAGACCTTCTGATCAATCTGGGAATGGAAATAAGGGGAATAAGGGAAAGGTTGAATATCCATCCTGTGGTAAATATGGTAAGAAACACCCCGGTACTTTCTTGAAGGGAAAAAGATCATGTTACAAGTGTGGTGAAAAAGGCCACCAAGCTCGTGATTGCAAGTGGAAGAAGGAAGCTACCAATGATCTGTCCTACAATTGCAGGGAGATGGGACATTATGCAAATGAATGTCCTAAGCGTCCGGAGAACTTACCTCAGAAAAGGACAAGGGATCAAGGCCAAGCTTATGCTATCACTACTGCTGAGGTAGAAGCTCCGAAAGTCGTGGTGGCAGGTAATTTAATGGTTTCCTCAAGTTTAGAAAATACATTATTTGATTCTGGATCATCGCATTGTTTCATATCTTCCCAGTGTGCTAAGAAAATTAGATATTTCCAATTTGATTTAAAAAGGGAGTTGTCAGTTAAAACTCTTAAGGGATGTATCATTGCAACAAAGTTTTGCGAATCAGTCCTCATTAGAGAACATAAATGTTCTTTATCTGCTGATCTCATCGGCATACCTATGATTGAGTTTGATATAATCCTCGGTATGGACTGGATTTCAGACTATGATGCGAAGATTTATTTTAAGAAGAAGGAGGTTGCGATTCTTGATGATAATGATAAAGAACACCTTATCTTTAGAGTAGAATCGTCACCACCTAATTCTTATTTAGATCCACCCCCAGTAGCTGAACTAAATTCAATTATTGTGGAGGAAGAGAATGAAATAACTGTGGGTGAGGAAAGGAATGTTCAAATAGAGGATGTAACTGTTGTGAATGATTTTGTAGATGTATTTCCGAAAGATTTACCTAGACACCCTCCAGAATGAGAAGTTGAGTTTTCCATTGATTTAATTCCTGGATCAAGGCCTATATCGAAGACCCCTTATAGAATAGCAACTGTAGTGTTTGTTGAACTAAAGAAACAACTAGAGGAATTGAGTAATAAAGGAGTTATTCGCCCTAGTGTTTCTCCATAGGGAGCCCCTGTTCATTTTGTTAAAAAGAAAGATGGATCTATGAGGTTATGTATCGACTACAGGGATATCAATGCTATAACGATAAAGAACAAGTATCCCCTACCTCGCATTGATGATTTATTTGACCAACTGCATGGAGCTCAATACTTTTCAAAGATTTACCTTCGATCTAGATACCATCAGTTGTGTGTGATGAAGGAAGACATTCCGAAGACAACATTTTGAACCAGGTACGGGCATTACGAGTTTACTGTAATGCCTTTTGGATTGATTAATGCACCCTCTGTATTCATGGATCTGATGAATAGAGTTTTCAAGGAGTATCTAGATGAATTTGTGGTGGTATTTATTGATGATATCTTGGTATACTCCAAAAGCTATGAAGATCATGAAAATCACTTGCGCATTATCCTGAAGACTCTGAGAAGACATGAATTATATGGGAAGTTTAGCAAGTGTGAATTCTGGCTTCAGGAGATTTATTTTCTTGGTCATATTGTCTGTAAAGATGGAATCTCTGTTTATCCTTCTAAGAGTAAGGAAATCCATGAATGGCCAGCACCGACAAGTATAACTGAGGTACATAGTTTTATTGGTTTGGCAGGTTATTATCGACGATTCGTCCAGAATTTTGCCTGATTGGCTAACCCAATAAAGAAGCTCACACGTAAAGCAGTTAAATTTGTTTGGACAAAAGAGTTTGAAGAATGTTTTTTAGAACTGAAGAGAATATTTTTCAATTCTCCTATATTGACTCTACCATCAGGGAATGATGGGTTCGTTATTTATAGTGATGCATCGAAGAAAGGACTTTGTTGTGTCCTTATGCATAATGATAGGGTTATTGCCTATGCATCACGACAGTTGAAAATTCATGAAAAAAACTATCCTACTCAAGATCTCGAGTTAGAAGCTGTGATATTTGCTCTGAAAATATGGAGGCACCACCTCTATGGTGAAAATGTGAGATTTATACTGATCAAAAGAGTTTGAAGTATATTTTCTCACAAAAATAACTCAACATGAGGCAAAGGAGATGTATTGAATCACTCAATGATTATGATTGCAAGATACACTACCACCCGGGGAAAGAAAACAAGGTGGAAGATGCTTTGAGCAGAAAAGACCATGGAGTTTTGAACAATATGATAATTGAAAGGGATCCAATTTTCATGGATGTAGTGAAGATGGACATGGGAATAACCAGGGAATGTGAAACATCAATTCTTTTTCAAATGGTTGCCAAACCATCTTTACTATAAAGAATTACGAGTTCTCAGACTGATGATGAGGAATTTCAAAAGAAGATTAAAGCTGTTAATGATGGGAGATTGAGAGAATTTGTGTATGAAAATGGAATTTTGAAATTCGGGAAGAGGCTTTGTGTTCCCGATATACCTGATCTAAAAAGGGAATTACTTGATGATGCTCATAGTTCCAATTTCTCTATACACCCTGGGAGCACCAAAATATATAGAGATTGAAGGAACATTTTTGTTGGACAACATGAAGAGGAAGATTACTGATTTTGTGTCACGATGTATGGTTTGTCAACAAGTGAAAGCTGGAAGGCGACAGCCTGGAGGAGTCATGCAACCTCTTCCCATACCGGAGTGGAAATGGGACAATATTACGATGGACTTTGTCATGGGGCTACCAAAGACTCCTAGAAGGAACGATGAAATATGGGTTATTGATGATCATCTTACCAAGTCAGCACATTTTCTTGCTATAAGAGAAGATCTACCCCTGGAGCGTCTAGCAAGACTATATATTAATGAAGTTGTGAGACTTCATGGAGTTCCCCTATCAATTGTTTCTGATCATGATCCCCTCTTTACTTCATGATTCTGGAAAAGTCTTTAGAAATCCCTAGATACTGAACTTCATTTGAGAGCTGATTACCACCCTCAGATAGACAGACAATAGAAACAGACTATTCAAACCCTAGAAGACATGTTGATATCTTTCTCACTTGACTTTCAGGGTATGTGGGATCAATATTTACCTCTGGTAGAATTTTCCTATAACAATAGCTTCCATTCGAGTATTCAGATGGCACCATATGAAGCGTTATATGGAAAGAGATGTCGTACACCAACCTGTTGGGATGACGTTGGTGAATGAAAACTTGAAGGCCCATAACTAGTGGAGGAAACGATCGAAAAGGTGAAGGTAATCCAAAATCACATCAAAGCAGCTCAATGTAGGCAGAAGAGTTATGCCGATAATCGAAGGAAGGATTTGGAATTTCAAGTTGGTGATCATATTTTTCTGAAGGTATCTCCATGGAAGGGAGTCATACATTTTGGTAAGAAAGGTAAATTGAGTCCCAGGTACATCGGACCTTTCAAAATTCTAGAACGAATTGGGGATGTAGCTTACCGATTGGCAATGCCGCCAAGTCTGTCCAAAGTTCACGAGGTGTTCCACGTATCTCTGTTGAGGAAATACATGCCTGACCCAACGCATGTACTCACCTATGAAGAATTAGAACTGGAACCTGATCTGTCTTATTGCGAAGAGCCCATCAGGATTCTTGATACGAGAGAACATGTACTGAGAAACCGGACGACACGTCTGGTAAAAGTTTTGTGGAGAAACCATAAAATGGAAGAGGCAACGTGGGAACTCGAGGAACTTATGATGAAGAACCACCCGAGTCTTTTCATGTGATAAGTATTCTAGAAATTTTGAGGACGAAATTATTTGAAGGAGGGGAGAATGTAACATCCCAAGCTTCCACGATACGCTTCTCTTTGAATAATGTGATAGCATGTGTTGTACGCAACACCGAGTTCTAACACATCATAACCAATCAAACTAGCCGTTATGAATAGTAATACCTAATTTTTGAGAATATATATATTATATATATCAAAATGGACTTCATTTTTTGATTCAGAATATTGAATTTAGCCTAAGGTGAAATTTTGGTACTTTTCGGATACCTTTAATATTTTGATGAATAGTGAAAATTACTAAATTTTAGTTAAAAACATCTTTTTTAATAAAAAAATTAATAGTGATAAATTATGAATTTGAGAGGTTTTAAAGTATATTTAGAATATATTTTTACCATTTAATACAATTTTGGTCATTGGACGTAAATTTACAATTAAACCGGACATAAACAAGTGTCAATCTTTTGATAGTTATTATCTCTTAAAAACACGCTTTTTGTTTTAACAACGGGAATTAATTTTAAATTAATTTCTGCCACTTATGTGTTCTGAATTTGGAGAAATGGATTCCATATTTTTAATCAGGATGTTCAAATTGTGTAAATAGGTAAAATTTATTTTTAGGCATTTTGAATAATTACTGCGGTAAATATTTTATTTACCATGGTTAAGGGTAAATCTGGTATATAAGGGTTAAAAAATAATATTATAATAATACTAAATTACCCTAACACGTGTCCTAACATTATTGGTTGATACATGTTCGACCATAGGCATCTTTCGGTCGATTTTGGGACCCCATGGAACCACTTGTAGGTGATAGGGACACTTTATTTTAATTAAGTTAAAATGAGTACAAAAATGACACAAGCATATATCTTTTAGTAAAACAATTTTTACATAGGGTTATATATGTTGGATTTTAGACTATAAATATTCATTAGAAAGATAAAAATATTTACTACATAATTATATTTTATTTATAATTTTTAGAGATTAGATAATTTAATTTATTTATGACACAATGATGATGCAATAATTCCCATAATAGTAAAAATTTAAATTAATTGATATTATAAATACCCAAATAAATATAATTTGAGACTTTTAATGAATTAAAATAATTTTCTAGGATAATATGACATATTAGGATTGATTTAATTATCTTTTTTCTAAGTAATCATTTTGTTATGAGTTTCAAAAAAATCAACTATTGAATAGTGTCAAAATTGACATAAAAGAGTTTTTAAAACAAATATTATATTATTAATTGATATTAAATTCATAAAAATCTAAGGTTTGTCCAAGAGACTTATATCATGATATTTATATCATTAATGGACCACTTGGTGGTATCTTAGATGTATATTGTATGTTTATTAACCATATAATATAAAAATACAAAGAGACACAGTAAAAATGAAACTAATTAACTTAGAGTTAATACTTAAAGATAAGGTTAATATAAGTACCCAAACCTGTCTAAATTCTATTTGTTGAGTTTTTTTAGACCCATCCTTACCTAAAAATTTATATAATCAACTTTTGAGCCATTAGAAACCGAATATGAATTTATTATAAATTAATATTTCTAGCTTTTCCAAAGGTGCCCCTCACCCCTCTTATAAAAGGGCACTCCTCCTTCTCATTTCTTAACACCTTCAAAGCCTTTTGAATCCACCAAAAACATCACAAATAATCTCCCAACTTCCCTCAATACAGCCTAGAGGCCTTAGTTCGATTAAAAAGCCATCCTAAGGATCCCTTTTGATCAAATCAAAAGGAAGAACCCGAAGAAGAGGTAATGATTTCACCACCCTTTTCCATGTTCCTTTCTTCTTCGACTTCTTCTTCTTCCTTTGTTATTAAAATTATAAAATAATAACTCCAGTATCATATATATACTGTGATGTTATTATAAATATGGTACAATCATATTCAGTATTCTATCCTCCCTTTGAATAACATTTCACCATACGTGCGTACGTACAGCTTACCGTCTCCACGTCATGGTGTAATTGTTATTCGATATATTATTATTTGGATGGGTATAATAATGAAGTGTAACTCATGTAAATAATAAATATAACATGTTAATGATTCTGTATATATGATATAACATCCATTTATATATTATTTTAATATCAAAAGAATGATATTGTCGCTCGTGCGTACGTACGGACTACCGTTTCCACGAACGCGATGAGATTCATTCTCCACCGTATCCATTCAAGTATAATTATCATTTTCTGATTTAAAAATGAAGTTTAAGAACTTGATATCATTATTTATATGAATAATATACAACCGATCCATTACAAACATGGATTACGTAACAAATCATATAATAGAAAACGAGTAAGTTAACACCCGAAACAACTATAATACTAAGATATTATTAACAAATCAATGTTAAAAGATCATATATGATATCATATTAATGTATATGATTCTTGTATAATTTAATAACAATTATTTTACCATTATACACAATTTTAACCTACCCCAACCAAGGAAAAGTACAAGTTAAAGGTTTATTTCACAATCTCTTCATTATCCGAGGTTGTTTATACGTAATAATATACTGGGATCTATTTATCATCCACATCCATGTTTCTTAAAAATGAATTTCAAAACATTTTAACTATTTACTAGAATATGGGTTAAAGTCATTTATACCATTATTTTACTTTTTATAAGAGGTTTATAATGGAATCATTCCGTCGTTTTCCAAACAAGGTGCTTTTTAACCTTTTTGACAGAATTAAGGTAAGAATGTTTTTTTAACTTATACGGTGGGTGCGGCTATTTTCCACCGTTATAAAATCTTCAAAGCTTCCCTTACAAGATTATAAGAATATTTTCAAAGAAAATGTTTTATTTTATATGGATCTTAAATGATTTCAAAATAAAAAGAGATATTTTTCTAAAAAGAGTTTTGATTTCATCTATGTCAACATCCTTTATTGGATTTTACGCTTATGTGAAGTTTATTTATTATGATACAAACTTCTATTTTGTATTGAAGTTTTTGTGATATGTTTGACTATGGATGTGCTATTTTTATACCATTCATGGTTTATGGTGAAATTATTGACATTTCGTATGCTAGTTTTAATACAAATGATTATGTTATGTTTAAACATTTTCATATGGGAATGCATTAGACTTAATATGTGATGGGTGGAGCCCGCTATAGATCCTCGATGAATCGGTAGGTCTCATGAGAAAATCTAGTGTCTTGGCACAGGGCCTTGGAAAAATCTTATTTGTAGTCTTGGCATGAGGCCTTGGCTATGTGGTTATGATAGTCTGGCATTATGCATTCCATCATTATGAAGTGGTTATTGATATTGCATGTGATTATTCGATTAGTAGAATATCCATGTGAATAAGTAAATGGCATTATTTCATTTTAATTTTTCCATACTATGTTGAAGTTCAAGTTTAAAAGGCTTTTGTTTTAGTTATACATTGCCTTAAATGTTTATGCTTATTTTGGAAAGTTTCTGCTATATTGTTATCCTTATTGGGCATTTGAGCTCACCTCTTTCTATGTTTTATTTTTCCCAGGATGTGAAGAAGTAAGTTATGAATGACCTTCAGGGATATTATGAGGGGATACTAGTGTGGACTATGGAGACATTATGTTGTTGTTGTTGTTTTTCACTTTATGATGTAATGTAAAACTTTATGAATATATCTAGTGTTTCCAAGGCTACTAAACCAATCGGTCATTCGAGATTTGATCTTTCTTGTGATAATGACAATGTTATGTAATAATGCACCGACTCTGGGTAACTAGGGTCGGGGCGTTACAGTGCGGGTCGAGGGTGATTCTCAAAAAATTTCTGAACTTTTTTTAGTACGTTCGGTAAACGTGCGAGCGCGTTTTTCTAACTTTTGAACAGGTGCTCAGAATTGAAATTTGGGGGCACCGTTGAACTTGAAGCAATGGTATTCTCTTAAGGAGACATTCACTTCGACCATAGTAGGTCAAGGGTGGATGTTATATTTTTCACTTATTCATTAAAAATTAAAATAAAAATAAAATTTTGTAGCTTTTATTTTTATTTTATTTGTTAAAACCTCTTACATGTGGATGTTGAGAAGTATGGACAACCTAGATTATCCTCCCAGGAGAGGATATGGTGGTGGGGACCACCCGAGACTAACCTACCATGAGATGTGATGGTGGTGGGGCCCACATGTGGCTTAAAACTCATGAACTCCCCTCTTAATGAGGGAAAACCTCTCAACACCCTCTTTAATGTGGAGGAGCCTCTTGAGCTTTCTCAACATTAATTATGCCAATGCACCACATTAATTTTTTCGAATTGTGTGAGTGTGACAACATAATTTCTTCTTCAGATAATTATATTGGAACCTCTTTAATTTTTCCCGTGGAATTTTTAGAGGAGAAACCTTGGAGGATTACACTTCTTCCATTAAGAACGCTCCTCCAAAGAAAGAAGCCGAATTCAACTTCTTCCTCAGGACACCCTCCAACGAGGAACGTCTTCAACTACAATGAACTGATGCACCTGCCCAGGATTGGAGGTTTGTGGTAGGCGAGACGAAGGTCGACAACTTTAATATCTTTTCACACAAACAACAATGAACAATCCATGGTAGGGGGTTATTATTGAATTTTTAAATTCTCTCGAATAATTTTTTCGTTCATGGAAATCAGGGTGAATGTTGATCATCCAGAATGATTTGATTCAGGATTCATATTAAATAGCAGAGTTTTTCATTCAAGACTATGTATTTTTTTTACCTGCTTGATACCGCTCTAATGCAGATGGTGCGAGCCAAACAAACATGGCCCGACCCCTCCTTTGTTCTACTTCTTGGGTGTGTTCATCTCAATCGTCGACGACGACGAAGGTGACGAAGGGGATGAAGGCAACAACATGGATTCCTATGGCATCTGATCCCTGCGGCGCTCCGCCACCCATGGCCTTGCTGCGCTGCCCCAGTCGGGTCGCCATGTGGCCCGCCGCACTACTACTATAGCCTTGCAATGTCGCACCCCCCCCCGCCGTGCCGCTGCTCCGACCCGGATGAACCGCCCGTGCAGCCCCTTCCATCGTAGCCCCGTCGTGCCCCCTGTGGCCCACCATCACTGTCTCTACCGCCGACGCCTCCATTTGAGTTGCCTCCATCATCCAGGCTGCTGCTGCCGTCTGGACCGAGCCGCCGTCGCCTTTCAGGCCGAGCCGCCATCCGAGCCGCCACCGCCCTTCTGGACGAACTACCCCGGCAGAGCTGCTCTGTGGCCTCGCTCCCTCCTGCCAACCCACAGCCCTATATGACATCTCGAAGCCTTCCGGGCCACCCATCGGGCCGGGCCGGACCCAGTGGGTCTGGGCGGGTAGGCCGGGTCAGACTGGACCCCTGCCCACTACGACCCATTTGCGCCCTTTTGGCCATAACATTGGCATCAAACTTCTATATGACGAACCATCAGTGGAGCTGGATACCTTGGAGAGAGTTGTTCCCTTTATGTATACCATGCTGAAGATTTAGATTTAGACGGGTTATAGTCTGGTTTGATTGAGCACGAATCCAACCGGGCACTCGGGACTAAAAGTCTAATAACTCACAGACCGGGCATCCAAATGACGTGTCATCTATTGCATTGAGACCATAATGACCTGACGGTCCTTTGTGGTAATTCTTTTGGGGAAATATTCAAATTTGGAAAAATCAACCTGTGTCTTGTGGAGGGGACTCTCTTAGAGACGAGAAATCCTAGTGCAATAACCTAGTAGCTAGTTGTGACAAGAAGAGTGCTCCTAGAGATCCTATGCGGGCTCAGCTCTGAGCGATCTTTTGCGGGTCAACTCCCAATGATCATGTGTGGGTCTTCTTTTAGCGATCCTATGTGGCTTAGCTCCAGCAATACTATGTGTGTTAGTTCCTAGAGATCCTGTGTGGGTCAGCTCTTAGTGATCCTGTGTGGGTGAGCTCTAGCGATCCTGTGTGGTTTATCTCTAGCAACCCTGTGTGGGTTTTCTCCAAGCGATCATTTGAGGGTCAGCTCCTGTGATCCTGTGTGGGTCAGATCCTAGTGATCCTGTGTGGGTCATCTATAGAGATAATATGTTGGTTAGCTTCAAGAAATCCTATGTGGGTCAGCTCCTAGCGATATAATGTGGGTCATCTCCAGCGATCATGCGTGAGTCAGCTCCTAGCGATCTTGTGTGGGTCAGCTTCTAGCAATTCTGTGCAGGTCAATAGTAAAGCCTCATAATAGAGTAAGACGATTCTGTAGTTAACTAAATATCATTACACTCCTACCTATGTTATACCTAGTGTGATCTGAATTCGTACATGTGTGGTTCTTTTCTTTATGGTATTACCTTGGTGGTATTATTATGTGTGGCGTACATGTACGGTCCTTGCCTTTATGGTTATCCTTCCTTTGGGAGACAGTTTAGATTTGGAATTTGATTTAGAATCTATGTTTTCATCATGATTGAGATGGGTTTACTTGATAACTTAGGTAAACGTATGGGAATATACTTAAGTAGTGTTGATAGTACCTTTCATACATTGTGGTTTATCCTTGGTTGATTTTGTGAGAACTTGAAGGTCTTGGGGTCCCTACTGAGTATCGTTATACTCACCGCTGAACGGGCTAATCCCGCACCTTATTGTGTTAGATGAAGACGACAACCATCGATGACTGTGAATGAGGGTACCAGGACTAGACTACACTCTGAGGTGGACCACACCGTATGTCAGTACGTAGAAATGATGGGTGGACATGGAGTGATGAGGAGGTGATTTTTTCATACCCATCTGGTTGGATCTTTAGAGGATGATTCATTAGCTGTCTTTCTCTTTCTTCAGTTATATTTCATTTCAGTTTTACTTTTACTTTCCAGTTGGTCTTGTATTCTGGCCCCTTTTTACTTATTGTACTCACTTGTTTACTATACAGTTGACTTGCATTTGTATCTTGATGTGTGTTTGGTTGCATGTGTATATAGGTTATAAAGAAAATCCCTTCCTAGTTGTATGGAATACGCCTATGGTGCTAGTCGCTAGCCCCTATCCTATGGAAGGCGGGCTTGAAGTAGTCACGGTTTGGGCCCCGAGGGACGGGTCGTGACAAATTGGTATTAGAGGTGTTGGTTCTATAGTAGAACATATATCTCTAATATTTTTAAGGATAATAGTGTTAAATGTATTGAGTGTTGTTTTCAGTTTAGGGAATCTAGTGTTGGTGTGGCAGCCAATGTATCCACACACCAGGACCCAGACTTCTGATTTCTGACCCAGTGCACTAAAACACTGATTGCGTGTGTATTTTGAAAATTGTTCTTGTGTTTTCTTGATTCAACTCTCCAGGTATAACTTAATGACCCTGGGACACTTATTCCATATCAAGATGCTGCAACGTAGATATCTAGATATGTTTCTCAAGATAGTACATGATGATGGCCCACCGAGCGATGAGGCTCTGGTGCAAGGCCCTCTTACTATGTTGGAACCTACGGGTGGTATACCAGTAGCACCACCACCCATTGGGTAGTAGATACCACCATCTACATTGGTGGATAGTTCCCACCAACTGAGCATGTTTCATGAGATCCAATAGTAGAGCCTCCAAGGTTTCTAGGCAAGACAGTTTCCCATGCAGCTGAGGGCTGGCTGAAGGTGGTTTCTAGAGTTTTCCGCCTAGTTGAGACACCATTAGAGCAGATGGTGAAATTATCTACTAGTATTTTCAGTGAGTGACCATGAGGACGTTCCGCATAGTGATGATGCTTCGATACGTGGACCATTACCCGAGATAGTACCTTTGGGTAGTGTGTCAGCTATATCACTAAACCATTGGTCAATAGTTACAACTGGTGGTACCAGTAAAATACACATATAGGCTTAGTGCCTTACACGAGTTACTACATTAGATACCCCTCAGGTTCTGAGGCCAGCCCGACTCATAAGTGGTTGAGGAATGGCTTGAGGAGGTGGTTGAGTGTTCTCTAGATCTTATATAGCTTCGGCAGGATGACATATCGATAGTAGAGTATTCATCGAGGAATACCGGCCTTTTCTAGTACTCGACTAATATGATACGATCAGTGCTTTAGGTTTCAGAATTCCGAGCGAGATGTGTTCAAGGAGATCCGATCCAACACTGTTCCTCTATGCATTCCTACTTATTTTATGGTTCTAGAGAGAACCTTTGTGGTTGAATGTTCCTTGGTTAAGCGGATAAAACCAGTGAATGTTAGAAGTGGGAAAGTAGGAAACTGGTGCCAGTCCTAGAGACTTGGGCGTTTAAGATGTTTCAGGAAGAGGATGTGACATGGAAAGATGAATCTGGAGGGAAGTAGATGTGGAAGAAAATCTAGGAGAGCAGTATGAGGTGGTGTACATTTTGACACGTCACAACCACCACCTTTTTGTAAACCCCACCAGACTCCGGGAGCTAGAGGACAAGCAAAGAAGGTAGCTGCATGCGGTCAAGGAGTGCGACTAAAGGGGTCTAGGAATGATTCAAGGTATGGTTTGAGTCTACTAATAGCTACCGTATCAATAGACATAGGTACCAATCATTCCTTCCTTCCAAGAGTCTTTTACAAGACCTAGAGTTTTTGGTTAAACTGTTGACTTGACCCTCACATCTAGAGAAAACGTTGGGAGGAGACTCTATAATCACACTTACCTCGACGGTGTGATCTAACCCTTGAGGTGATATTTTTGGTTGGAACCTCATGGTGTCATCGTCGAGGCCTTACGTCGTGAGTTTGGGTATGGACTGGACATCCATAGTTCATTCTTAGATTAAATGTGTTAGGAAAAATGTTTTTGGTTTACCAAAAACATTGGAATGTGGTTTTCCTTTGTCAGCGAAAATGGAATCCCGGACAGAACAGGGTAAACACAAGCATATGAGTTTTTAGTTTTCAGTTCCAAACAAGAGTGGCAGAGAATGGGGACATCTTTTCAAAAGATGTTTTTAGGAATACATACCTAAATGGACAGGGACGTCTATTTTGACTAGGAACTACCATAGATTTGTACTCGACTTCTCAAGAGTATAGAAACCTTTATCAGCATTGACGAAGAAGGGGAAACCCTTCATCTGTTCGGAGATATTCCAGAGGAGTTTTCCGGAGCAGAGGAAGAGGCTGACTAGTGTCTCAATCTTGAGGCTTCCGAAGGATGGTGTTGGGTACGTAGTCTAATGCGACACATCAGGGACCAAACATGGATGTGTCCTGATATAGGAGCGAGCAGTTATACCTTATGCTTCTTAAAATTTTAGGCAGTACGAGGAGAACTATTCTACCCATGAACTGAAGATAGCATCAGTGGTCCCGCATTGAAGATGTGGTGACATTACATGATGGGTGATCATTTTACAGTGTACTCTGATCATAAGAGTCTCAGGTATATATTCTCTCATAAAGACCTAAAACATAGACTATGACGTTGGATTGAGTTCCTCCAGGACTATGACATTGATATAGTCTATAATTCGGGGAAGGGGAATGTTGTAGCAGATGAACTATTTAGTAGATCTGGTGTATAGATTCTAGCCGAGGCAATGGAAAAGGAAGCTACTTTATAGATAGCCTTTGTGGATCGGGATGGAGAAGATTTTCTTTAGTCTCTTACAGTCACTCCCCCACTTCATTAGCGAGTCAGGGAGGTGCAACATGCGGACACTGACTAAGAGAATCAATGATCTCATATATCCATAGGACATGCACCAAATGGATTTTCTGAAGGTGGGGACAACATCTTTCTCTTTAGAGGATGTATCAAGGCACCAGTTTTGCTTCGGGAGGAAGTGTTGACGGAGTACAATACACCCTCTATTGTGGTACATCCTGGTTTGGTGAACATGTACCACGAAATTCAGCATTAGTACTGGTGGCCAGGGATGAAGAAAGCAGTGGAATATTTTTTATCACAATGCCTCACTTATTAGAAAGTGAAAACTACTCAGATCTTTCATAGGTCTTTTGTCGACAAGAGGAGGGAGACCATGTACTCCTACAGGTCTCACCTTGATGATGATTATAGTGTTTTGGATGAGGGGACATGTTATCTCTGAGGTTCATCGGACCCTTACAGGTCCTCAGCAAAGTATGCGAGGTGTCTTACCGCTTAGCTCTTCCACCTCAGTTGAACCCGGTGCACGACGTTTTCCACTTATCCCAACTGATGAGATGTGTGCATGACCCTTATCACATCATCGTCCACAGAGAGATGGGAACTGATGATGGCGCGCTGCTTATAGAGGTTCTAGTATTGATTTTGGATCGATAGGAGCGGGTCCGGTATTGGCCATCGATACCTCTGGTGCACGTTGGATGGTAGCACATCAACCTCCAGGAGAGCACATGGGAGCAAGAGGCTCAGATTCGTGATCTGTATCCTCTTTTGGTTGTTTTTCCATTGTTGTGGCTTTCGAGGATGTAAAGTCCTAAGGTGGGGAGAATGTAATTTCCTAGATATTCTGTAGATTTCTATTAATTATATGAAATTATTTTGAGACCATGAAACTTGATAGCGCAATATTTCTAGGCTCGATGTGCCCGAAATGGTCCATCAATGTTTTGTTAAACAGTAATTAGTGCACATAGGTAGTTTTCCTAAAAAAGAGGAATAACTATTAAATGGTCACTTAGATCCAAAATCTGAGGGCACCAATGCATTCAGGATGCCAGGTTTACCCTATGCGCGACTTAAGTTTAGTCAGTGCGGGCCTCCTATGAGAAAACCCAAGAATGTCATAAGTGTAAATAAAATAATGAAATAAATTATATTATTTTTCAAATTATTATATGTCACAAATGGTAGCTCGGATTAAAAATCGGAGACCACCACTGAACTCATGGGGGCATGATTTATTTAAGCAGATACTAACTTTGACCGATGCAGGCCACCTGTTAATGTTAGTTTTTGGCTGTAAGTAAAATAATTAAGTGACAAATATTTTATTGTAAAATCTATAAATTTTAATAGGTAACTCGGATTAGAAATGTGAGAGTACCATTGTGTTTGTGGGGGAATGTTTTACTTAGACAGAGCCTAACCTTGACCGCTGTAGTTTGAGGGTGACCGTTAATAATTTTCCCAACTTTTTTTCAGGTACGTTCAGTAAACGTCCAAGCAGGTTTTTCTTACTTTTGAAACTGTTCTTGGAATTTAAATCTGAGGGCACCATTGAATTCACAGTTCCGGTGTTCTCTTAATGATACCTTCACCATGACCGCAGTATGTCGAGGGTGGAAGTTAGATTTTCACATATTCATGAAAGAATAAAATAAAAATAAAGTTGTGTAGATTTTATTTTTATTTAATTTGTTAAAACCTCCCACATGTGGATATTGAGAAGTGGGGACCACTTGAATTAACCTCCAATGAGGGGTTATGGTGGTGGGGAACACCCGAACCTAACCTAAAATGATAGGTTATGGTGGTGGGGACCACCCAATGCTTAATCCTCCTGAACTCCCCTCTTAATGATGGAGAATCCTCTCAACTCCTTCTTTAATGTGGATGAGCCTCTTGAGCTTCCTCGACATTAATTATTCCAAAAAACCACATCAATTTTATCCAACTTGTGTGAGTGTGCCAACATAATTTCTTATTATGTTAATTATATTGGCCCCACATTCATTTTTAGTGGAATTGTGAGAGGTGAAACCTTGGAGAATTACACTACATCGATGAAGAATTCTCCTCCAATGAAGAACGCTGACTTCGACTAATTCCTCTGGACACCCTCCAATGAGAAACCTCTAAAACTACGATGAACTTATGCACATTCCTGGGATTGGAGGTGTGTGGAAGAAGAGATGAACGTTGACAACTTCAACATCTTCTCACACCAACATCAACGAACAATCCAAGGTAGGGGTTATTATTGAATTCATGAATTCTCATGATTAATTTCCTCGTTCCAGGAAATCATGGAAGAAGTGGATCAACCAAAACAAGTTGATCAATGATTTTTATTAAATTGTAGATCTTGTTATTCATGGATCTAGATTTCTTTTTGTTGAGCTTCTTGCTACCTCTCTAACATAGAGGGTGCGGGCCAAACAAACATGTCCTGACCCCTCCGTTGTTATTCATTATTGGTGGGTTCTTCGCAATGGATGAAGGAGATGAAGGCAACGAAGGCACCGAAGCTGCCTCTCATGGAATCCGTGTCCCGCGGTGCTCCGCCACTCGCGGCCCTGCCCCGCCTCACCGGCCCCACCGCCCCGCGGATCGCGACCCCGACACTCCGCACCTTGGCCCCACCGAACCACCACCAAAACACCTGTCGCACCGCCGCCACAGCCTCACCGTGCCGCACGCAGCCCACTACCGCCATCCGAGCCGCCACCGCCATCCGGGCCGTGCCGCGACTGCCATCCGGTCCGAGCTGCTGTCGCCGCCGTCTGAGTTGTCACCGCCGTCCGAGCCACGGCATAAGTCCGGACCCACCCATCGCCACCGTTTAGGCCATGCTACCACCCTAGTCTCCATCACCTTCCGATCCACCGCTGCCATCTTGGCCAAGATTCCATTTGAGCCGCCGCCACCCTTCCATCTGAACCGCCCCGGTCGAGCCGCTCTGCGGCCTCACGCCCTCGTGGCCACCCGCAACCCTTCTCGACCTCTCGAGGCATATCGGGCCAGACCAAGTTGTCTGGGATGCCCAACGGCCTGGAAAAAACACAACTATCCCTACCACCTAGCGGGCTGGTCTAGACCAACGGGCCAGACTAGACCGGGGCCCACTATGACCCATTTACTCTATTTTGGGCATAACATTCTCACCAGACATCCGTTTGACGAACTGTCAGTGAATCTGTGTACCTTGGAGTGAGACGATCCCTTTAAGTATACCCCGCTAGAGATTTGGATTATGTTGGGGTACGGTAAGGATGAATCGAGCATGAATCCAACCAGGCCCTAAGGACTAAAAGGCTAATAACTCACAGACCGAGTGTCTGATTGACATGTCGACTATTGAATTGAGACACCTATGATGTGACAGTCCTTTGAGATACCTCTTCGTGGGACACTATGGAAGTTGGAGAATTGACCAGTGGCTTGGGGAGCAGACTCTCCCGGAGATGAGCAAGCCTAGTGAGAAAACGCAGTAGCAAGCTACGATTGGAAGAGTGATCCTAGCGATCCTGTGTTGGTAAGCTCCGAGCGATCCTGTGTGGGTCAGCTCCCAATGATCTTGTGTGGGTCAGCACCGAGTTATCCTGTGTGGGTGAGATCCAGCAAGACCGTGTGGGTCAGCTTCAAACAATCCTGTGTGGGTCAGCTCCCAGCGATCCTGTGTGGGTCAGCTCCAGCGATCCTGTGTGGGTCAGCTCCGAGCGATCCTGTGTGGGTCAGCACTAGCGATCCTGTGTGGGTCAGCTCCCAACGATCATTTTTGGGTCAGCTCCAGTGATCTTGTGTGGGTCAACTCCAATCGATCATTTGTTGGTCAACTCCTAGTGATCTTGTATGGGTCACCTCCAGTGATCCAGCGTGGGTCAGCTCCTAGGAATCCCTTGTGGGTCAGCTCTTATTGATCCTATGTGGGTCAGCTTCTAGTGATTATGTGCAGGAAATCAATAGAGCCTCTTAATGGAGTAAGATGACTCAGTAGTTAACTAAACATTTCTTCTACAATAACTATGTTATAACTGATGTGGTATAAATTCGTACCTGTGTGGTACTTTCTTTTATGGTAATACCTTGGTGGTTTTCTTCTATGTGGAGTACCTGTGTGGAACATTCCTTCGTGGATATCTTTCCTTTTTGGAATAGTTGAGATTTGGTCTTTGAGTTGGACTCTATGTTTTCCTCGTGATTGATATGGTTTTACTTGATTACTTCACTATATGTATGGGAATATACCTATGTAGGGTTGACAGTTGATTTCATACATTGTGGTTTATCCTTGGTGGATTTTATGAGACCTTGAGGGTATCAGGGTCCCTATTGAGTATCGTTATAATCACACCTACACGGGCTATACCCAGACCTTGTTTTGTTGGATGCAGACAACAGACAATGCTAACTGAGGATGAGGGTACCATGACTAGATGGTGCACGGAGGTGGACCATACGGTGTGTCGATACGCAGAGAAGATAGGTGGATGTGGAGTGTTGAGGAGGTGATCTGTACCTACCCTTCATGTAAGAACCTCAGAGGATGATCTAATAACAGTCTTTCTCTTTCTTCAGTTGTATTTCATTTCAGTTGTACTTGTACTTTCCAGTTCCTCTTTTATTCTAGTCCCTTTAAACATATTGTACTCACTTGTTTACTATACAGTTGGCTTGCATTTGTATCTTATTTTGTGTTTGGTTTCATGTGTTTATAGGTTATAAAGGCAATGGCTTCCATGTTTTAGGGAATAAGCCTTTGGTACTAGTCGCCATCCCCTAGCCTCTAGAAGGTGGGATTGGGGTAGTCACGGTATGGGCCTCGGGAGATGGGTCGAGACAACTACTAATTGTTTTTAATTGTCACAAATTAGTCTTAATTTTAATAAATTATTCTAATTAAAAATATTTTTAAATAATTTTTAATCCTTACAAATTATTACTAATTATCATTAATTAGTTGTTATTATGAGAAATTATTGTTTTGACATATTAGTACAATATGGTACTAATTATTGCTAATTATTAACAATTATTAAAAATCATTACTAATTATTGACAATTCTTAGTAATTATTACTAATTATAACTATTTATTGGTAAATATAGCTACATATTTCCAATATTTTATAATATTATTAATTATTTCTAATTATTATACGTTAATGCTGACTACTTCAAATTATTGCTTATTATTGCTAATTATTTCGATATTTATTAATTATTACTATTTTTAAAAATATTTAAAACATTAGTTTTAATATTAATTACCAATTAGTTATAATTATGTGTAATTATGATTAATTATTACTATTTAATTCTATTTGTTTCTAATTATTAGTAATTATTGCACATTATTACTAATTATTTCTAATTTTTCATAATTATTGCTAATTTTTTATTATTATTACTCATTTTTTCTATTTCGAAATAAATATTTCTAAATGTATTTAATTTTTCATAATTATTACTAATTCATATTATTTATTTCAAGGTATTACTAAGTATTACTAATACACCAAATTATTGATAATTAGTTCCATTTTCATTAATTAGTACTAATATTGACTAATTTGTTTTATCCTTTTTATTAGTTATTACCATTTTTGTATTTTTCCAAATTATTTCTAATTTTATATAATTATATCTAAATATTATTAATTCTTATAAATATATATTATTTTTAGCAATTATCACTTATTATAAACTAAAACTAATTATTAATTATTAATAATTATTACTAATTTTTTAAAATTGTTTCAAATGATAATTAATTATTAGTAATTATAATATAGTACACTATGTTGTAATCATGCACATTTTGGAATTACAATCTATAATATCATCATTATTAATTAACTAAAATATTTTTTAAAAATTAACACTAAAAAATTAGAGAAAAAACTAATAGCATAATATCCATATTCAATTAAATCTTAATAGATATTTTTTTTAATAAATTATACATGATTTGAATATTTAATAAAATGATAATAAACTAAATTACCTAATAAATCATGTAGGGAAATACAAATAAATTATTTAAATTATAAATTGTTAATGAAATGGGGTAAACATATACATTAAAACTTACCTTTGTGCAGTACATAAAATATTGAAATTGTTACTGCTGGAAGAATTGGATTACAATAGAAATCCCATTAAACGAAATCAGGATTATAATAACTAATAAGAAAAATAAAAATGGAATGAGGGTTATTAATGGTGGATCCACACATGCCTTATATACATCAAAATTTATGTAACTAACAACTCTATTTGTAACATCCTGGCCCAGATGACCCACAAATGGGGGGACAGACCGGCCATGACAAGACCTCAAGTGCATCTCTCCATACACCAGAGGCTTTCGACTAGAATCAAGGATCTATGGATAGTTAATGGGATGAATATACCACCATATTTATATTGCACAATGAAAATAGATAGTTACTCCAATAACATCAGAATAAGATATAAAACTATAATCAACTGAAAAAAATGGTCAACACCAGTTTATACAATGCATGCATGTCATGGTGATACATTTCTAAAAGTAGTAAACAAAAAAAACTGATTCAAATCTCAGTAAAGAAATAATGAAAAGACTCAAAGCCCAAAGGGTGATCTCCACGATCATGTCGATCTCCCACTCAGTCTTTTATCTCGTAACTCCGGAGTTCAAGAAAACAACCACAAGCAATGTCCAAGGTCCTGTATACATGTAATGTCTACTTGGGTACCCCGGTGCAATAAAGGCATGAATAGGGTGTGATATATAAATCTCAGTAGGCCGACACCCACCAGTATTAATCTCAAATTAGGTAGTAGATAACAATTTCAGCAGTTTTCAGATATATAAAATTAATTATAGAATTGAATAAATAACCAACAACAATTCTTGGTTACTAAGGGACACCAGACGCCAATACCTACTTTAGCCCATGGATGGTATGTCTAGTCTTGTAAATTATGTATATATATACAGTAATAATTTATATATATATATATATATAATTTGATAGATATGCTTAGAATCCTCCTATATGAACCAAGCACATACCAACGCCAAATGGATATATACTCTCGATACTATTTATGGATGGAACATGATGTAATGCACAAATATTCACTACTAGGGGAAGCACTCATGGTATTTACCCTGGGCCAAACTCCAGTAGCTCTCATGGTCTCATGGAAATCAACATGGATGATCACAAGGTATTCTTACCATAGGTTTTTGTGGTCCTTTAGAACACGATGTTGGATGGATCGGGACATAACACATAGAAATTCATCACCAAGAGTAGCACACACAGTCTATTCCCCAGTTCAACCCCATGAGATCTCACAATATCTATAGGATCAACACAAAAACTAACATATTAACACTCCAAAAGGGATCTCATGGTCCCTTGGCTCCCCTACCTATACAAGGTGTAACCATTCACAACATATAATTCATTATGCATTTAACCACTCATGCATTTCAATAGCCCTTTCAATAACATATAATCAAGAATGTTCAAATTTTTACTTAAAGAAAACCATATTATGTATTTCAATTAAAACATTAACATGGGATTCACATTCAACTCAAAGATATGATGTAAGGGACTCTAATTCATATAATCCTCCATACCCAAATCAATTAGTTTGCTCAAAAACTAACTAGGTAAAAATTCCGGTTAATTAAATCACCAAATTAATTAATCAATAACAAAATTTATATCTCATATTTAACTTTTTATAATTAATTATTTTATTATAAATATAAACTCTACGTAATCAATTCCACAATTAAATATCTAGATAAAATTATCAAAGGCACATAATTAATTAATAATTAATTATCTCAACATAGCCAATTAAATACCGCATAATTAATCCCCAGATTAATTATCTACATTAAAATATAAAAGCATATAATTAATTCATAACTAATTATCTCAACATTAACAATTTAATATATATAATAAATAATCCCCTAATTGATTATCTCAATTATAATATTCAAAGAAAAAAATTAATTTACCATTAATTATCTCAACTTAGACAATTTAATATATCCTAATTAATTCCTTTATAAGTTATTACAATTACAATTTTTAATGAAAATAATTAATTCATAATTAATTATCTCAAAATGTCCAACTTTATATATCATAATTAATTCCCCAAATAATTATCTCAATTACTAATCTCAAAGAAAAAAATTAATTCACAATTAAATTATATCAACATATAAAATATAATATCTAATAATTAAACCCCTTATTAATTATCTCAATTACAATTGTCAAAGAACATAATTAATTCAAAATTAATTAGCTCAAATTATCCAATTTAATATCTCATAATTAATCCCTCAATTAATTATATCAATTACAATTATCAAGGCACATAATTATTTCAAAATTAATTTTCTCAACCTTGCCAATTTTATATCTCATAATTAATCAACCAATTAATTATATCAATATCAATTCTAAAAGAACATAATTAATTCACAATTAATTATCTCATTATATCCAACTCATTAATTCTAAATTAATTATCTCAACTTATCCTACCAAATACTTGTAATTACCACATAACCCAAGTGCGTGATTATGTATGGTATGTAAGAGAAAAATACCTATCTGAAAGCTAAATGAGCATATCTGTCTAATCATTATGTATTTATATTGAATGCAGTGCACCTCTATTTGAGGGGTTTTATTACAAAAATGTAATTTTTAATCTAATAAATAATTATATACCGATAAACAATTAATTCGGAATTTGAAGTCAAATTTACCAACTACAGTAATTAAAAAACTACTCTATTTAATTAATTAAGAAATATTGAGGACCATACCTCATGGAATTGGACAATACAATTCTTTCTAACTCAAACCGCAATCTTATGTCATTACCTTATTTCAAGAAAAGTGCATGCACACATATAATTTATTACCTCACCTTATAAAAACCATTGGCACCCAAAATAAGTGGGGTAGGGACCAACACATACACAATTAATTAACCACAACTCAAATAAAACATAAGAACCTAATTCAATTTGGGGTGTGAAACCAAATTACGGTATAACACCTTACATGAGTTTGATGGGGGTGAACTAAATTGAGCTGAACCACCTCCCCTTCAGTGGTGGTCATTGGGATATGGGCCAACAGGTCCCTTGAAGCCCATTGAACAACATTAGATCTAAATAATCAAGAAAAACCCTTCAATATTGAACCTTACGATTTCATTCATGTGGATAAGTCGAAGAGGAAGCTAAAATGCCCAATGTGAAGTATGCATCACAAAGAGACAGACTCATTTCACTTATACGGACAACTTTTGTGAAGCGACCAAGAGGATACTAAATGCGTGAAGAGGGAGTTGGGAGGATGGGTGGTGTTCCACACTATGTAAGAGAAGGGGGTGATTCTGCTCATTCGCAGAGCGGTAGAGGGGGTTGCACCTCCCTATTTTCTCTCCCATAAACATATTTAAAAAATAAAACCCCAATAAAATAAAATGATTTATATAATATTAAAAATAATAATAATAACTACCATTTTATTATTAGTATTCTTAAATTATTACAAATCCTTAATAAAACTCAACTCCCTAGTTACACAACATTTAATTAAATTCCTTTCAACCATATATTTTTAAATAAATTCACCAACTGATCATCATTTAATTAAATCATTAAATTTAATTAAATGAAACTCTTATTTCACATCAATTCATTAAATTTATCTTATCCTTCAATTAAATTAAATTAAAACCCATCTTCACATAAATTTATTAACTTCATTTTAACCTTTAATTTAAATAATTTAAAACCCTCATTTCACAAAGGTTTTATTAAATTCATCCTAAAATTGAATTTAATTAAATAAAACCCTCATTTAACAAAATTTAATTAAAAATATATTTAACCTTGGATTTAATTAAAATATTTTAACCCAAAACTCAAAACCGGGTACAACACATGGTTTGACTCACATGGTCCGATAGATGGTGGAAATACTGTGTAGACACCGTTTGATACATAGTATCTCTTGCATGGCTAACCCACATTTTTTTACTAACCCTACATAGCCCGTAAAAACACCTCTGTTAGGTCATGTGCTCTTGAAACCCATCAAACAACCTGGGAAACTCCTTCAGAATTTACCCAAACTTGATTTCAATAATTTTAATGAAATACATTCACAGAAATTCATCCTAAATCTTGGTTTTAAAACTTACTATTAGTAAAAAGGGAAATTTCAAAAACTATCGTATTTTAACGTGGTTAAAAAAGCACAATACTTCACACTCTTACAACTAATACTAGTAGTGGTAGTTTTCTCTACTATTTGTTCCACCCATAAAATCATTTTCTAATAATTGAAAATGTATTTGTGATAGAGACGAGTATTTATCAAAAATACTTCTCATCTAATATAATTTTTCAATTTTATTAGCAGACATCATGATTGGGATCAACCTCGTTTGTTTTCATAAAACAATTTGTGATTAATATTATAGGACTATTGTGAATACATTATTTGATTAAATTATTTGTAAAGATAATATATCATCCATCACAAATTGTTATTACAATTCATTTATTGAAATTGACCTCCATGTTATTTGGAAATTAAATACTATTCCATCATGAAATCGGATCTTACAAAATCATGTTTCCCATAAGAAATTTAATTCGCGGGAAAAAATATGGAACTATTTGCGACAGAAGTAGTTTCCCAAAATAATTTTCTATCATAAAAACCAAATTTTTTGTAGTGACTTTTTTGGATATACTTTTTGTTCCATTTCCTTTTATCTTTAATTCATGTTAATTTACAGACATATCAACTGTCCACATGTATCATCAAGATTTCAATAATATTTTATTATATGTTATGTGAAACAAACTACTATTGTCATGGATATATGATCTATTATTTTCTCTAACATGAAATAAAAATTGAACTTGATTTTCATTCTTCTTTATCATTAATTTAATCAATGAAATCAATTATATATTTCAGATAAGATTTAGTCTCCCATTTTTTCTACTTTTTTATAATATTTTTATTTCACTCGTCAATGTTATAATTATTCTGGAATGGATTAACATTCATAGACTCAATTTTTAAATTTTCTTTATTTTCATTATTAGATATTAACTCTCCTAATAATCAAAATTCATTTTGGATATTTATAATAACAAAATTAAGATGGATTAATGATTTTTGTCATTCCTTCTATAAGAAATTTAATTATCTTCTATTGGATACTTAAAATTTCATTATATTATAAGAAACAAATTACATATTTTCAATATATAATTATTTACCTTAGGTAGAATGAAATTTTATTTTCATTAATAGAAATGGATTCCTAATTATACAGAAAATTATATTTAAATTTCATCTTTATTTTTGAAAATATATCATAGATATTTTATGAATCCTCAAAATAATTTTATTTTTATTCACTATTTAATTTTATAAAATACACTTTAATGCATGAACCTTGGATGAATCATCCTTATATTCAAATAATCTCTTGATAATATAAAAGGTTCACTGAGTAATCCATAATTATTCAATATTTCTATAATATTCCTCAAATGATTCATTTCCTATATCATCATTATAGACCCTAAATTTTTGTTTCCTTTCAAGAGGATATAATTTGATGAAACATTAAATTTCCGCTACAATGTTACTGTTGATTCTATATGGAATTCAATGCTCATTTCACATTAACCAATGTATATTTTTTGAAAATTACATTTTTATCATTAAAATATATCTTGAAATTATACATATTAATGGGAATGTTTTTATTAATGGAATTATCTTCCAATAATTTTTCATGCATATTTATTTCAAATTCATGTTCATCAATATATTTAGTAAAATTATTTAATAATGTATTCATATTACTATTTTTATTGAAATAAATTTTAATCTCCATAGAAGAAACATAATGTTTCATATTTAGACCAAAAAAACATACTATAGTTTTTCATTATTGAATTTTTTTAATCCCTACTAACCATTTTATTCAAAAGATCATCCAAAATATATTTCAAATTGACAAATTTTTCTCCAAAGTTAGATTCATCGTCATCATAATTTTTTTGAAATTGATTTTTATGGAATTTTTTACCTATATTTTTTTTCATATATAGATTAATAATTACATCCAGGGATAATCTTACTGTATTTTATTATGAAATATAATTCTATAATATTTATTAATATTTTCATCTTGGAAACATAATTAAAATTTACATAAAATTTTATGATTAAATCATTCCATTAGATTTTTATCATCAAACCTTCCTTTCATCATTCGAATTATCCTTCCACTTGTATTGGGAATTATACCTTCATATATTCCCCAACTATATCATGGATTATTTATAAATTCAAAATAACCCAGAAAATTCATCTTATTTTATGAGTACATTTTTATTCCATTTAATTTCAGTTTTATCACTTTATTTCCATGATTTTGTGGTATGGGATGGGTTTAACTGGTTACATTACAGTTTTCACTTTTCCCCGAAACACCCAATTGTTCCTCTATCTGTAACTGGGTACGAACCTGATTTTCAATGGTTGGTTTTTGTCTGGGTTTTCAGGCCTAGTGACTCTTGGGGACTCGCATTGGTCATGATGATGGGATTTCGGGCTTGTCACACCCTTTTAGGGGTAATTTTTCAACAATATAGGACTCTCTTATATATTAAAGACATGTTCGTTAATCTCTTCCTAATCCTGATGCGAGACTAGTTAGCCAAACTACATGGATATGGGTTGACTATATTTTATGTGCGGTGGAATAAGATCTCTTTTTCAGAATCCATATATATGTATCCGAGGTTCTTCATCATTTTATAGTAATGAGTGGAGATTATATGTTGAAACCATTTGACCAGGAGTTTTGGTCCATTCACCCACTTTTGGAGGTGGTTGATATTTTGAGGATGGAATAGATCCATTACGCGACATCCTTTGTATCTGGGTTATTATAGGAATAAAAACCCATATAGTTTGGTTTATTCATGAAGTTTAACATTATATAGTAACGACTAATATATTGTGTGTTGAAACACTAAATATTTGAGATCGATTCATGAAGACTCGTCCTACATATCCTGGTTATGGAAGGAATGAGAGTCATCATAGTTTGGACGATGTTGGGTCTTACATAATGAGGTTTCCCCTATTAATGGGTATGTGTTGCCTAATGAGGTGTTTTTTCTTACCCCTTTGACCATGTGAGTCATTCTCTTTTTGAGAAACAGGGGGAGTGCATATGGGATCTGTGTATTTGGTAAGTCCTTTGAGTTTTTGATATAGAGCTTGTACCATTAAGGAAGCATCCAACATATCCCAATTACATTGGGAATCAGAGCCCTCACAGCTCACATAGAGATTTTTGGGCTTATTCATTGAGTATGACATGGTGCATAGGTTTTTATGCCTAATGAGGTGTTCGTTTCATTTCCATATGTCCTTGTGATCCATGCTCATTGTGAGAAACAAGGGGGAGTGCCTGATCATCCTCACAACATATGGATATGGGATCTGTATAATGGGGTAGTCCATTGGTTGTTTGATAATATATCGTTACTTTAAGGTGGCATCCTACATATCTAAGTTATGGATAAAATTAGAGTCCTCATATTTCTCTGGGATATGTTGTATATTACGCACTGAGACTACCCTAGTGAATATGTGTTTGATGCCTCATGAGGTGTTCATTGCATCCCCCTAAGCCCCTGTGAGCCGTGATCATTGTGATAAATAAAGTGGTGTGCAAGATCAGCCTCATGACATATAGATGTGGGATTTGTATATTGGGAATGTCCATGGAGTTTGTTATATGGATCCTGAGCCAATAAGGATCTATCCTATTTATCCCAATTATAGAGGTAATCAGAGTCGTCCTAGATCTTTTGGAGATGATGGGGCTTACAGATGGAGTTTTACCTAATGAATTGTTGTTTTATGCCTAATGAGGTGTTCATTTCATCCCTTTTAGCCCAAGTGATCCATGATCATTGTGAGAAACAAATGGGATTACATTATCAGCCTCATGACATATGGGTATGAGATCTATGTATTGGACATTCATTAGAGTGTTAGATATGGAGATCATTCCATTAAAGTGGAATCCTATGAATCTTAGTTATGATAGTAATACAATTCCTCATATTTCTATTCTAGAAGTTGGTTCTTACACATTGAGGCTGCCCTAGTTAAAAGGGGTTTTATTCCAAATGAGGTGTTCATTTCATCCCCATACTCACACGTGATCCATTCTCATTGTGGGAAATAAGGGGGAGTACGTGATCTGCCTCATGGCATATGGATATGGTATCTATGTATTGAGGAAGTTCATGGAGTGTTTGATATGGAGTTTGTAGGTGTCCTATGTATCCCAATTATGTGGGAATCAGTGTCCTCGTAGTTCTCTTGGAGATGTTGGGTCTTACACCGTGAGGCTTCCCTGGTGAATATGTGTTTGACGCATACTGAGGTGTTTTTTCCATCCCCCTAAGCCAACGTGATCCGTGCTCGTTGTGAAAATAAGGGATAAAAGGAATAATTTCCAGTTCATTGAATAGGCGAACTATATATTGGGATTTCCCTGGATGATTAATGTGGGAATTAGACGTCAAGTAGATGTGACCTATGTATCCTATGAATGGCAGGAATGATAGTCCACATAGTTCAATTTATGTTTTGTATTACACATTGGGGTTTCCCTTATATTCAAGGAATACACACTGATAAAGGGAAATTTCATCGCGTATTTATATTCCCTATTGATCTGGGATATATTATATGATGCCAGTAGTTGGGGCATACACACTGAGGTTTCCCGATTGGCCAGGGCTTACACGCTAAGGTTTCCCAATTGGTATAATCATTCTTTATTCCATGTAGAATTATAAAGAGGTGATATTGACCATGATGGCCTATTTGAGAGCATGATATTTATGGGGTTATATGAATGCATGACCTTAGTTCATTAAGAAAACTTCAACTATTAAAGAAGGATGTGGCTAGAGAGTCCAATCCGGAATCCCCATGGTATGATTCCAAGAAGATATTCCAAATAAGGTTGGAATGTTCTAGAGAGTTTATCTGAAATTTCTTGGGAATTCACTAGGAAATCCTTGATTGTCCACCTGATATATTAGAGAAATAATCTGGCATGAAAGACCCATCCATGGGTGTCTTTCGGATCAATTAACTCAATTTTGATCTCTTTATATGGGTGAGGAGGACATGCCAAAGATTCTTTGCATGACCAAAGCTGGCATGTCAGGGGTCTCATGCATGATTGACTGACATGTCATAAGTGACTTCACCTAAACAAGGTGGAAATGAATAGGGTGCTTCGCATGACCAGAGCAGGAATGCCTAGATGTCCATTTTGGAGGGCAATTGGGGTTGCGTTGTGGACATCTGGGGTGCGTTTGATGACTTTTAGAGACCATGAGTAGCTATCACCTCCTCCCATTGGTATCCATTGTTTTCTTATACAGAGGTTAGAGGTTAAACGATTTTTTATGAGTAATACGCAATATTTTTTACAAATGTTCCTGATTAATCTTTACATGACAATTATGGGACAAGTGTAGTGTACACAACTATGTCATGGACATGTCTGCAGGTTTGTCCTGGGGTGTCACGATTTTTCTCGGGCATACACAACGGTTCCCATGTGGCGAGGCGTACATGTCAAAGGGATGTCACATGCTAATATGGGCATGTCCATGGATGATTGCAGGATCATTCTATCATGTCAATGACTTCTTTTCAAGGTCATCAATATTTTTCTAGAGCATGTCATGTGACTATATCGGTGTGTCAAGGGGTCATTCCCATATCAAATGGATTTCTCTATGGGTTGTCGCATGACCCTAATGAAATGTAGAAAGGTTTTTGTGAGATCAACATGAATCCTATCATGATTTTATCATGATCACTGTGACAAGGCCAAAGTTACCTAAGGGCGTCATGAGTCTCATGAGGACTCTCGCGATCACATATCCTCAAACCACTCACGTGGTAGGGTAACACAGATGTGTTTAAGGTTTTGTGCTCATTCATATTCCATGAGTGCATATCAGAAGGGATTAGGTCTTAAGTATATATATGTGATATTTTCATATCTATAGGGATTTATGGATCTCGAGTGTGGTAAGATCACACACATATTTGTTGGGAAGAACCTTTTATCAAGGAACCACATGGTTCTTGTCCACTCATGCAGCCACATGTCCTCAACCATGGTATTGCAATGGGCCTGGGGGTTCTACATGAATTATGGTTACCAAAACCTTCGTGTCCATAGATAAGGGCATGTGATTCATGGTACCACATTGTTCATGTGATTTTCCAGAGAATGAAGTGGATTTTTTGATATTCCTTCGAATATGAATAGAGGCTTCCTAATAATTTCACGAGAATAGAAGGGGTTTCTTTGTGAATATGGACATGGTTTTGCCTCATTTCTTATCTTCCATGTCGGTGGGTGCCTTGAAGGAACCACTTCATTCTTGCACACCGATGATCCCCATAACTTATAAGGGTCTTGCGATTAGCTCAATTTTAACACGCAGAGGATGCATATCAAAGGCCTCAACAAACATGGGAAATGGAAGATACTGCATTGTGATAGGTGTGAATGGAACACAGGGTGTGTGACCTTATCATTCACTATACATGGAGAGGGTGTATGTGGGGATCTTTTATGTCATATAGGCCACCACTAAGGCCACATGTTGGTTTCATAGAATCTTCTCACATGATTGTCGACCTGTGAGGATGTATCACACTAAAGCCATGAATTCCGCATATCCAAGCATCATGAAACATAGAGTCTGCACCTTTTTAATGATATTTGGATGTCATGGACAAGGGCATGTGACACCACATTGATAGGGGCCTCGCTATTCTACTATCCCCTAGGAGTATTGCGATGAATGATGAGGGATTTCCCACCCATGAATTTGTGCCTACGTGTTTTCACACTACTGGACCAATAAACAATCCTAACTCATCTTTTGCAACTACTCTATACTGACTCCCATGGGAATGGTCAACCTGATGGTCCAACATGGGACTTGGTTTAATTGTCCTAGCATGCCAGTATCTTGCCAATTTTTTTTCTAAGGGATAGAAATAAGAACCCCTAAAATAATAGAATAAATTACAAATATTATGTCGGGTTCATGGTATATATCATTTAACACCTATGACTTCATGATTTCCCTTTTTAATGTATTATTTTGATGCTTGGCATAGTCCTTGGATCATTGGTGGAAAAGTTAAAGATTCACAAATATCAGTGCCAATAAAATGGACCCCTTAAAATGAGTTTCATTGAAATGAAATAATCTCATTATATGGTGAACGTGGATCACTTTTATGTATATATTCATATATGATGATACATGAAACTGGACATTTAAAGGATTTTTCATGATTATTTTTGAAAATTTTTCACGTGCAATTAATATGATACATCTATCCATAACCTCCTGGAGGAATCTAATATAGGGAGTTTCCTTAAAATGATGCATGGAAACCCTGAAATTGTAATGCATATGCATTCCAAAATGGGAAAAGGATTGGGTGAAATGGAACGTATGGCTAGATACAAAGCAATGAACTATGATGTCCCTAAGTATCCCATGAGTATGGGAATCAATCCACACGTTGTTCTGATATATATCATTATACTGATCAAGCTCATGAAAAGGAGGCATATGTTCATGGATAAAGAACTGTATGATGAATGTCCTTACATAGATCTAAATCATACCTAGGATGGGAATTCCATTATTTTGCGATATATCCTTAATAATGATTCTTATTTCGGTGGAGATATTAATCTGATCATCCATTATGCACCTATTTGCACACATATACCAATAGTCTTGAGATCATTTAATTTGTAAGGACAATTTGGACATGGTATCCTTAAAAATGTTGAATGATCTAACTTTCTTATATGTTAAGGGAAATAGAAATAATAGATTGATTTTTTCTTGGGACATATAGTGGTCCCTGGAATATTTTTATCTTTTTATTTTTTTCCCTAACATTTTCCTAAGATTCATTTGGGGGGAGACTTAGTGGGAGGGAACATGGATTTTGTTTAGGCATCCATCTTATAGAATTTCTTCTGGAGAATTTAATGTTTCTATTTCATTTTATATGTTCTCATTATTTCGTGGATCACGCAAAGTGTGTGTTTGATGAGTGGAAATAAAACTTTTTCCCATGATTCCCTTATCGGGTTTTCATCTTGGTGGGTATCGTGTCTCTTCCTACTTTAAGATCCTATATTCTAAAACATCATTATTAGTAGTTTAGGGTCATTCAGCTCAATCCATTGGTGTATTATATTTTAGGGTATTCAAGCTTAGACCTTTAATTATTATTGGGGCTAGCAGACTAGGGATGATTCAAAATAATATAGGGTGTTTATTTCATCCATATTGTTATTAGGGCTCATGAGGATTTGAGTTCCTTTCATGCAAGGAGGACATGCCTTTAGTTAGCGGGGGTAAATCCCTTATGCATCAATATCGTGTCCAATCAAAGATTATATACACTCTTTTACATGGTCTTTGTAGGATTTTATGTGGTTAATATGACTGAGGAAAAAATAATAGGGATGTAAGGATCTCGTAGATAGGTGGGATGTGGGTAATGAAAATCGCATCCCAGAAGCTTGATTCGAATGATATGTAATGGGGTAGGAAAGCCTGGTATGTCCCTTGACACAATAGGGAGTCAGGTTTTTCCTCAGTGAAGATGAGTCTCACAAGGATTAAGAGACCTTTTATGATTGGCCAAGATTTCCTCAATCGGTGGATGTAAGCCCTTTTTCATCAGTAGAATGACCGAACGAGGAGATCACATTTCCATTCTAGAGCTATGAAATATTTGTGAAGGTTCAAACATCAAGATGATGAATTTGGGTATGGAAGGAATGATATATTGGAAGGTTATATCACCCAAAGGAAATATATCTCGTAATTGAATAGGTTGATCCTTACGCCTTGTGGTTTCAAATCACAAGTTGTGAGCCCTCAAAAGGTTCAAGTATGAAAGGTCACATTTTGAGATTGAGAATAGGTAAAATATCATGGTGAATAAATGTCAAGGATTATATACCCACTTGGTTAGTCTGATATGGAGACTATAAATCATAGTACAAAGTGCTCAGGTCATGTGGAAGGTATGGGAAAGTCACCATAGAGGGAACGGATAACAGGATGGGGTGTTGTGTTCTTCCGTGATGATGCCAGTCCCACAAGAATCAGAAATCCCTTTACACAAGGCCAGGATGTTTTTGGTAGGTGGTCCCGAGCCCTCGTATAAAAAGAATTACCATGCAGAGAGGTCTCTTTTCCCCTTTAGGGAAATGAATGATATGTGATGACATGAGATTCTTTAGATCAAGAATTAGTGTATGTGGAGAATTTAAGACCTAATAAGGGTTCTAGCACCCTAAATTTAGTTCCACCACCTATCAAATATATTCTCATGGTAAGAATATGTGACGAATCATTGTTCTAAATCATTACTAGAATTGTGGGTCCAATTAGAATATCTTGGATATTAATAGGGATAAATAGTTTGCTCATTCCCTAACTGTTTCCTAAAATATGGATATGATGAGTTTAGTGAGCGATTACTCGAATTTTTCTCAGGTCGCCCTTTGTGGGTTTTTGGCCCAATGAATTATTTGTCCCATTCATTAGCTATTTGGGTCATGCAATTTGGAACATTATGTGCTATAGTTTAATGTTTCACAACTTTTACCACGGTGTGAGAAGTTTAATTTCATGTCACTTGGACTTAGTATGGCGATGTTACATAAAATTCTCATTTGGACCCCTAGGGTCAAGAGTACACTAACATCCTTCTGAGCGGGTGATGGATATTTCATAAATCATGGATCAAGGTTATTGGATCATGAGTGATGATATGATACAATAATTCTAGGGATAACATATAAAACACTAGGGCGATGGGATCCACCTTGGTGACTTTATGCTCATATGATTCAGAAACCCCTTAATGTCGAGCCAGGATGTCTCCAACTGGCGGGTTTGAGCCCTCACATCAATGAGATGGCCAAGCGGAGGGATATCGTTACATTTTTAGGGGAATTGATATATTTGTGATGACTTGAGATTCATGATCCATGAAGTGTGGAACATGGATGAAGTTACTCGAAGAGATAATGGGAGCACTCTATTATATGGTTGGACTAGGTAAGGATCTTGTGGTCCTTTAATAAATAAGGGTGATCGATGATGACCTGTGAATTTTACCTTCATATTGCAAGGAAATTCATCTCTATATAGTTTAACTTCATGTTGTAAGGATTATATAATCGATTTTTATGGATGTAATGTTGCAGCTGAGCTGAAGGATAAGAACTTGGGCGTCACTACATATCTCATGAGGTTGAGAATCAAGCCACATGTAGTTCATGAAGGAACGTGTAGTTTAACATCATTTGGAAAAGACTTACTTTTCATTGAGTTTAGAATCATGAGGTAAGGATGATGCGGCATAGTTTAATGTCATGTTTCAGTGACGTATGTAGATAGTTTAGAGTCATGTGATTTAAACCATATGATAGAGTCCCTGATAGAGATTCGCAATGTGGTGCCAGGAAGAAACCCGACATGAATGAAGTCTGAAGAGGACTCATCTAGACCCCACTACTTTTTAATAGGACTCAATTAAATTGGTCCAATAGAGTTTATACACATGGTTGGGAAGAAGAAAAAATGTTGGGGTGTCACTACGAATCTCAAAAGGACGAGAATCAAGCCATATGTAGTTATGAGAGCTGCAGTAGTTTAATATCATACGGTTAGGACATATTCCCATGCAGTTTAACATTGTAATCTAAGGATTAAGGATCACCCATAGTGAAAGGGATACAATCTTATAGTTATTCCCATGAGTAGGGTTCCTGACATCACTTCTTATCCTATGATGACAGTAATCAAGTCATACGTAGTTATTCTAATTACATGTAGTTTAACATCATGCGGTAAGGATGAAGATATCCCATGATGTTTAATGTCATGAGGTGAGGAAGAGGGTGAACCGACATGAAGGTGATGTAATAGATAAGGTCCATGAATTATCAGGCTTGAACCCTAGGGATGCTTCCTACATATCCCAACTGGTTGGGAATAAAATTCCATGTAGTTCATTGAAAAAGGTGGTACTCGATGCCAGTTTAGACCATATGTAGAGGTGGGAATTATCCCTTCTTGATAGGGGAAATTTGGCCTAGTATTGTAGATCTAGGCGCCACTATGTATCTCATGGTTATTAGAATCAATCTATATGTAGTTCTTATAATTATTTTCAGTTTAATGTCCTACTGTAAAAATGAAGTGGGGGGTCCCGAAGGTGATGTGCATGGCATGATAAAGCAACCCCAGCATGAATGAAGTCCAATGTTATATACACCACATCATATATACCTAAAAAGGGATCAGGTCAGCATTCCAAAAACAAGGCATGTTTTGCGGTAGTTGGGGTTGATCCTAAGGATTAACTTCGTGGGTGTTCCTACATATCCCATAGTGTGGGAATCAAGACACATCAAGTTTTTGAAGCACCCTGTTGTTTAATTTCACGTGGTAAGGACATATTTATATGATGTTTAACATCCCGCAGTAAGGACGATTTTATTCCGATGTGAGAGGAAGACAACCCAATGGTTGGGCCGATAATTAGGGGTTTAGGCATCACTATGTATCTTATAAATATTGTAATCAATATATACATTGTTATTGGGATGATGGTGTGGTTGGAGACCAATAATAGTTATGGTGTTCCTCTCATATAGTTTCATGTCATGTAGGGGATGTCCACCATGCATTTTGACATAATATAGTGATGAATCATTGCACAACCTTTACCTCCCTGTACATAGGATTATAATGATCTCATCTTTGTTCTTCATGCCCTGTTTTGTGAAGGTAAACCCTTAAGAGAATTCCTAAGCACACATGAGCTATGATCTCTGTGAGAAACTAGGACTAAAAAGGGTCCCTTCTGGTAATTAGAGGAATATAAGATATGATATGATTATTTATATTGTATGGTGGCTAGGAAAAGATGTAGGAGCAATGAATCTCTATGCATCTCATTGAAATTGAGAATCACGCCACACATAGTTCTACAGAGAACTTGTTGTTTAACATCATGCGGTGATGACATGCCTACACTGTTTATTGTCATGTGTGAGAAATTACATGCAGTTTAACGTCATATAGAAAGGGTTATTGTGGGACATACACCATCCTGGATGCCCAATTTCTGGAGATTATGAAAATTACTTATTGGGAAATATTGAATTTGTGGGTGTTGTGACACGCTTCCCGTCCATGGTGGCCAGAGAATAGGTTCCAATATGATAGATTTTATATATGACGATGTATGGTCCCCACACATGGGTTCCAACATTAGTGGCCTATTTTCCATTTTCATTGGTTTTATTAGAGCTAGAACCAGTTCTCCCTAGTGGAATTAATGGATGTGAAACTTTTTATTGAAGGCTATGCTATTTAGTTCGGGTGGAACTCTAGGTTTTGCAGTGTGCACAACTGCTTCTCATCTAGACACTCCAACTTCTCCAGACATTTTTGTACATCTTTGTTATCTTATATTTTCCTACAAATGGCTATTCTGAGTGAGTGAACCTAGACCTATATGGGTAGCACTGCCTTGGTCCCATACACCGACAAGTATAGCGTCACTTGTGTAGCAGTACACTTAGTGGTATGGTAGGCCCATAAAGCATGGAGGAGTTTTTCTACCCCATACAAATTATCCGTGTTCACCATCTTATGGAGTATGTTCAATATGGTCTTATTAGATGCCTATATTTTTCTATTTTCCACCACATGATAGTGAGATGACTGATTGGATTCAATGTTATACTCCGGGTATAGCTTTTTCAACTCTGTAGAACAAAATTTGGTGCCATTTTATGTCAATATCGAATGAAGGACTGATAATTTGGTGATTATATAATAATTTAAAAAGTTGATGATATTATTCGTTCTGAATTATGTGAGGGGTATCACCTCAGCCCATTTGGAGACGAATATGGTGTCACTAAGGATGTACTTGAAATGGATTACAGTGGTTGGGGGATATAGTCCCACAAAAAAATCTCCAAAATGGGACATGGATAAGAATATTTAGCAATATGAAATACCCCTAGGGTTGTAGGATGAAATTTTAATGAATCGGGCACGAATGACATATTCTAGTGAATTCCACACAGTATTGTATCATGGTCTACCTGTAATATCCCAACCTTTTGATCAGGTGGGAGAGCCTAGTTTTAGATTTGTGTGCATTGTTGGAGCCTTCCTGGACCTCTCAAATGACGGTGAGGATTTCACTATCAACAATTCCCTTGTGGGGAATTCTTTCAAAATCATGATTTAATAGAATTTTCTGTTGATTTGGGAAATCACACAAGGATATTTTTTTTTCTTGGTGCCAGGTCTATTCATTTATAGCATGATTCATAAAGAGATTGACCTCATAAAGATAACAGATTATAAGCTCCATCCCCCCAGAAGAGTTTACTGGTTCTTCACACTCTAGGGTGGTGCTAAACTAGTTGATCTCTTTCATATCACACACAACAATCGATGATACCATTATTTATGGAGGCATACTAAATATCCCATTTATGATAATAATTCGAGTCCTCATAGTTCACATGGAAATTTTAGGGTCTTAAACACAGAACCTGCCCTAGTGAATAGGTTTTTCATTCATAATGAGGTGTTTTTTTCATCCCCCTAAGCCCACGTGATATATTCTCATTGTGAGAAACATGAGAGAGTGCATGACCCGCCTCATACATGTGGATATTAGGTCTTCATATTGGGGAAGTCCTTAGAGTGTTTGATATGTAGCTCAGGCATTTGAGGAGGAGTTTAACATATCCCAATTTTGGTAGGAATCAGAGTACTTGTAGTTATATTGGAGGTGTTAGGGAGTACACAGTAATGTTTCCCTAGTGAATAGGTTTTCGATGCCTAATGTGTTTCTATTCCCAACCCCCTATGACCACATGGGCCGGGATGATTTTGAGAAACAAGGGGGATTACATGACCATCCTCATGGCGTATGGATGTGGGATCTGCATATTGGGGATGTCTTTAGAGTGTTTGATATAGAGCTCAATCCATTAATGAGGCATCCCATATATCTCAGTTATAGAGGGAAATAGAGTCCTCGTAGTTCTCTTGGATATGAAGGGTCTTACATATTGAGGGTACCTTGGGGTATAGGTTTTTGATTCCTAATCGGATGTTAGTTGCATGCCACTAATCCCACGGGAGGAATACTCATTGTGAGAAACAAGGGGGAGTTCGTAGTTGACCTTATGGAATATGGATATAAGATTTTCAAACTGGTGTAGTCCTTGGAGTGTTTCATATGGTGCTTGGACCTTTAAGGAGGTGTCTAACATATCCTAGTTATGGCCGTTTTGAGAGTCCTCATAGTTCTCTTTAAGAAGTTTGGGCTTAAATACTACGTTTTCCCTAGTGAATAGGTGTTTCAGGCCTAATGAGGTATTTATTGCTTCCCCCTAATCCCACATGTCCCATTCCCATTATGATAAATAGGGGTGCTTGATTAGCCTCATGGAATATGGATATGGGATTTGCGTATTGGATATGTTATTGGAGTATTTGATATAGAGCTCAGGGTCTTTAGAGAGGCCTCCTACATATCCCAGTTATGGTGGGAAATAGAGTCCTCGATGTTATCTTGCAGTTTTTGGGGCTTATACACTAAAGATACACTAGTTTAGGTGTTTGATGCATAATGATGTGTTTATTTCATCCACCTAAGCCCACATGAGCCATGCTTGTTGTGATAAACAAGGGAAAATAAGGAATCAATGCTAATGCTTTGAATAAGAGCACTAGATATTGGGATTTTCCTAGATGATTAACATGGGACTCGTACCTTGAGGAGAGGTGGCCTATGTATCCTGAGTATGGTAGGAATCAAATTCATCATTGTTCCCTTTTTGTCAGGTATTACACATTGTGGTTTCCCTTATATTTGGGGCTTACACATTTAGGAAGGGAAACACCATGAAGTCCTAAGATGCCCTATTGATCAAGGATAGATTATATGTTGTCAGTAGTTAGGGCTTACACTCTAAGGATTCTCGATTTTTTGAGGATTACACCCTAAGGTTTCCCGCATGGTTTACCCATTCTTTAAATGCTGGAAGATTAAAGAGGGGTGACGGTGAAAATGATGTTCTATCTAAGAGCATGATATTTATGGGGGTAATATGAATGAATGACCCTGAATCATTAACGACACATATCCTATCAAAGGGGGATGTGTATGGAGATGTCCTAGCAGAGATCCCCATGGTTTGAGTCAATGTAGGTTTTATGAATAAAGTTGGAATGTATTGGTGAATTTGTCAGACATGTATTGGACATTTACATGGCAAGCCTTGATTGTCCACCCGATATGTAGGGGCACTAATCTGGCATGGTTGAAATATCCGTGGGAGTTTTCCTGAGGAATTCTCATTCTTCAGATGTCTTCAAATGGGTGAATAAGACATGCCGAAGATGCTTCGCATGACCAAATTTTAAATTTCAGGGGTCTCGTGCATGATTGAATGAACTTCTTAGGTGGATTTAGTTGACCTAGGTGGACATGTCTGAGGTGCTTTACTTGAGCAGAGAAAGAATGTCTAGCTATCTTGTCAGGAGGGCTTGTGGAGCCATGTTGTGGACTTCTTGGGTGCATCACATGTCTTTTAGAGACACAAGTACCTATCTCCTCCTCCTTTTGGTCTCTTTTGTTTTATTCTACGAATTATAGAGGTTACCTGAGATTGTATGAGTAATACATATGTTCTTTTACTTGATTTCCCATTAATGATTTTCATGACCAATATGGGTCATGTGGAGGGTACATAAGTATTTCATTGACAATTTTATTCTTTTTTCCTCAGGGTGTTGCAAAGTTTCTATGGCTTACGCATTGATTCCCATTCAGTAATGTGAACATTTCCAAGTGTTGTCAGATGACAGTATGTATGCATCCATGGATAATCTCATGATCATTCTAACATGTTGATGACTTTTTCACAAGGTCATCTTGATTTTTGCAGTGCTTGTCTTGTGACAATGTTGGTGTGTCAAGGGGGTATTACCTCATCAAATGGGTTTCCCTATGTGTTTTTGCATGACGATGATGCCATATAGAATGGTTCTCATGTTTTCAATATGAATCCTCCATGACTTTTCTGGTGATCAAAGTGACATGCCAGAAGCTAACTAAGAGTGTTGCGAGCCTCATTAGGGATCTCGTGATTACATGTCCTCAAACCACTCAAGTGGAAGGGTCTCGCAGATGTGATTAAGCTTCTATGCTCGTTTAAGTGATGTGAGTTCTAATCAAAAGGGATCACGACCTAAATATGTATATGAAATATTTTCCTAGGGAGATGGATGTATGACTCTTAGGTGAACCAAGATCACAAACATATTGGAGGGGGAGAACCTTGTATGGATGAAACTCATGGTCCTTGTCCCCTCATGAGGGTACGTGTCTTCAGTCACGGTCTTGCGATGTTCCCAATGGTGATACATGAAGGAAGCATATCAAACCCTTCACATGCATAGATAATGGTATGTATTTCAGGGTACCATTTTTTCATGAAATTTTCATGAGCTCCAAATGGAATTTGTAGAGAAGTCTATAGATATTCATATAGGATTCATAATAATTCCATGATCATGGAAGTGGTTATTTGGTGTATATGGGCTAGGGTTTCCTCCATTATTATCCAGCATGTTGGTGGGTTCCTTGAAGGCACCGCCAAATGCCTGCACATCCGCGATCCACATGAAGTTGATGGGGTCTTGCGATTATGTCCATGTTTAAGCTTATAGGATACATATAAAAGGCCACAATGTGCATGGGCAATGGATAACACTTCATTGTGAAGGGGGTGCAAGGAACATGGGTTGTGTGATGTTATCATTCTCCATGCATAGTGAGCGTTCCTGTGGGGATCTTGTATGTCACGACGGAGACCGCTATGTCGACAGTAAGGTGTCATAGAATCTCCTCACATGAGTGCGGACCTGTGATGAAATTTACAACTAAAGACACAGCTTACGCATATTCCAATTTTGTGAAACTGAGGGTACACACATGCCTACTGATATATAGATTGAATGGGAAAGGGCCAGAGGGGCTCATGGATAGGATCTTGTGATGGATTTGTTCTAGTATTCTAGTAATTTATCATATATTTAACATAGAATAGAAGACATCACAGTGACATTAGGTAAATATCCGGCGTGACTTAGGATGTTTAACAAGTGCGTTGGGATGTTGATGATGATGTTTATATAGCACGCGCGATCACATGATTTGGATTTGTGTGGCATGGGGTGGGCTCGGTATGAACTCCTGATAGAAAGGCTAGAGAAAACAGTTAGGGTCGATGGATGATGTGATCAGAAAGAATGGATCAGTGGGTGGTGTGCTTAGACGACCCAAATTTGATTCTGTGGAAAAGGGTTTCTTCTCACATCAATATATGGCCACCCCTTCTTCTGGTATAAATTCCATTATGTGGCAGCCGTTTCCCTAACTAAAAACGGGGCCAGCACACATACCATCGGCACCACATACACTATCTTGCTTCAGGTTAATGGTATATCTCCTTAACCCCTATTACTTCATGAATTCATCTCTAAATAATGGTCTAGTAGCTAGGGGGTGGAAATTAGAACCCATAACTCCTTAGAATAAAATTCAAAATATGATGTTGGGTTAATGGTATATTTTATTAATCCCAAGGACTACATGAATACTTTTATCAATTTATTATTATGATGCATGGTATGGTCCATGGATCCATGGAGGAAATGTTCATGGTAAGGACCTTGGATCCTTGGAGGATATGTTTTAGATGCACAAAGCTGAATCACATGGGAGTAGTCAACTAAGATGATACCACATGCTCTAGCCGGGCAGTGGCTGTCTGTACATTTTTTCTAAAGGATAACCGTTCATTTTTTATGAGGGGTGGAAATTAGAACCCACAACTCCTTAGATAAAATTTCAAATATGAAGTTGGTTTCATGGTATATCTACTTAACACCTAGGAATTCATGCATGCCTTTCCCAATGTATTATTATGATGAATGGAATGGTCCTTGGATCCTTGGGAAAAATATTCTAGATGCACAAAACAGACTCACATTATAGTTTTCGACCATGATGATCCCACAGGTTCCAAATGGCTAGTGGTTGGCCATACATTTTTGCTAAGGGGTGGAAATTGGAACCCATAACTCCTTCGAATAAAATTCCAAATATGATGTCTGGTTTATGGTATATCTCTTTAACCCCAAGTAATTCATGCATTCCTTTCACAATGTATTATTCTAATTCTTGTAATGGTCCTTGGATCCTTGGAGGAAAAGTTCTAGATGCACAAAGCTGACTCCCACGTGAGTGGTCGACCATGATTATCCCTCATGGTCTAGCTTGATAGTGGATGGGCATACATTTTTGCAAAAGGGTGGAAAGAAGAACCCATAACTCCTTAGAATAAAATTCCAAATATTATGTGAGGTTCATGGTATATATTCTTAACCCTTAGGGCTTCATTCATGCATTTATAAAGGTATTATTATAATTCTTGTAATGGTCCTTGGATAATGAGAGGAAGATTGTATGATGCACAAATATAAGTTCCAACATTCTCATTTAAATGTAAAACACCTTTCATCTAATTGATATATACTTCCCTAAGATCATGTTTTTCAATTAAAAAATGATTATATCACACTAGGTAGCATAATAAATAGTTCCCTCAGGATTTACACATCTTATTTATTTTAAGATTGTCTAGAAATGATGTCAATATAAATGATTCAATTAAATAAATAATTTATTCCTTCATTTGGGTGTCTCTATAATCTATAAAATTTCATATTGAAGAGAAAAATATTGGTCTCATTCTCCTGCTCTTTCTCCTTCAAAAATATTGGAATATTTTCCTTGGGTAAATTTTGAGGATTTCAAAATCATAATATTTGTGAAAAACATAATTGAGAGATCTTTTAATATGGTATTTTAAGATCATGAATTTTTTTACATATATTTTTAGGATTCATTTAAAGTTATCTTCCTAAGAACTCTAATATCAACTACTTGTATCAAAAAATGGAGTACATCATTGCTGGGATATCATGTATGTGACCTCATCTTATTCCTTAATACATAATAATTATCCATATTGATGAATGGAATGTGACATTCTTTCAAATAGTTCTCCATGTTTAACCACATTGTATTTGGATCTCAAAAATATTGAATTTTCATGTTAAAACTTTTTGATATAGTATTAATTTTTGAGAGAAGTGTGGCGGTGAATGAGTTTTTGAATATCTCTCTTTATATTCAAACCACTATATTTCATTACCTTATTATAAGGAATAAAAAATCATTCAATAAAATTAAGAAATCATGTAGACCATGTAATAATTTTTAATGTTTGAGGAAATAGTATTTTACTTGGTTTACATAATGGGATTTGTCTTAGGAGCATGCATCAAAATAGCGTGTATGGAGATCCACCTTCTTAATATGTGATTTTTTAAAATATTTCTTACAAACATATTACTTTAATGAAATCAATGGAACTTTTGAGTGTTGTTTTCTTGGAAATAACATGCATAATACATGAATTTTATAAAGAAAACATAATCATAAACCATAATTAATCCTTTTAATGGACTCATTTTTTCCCATATTTTGATACCACACCAAATTTATTTTCCTAGGGGCATATAAAAAATGGGTTTTCTTAAAGATCAATAATGGGTAAAATAAGAAATTGAACATGAGTGATTAAGATTGATAAAACATGAGATATAATATTAGAGAATAATAATAAGTATTTGATACATAACATGTAAATGATTCTATAATGTAAAAATTATATATTCAAAATCATATCCCCAAGGATAAATAAAAATGGTGTCATAAAACATATTGATACGGTTACTCAATATAGTATTATAATACATCCAATCTCTAAATATTATTTCTTTACCCAATGCAATGAATCGTTATTAGGGCGATCCCTTCATATATATTGATTCACGCATTCCACATTGATTATGCTAAATCATTTTATCAATAAACCTTTTTTAAAAAAAATTCTTATAAAATCATTATGTGCATATGTGTTTGAAGACTAGATATTTTCATCATTATTTACCCATTAAAAGGTGATATGGGTTTAATGAATGGAAATTAAAAGTCAAATAAGTATAATTACATTTTATATAAATACCATTGAATTTAAATTGGGTTAGTTATTCCCAATAAAAAAGGGAAGTATAAAAAATCGATGAACGATTTCAGTAGCGTAACAGGTGTATAAAGTGGTTTTTGGAATCATATTATTGAAATATAATAGAAGTATCCCATATATATAAATATATTTGGATAAAAATGTGATGATAATAATTGTATGTAAAAATAATAAATTTAAAATTATAAGATCAACTATAATGGAAGTACTTGGATAAAAGGGGGAGGAATATAATTCATTACTTTATGATACAACTTTTTAATGATTGAGGATAGTTCCTTAAAACATTGAAAACACATTAGAATATATCTAGTTTGGTAAAATATTAGGTATATCATTCTTAATGGATTATGTTTTAATGAAATAAGGTGAATATATGGGTATTTATGACAATTATGGGATCATTTTTTATTAATTTTTTAATATAGGTCTTTGAATTCTAGATTTCTGGAAAATACAAAACCATTCTCTTAAAATAATGTTTTGGGTTGTGGTTTATGAAATTATGATGGTTTTTTTCTTATATTTTAGATTCATAACAAAAAACTTATATATTATTTTACTTTTTTATGGGAAAATAAATTTTCTATAAAATAATGTATATAGGACTAAAATTTCAATTTTATACATTTAAAAGTTATTTATAGTTTTTAAATTAATTTATAATTATATAAATAAAATTATATAAATAATATTTATTATTTTTGGAATTTTATTTATTTTTCTTCATTATTACATAATATTTACATTAATATGATGTCATAAAATAGAATGAAAACAAAAAACTACATTTTAGCTATTAATAGAAAATTAATTTATTTTAGAAAATTTGTAAAATTTGTCCCCTTCATAGTTTCAATGATTTTATTTTAAAAATTATATTTATAATATCAAAATAATTTCAAAGAAATATTACATTATATTTTAAATAAAAATATGTAATTAGTGAAAATAATAGTTTCTATGACATAATCAACATTTTGACCATTACAGAACATACATGGTACATTGCTGAATTATATAATTATTGATATATAAAAATATTTCATAAAAATACAATTTATTTATGTTAATTTTTATTTAATAAAACCTTAATTTATTATAAAAGTGTATTTTAATTATTATTTTCCAAAAATAAAATTATGTGTTTTTTATATATAAAAATATTTTAATCATATTCATATGATATTCAGGTGTATTTTTTATATAAAATATTAATAAAAATTGTAATGATGAAATAATTATTTCATCGCTAAAATTATAATTTCACTTTTATAATACTAGGTTCTAGATTCATAACCCCTCGTTACAGCAGCATACTTCCTAATGGTAATGTGAACAATGATATTAATGTCGTGGTGTTGATCAGCTAATAGGGATCTGGTGGTGATCTCTACTATATTGAAGTTCTGTCACACAGTGAACTAATCAATTATTTTATTCCATTATTTCTTGGCCTTAAATAAATCTTGTTGGGGTTTGGGTTGAGTCCCTACCATAATGATTAGGATAATATTTATTTACTTCCGAGGAATTCCAGTGAGACCCATGGTGGGTTTCCCCACCATAAAGACCAAGTAGCATAACTGATTGGCATGGACCGACAAATAAACGGTGAAGAGAGCTAACCTGGGATCTCCCCACACAACCTAATATCCCACTGAAAAACATAGTCCACACAATCCCTTTATTTAACAGGACCGTTTAGAATGGAATGTCCACACATAAAGCTTAAACTATCAATATATCGCAAACTAAATATAGAAACTAGACCTAGGTCCCTTATATACATGGGGGTTCTAGAATATATTCTAGCATCACTTCAAGACTATGGTTTGAGATTCGATGTTTGAAGTATCACCTTGCTCGTAGTCAAGCACTGAAAACCACTGATCGAATCTTCTTCTCCTGGTCCCACAAACAACTACACTATGATCCAACAATATCAACAGAGAAAAACACATCCCATAACCCGCTAACTCTTACATGATGTATTCTCCATGATAGGGGTCTTAGAATATGCATACACATCAACCCCATTTGATATTAATTTAGAAACATCAAAAAGAAGGCACATAAAAAGTAATTTCACATAAAATAGAAAAAATCAGAATTCCCCAAATGGAACACTTGATTTTAGTATAATATAGGCTCTATAAAGGTCCCACAACATCAACCTTCAAATTTGGGAAATAACTCAACACTGCATAATTAAACTGAACATGACAATTGTAGTCCAAGATCCGTTATAAGAGAAGGAAATATAAAATGAGTCCCAAACAACGTACAATTTTTACAAGTGATCATAGCTACCTCTTAAGACCAAATATACCACATTGATACTAACAAGAACCTTTGATTAGGTGAATCCAATGAGAGGTGAAAATACCCTTTCTAACATGGCCAACTTAAATGACCCATAACATTTAATCCTTTCCATACATGGACCCCCTTTACCAATTTCTAAAAGGACCCTCAGGAATGACATTGCCAATCATTAACTATAAAGGCTCAGGAAACTTAAGAATATAAGGCCTCTATCTGCCTTCAACAAACACTCATACACTACAATAGGTTCTTATGAATTGCAAATGAGGATAGGTTGACTCAATTTCCAAATCTTAAGAGGAATTTACTTTCATTGATACATTGGAGGGTCTGTCATTGGTGAATCACCTATGGTCGCACTTCAATCATGAACAAATTATTTATAAGAGAATTCACTATCCAAAAAGAAAACAAAGGACCCCATAAAACTGGTCCCTTGTCAAATACATAAAACACAATCAACAGTTATCAAAACACAAAATTTTCCTTTAAAAAATCAATTTATGAAAATAGAAAAAGTTTGCGGGATGCATAATCACTAATGGTGTTTCATGGGCCACAGACATGCTTGTTACCATGTCACACCATACACCCACCTCGCGTCCAACCATGCAATCATCCACTCATTTCATTTACTATCTGCTTTTCCATATATGATAATGAAAGTGGTCAGTTGTGAGAACAATAATGAAAAAAACCAAACATTTCCACAATTCTAAACTAGAACATTCAAACCACACTTCTAAAACCTTACACCTCAATTTCAAAGAATTTCAATTTCAAAACATCTTCCACTACACAACAAAACTCACATCATTCTGAACAATTTAATTAATAAATCACTATTATCATCTAAAAAATGTTTCCAGAAAACATTTTCAGAAATAAAATTCCATTTCCCCAATTGACTAGCTTTCTATAAACAATAAACATTATTTATAAAGATTCACCCTCATTAAAATCATCCTCTTTAAAAAAATTACATTAGATCACATATCCAAAACATCCATTTGGTAAATTTAGAAAATTCACATTCCATATCCACAATACCCAATAATTATTACTTGAAAATCAAATTTTCATTATTCCAAAACACATAGACATAGAGTGATGCAAGAGGAAACTAGTGTCGATGGGTAACAAGGACATATGGTTGGTGCCCATATGCCAATATATCTACCAACACATAGAGTATTCTATGAAAACATCCCTGAATCCACATGGATCTCTAGCCCTGTGATCATAGTAAGACCATTGACCCATCTTCAATTTCATTTTTCAAACAAGAAGTGACCACAATGGCCAAAGACCACATATGGAACCTGACTTCCCCTGGTGACTTGATTCCTTTCATTTGGTGTGTTGGTCAGGTACGACAGTAATGACTAGAACATCATGTCCCAAAAATCCTAGCATCTTTCTACCAAAACACGTTCCCATGGAACATGACACAAAAGAACATTACGTGTATCTCATTCAAATTTTTCACGAACCAAGATTGGTTTTAATCTAACTCAACACCCAAGTCGGTCTGTGGAAATGCCCAAAGGGTGTTCCCGATCCCCACAGGATGAAACAGGTGCTAGGGTATCAATAAAATAATTTGGGAACAATTTTACCCTTTTTCATAAATAAAAATAACTCACAATAAAAAAACCCAAATTAAAGATACACCACCAAACATGGTAATGGAATTTTTTTAGATTTAGATTTTAAAACCAAGAACATAAACCTAAAAGGAATACAAAATAATAGGATACTAAAACTCATTCCCAAAATTCATGAAGCAAGAAGAGAAACAAAAAATTATCTCAAAACTCACTACGTGATTATAAAGCATCAACCTCAAGCCATCACGACCAACACCACATGAGAAGAAAGTCTAACAACCCAAACCACCATCTCCAAAATCCTTTCCCTTACCTATAAAAAACATTACCAAGTCTTTTTACACCCAATAGTGTATTAAGAGTGTGAGATATTTCCCAGTAGGACACTACACAAATAGGATTCCATGTAGTAAACATTAAAATACAAATAACTTTCATGTTTAAAAAAATAAATGATTGTGAAAATTTTATGAAGAACTAGTTTAAAACAAAATTACATTGAATGAAATATACTTTCAAATGAAGAACAATTTAATGGTAGAAACTATAAAAGAATTTTTAGTTAAATAAACTTTAAAAGAACAAAATGTACTTAATATTGAAATTACCATCCCAACATATCTTATGAAAATGGTAAGTGCAATATAGTCAATGAGAACTAGTCATCGAAAAATCCCATAGGCACTAGCTAACAATGGGACCCTAGGAACCTCGTATCCCCGTGAAAACGTGGTATAGAAGCCACTACCAACTGTGTTCTCTTGCATGAGCCACTATTAGGGAAGACACCCATAACCTAGTGGTTTCCAATCTTCATCCATTATTTGTAATCGTTTTTATTGTCATTCCCTCAATGTGAAATCGGGATGCAACCACTTTTGAATCACTACAATACTAGTCCTAGACAATCCACCTAGAAACATGGGCTTCACTATTTGTTATCAATCAATTTTCAAATGTCACATAATACCACTTATAGAAATTCTCAACTAGAACAAACATCAGATATCATAAGCCACACCTTGCACACCAAAAATTCATTTTTTTGAAAACATATACACAGCAAGATCTTTCAAAATATGCTTCACAACTTTTTCAATAATTTATTAAACCATTATAACCATTTATAAAATAGAATCAATAAACACTTCAATGATTTTACACAAAAGGTTCACTCGAAACCCTCTTTAAAAATCAACCAATAATCAATGCTATATCAAAACTCAATTCGCTGCCCACACAAAATTAAATAAACTAGTTTAATAATTTATAAAATGGTATCAAGTAACACAATATGGAATTGCTAATGAAAACACCCAATTTCACTTAAAAGGGACACTTTAAAAATAAACTCATGCTTAATCATGTAAAATACCACAATCACACCACACATGTAATTTAATAAATGAATAAAATAATTTACGAAACACTTCAAATTAGCTCCAAAAATGTTTAAATGAAAAACACACTCAATTTCATATCAAAACAACACTTTAAAATCAACCAGACATTATAACCATGTCAAAAATTGATTCGTACTAATTAAAAAATTTAAATAGACTATGTCCACAATTTATAAAACACACTAAAAAAGCATAACATGGTTTTACACATGAATTAAAATTTAATCATATTAAGAAACCAATTTAAACCAAATCCATATCAAATTCTTTCAAAAAATAGTTTCACACTATTTGAGCAATTAAATAAATAATTTTTTTTAATTTATAAAAAAAATTATGATGCACAATAGCAGTTTACACCAAAAAAAAATCCCAATTTCACATTAAAAAATATTTTTTCAACTCAAAATCAAGGAAATTCCATTTAAATACCACTCACTCTCCAAACATGTATTTCATAAAACATTACTAATTAAACAAGAAAGCATACAAATTCATTAATTAATGTTAAAGCATAAGATAACATACCTCAGGTGTCGAAATCCCAAAAATTCAGTACGAATCCTCTACTGCACCACAATAACACCCCAAACAAGCCAAAAAAACCCATAATCAAGTAGATCAGACCCATAAACACCCGATTAAAACCAAAGAATAAACTATAAAGGAGAAGAGAACCCCTTAAAAGTGTATGAAGGTTTACCATAAAATATCACGCTGATAGGGAGGTCATGCTGGAGGTAGCTTCACCAGTAAGGAGGGTCATGTTGGACGTGGCTTCACAGGTAGGGGGTTGCACCCGAAGGGAATCCACTAGAGGGTTCTGATCAAGAGTGGGGGAACGAGTGTGGCCCAGAGATATCAGTTTTGCGCTAAGTCATCAAGGAGGGAGAGAGGCCAAGAAAAGGGGCGACCAAATAGAAGAATCATTCTAGATGGTAGTGCGTGATGGGTAGAGGGGGAAATGGTATAGGTGAAGGGAAACTCATAAAAAACAAAAAAATGAAATAAAAATAAAAATAAGCTAATAATAATAATAATATTAATAATTTTTAGAGTATTTATATTCTCAATGATAATAACAAGATAATTACAATTAATAATAATATTAATATTCTAATAGTAATGATAAATACGATAATAATATTTTTAATAATATTATTATTATTTATTAAAAGTGTTCTTTAAATTTTATTCCAATTTTCTATTTTTATTTTATTTTCATTTTATCACTCATTTCATTTTATTTATTTATTCTTAACTCCTGGAGGGATGCACAGTGGCCTGGGCGAATCCGCACAGCTTCCAAACCATGATCTTCAAGTGTGTCAGATGCTTCTAATCCTAGAAAAACATATTTCTAATTAAAAACCAATACAATTAAACCAGGCTTCAACCTGAACCTCAACAAGGATACCCATTTACAATAAAAATAATAGAATAGAATAATTTAAAATGTTTTGGTGTCAGGTGTGAAAATTTAAAATTTAAAATTATTTTGATGAAAATTAATTTTTCAATTAAAAATTAGCATTTTTCACAATTCATTAAAAACTAAAACGTCTCATTAAAATAAAAAAAATCCACCATTATCTAATTTTGACATTTTTATTTCCGATATGATGTTTATTTTGGAAAATAAAATATATTAAAGTATTAAAATTTAGTTTTAAAAGTTTTTCTCTTTTAAAATGTGATAGAACTACCAACAAAAATATATAGCTCTATTATGCGGGAAATTAGATTTTTTCTTATCTCGTGCAAATCATATCAATTTGATGAATGTAAAAAAAATTATTGAATATACAATAAATAAATTTTATTATGATCATCCACTAATAGTAATTTATTTATTTTTAAACTATATTTTTATAAAAACAACAATTTTATACATAATTGGGTTGCATATTAATTTATATTAAATTGGTAACCAATTAATTCATTTTTAATTTTTTTAAACCATATGTCTTCATAAATTTGTTAAGAGTATACATGAATTTCGTTTAATATCCCATTCTAGGATCTAGAAAACTTATGCCCAGAGCCAGTGGGTCACATGGCCTGAAATGTGCCTCCCCGTAAGCCTAAGGATGCCGAATACTAATGAGGTTGTAAAGGTGGTATGGTTGGGAGACTATACCATAATATAAATGAGGAATATGGATAAAACAAATATCTAATAATAGTGCAATAACATATAGAAATATATAATATAACATGAAAGAACAAAAGCGTAGATAATTGAACAACTGAATAATAATCAAAATCCACTATGTAGTGTCACATACGTGGATTCATGGAATATTTATCTACAAAAGGGTAACATGTAGAAGGAATATACAATAATGAAATACAAAAAAAAAATAACAAAAGTAATCTTCACTAGAATATCAATCATATCCGCAGTCCTCTACTCTAATGTTCCATCTATAAGTAAAGAGTATCAATGATATGTAGTAGGGTACTTGACCTTACCCATTCATGTAGAAAAGTAAACTACATAGGTACCAAAGTGTGCCTGATTAGTGTGTGAAATAAAATACCACTAAGAAACCACCAATAATGTCTAGAGTCTATACACTTATTGTTCATTACTAAATAGTTTTCAAGTTGAAATAAACAATCAAAATGATGAATAAATATATAATCAACCCGCTCAACTTCCCCAAGAACACTCGGTGGAACTACATTCTTCGGCTCATGGATAAAAATAATATACGATATTTAATTATATATATAGTAATAATATAGGTATTGTTTAGTTATATACTACATCTACCTATATAGACCAATTATGTGTAGACATATGTGGCCATATACGTATAATACCAGGTTCTTGTTGGACCAGGGCGTAACTCAGACATCCATAACCGGTATAAATTATCTTATAAGGTCAATAAATAGGTTAACTTTCTTACATATCATAATGAGTTGGATATTCTATTCTTTTCATTAAATATGGTTAGTGTCTCATCACTTCAACACTCTAAAAAATTGATGTGGTGTGTCATGTCGACAATCCAAATTGTATCAGTAGTGTGATACGTCATGCTCAACATCCGATGTAAGGAAGCATGAATCCATAATGACCAACATATCCATATCCATATTAAAAAATCATCTACCAAGGTTTAATCATATTTATAACAAAATATATGTGGCACTACCTATCATGTATCTCAGTAGTTAAGTATAATTACAAAAATACATTACTATATATATATATATATTAAATAAGGTATTAATTAGTAAGTGTGGCCTTTCCACCCTTTATAAATCATTAAATTTAAATCATTAAATTAATATAAAGAAAATATAATCATTATGATTGAGACATTTCATATAATCTAAAAAATTTAATTCAATAAAACATGGGTTTTCAATATGATAATCTCAAAAGTCATTTTAAAGGTGGCATGATAAATAGTGTAATTTCGTACATGGGAAATTCCAATTATATGTCTGGAAATGAAATTAATAGGTTTTTTGGGATCAATAAATTAATATAGAAAAGACGAAATTCCATTTACAATATCAGGGGAATTTTTATAAGGTGCTCGAGGCTATTAAAAAATTAACTATAAAGGGAACTACAATTCGGCACACACAAAGGGTGTCTACAACTAAAGTCAATATCCTATATCTTATATGACAAGGATCAAGGGTCATATATAATGGTGTGTAGATAATGATATTATAAATAACATATTTATTAAAAAAATTGTAGTAATTTCTTATGTACTAAACAATGGAAATCTATGAGAACATCAAAACTCTTAGGGAAAATAGAAACACCACCAACCATAGGATAATTGAGAAATCCTAATCCAATGGATACCTCATATATAAATTACGATAGAATAAAATGATGAAACTATCCAACGCCTATAAAAAAAGAAAAAAATGTTTCACCTTAATAGAATAATATATCCAATGATAAACTAAAATAAGAATGGACAGGATTGTATATCTCACGGAGATGGATCCGATTATTTGTATGGATCATGATACGGGAATGGAATGTGTGAGATATATCAAAGCCAGTATTGAATGAAGTGGCAGATCAATGGAAGAATAAATTGGCTTCGTCTACTATAAAAGGGAGTAGATGAAAGAAATAGGTTTAAAATAATAATGAGGGTAAAATGAAATTTCCCCATCAAAATAGGGGGCACACAGTTTGGCCGTATGGTTTGACTAAATAGTTCACAAACCATTATCATGCCATAGATTATGGAAAGGAATTTTACTGTTAAAGTTCATGGTTTTGTAATATGTTCACGAACCATGATAAGGTATTAGAGAAAAACCATTTATGACTGGTTGAGTTTTCCTAAAAAATTACAGTTGCCTATATGGATGGATTCTATGGATGCCTTTTATAGAAGGTATTGAAGATATCCTATTTTTTGAATCGAGATTGCTGGAACAACCGTGGTCGAACTGAATTTGGTCCACAAGATTATGGAAAAGATTTAGTTGATTTATTAAATAATAGTGACATCACCAAGATGATATAAATTCTATTCTTATCATAATCAATGTGCATTGAAATATTTATATGGTTCCCAGTTGTTTTTGATATTTTCTCTTTGGTTGGGTCATCAACGTCTTGGGAAATTGGGAATACTTATGCTATGGTCTTTGGGTCCTTTGGATATTATTGAACTAGTGGATAAAGTGGGGTACTATTTAAAACATATAGTAATTATTACATCAATCCAAAACCTGTTTCAAGTAATAATGCTTTGATAGTATCCTTCTGATCATTCTTAGGACCTGAGTTGAGAATATCTTGGTGTCGAACAAGATTTATCTTTGGCTGAGAATAAAATCTGGGCTATTGATTTTGAGATAAAGGTTCATCCAGGGAAGAAGATACAATTGGTATATGTTCTATTCTAGTATGGTTTTGAATAGAATGTGTCCTCGGAGTGTGATGAATAGATGGCAAAATAGTGGCCTCACCTCAATGATATATAATATTATTGACATGAATTCCATGAATCAAAATTGTTTATTGTGGTGAAGTTATATCATCATGGTACCTTAGTTCAGATAGTTCATGACCCTTTCTTTGATAATAATAGATTTGGGACTTTCATGGGAAGTTATATGATAATTTTAAGAAATATTTGGGATCCTTTGGGGCCTTCCATGGTTGGTGAATGCTTATGGGCAACTGTGTGGTTTTTCATAGAAAACTGTTCACCCTATTGAGAGTGTTTCATGGGTGAAAAAATTATTTTCCAAATCATGAATCCGCCCCTCCAAACCGTGAGCCCTTGGACTTAGGTGGTTTCTATAATTTTCACTGTTTAGTTTAACTATACATCTAATCCATGAATGATTTTCAGAATCACAGTAAGGGTTCATATTTAGGGAGAATGACTACTACTAATTGTATAACCTAACAAAGATAATCATATCCATGATATATTTACCCCATGAAAACTTAAGTAAAAATTAAGAGACCCCCTTATAAGATACCTCACACCACTCATATTTCCCAAATAATTTTTTCAGGATCAATAGAGGAATTTTTGATTTGTAAATCTCTTTTCTTACGAATCAATGTCCTAGTTGAAGATCTGATCCATTTTCATCAAGTGGAAATCCTCTCATTTAATTTAACCTGACAGAATTTTTTCCCCTTATTATAGAGTTATATTTCATTATATTACTAATTGAAATAATCTCCATTACGATGGATCATGATTCTAGGTTTCATTCATTGATCTCCACTACCATCATTCTTTTTTGGTGGATCTCACTTTATTTGTTATGTTCTTTTGAACTTATGATAAAATGTATGTGGTTACATAAGTATTTACACTACAATTAAAAAATCATTTTCTTTATTGATCTTAATTGAATATGTAAATTTTTTTAAAATCGTGACTTGACATAAATTGATATGTGATTTGAAAAGTGAATGGAAATTGTGAAAAACTACAATTTTAATGAAATTGAAATTATTGGTTAGTTTTTTATAAAAATTATGTGATTAGTTGAAAAGTGATTTTATTAAATTATTGATTCAATACTATTAAGAAAATAGACTTAAATTGAATGATGAATTGGAATGGAATGAATTTGATTAAACCCTATGATTGGTTTTAAAAAAACACATGTTGAAGACCAAATTATGGAAAATGAATTGTGAGTGATGAAATTAATTGAAATTATTTTGTTTCCAATTATTTATTGATTGGTTGGTTGAATAACATGTGAACCTAGGTGATTAGTTTTTAATTATTACAAGTATAATAAAATTCTGACTCCTTGGCAATGGATTTATGATGAAAATAGTAACTAAACTAATTTTGACATGATTTACTATGATAGTTCCCATAATGGGTTGTTGTTTGATTACACCAATGGATTGATCATTTGGTAGTGTTCAAACGTATCATGATTCCTAATGATTATTGAGAAATGTGATAGTTATAATACAAAAAATCTAATGTACCATAGGGCTTATTAGCTTGTTTCTCTGTTTTGATTGACTTTATTTTACAATACATTGATTGCAGATCTATTTGATTTATTAAAATTCATTTTTAAAAATTATTTTATATAAAATTTTCTTTTAATACTATTTTCATATCTTTTCCGCCATTCTAGGTTGAATTCATTTTTTCAAAATAATTAAATTCCATTCTAATCAATGTTTTTCTTTAAATTGAAATAAATAACGGGTTATTGATGTGATATTGTTTATGTAACAGTATTGAGACCTTGATCTACTATTAAACCTACCCCTTACTTTTCCTTTTATGATTTTAAGATTACATATTTTTTAGGTCAATAAAAAGTTGATGTTCCAGTAAGAGGTGGTAGATGTTCCTGATCCCTAGGACTTGGAGTGATGGAGGAGAACAGTGGAGATGTTAACCACCTATTACATGGTATTTCCATGATTTTATCATTATCATTTTTGTGTCCTTGATGATACACTGTATTTTTTATTGTTTCATATTCTTGATTGTGGTACTATATCCTTAAAGAGTGTTGATAGGTCATGTAATATCATTTTTCTTCTATTATTTTAGGAGAAAATAGTACCTTTTTATTTATGTATGATTCTAGGTTCTGGTCAACAGCCCAAGGGGATAAATAATAACCTTTCTTATTTGTTACTATTTTATTAGGTATCCGTGTTCATTGGTATTAAGGTTTTTTATAAATTTTTATATTCTAAAAATGATTTTACTATGTCCCTATTACAGAAAAATAGATATAATATGCGATAAAACAATTTGTGAGCTACATAAATTTATTTATAATCTAATGTTTAATCAAAATAAAATATTATAATTTAAACTATTTTGAGGAAATGGTATATAAATCAACTATTATAAATTAATTATGAAATGGAAAAGGCTACAGGTGATGTAACTATTGTTCAATGACTCATCATTATTCATAGTTTTTAAAATCACAATACACTCATGATTAAATTTTATTTGACTTGACATTTGTTAAATGAGTTTTGTGTTGTATAAGTTTAATTTACATTAATTTACTATATAATGATATGATTTCTAATGATATGGTATGTTTTATTGTTGAGATTATCCACACCTATTATATATTACAGTGTTGTGATTGCATGATCTTTAGATGATATAGATAGAGACTACATCTTACAAAAAATGGAATATTGTATTCAATGTTGTCGTAACTGTAAATTGACGTTTAATAATTATCCATTGGAGGTATTTATAGTGGGGTATATAAAAAGAAATAACACATCTAGTAAAATGAGATAAATAATTTATTGATTACACAATATTAAATCTTATTTTGGGTCATATCATTGTTGATTGAGTGGTTTCACTTATAGTTTTATTGTCTGATTGGATAACTATATTTTTTGAGGAATTCATATAAAATATCATAGTATTTTATAAATGTTTTATATTTCAATAATTCATGGTTGAGAGGGATCTGAGTCTAGGAACTAGAGAAATATTTTTCCATAAGAAATTAAATATTTTAGAGATAGAACCTATATTTTTAGAACCATGGTGTTCAACAATGTCCTTATGTCAACCAACTTAATATTGTTAAATCAACGGGGTACTCATTGATATAGTGAAATGTTTCTAATTTTTATATTTAGGATATTATTATTGTGTAATCCATTGGTTCTGAGAAACATTGTTTGAGAGATTTTTATTAATGTAACTTGGATACGTTGGTTCATTTTTTCAAAAAAACATATCACTTTTGTTTAAAAATGAAGACTTATCTTAATAAGATTTTTTCTGAAAAATATATTTTAGTGGTTTATGGGTTATTATTGATAACTATGTTTTTCCAAAATTTTATTTTTATTTTATTTTCCATATAATTGTTGTTTCTTCAACCATTGTAGAATTTTTGATGGATTACTAATTTCATTGATTTTTTATTTTTTTCTCCAATACAATATCTAATTCGGATATATTATATTTTCCTTGACTATTATATATTCCAATGAACATGATACTTGTGTAGGATGGAAAATATATAGTCACTGTTAGACTACAATTCAACCCTCCCAAAAAACTCATCTATAAATTCTTATCTATGATAACATATGGTATCAAAGTAAGTCTATATACATGACTGTGAGGCTGATTTTTCCTTCTATTCATAATTAAAAAAATATCATTGTTTTCATACACTAAAAATAATAGGGACATGTTTTTTTAATTTTCATATGGATGGAATTTTTTTTGGATATATTGATAATTTGAATGTGAAAAAACTACTAATATTTTATGGTCATGGATATGAATACTAGAGTGACAAGGTGGAAACTATTAGGATAAATACCAGTGTCGATAATATTATCGTTCTTACTAGAAGTTGATAAATTCTAGAGAAATATATTTATATTATTAATCAAGAAGAATGATTCACGCTAGTACGTAAATTTTATGTTATAAATGAAATAATTTTTGTGATCCAATGAAATATCTATTGTAAGACCACACCATTTCACTATATATCGTTTCTTTAAATAAATTCAATGTGTTCAATATATTTCACCACATAGAACACTGAATTATGATGATATGTGAAATATGATATGAATATTATTTATACAATTATAGAAATCGTAATAAATCTTGTAGATAAAAAATAATACACAACTAAAATTGAATACATTTAGTGGTTAAATAAATAATATGTTTTTGTATAAATATGGATTATTATTTCTAAAATAATTATTTATTCAAATTATTATATAATTTATACTAATAAATTTATTTTAATAAATTTTAAATATTATTATTATTATTTATATTACTATATTACCATTATATAAATTATATTTTTATAAGAACTAATATTAAGAATCCATTTTAATTTTGTTTTTCCCCTTAAAAATAAATATTCATTATATTTTATATATCCATTTAATTTTTAAATTTGAAATTATTAAATAATAAATTAGAAAAATTAACTACCTTTTTTGAATTCAACGTTCCAAAATCAGCATAGGAATAATTGTTGATATTTTTATGAAAATGTTGAAATTTTTCGGTGAATAGTAAAAATTCCGACTTTGCAAATTCAATTATTTTAAACATTGTTCGAATAGAAGAACGATTTCTATTTTTCGAAGCCATTTTTTATAAATAAATTTATATTTATAAATATTACTAAATCATTTGCGAAAAAAAATCGAATTTATAAAACCCATGTTTAACATTATAAAAACTAAACAATATATTGATAATAATTTTTTTTAATTAATTATTTTGTAACTAGGTGAAATTATTTTACGAGATTCATTTAGAGACACATAATCACACTGTGTTTCATAAAATAAGAATTAATTTTATTTAAAAAAAAGCAAATAATTTTTCCCTAAACAGAACATTTATCTTTAAAAACACACATTCATTTTTAAAATGATTTTCTATGTGTTACATGCGCTAATGTTAAATTTTTTTATTATACATAAAATTTTTATTCAATAAAACTTATTTAATGTTTTAAATAATTATTTATAAATTATTTACTAATTATATTTTCATTTGTAGGAATTAAAAGTAAATTACAAAGGTAGAATGTAGTTACCATTGTAAAAACCGAAAAATGGTAAACGTGAAAATTCATTTAGTAAAAGACATTAATTTTTTTGGTAACCATATGTATAATGAATGGATTTTGATGAATCAAATATCTGATTTCCACACTAATTATTATCCACTATTAGATCTACATGACCATTGAATGATGACTTTAAATTTTATATTATTAGAAAAATGCCACTCAACTCCCTTATAGAAGTTACCCCCCACATCTTCAAAAAATTCCACAAATATAAAATTAGACCAATTTCTACCCATATATCTCCCAAAAACACATATACACTTTATATATTATTTGTAATTCTTGAAAACCAATTATCATATCTATAGTTCATTTTCCAAATGGGTGATTCCATTTAGTATTGTAAAATTTTCAATTACTCCATTTTATATCCATTTAAATTTTTTTCTTATTTTTACTTAGCATATAATCAAAACATGGTTGAATAATTGCATAATTATCATATTTATGATGAAATTTTATCATTCTTACGGAATAACCATTTTTTACCATCCTCCCAAATATTAAAAAAATAAAATTCCACTTGTGTTATGAGTGGACTACTAACTCCCTAAGAAACATGCTTTATTTTAATATGAACTCAATAAAATGATAGTTAAAATCAGATATTTAAAGAATAAATATTATGTTTAAAACATAATTATTATTTTGAAACTATAAACCAATTCCTTCTTACTTTGTGTTCTTTGTAAATGAAGTTATGAAGCATCCCTACTTGCAGACTACCGTCTTCATGAAAGTGAAAAAATAAAATTGTAATCAAATATTTATAAATTTCTAATATTATGTAACAAATTTAAACTCTATAAGAGTTATAATTATGATTTTATAATAATCATATTAAACAAAATTATTCACTTTATTAACTATAATGATCCATATATTATAACTTGTTCTTGTTTGGTTCGTTTAAACCACATACTTCAACAACGATATAAATTTATATCATTTATGAATATGGAAAAATAAATAGTAGTTTTATTATAAATTAGTGAGATCATAATTATTGGTTTTTTGTTCTATAATGGTAATAAAAACATTACAATTATGATTATTGTATAAATTTTTTATTCATTATAAATTTCCAAAACAACCTCAACACCAACTTAATCTCCCTAAATCATAACCAAAAACCTTATGAAAATAGATTTTATTGTTATGAATCATTATATAAAATATATTTTAGTACCTTTAGTGACATTATAATAATTAATCATGTTTTTATAAATAAGGATTGACACCATCATTTTCAAACTATTACTAAAAAAATAATGAAATGCAATAACATTTGATGATTGAAATAAAATATAAATAACTATTATATTTATAGTAAATTATTATAAATTAATTTTATAAAAGGTTAAATATATGAAATATTCTCTCAAATATATTATTAAAAATATTTATTTTTGGTTTAGAGGAGGTTAAATCATGTTCTCCAAAAAATGATTAAAGGTAAGGGTTTTTGTATATAAATTATTATTTTTTGAGATATGGTATGTATTCACAACTTATTTCATTTTTGTTGTGTATAAATTGGGAATGGATTTATTTTATCATAATTATTTCCTGAAAAATAAGTTATTTACATTATAATATCATGTTCTACCATTCACGTGTTTTAATTAAAAAATAACAATGATGTAAGGGTGTTTCTTTTGAATTTTATTTAATTGTGACATATTATATATACATACATAATTAAAATTAAATGATTTATATAATAATTATTAGATAAAAAATATAATTGATTATATTTTATTCATGTATTTTTATATTTAATTTAAATTTCTCAATTCATTTTGTTTTAATTAAAATTATTTATAATCAATTACGGGTTTCTTTACTTAACATCTTTTATTGAGTCATATTTATTCTTCATTGATTACTGCTTCATAGGATGGGTTTATTTTACTTTATTATTATATTATAATTATTTTCCGATTTGTTTTCAAGGTAATTATATATATATATATATTTATTAAAAAAATTGATGATATTAATAATAATTGTTTTTGTGTCTAAATAAACCTTTTTCCTTCTATATCAATAATCACTCCTACCAATAAAGTTATAAATTATTAGTTTGGAATAAAAATAGTTTATATTTATAAGGATAATTAAAATTCTCTTTACTAATTATCAAAATTATTATTTATGAATCTATTTATAATGTGGTATTCAAAAAATTTACATTCTAAATATTGTGAAGGATTTCTTTTATAAGTTTTTATTTTTTTTCATACAATCCATAGTTCATATGGAAAACATTTAATTAATTTTATTTGATCTATCATATGGATTTCATTTCAACTGTTATTTTAATAATTATTTCATATTACACTCATAGAAATTATTTTTTCAGGTGATTATTAATTTATTATTTTTATCATAATGTAGATAAGCATTTTCGAAAATATATTTCTCATGGTTTCATTTTGACTTATCACATTAAATTATATAAATCCTATAGATTTAATTATCCTGAATCATCCTTCAAATAGTTTTATGAAATGATCCATTTTGGTGATTATAAATTGGTATTAATCAATCTAATCAATGAAGTCAGTTTATGTGATACCATTTCGAAATGGAATGATAACCATTTTCCTTCTACGATGTTATTATGTCTTGAAATATAATTGAATTCATGTGGAACATATATATATATATAAATATTATGGTAAAATATGGTCATATGTAACTCTCCAATTAATGGAGTAAATTTTTAAAACTTCTAAGATAATAATGCGAAATAAGTAATAATGTGTGATAAAACATGTGAAATGGGTTGTGTTACCGAGTCAAATTTTGGAAAGAGGACGTAATTCTTAATCCAGTAATGGAAAATTGAAGGGGTTATATACAAAGTACCAAACATGATCCACTCAGAATTAATTGAACTTGGTTGATCATATGTCTGAAAGAACACCTCCCATTACCTTATAGGTTGTTGACTTGAAATCAGGGTCTAAAGTCGTATATCCGGAGACTACACCTTCATGATTAGAGTGAAAGACATTAGGGTAATTGATAAAGTAATGGAAGAAATATAATATAATAATAGAATAATAATTCATCTAATGGTAATGATCAAATATGTAACTAATAAAAAGAACCACATCCACTATCTTAAACAAGTGATGTGAGGATTTTATAAAAAAATGAAATCAGGGTTAAATGGATGCTAACGAAAATTACATTACAAGTATAATAATAATATGAAACGTATCAAATCCTTTCCATGAGTATCCTATGCACCAACTAAATTTTCTGTTTCCAATATATCATCCTAATTGATAATCAAGAATACAAAACATGGTGATTGTCATTCTCTCTATCTACATCCATGAGTTATATCCAAGTGTGGATTGGATGTTGAAAAATTGTGTGACAAAAACTAAGCATTCCAGCACAAATTGTGCCTCGCACTATACAGTATGTGAATATACAATGAGACGTGTGTAGGTAATTATCAATGTAAATTAATAAAGAAATAAACCATTCCATTCAGGTTTCCTCATAGAAAACCTGTCCAACACTACATGTTTTGGCATAATCACGAGTGTCGTTGTGAATTTACATATTAGGATTATGTTTAGATGTTGGAAATTGTGGTATATAACCAATAATTCCATGAATAATTATAAGAATGTATGTTTCATAATGTATATGTCCCTTCAATTTCATAAACTGGTGAAGTCCATAGGGGTGTACCCTTCAAAAATCAGCATAATGGGAAAACACAACCCATGCATTAGGATCATTCTTTATGTATCACTTGTTCTATAATTGAATGGGGTAAAGTTGGTTACCATGGAGGTATATAATATCAGGAATAAACCCTAGAGAATCATCCATGGTATTCAATTTATTTAGTATCTAGATATATAGGTGAGACCTCAATTATAATCACGAGTATTCACATCCATAGGAAAATGAATAAATCCATTTGTGCTCATTCACTAGAAATATGTACAATAAATTGGTGTCACCACGTGATCCCATCTGAGTAAAACCTCATTTGGAGTCCAAGTATCTCTAAATGAATTCCTCACATTTAAATTTTTTAATGTTCCATTAATGTAATGAATCATTATATAATAACCAATTAAGTCCCCATAATCATAACAATGGCCAAATTCACATTTCATAATTTATAATGGGATAGGTTAAATGATCATTCTATTTACCTTTCAATTATATTAGTTATCCATGATTTTTATTGAATATATTCAAAGGAAATTTATCAAACCATAGAGAGTGGTTCAACTAAATAGAATAGGAATATAAGTCCTAAAAATATATCATTTTTTTGTTTTATTTAATTAAAATATTTAATTTCAGAATTTCAATTTTACCCACCACAAAAGGTTGGTTAATTGTAATCCAAGTCATACCATTTTTCATCCTTTAATGTGACACACCCAAATGGGTGGCTCACACCAAAGTAGAAAATATTTGTTGATGTATCCCACAAAACAATAAAAACATACAAATGATGCCAACATTTTAATAATTTAATTTTAAATTTTAAGGGTATCATATGGAAAGCTAGGAGAGTAGTATGACGATGCAAGATGTAAACACACCAACTTATAGGGAAAAGTACAAGACTGCCTAACTAAGTTGGGTATCTGACTCCTAATATTTTATTATCCATTAACTGATTGTAGAATGGGTTAAATTAGACAAATAGATGAATTCCCTGATAACATGGAATATCAATTTTAATAGATTTATCTTTCCATGTAGTGAGATAAAATTATAAAGGAAAAAACATTAATTGAAAGTGATACTATGAAAGATCTCACTCGACAGATTCTACTTGAATAAAATATTGTATGGAGGAGGTATCACAATGTCAATGTTGATAGGTAATGGATAGTTCATATTTGAAGGTGGAGGTGAGGTGAAAATGAGGGAAATAAAAAGTAAAAGTAATGTTAAAAGTAAGAACGGGAAAAGGTAATATCAACAATTTTTAATGGTTGTAGAGTTTGGAAACATGGATGGCCTAACTGTGTGGAAACCTTGCGCTGTAATTTTGTGAGTGGGATCCCACCCTATATGTCTATTCACATTAATTGAAACCCATCTTGAACTTAAGAATGCACACTGTACAAGATTCTCCCCCTTAAATAGTTTGGAATGTGGTTAAACATACCATGAACTAACCATGTATTTCACATATGTGACACACCTACACCATTTCGAATATCCATGAACCATATACAGTATGGTTAGTTGACTATGTACTTCCTCCTACAAGGATACATGATTAATCTAAATAGTTACTACAAACCATATGCCAACCATTCAACATTTTTTCCTCATGAAACTAGAACATTGAGTTTCAAAAAATTCCATAAATCTCTAGAACTACTTTTAAAAATTATAGGAACATTTATTAGAATAAAAAAACTATTTTAAATAGAATTATGATGGATCTATAACACTATGGAAGGTCAGGATTTTACATCATCTCCTCCTTAAAACACTTTCTCTCTATGTTTCCATTCTAAGGGTGGTAAAGAATCATTTAAGAATGGCTCATGACACAAAGCACATACATCGACCAATAATTAACAGTGATCTCTCAATACATAGACTTGTTTTAATACCACTCATAATAGTGGAACTGCCCAATTTAAAAGAGCCTTAGTTCTCTAATCCATTAAACATACCAGATATTCCTCAAAAGAAGTATCAACATCCAAGTAAACCTCATCATGCCAAATAATATGAGATGGGTATGAATAGTAAATATTAAGTTGTGAATCATGGATGAAGTCATTAATGGACTGGTACCTATAAGGTAACAAAAATAAATAAGCTACCAGCCCAACACTCTCCAAAATCATACAAGGTCCAACGAACAATGGTTTCAACTTCCCTTTTTTATGAATACTTTGATTTGGCAATCTATAAAAAAAATATAAGATGAAAAATCCCCCCAAATCAAACTCCATAGGTTGGTTGATATTATTTAATTAATACATAATCCTTGTAGTGATGCTTCCCCTACATTTAACCACCACATGGGTTAAGAACATGTCCAACCCTATAGGGTCCCATAAATGTCCATCTGTATCATTTATTAAAAACATACTTCTACAAACATTTGGAAAGTGTTAAATTTTTATCCCACAAAACCCCAAAATCAAGGATATATGCTCAAAACATGTCCTCCAACACTCTTATTGTACACCCAGACTGTCTATCAGTCTGTATGTGATTAGATATAGTCGAAGTACGCATGAACACAGATCCTTAGGAAATAACTACTATATCCATGATGTAAAATGAACATCTCTTTCCAATATAATAGTATATGGATCTTCAAAAACTAATATGATCACCTTGACATGTGGCCTACCTATTTAATCCACTAAAATGTTCCATAAAATATGTAGTAAGTGGGAGTTCATTATTAGTACTCCATGATTAACCATTATACATCAATTCCTTGTGGTGACCAAGGTAAAACCACTACTAAATCTATAATGATTAAATCCCATTTCTACTAAGGAATGGGAAACAACCACAAAATCTTAGTAGGTTTCTAGTGTTTATATTCATCTGACTAATTGTTAAAGACCTGGTAACAAATCATGTTTTCTAATTTTCCATCCCTAGAAACAACTAACGGTGGATCATATCAAGGTATATCATCGAAATATTGGGATGTACTGCCCATGATGAGGCATGAAATGCTCCCATAATGTCTTCTAATATATTTTATGGAAGATGGATAAGTCCATGAATAAGAAAGGTCTCATCACCAACAAGGGATCAACCAGAAGATGAGTCCTTTCTTGAAAAACTCTCCCATAGGAAAAGTTCCATAGGTTACTAGTTTTATATCATCTTTACCCTCTCTCTAAAAAATTAAATAACTACCAATGATTCTAGTAAATTATTTTCATTTGGGACCTGGACTTCCATGTACATCTTAGAATACAAGGCCATATATTTACACTCACTACCAGACTCCTGAACAAATTCCATCTTATTTGTACTTACAAAAGTGTCGTCCACCCTATTTCCATTTTCAGGAATATTGAAATGGCTAAAATCAAACAACATTTGGTGCCCCAATCTTGTTCATTATGAATGTTTCAATTCACGTTGGGTAAATATATACCTAAGGATATTTTAGTTCACATAAAACACCATGTTCTCTCCTAGTAGATAGTGTCACCAATAATGTATGTAATACACCACTAATTAGAGATTGGAGTCATGTGTCATGTAATTTGGTTGGTGAAGTGACAGTTGGGGAGACTTGTAAGCCCATGACTAGAACTCCTTGAATTATAACTTCTCCAAACTCGAAGTATGATTCTTCTTAAAAATCATTTATCAAATACCTAGACCATGTTGAATTAGGATCGGTGCTGAATTGAATCAATATTTTAAATACTGAATGGAATACTAACCTGCCTATGACCATAGAAATTTCACAACTATATTTTTCAATATCATAATAAGTGCTAAATGTTATAGTAAATCCTGAATAAAATACCTATATAACCATCTAGCCTAATAATACACCACTTGTCAAAGATGTTCTTCGAGTGATGTAAGGAAACCATGAATATCACCATATATAGGTCAACAAATATTCTTGAATTTTATATGATGTTACATTATAAGTGAACCTTGAAGATCCCACAGTGGATGTTTTTTGGTTGAAAACATAGAAATTATCTCTCAGTGAACTCAATATTATATCAATGTTTTTGGAATGAAAATTCCCAATGTTTTAGTAAACCAATATGTCATCCATTAAAACAACCACAAAAGAATATTGATATGTGTAGAAATCCAAATTCCTTAGATATGTAAAAACCATCAGTGTGTTCGTTAAACCAGACAGAATTACTAGATACTCATCTAAATAATAAAAAATATTAAAATATGTATGTGGTATGTTTGAATGTATAACTGACAACTGATAATAGTATGACTATTAATATTATTTGAGAACACTTGAGCTTTTTTGACTTTGTCAAAGTGGCCTTTTATATGAGGTAATTGATACCGATTCTTAACAAAAATTTGGTTCAATTTATTGTAATATATAAAGAGCATGATGGTTGCATCTTCCATCCAGGTAAAAAGGATGGGTGGAACTCAATGTGAATTTTTAGGTCATATAAGAACTTTGGATTCCAAATAATATAAATATCTCTTTATCTACTATATCTCAATAGTTTCTATCTGGTTTTTAGGAATTTATATTAGTTCTTGTTCACATTGGCTCAATTATAAACTATTACTCTCATTTAAGATGTATTCTAATGAAGTCATCCAAGAATTAGTCCGTAAAGGATTCATCATGAGTGGGAAATCGATAAATCAATTCCCCTAATCACCTAGAAACATACTAGAAATATAGTTAATCACTCACTCCAGCCTATGTTTCTCAGGTCGAACACATCTTTCCTAGAAATCCCATTTCCCTGGGATAATATAATTACATCCTTCAATTTATGTAAAGGATAATTTTTTGTGATAGGAATCAACATGATTGTGAAAATATTCAAACAATTACAAATAGGGAGTGATGTAAAAACTATAATCTCAAGGATAAATAGGTTTTATGATAAATTATAGAAATCTTTTTCAAGTACGAACAACATACACATTCATACAACTTCTTATTTAAATCCCAATAGAGTATTTAGAGTCATCACTCTACAAAATTATTTGATCACAATGAAAAGGTTTTTTATAATATTTAATGGTATAAATAAGTTGGAAGAACCTATGTGAAACATGGTAGACACTAATGTAGAGGATTCTAAAATTCTACCTCAAATTGTGGACAGGTCCGTACTCTGCTCTATATGTATAATCTATACTACAAAAATCAGGCATGACCCATGAACATGAGCTGCAACATGACTACCCAGAGTAGGTCTACTCTTCTAGATATTTATATAAAAAACATGGATTCCCATCCTATTCCACCTCATTGGACAATATATATGGTGTTACTCTAGATACTAGATTGAGGTGGTGTTGTATATCTTGACCTTGGACTGAGAGTCACTGATGATATCCCATCACTAGAAATAGGAGGATAAGAACTAAAATCCTAGAAAATAAGACCAATATTTCTATAGAACAACCACTTAAAAGCATCCTTACTATATGGGGACCTCGTGTTTACTAAGTAACCATATTTTTGATTGATAAATTGGATACCTGGGTGCACAATTTGGACACTACCACCACTATGAGAAAGAAGAAAATGGAGCTTCCAACTGCTGGTCAAAGTATTATCTTTTCTGGATATAGAACCACAATGGCCAAAAAGTTCTTATTCTCTTAGATTCTACTCATTGGTAAGGATCTAGATCACTATTTTGGATACAATACTCAACTAAAATACATTTACATATGAATTTATGTAATACATGAGCCCATACTCAAATATCATATCCCTTGATAGCTCTTTAATAAGGAGAGAATGATCTAAATGATGAAGCACCTTAAAATGAGTGAATTAGATTTTAACAACTAAAGTGGCTTTCTCTTGGTGAATAATCTCTATAGCTTAGTCAGATGTCAGTGTTTCAAGAAAAAAATAATCAATGACATCTATATGAAAATTCCTCTCGAAAATTAACCAACATGGTCCAACCTAGTTCATTACATACCACCTTCTCATGGATGATATTACAATATTATAATCTATAATATTTATCATCCTTTCAAGAGGCATCTCAATATGATCAAAGATATATTACATGACCTATATCCATGAAAAAATATCCTACGGACCACATACCCTGGAAAAGTTAATAGGATGCTACTATGGGATCTTCCAGGTCAACTCTTCCATAGAGGAGGTAGGTTGTGGAGGTCTATAAATAGTGTTCACTAACTGAAATAATCCATCTCAAAATTGGACATAAACACATAGATATGGAATACGAGGTTGTTTCATGGGTGGAATTGTAGTTTGAAATACTATTGGCTCAGGGAAATCAACCCATGAATTATGGTTGTCCCCACCCTCTTATCATGCGACTCAAGGAAATCATTGTAAAATATGTCAACAAGTATAATCACAAGACTCTTTATAATATTTGATATCATAATATATCACATTTATAATAAAAAGAAGTGTAAAAGTATTCTTACAAAAAATTCACACCCAAAATCCTTCTACAAATTTTAGGTATAAGTTTTATAGATGATCAAAAAATATCACAAGATATACTCCCATCTTCTAAATACTATAGCCAGGTCAATGGTATGTTCTATATTTCACATCTGATGTTCTAAAATATAGAGGGTCAATTACATATTATAGAGGGAAAACACCATTACATTATAATTGGAATCTATAATTAATGGAACCCATCTTATTTATGAATTAATATTGATTAAGTTATAAACATATATATTTATCAGGGTTCAGTTAGATGAATTTACATTCCCATCTTATAACATCATAATTGTATAATTTACAATTGGAATGTCATGTAACTGCAACTAGGAATATTATATCCAATATCAGTATGTAAAATACCATATATGAATATTTTTTATTTTTTTCATGGTTGGGGCCGATGCCTCATTTATAATTAAAGAAAAGAAACGCCCTCTTTAAATGGGTAGAGGGAGACCCATTTCATAGCCCGAAGGCCTAGTGGGCATTTAGCCCATTACATTGCCCGTAGAACCATGTTTTTTGACCAAGGCCCATTCTGTGAATAGTAATGCTACATTGATCAATTACAACGATGCTTTAGAATATAACTCTGTTTCATACTATGATAAGGATAAATGATAACTCACAATGATAATAAAATGAAAAACACTTGTGTGTCACCCAATGGTGAAATTAATACAACTCTAATAGGAACAACCCTGAATAATATCTCCCATATATAGTAATTTATCTTTTCCAAGTATGTCAATTAGCTACTCTCATGCAATGGTTCATTTACAAATTTTGAAACATTCCCATTATTCTAATTAAAAACCAAAAATAGTATGAAAAATATTAATAAAGATATCATTGGTATCACTTTAAAGCATCACAGAGCCAATTCATTCAAAAGTAACTGGCCCCAATTAGCCACAAGACCACAAGTGTACCTCTTAGTATGCTAGAGGATGTTAATTAATAGAGGTGGTCTATGGTGGTATAGTATTTATAATATACTCCCATGATCAGAGTGAAACATATACTTGATAACATATATGTTAGTGGAAGAAATATTACATAATAGTATAAAATTTAATATACTAGGTATATAGATAAAAACAGTAACCAATAAGCATAACCACATCCCCAATCATATAAAAAAGATTTCATAATGCTCTAAAAAATGAAATTTAGTATTTATAGTAACATGACTATACTAAATTTAATGTACAATAGAAATCAAAAAAAGACCAAAAGCAATCCCATGAGAATCATGATCACTGGATTAGTCATCTACTACAATGATCCCATCCTAACAGGTAATCATGAATCCAAAACCTGGAACTTACCATTGTTCCTTAACATCTAAGAGTTATATTTGGGAAATAATTAGTGTCCTAGATAGGGTGTAAGTAAAACTTAGTATGCCTCCACCATTTATTTCTAGCATTATATGGTCTATGAATATAATATAAGTAGTTTTCTAGTAATAATCGTTGTAATGAAGTAAAAAAACCATGTTGGAAGAGTGTCACGACTTGAACCGATGGGGCTTGAGATACAAATACCCCAAGCCTACCTGAAATAGGCCAAGGGATAGTGACTAGTACTATGAAAATATATCTCACACCTGGGAATAATTTTCCATAAGTACCTATATGTATTCACACATATCCCAGCCCATACAATGATAAAACATAAAAAAAACTGAAAACAATGGATGCATTAATATATAATACCACAATCAATGTAAAATAATTGTACTAGAATGCATAAAAACGAGTCCAAATAGAATCCAAACACAATCATGAAGGTAAAGTATGTCCTACTCAAAAAGAGGGAAATACCGTCGAATGAAACACTAGTATACACATCAATATTTCTATCTTAAACTATTGTCACCTACTTCTAGTCCACCAAGGAATCCACCAAAATATTTTACGTCAACATAATTTATGACATGTGTGGGAAGATCCCATGAAGGGGTGAGTATAAAAACACCATGTAGGTCACACTAAAATATCCATGAACAAACATCAAGAGTAAAAGTAAACTCAACATAGGTATATGTCTACAAAGAATATTACACTAATATCCAAATATAATCTACAGAGAAACATATCCTTCAGGTAAAGATCACAACTATAAAGCTATCCTTATATTCCTACATGAATTTCCCACACAATGCTCATATAGGAAGACCCACTCCATAATCTATAATATTATTTACAACACTAATCAAATATTTAAATCTTCTAAGGAATAATCATGAATGAAAGTGAGAGGGTTTATCCGAGATAGAAAATCACTCATACTACACCTCATTAGAAAGATCAAATTTATACACATGGATAGGGGTCAATTCATAATGATCACTGGTGGACAAAAAAACCCATTGGATACACACTTATATATATGGGATCAAAAAAATTTAAGTAATTGTAACAAAAATTAGAAAACCCTATTTATGATATCACTAAGGGAAATGAGGCTAACACCAGGCCTCTCAGTGGGATACATGCTCTGAGTTACTGAGTTAGTAGTCGAAGTGGTCTGCGACAACTCACTCTTAAATGAAGGAACTCTCCCTCACTAGAAAGATCATTAGAAAAATAAATTGGGTTCACCCTATATAACTAGAATGGGATAATATACTGAACCCTCATAGGAGTGGACTAAGGGAGAACACTCAACCAAAACTAGTTCAGGGAATCTCATAAAATCTCACAGTGATATTGAGATAAAAAGAGCAGGGAATCCAACCTATCATCAGAAGAGTACATGGTTTTTTTCACTAATCATGGTACTTCCCATGTCTTTGACATGCATGACATGTACTTTTCCTCAATAAAAAGTGTAATAATTTTACACAATAGGTACTTGTGGTACACATTGTGTTGGAGTTTTATTGACAGTTCACAAGTAGTCATTCCCATACTAGTGTATACTAGGTTGGTTAGTGTAATTCACTTCCACATGGTGTGTCGGTCAATATACATGTTGTGTAGGATGAAACTATCTCTTGGATGTGGAATTTATGTACACAATAAGCCATCCTCCACATGCTACAAGGTGTGTGACTAGGAACACATGGTGTGTCACACCACATGGACTCTAATTCGTGTAGTTCCTATATATGTTGATCCTTCGGATGAGGTTCACACAAGATGTGACATGTGTCACATGGCATGTAATACTAATAATCATAATGAAACACTATCGTCCCATGAAAAGGGCCACATGACACGTGTTCAAAGGACTACATACTGTGTAGTCTGGTTTTTCACAAAACCCATAGAAATGTTCATTTATCTTCATCTAAGACAATGAAAATGTTGATTCCACACTGAATTGAGATGTAGGTCATGAATTTGAGGTTTAACAAACCTCCATGCTACAGATCGATGGAATCCAACTACTTTCAGTGTATAGGAACACCCGAAATCGGGTCTCACAGGTGTGAGACTTGAAAACCATGACGAAAAATATGATCTAGTCCCTATCCCTCATTGTAATCACTTCCCACAAGCAGGTCATTGAATCTACATCCTTGAACTATTGTAATAGTTCATTTCCCCCAAGATCAAATGTGCAATGATCATTCACTAGGTATTAGTTGAATCACAATCAAAATTGGAACTCTGACAATGAGCTCACTTATAATGGTGAGAGAAAACCAAAAAAATGAAAGTGAGGATTGAAAATTCACCATTGTTCATTTTTTCCTTGACCTATTATTTAGGGAAGACGAATGAAGATGAAAATATAATCACTGAATTAAAACATAAATTATTGTCACCAAATACTACAAATAATAATTACCCTTAAAAACGATGGATCCAAGAATCAAAATGTTTGTGGAATTATTTGTGGTTATTGAGGGATTGAGAAATGGGGATAAATCCCAAAAATAAAACATCCTACCTTGAGATTGAGCTGATTATTGATGAAGAATGGTCCTATATTACTGTCGTAGGTGGGATCCACAAACTCTGTTGGCACACAATCCTTAATGTCATCTGACATCATCTTTTAATAATGTTTTCCTTTAATGGTCCTCTAGATTTTTACATTTTAGTGGCCAAGTTTGAGATCTCCTTATAATTTGAATTTAATGAGGATTCCATGTCAATACATCAATAAAAATGAAATAAATGAAATAAATGATAAAATTTATTAATTTTATTTTATCCTCCCAATGCTATACATTAACCAAACTCCATACGCCGACAATACATATGTCGTGCCTAGGATAAACCTCAGATTTCGATCCATGAAGTGCCATCATATTTCTGATTTGTGCCTCTGTTTAGGTTTTATTCCAATTTTTCCAGAAAACTGCACATTTGTGATATTTAAAATATTTCATCAAAATGATATTCCAGGAACACCAGGCCTCAGAGTCTCATACCATATTAACTATAATATATGGTATTATTTTTATTAATGTTCAAAATAACTTCATGGGAAAACATGTACGCCACATTATTTCGTCCTTCAAAGCATTTCATAACTTAGAATCACTACAAAGAAAACAATGGGGATATTGAGCCCTCAATTATGCCTCCCACTCCAAATTGGCTGCCAAAATATTTCATATTCTATTAATAAACACAAACCCATGGAAAAAACTCACCCTCCAAGGGTCTCTGTCTTACAAGTTCTCAATGTTACCAGCTCTGTAAAAAGGAATGCTCTACTCCTACATCATGGAATACCCAGGTTTGTACAATAAAAAGAGTTGATCACATAAATCCTTATCCATAAAATGTGGATAACACTATGTGACAAATACCAAATGTGACATGTGTGTTAAGTGATGACCACCATTCTAACCTGACACAACAATAAGAAAGGAATGTTCCCTAAGATTCTCAGAGATATCCTACCAACCAAGATATAATTATGATACTCTGTAACTCCATATGCCTCCATCATCAATCCATTGTGGATTCCGAATGATTACTAAACAATCATGATCCACCCCTAGAAAACTTATTCCCATTACAATGGTCACTAGCAGCCAAACTAGGACCGAAGCACTGTTACTGACTATGTAATAACTATATAATTGTTTTATTATAAGGCTTATAATTCTTGTCATTGAAAAGGTACTACTTTTGTTTTGGATTTATAATCATAATGATATAAAATTCCCATCGATGGTAAATTATCCTCCCATCAGTGAATCATAATTGAATACAAAACAAGAATCATGTTCAATAGTACCTGAAAGATCCATTATATCTGGCTAGTTGGCATTGGTAAAAAACTATTCCCAACAACAAATGAGTCCACAATGGCTTCTCGCATCCTATACATATTCTTACTATGAAGACAGAATCACAGTCTTCAATAATCATCGATGGAATCCCAAAATCCTCGTCTACATCTTTTATGCACATCTGCACGTACCATTACATCAATCATTTATTTCCATCTCCTGTTGACCACAAAAAAAAACCATTTACCCATAAACTCATTGAAACTACCTTGTATTCCCAACCAATGAAAATAGATCCTAGTACATCTTCACATCCACTAAATGTACTACTAAGGGAAAACACCCCCATTAGCATCTCTTTTTGAATCATAACAGGAACCACCATTTGTTATTGAAAAAAGGATGATGTCATTCCCTCCATTTAAATTCCATCTGGAATGTATCCAGTGGATTCCTGATCATATGATATATCTTCATCGATATTACCATGCCATTCCTTTATAAATTAATGAAGAAGAAAAGCGTTATCAAAAAATGACTGTAGGTACACTTCACTATCCTTACACTAATAATGATCAATTGAAAAAAGGTAAAATGTTCAATCACCTCGCGCTACAAAGAAGTATGTAAAACATCACCATTAAAATCATTTACAATGTCCATTCCATGGGTGTCTCTAAAGATCATTCCACCTCAAACTATACAACTTTCACTATCATTAAAATTTTAGAGAATACATATCCCAAGAAGTGAACCCATGAATCTAGAACTATCTCAATGAGAGTTTCCATAGAACTACCACTCTTAGAGAATGTTTAGAACCATCCTTATATATATCGTGTACTCCAACTCTGAAACTGAGGACACATGGATGTCACCATAAATACTACCATGAATTGATCATATAATGGTTAAAGAATCAGTTCATAAGCCTCTCAATTTTTCAATGGAATAAAACAAAAAATATTTTATCACCACTCACTCGAAAAACTGCATAATCATTAAAAAGATACTTCTTTTATATCAGGTTCATGAATCAGAGCTTCTGATAACTCATCTCAAGGAACAAATTATGATCTAACTTTCATCCAACCAATGGGAAATTTGGAAATTAACTCTTTGGAATGCATACATTATCTCATTTCACTTGGACTAATAAACACCTATCAATATACAACTTGAAGATATTATTTTCCTCTCAGGAGAACAACATAAGACTACCCAAGAAAAAACAATGGGTCTTACAAAACCCCTATATCTAAAACTCATGACTCCACCTTCATCTATTAGAACTACTAGGGTTCATCTAGTATACTATTGTAGATATCAGGACATCCCTTGCTTATTTCTATGAAGAAATCACACTATCGATGTAAGGTCAACCTAAAAAATTCTAAAAAAGAATGTCCATTTAATCTACCACTATCACAAGAACTAAAATAACAAATAATCTACCATTCCAAAGGTAATATTAGTCAATATATAAGGAATAGATAGTAACAATATGAGAATGAGGTCATCTTACCATTTTCAGGGATCCTTACTTACCAATGGAAGAAAAAACAATCCAATAAAAATGGAATCGCCACTACACTCCCGGGTAGAAAATATATAAGAATGTATGGAAGGTAACCAATACATACTGCTGAAAACATTCTAGGGTCCCACTATCAATAAGTAACGATCTCCATGTGGGGATGTCCCTCTATGTTCCCAGTGTCAGGTCATTTTTGGTAGAAGCTTGCAATCACTGATCCTATCTATTGTAGATTCCCACACAATGGTCTAGAAAAAGGTTTCTATTAGTATCAGTAGGTCTCAAACATGGGATCCACCGAGTAAAAAATGTTCCATGACTCTATGTGATAACTACAACATGGAAAGTGAAGACACATGTCATACCTCAAACAACACTCAATCCTATGTGATCTCCCACTACTTGGTACCCATTATTTCCCTATCCCCATTATTTACCACCATAAAGTATTTCTTAGATCCTTATAAAAACCATAAACCATAGAAAAACATGTCATATAAACTCATCGACCACACCTAAACACTATTTTATTTTGGTGTAACTGAATCTACATCTTGGTTTAGGATGTTATCTCAAGAATGAATATCGATGTGGGAATTATCCCTCTCTATTTCATGTCCAAAGTTATGTAAAAAATCACCAAAAAGGAGATATACCAACAACCAAGGACACCCTAAAGAGGTCTCTCCTGTAGGAAAATCACTGGGTTGGGTTCTATCCAAGCAAGACATTCACACCATTGGCTTACGACAATCCTCAACCATAAGAGAATGGTGGAGACTGAGTCACCAAAAAACCTAGGTGATCTCTATATATGAAACCCATGATTTACACTATGTAAAATTGAATCATCTACTGGTACTAACATATTCAACTAACTCTACATGTATAGAATTAGTTGTAAGAGTAACCATTCGATCGGTTGGGGTCCACACATATCTCAAACTCGAACCACTGCCTTGATTCAAACTTCTTCTACTTATGTATATGTCTCATTGCAGAACCTCAGTGATCCCTACTAGAGTAACTAACATAACATTCCAAAACCACATGGACCATCATCTTAAACTCTAGGAGATATTTTACTCTCATTACATGTAAAATTATCTGCTTGATCCACAGAAGGAAATGTGTGCTTCTTAACAGGTGGTAGCACTGCACAGTTCCCACATAGAGAATAAAACTCATCAGTGGTCCTCTAAACTAGAACCTCATCACTTATGTATTCTTCAACATGATAATATCTTTGAATCGAAGTTGGATATCATCATACAAGATTCATAATTATTTTCAATACATACCACAGTCAATGAATATATCTGGAGAGCTGACTTAGGAAGGAAAAGGAAATTATAACACAGTATTATATAACGTATGGACTAATGGTTTCTACTAAAAATAGTGTCCACACATACCAGTCAACAAGAATTTCATCAAGGTCCTCGTGAATTGTTACATGTTGGTTGACACACCAACATTAGATACTCTATCTTGAGATTCGAACTCGAAACACCTTAACAATGTTTCAATTTTTCCCAAACCAAAACTTCACTAGAGGACAAAAGAAACTCCATAATCTAATTATGCATGCATGAACACATCTCCACGAACATAAAATGGTAAAATGTAAATAAATTGGAAATACTTCATTCAAAAATATATAGTACAACTAGAAGAGTATGAAAAATGTATAGGAAAGAGTAAAAATGAGGCTAAATAAAGACCAAACGAATATTGAAAGTAATGTATTACATGATCAGAAGGATGGGAACACTGTTCAAGGAAATATCTATGTACCCCTAATTAATTACAGACAATATAGGCTACATGTGCTCTTAGTCCTCCATATACTCCATAATGAAATCTGTCATCTGTATAGGACATGACACTTGCAGGTAGAGAACATGATGGGGTGAGTATAAAAATTAATGGAAGGATACCCTGAAATAATCGAGAAAAAGAATCAAGAGTAATATCTATCTTTAAATTGGTGAATGTATAAATCAAATATATGGGGAATAACTAGATATACTCAATAAATACACATGATATGAAGGTAAATATTAAAATTGTAAACCTAAAATAGGATTCTTGCTCATAGTTTCCAAATAACACTCATCATGGAGAACACACTCCATGAGTTATAATTCCATTAATGACACTCATCCTATAGTTCATGATCACCGTGTGTTTTCACAATGGAAACTGAGAGGGTTCATGTAGGATAAAAAACTGATCATACTACACCTCTTCAAAATAACCATATCTCGATACAAAATAAGGGTCAATTCCCAGGGATCCTTAAGTTAAACTTGAACCTACCAAAAACTTCCTAATAGATAGTGGATCAAATACCTTATACTGTTGGTCATGTAAATTCTATCAAACCTATATAATGTATAAATATGGTAAATGAAGATTTATATGGCCTCTCATTGGGATACATACTCCAAGATACTGAGTTAGTAGTCAAAGAAGCCTAATACAACTCACCCTAGAATGAGGGAACTTACCATCGCTATATAGATCAGCAGGATACTGCAGAGTGGTGACCTTATATGAAAAGACAGTAATACAACATTGAACCCTCATAGAAATGGAATATTAAAAAAAACTCAACCAATACTGGTCTAGTGAACCTGATAATGGAGTTGAGCTAAGAATAATGGGGTATCAAACCTATCCTCAATGGAGTACTTGACATGTACCTTGGGGTATATACTGTGTCCCACTAATCCTATTACTAACCCTATCATGAACACACATGGAATTTAGTATTCCACAATACATGGGTTTTCCTAATGGTAAATGGCATATAGAAGTCATCATATAACATGAAGTTATGTCTTACATGTTCCCATGTATACGAGTTCGCATTCGTGTACTACCAAAGTACACGATATGTGCATTTCCATACACGGTGTGTTAGACCACACAGTCTCCTAGGTTTATACTTCCTATACATGCTAATCCATCTTCCATGTGTTACAAAATGTGTGACTATGCTCACATTCCATGTCACACTACATGGACTCTAAGGTATGTACTCCCTGTGTAGGTCAAGCTGTCAGATAAGGGTCACAAAACATTTGGCACATGTCACACAGTGTGTGATACTTATCTCCAAGTTAAAACACTAGTGCCCCAAAAATGGGACATACAATGTGTGTTCATAGAACTAAATTCCAAGTGGTCTATTTTTTCCTAGTCCCATGGAATGCTTCACTTATCTTCATCAATAATCCAACAGCCATTGATTCCACCTTGAATCGTGTCTTCGGTCACAGATCTAAGTTTGTTCAAACCTCATTACTGTCTATGGTTGGAATCTAGTTGTATCCTATTTTCAAAAACACCAGATGTCACACCTCTCATGTTTTATATGGTGAAACCATGAAGAATAACTCTGATCTTCTCTCAATCACTCACTTTCGTCATATATTTTAATATTGTGATCAAATAACCATCCCTAACCTATAGTAATAACCCATTTCTCCATATATTGAATTTGAAATGATCAATCATCACGTATTTGTTGAATCATAGGAAAAATGAAAATTCCCATGGAGAATGCACATAGAATGGGATAGAAAAACAAAATACCATGAATGTGAGGGAAAAACCGTTGAATTTGTTCCTTTACCCTCAATACATTGTAATAGGGACGAAAAATTAAGAGTTATAGAAAAAAATGAACAATATAATAAATTATTATCCCCAAATATGTCAAATAAAGTGTACCTTAAAAAATAATCGATCCATGAAACTATCCATTAACCAATTGATTGGTGTTCTTCAAGGGATAAAAAAACAGGGATAAATCCATAAAGAAAACATCCTACCTAGTTTTTGGATGGATATATTATGAATAATGATATTGTTTTTACATCATTGTTTAGAACTACGAACTCAATTGGATCAGGATACTTGATCTGATCTAATGCCAACTGCCAAAAATACTTTCCCACAATGATCCTCTACTTCAAGAGGGTTTTAGTATCCAACCGTGAGATCTCCACATAACTAGGAATTTTAAGTGGAATCATGTTCACAGTATAAATACAAATAAACAAATTAACTAAAATAATTTATTTTATTTTATTTTATCATGACTGTACATTAAAAAACGACCCTGTAGATAAAATGATTATGTCACACCATGGGTAAAACCAATATTTTGAACTCCTCGATCCCCTCATATTTCACGACCCATGCCTCTATTTTGTATTTATTTCATTTTTTCTAGGAAAATAATCATTTATCACATTTAATATATTTATTATATTTCAAATATTAATTCATTTGACACTATGCCTTGTAATAGCACAAAATCACAGTGCCTAGATCCATAAATATTTGTACAAATATTACAAAGTCTTACATGGAAAAAATGGAACACTACATCCATGCCATCATGGGAATTGAACCAAATACTACATGCATCATCCTATGATAGAGTGTCTCTAAGAACATTCATTTTATTCAAATGATTAGAATGTTAGGAAAAAATTCATACAACCACGGAATCAATAAATTGTCATAGTCGTGTATGTTTCATAATTTCCATATCCATTAAATATCATAAATTGGTAAATTACCTAAGGATTCACCCTTGTTTTTTCACCATATGGGGAAATAACTAACTTATCCCTAAGATCATGTCTAATGTAACCTTAGTTATATACTTGAAAGGATCCCAAGGTAGTAAACATGGTGGTCCATAATATTTATCTTAATCAAAGGAGAAGCATTTAAAGAAATCAATTTTTTTGATTTATGAAAATATAGGTGAAACACAGTGATAAGTCGGGGAATTAACATCCATAAGAAACCAAATAAATACATGTGTGATAATTCACATAGAATTATCATTAATTAATTGGTGATATCACAAGATCCTATCAAAGGTAAAACATAATAGGATTATATGTATGAATTATGGAATTACTCACATTTAAAATAGTTTAAAGAACATGAACATAATAATATATGATATAATAACCAATAAAGAACATTTAATAACAAAAATGGTTATGTTCATTTATCATAATTAAATAGTGGATAGGAGGCATTTACATTCCATTCACCTTTTAATTATATAAGTTATACATTTCATTTGCCTGCATATTTGAAATGGAAAGTTAACATTACTTATATGATGGTTTAATGCAATAGAATAGAATTATGAGTTTTATAAAGATATCATTCAATTTAATTTATTTTAATTAATAAATATTATTTCATTAAACTAATTTAACCCACCTCAAAAATTGATTTAATTTCATTTAAAGCCAAAACATTTATGAGACTTTAATTAAACGAAACCAAAATAGTGGATTTTATCAACCTAGAAAACGTATAATGATGAAATTTAGTTTGAAATGAATACCTGTATATGATTACAACAATTTAATAATAAAATTTTAGTTTCTGAAGACATAGAATAGAAATCCATTTGCATGGAATGATGAGGCACATTATAAATATCCAAAAATTAGGGGGAAGTTCAATAACACATACCTTAGATGGGTAGTATAATTATAATCAGTTATTTTCCATAACTCGATATGGAATGAGAAAAATCAGATAAAAAGTGGAATAAATAGAAATGATGGAATATTAACACAAACATATTTTTTATTTTATATGAAAAGATAAGAAATGAATGGAAGTAAGGGGATTTAAAGTATTTCTAATACAGATCCAACATGATTAACAAAACATGATTGAGACATCAAACATGGGAGGTTAGTAAATGACTATGTTGATGGAAAAGGGATAATACCAATATTTTGGAGGATGTTTCATGTGATTGGGGTAAATAAAATTGAGAAATAATGTTATATGGAAGGATGGTTAAAAAGGTAATTTCTCCAATTTTTAAAGGGCACATGGTTTGGCCACACAATATTCCAAACTATGATCCAATCATACAGAAGAAATATCTATTTCTCACACCCTACTGCAAGACTATGTTCGTAGTTTGAAAAACCCTAGACAACCCATGTTTGATCACTATCCCAGAGCCTTCCCCCATGCATGATTAGGTGAAAGATTAAACATATAATGTAGTGAATGTGAGTTTTATCATCGCAACACCACTGAAACATTTTATAGTTCCATGAATCCTATACTACATATTTTGTTGACTATAGAACAATTGTTATTGGGAAACATGGCTGATCTTAATGGTAACTATTAACCTTTTTCTATCCATCATCCTCTATATTATTCTCTAAAATTAGATCTCCAAGATTCAAAGTAGTCCCAAAATCTTTTGAAAACATTCTCAGTCGCTTAGCTACATTAATTTGGGTAAAAAAAGATCTAAACTGAAATTTAAAAGATTCTTACTGCTTGTAAAAGAGAAGATGTTACATTCTCAAATCACTATTTCAATGTCTATTTACGTATTTTTGTCCCAGATTTCTATGTTATATTACTAGGGTTATTTTGTATGTATAACATTCATTATCTTCCACTATAGTTTTATGTTTATTCATTTGATATCACAAGACCTTCTATCATGACATATGGACATGTTTACCTTTTCTCATTATCATTTTAATATGATATTTATTTGTAGTTAATTTTTTTTTCCTATGACTATTTTCTGATCATTGATTTAATGGTGATAATACTTCCCTTAAGGAGTGTTTAATATCACCTATTTATTATTATTCCATTCAATAGGATATAATGATTATTATGACATATAATAAATATATAAGGGTTATATTACATATCAATTATGAAGAATTGTTGACAAGTATTGCAAAATAAGATTCTTATAATGGTAGTCCTCAAAGTTACTAAACCTTAAATTATTTCAATTTTTTCATCTTATAAATGAAATGTTTATATTGTGGGATTATTGTAAAATAAATTCATTTTTATTTTTGGGCATCAAACTAGGTATAAATTCCAATTATAGAGGATTTTTTTAACATATGACCTAGGAATGTGAGTGTAGGATTCATAGTTGGTTTCAAAGTAGGGTTTATTGATTTTTAAAGATAATTTTAGTTATTTTTAGGGAGTAAGATAAAATAAATTTAATGAAAACCAAAAATATATTTCTAATAACTTTATAAAATAATGATGTTTATGTAATGTAATGTTTTTTCGGTATTTTAATTAATTACATCCATGTTTGAATATTGGGTAATTAATCTGGCTTTGAAATTTTTTAACTTGGTTTAATAACCCATAAAATGTTTGGCAAGTTTCAACTCAATAATCACTTAGTGCATGATGGTTAGGCCTAAGACATTACACCAATCTAGGCACTCTCGGGTGATATTTTTTGCTAACTAAAAAACACATTTTAAACCATTATGAAGGATCTAATAAAAAACTGAGGATGAAAAATATATCTAATTTGGTTAAAAAATATAAAAATAATATCACATAAGAAAACATATGTAAAACATACGTAGTGATTGGTTTATGGAATTGTATCATAGTGGAATAGAAAGTAACATAGATTGAAATGAAGGTGTCCCTAAAGAAAGATCTAAGGATCATGTTTTTAAATTTCTATGATCATTTATAATAATTTTTTAGATATTATATTAATAATTATGATTTTAGTATAGATTCATAAAAGGGTTAATATAATTTAATTGGTAATGGTATTACACTAGATAATCCTATATCTAAGAAATTTTATTTGGAAAAAAACATAAGATAATGTAAAAAATATCAAGTCATGCCTATTATAGGGGTAAATATAACTTTTACAATATCTTTGATTATGGGGTTGATATACCAATAAAAAATATATTATGATTCTATTATCTGTCTATTAGAGTCCTCCATTAGTGATAAGTAATTACAATTGATAACATGAAACTTACTTCTGTGTGCGGTGGAAAGAGAATGTAATGCTATAATATTTCACTATACAACATTCCTATATGCATATATAATGTGTTTAATAGTTTTATCCCCATGAAACACCAATGAAAAATGACCCATGACATATTAGCTGAATACTATTGGAAAAATTATAAGAATAATAACACCTCTATAAAATAAGGAGATATTAATCAACTAAAATAGCTGACATTTAGTTGATAGATTATTAATATTAATTAATATTAAAAAATTGTTTTTCTTTATTAAATTACAATTATTTAGATGTATTGTATTTGTATTGAAATAAATTAAATTTTAACCTTTTATAATATTATTAAATAAGTAAAATATCTATATATTTTGCAAATTTTTTATTTGATATAGAATAATTTAAAAAACACAAAAAACATCATTTTTCCTATTATAAATTGTTTTTCATTATATTTTTAATTTCCATGTAAAAGATAAATTCCAAAATTATAGAAATTGTATTTTTAAAATTTAACAAAAATTTTTAAATTAAAATTTACAAATTATTATAGGATGAATTTTTGTGTTTTTTAAAGGTTAAATTTCTGGGTGAAGAGTGAAGAATATTGATTTTGAAAAAACAATCATTTTTATGACATTATCATAATAAATGAATGGTTTACTTCTTTTTAATACACAATTTAAAAATTATTTATAAATTAAAATAATATATTTGAAAATAAAAATTACAATTTCAAAAACCAATTTTTATCATTTTTGAAATATAAGATTTTTTTTAATAAAATCAATTTTATATATTTTTTATTAATATTTCACTATGTGATATTATCTTTTATTTTCAGTTTAAAAAAATATTATCATCCTTTCTTTAATATTAAACCAATTAATGTCATTATATATTGAAAAATAAAAAAAAATACTTAAACAATACATTTATGCATAAAAATACAAATTTTTAAAACATGTTCTTACATGTTTCATTTTCTAATGAAAAAATTAAATTTTCATAAATATATAAATATTATGTGACAAAAATAATTTATTATTTGGTATAAGAGAGTCCAAATTAAAAAATAAGTTTCTTATATATTTTTAGTCATTAAAACTAAATTACATCAAAAAAATTGGTTGTCATTGTGAAAATAAAAATCGTAAATATGAAATATTAAAGAGTAATAGACATAAAAATGTCTTATAAAGATGGGTCCAAATGTTTGGTTGATGAGTTATTTAACATTAACCTTCCTTTGTTCCATTAATATACATTATTGGATCTACTAGAACAATAAATAGAGACTTTACATTTTATTTTACTACAAAATGATACTAATATCCTATATAAATGGATCAAATACTACCAAACATATTATAAAAAATGCCTCATATATTTGACCGAAAAAATTTTAAATAAGTTCCAAACAGTCCTATAAACTTCCTATTTGTTATAGTCTTATAAAAAACCCTTATTGAAGCATTAATCTATTTTTCAACGAAGATCATACAAGGAGTATGGTAAAATATTAAATTACTCATTTTGTCTCTTTTTCTACCCTTTATTATTTTACATCAAATGAATATAACCCATCCATTTTGAAAAAACAACATTAGTATCATAATTAAACTTAATTTTTATTATGTTCATGTGATAAAAAATTTCTACATTCCTCCCAACCACTAGAAAATATAAAATATCATTTTTCTTATGTGTGGACTATTTACACTATAAAAATATGATATTATTTCGAAACTACATAAATTATATAGCTAATCTAGGGTTTTTAGTGAATATATATTATATTTAAAAAATTATTAAGATTATGAAAATTAAAACCATTCTTATCACCTTTATATTCTATGTAAAATAACACTTCATCCATGCGTACCTTCGGGAAACCACCTCCAAAAAAGAGGCGTATTTCAATATTCATTAAGTGATCCCTTTCTTATAAAACAATCTTAATATTTTATTGGAAACTATAAAAAAATCCAATTAATTACATTATTATTATTTAATAATGATATTATATAAATATAATCACTTTCTTGACCATAGTTACCTATATATGACAACATTTATTTTTGTTTGTCTCTTTAACTACCTACTTGGAAAATGATATAAATTTTAATAATGGATGACAACGAAAAATAAAATGTAGGAATTATTTGCTTTTAATTATGAAATAATTTTTTGTTTATGTTTTCTGAATAGTTGTAGTAATATCTAACATATTATTTCATACATAATTTTTATTCGTTATAAATTACTGAAATAACCTTTTGGGCAACTTCATCATCAAAAATCAAATATATAATACTTATGAAATGAAACATGAAAATAATAAATCAAATTAAAACATATATTATAGTACCAATAATGAACTCATAATGTATAATATTGAATCTATAAATAAAATCAACACTTCCATTTCCAAACATGTATTAAACAAACAACCGAAACTAATAACATACAATGATGAAAATAAAATACAACTATCTAATATATTTTAAATATTTTATTATATATAATTAAAAAATGTTATACATATTAATAAATATATGAAATGAATTACTAATATTGATAGTTTTATTAAAATTATGGTTAAATCACGTTCATCTATATGGGATTAAAAGATATAGTTTTTGAATATAAATTAATATTCTTTGAGATATGATGTGTATTAAAAACATATATCATTAATTTTTAAATATAAATTGATCACATTTTTTTATTTAATCCTATGGATTTTAAAAATATTCTCATATTTTAACTTTCATGAGTCTTTAATTTCAAAGATAACAATGATGAAAGTCTATTTTGTCTCAAATAAAATTATTTGAGACACATTTTTTATGCAACTAATTTAACTTAAATGTTGTGTATTATTTATATTGAATATATAATATCAATAATTATCTATTTTTCATTTAATTTAAGTTAAATTTAAATATCGATATTTCTATGGGGTTTTATTTAAATGATTTTTAATTGGTAAATAGTTGTCTTGAAAAAATATATATTCTTGAGTTAAAATTTTTTCTTCTCAATCAACATGATTACAAGAAGAATTAATTCTATTTTATGATTATATTTAATCCCCTTCCTCTTTATTATTTGGAGAATTAGTTTTATGTAATTATTTATTAATAAAATTCAATTACAATTTGAATAATTCACATTCTCTCTAAATAGACCCTTTTCATAAAAATATCATTAAATATTCCCCTCAATAAACTCTTTTTTTATTTTTAATAAGAAATATTTTTTATTTCTAGATATTTTTAAAATATTGTTTTCATATTTAAAAATGTATTATTTAATGCTCTCTTTCTAGTTTCAATTTGAATAAAATTATTTTTCAGTTGTTAAAATGAATTCCCTTTACATGTTTTTATTTTTATCTTCAACTCTAAATTTCATAGAGAAATACATCAAGTCCTTTTCAGAGATCCATTAATGGAATTTCCTTTAAAGTGGTGTCTTATAGTTGTTTTAATTTTTAATTTTTTTAATTTATTTTTAATGTGTTTTTTAATTTTATAAGCCTCCAATAATGCTAATTAGTATGTTGTAAAAGGTAAATTTTTTGGTTATATTTCCATTACCCTCAATACAAGTTATAAATCCTTGAGAGAACTGTTTCATGACAACATAATTTAATACCTCCATGAGATACTCATTTTGTGTGATTTAAGGTTGGTATAAATTGATCTAATCCTATAATTTTGTTTATATGACACCATTTGGAAATGGTATAATCACAATTTTCATTACATTGGTTCTTTTTTATATGATGAATAATTGATTTCATTTAAAAATATATCAATGTATGAGTATTCTCAAATGGTTGAGTCATATACAAAGCTCTAATTCATTGGGAATGTATTTTCATATAATGAGATAATAATGGTAAATGAGTTATAATGATTGATAAACAATGGGAAACAAGTTGTGTTTCTGAATAAAATATGGGAAATTATACGTAATTTATGGAAGTGTGATGTGATTTTGGATCCACTATTTTATGATTTATATGGTCAGTTTTGTGACTAATTTTTATGTTATAAACTGATGTTTAACCTCTATCACACACGTTCATTATTTTACACTCATGTGTCAAGATATATGTTTTATCATTTAAATTTTTATCTAACTGTATTGTGAGATATTGAAAATTTTTATTGTTAAATATTATTTTTAATAATATATTTAACTCATATTGATATGTTGTCACGTATTTATGATTTATCCCATGATGAAATTTAAAAAAAAAATCTATTATTGAAAATTTTAACTATCCTCTAATATTTGTTTCCACTACATATGTTATAAGGAATAGTATAATATATGAGGAGTCTCTAAGTGATTCTAGTGTCACTAAAGTATGAAGAAATATTCACATGTATATGAAAATATAACTCTTATATAGCTAGCCCTAAATGATAAAAAATCATGTGTTCTTAGGATTATGTGATTTTTAGGGATGTATTATTTTAAATTTTTAATAATGTTAAATAAATATATACCTATCTTAGAAAATATAAATTAGAATAAAATATACTAGAAAAGTATGTGTTTTTATTTTAAAACATGGGATTTTAGTTTAAGGGCGTCTCATTTATAGTCAGGTGTAATATTTTTAGAAAACATGTGGAATCCCAAAAAAAGTTATAAGCCGCACACATTGGGACAACCAATGTTCTTAATAGAAAAATAGTTTTAGTGTGTGTTGAATATCAGAAATTTGATATTCAATTCAAAGAATTAGTTGATCAAATACAGTAGATGTTGATGATGATAGTTAATAGTATTCAGTTAATTTTGAGAAGGATTTATAGATAAATGAACATGATAGAAATTTTATTTATATACTACATAAGGAATGAGTATTTTACCCAAAAACAATTAATTACACCAAACCTATCATAGAGATTAGTATTGATCATTTGATTAGTGTTTTCGTATAATACAAGTTTTTATTGATAATACTTGTAGAGAAAAAGAAAAAAATGGGTTTTCATTTTCATCCAATTATATATCCTCATCGTTAAGATTTTAAACCCCAATTCTATGTAAATCCATAAAATATATATGAAGTGTTCTAAATATTGTAATTTGTATCTTATAAAAGAAGAGTATACTTAGTTATAAGAGAGAATATTTGGTACCACGATTTGTAAAGAGATTACTAGAAAATCAACAAGGATGAAATTAATAAATCATGAATGTAGGAAGACTCTATATAATTTATCTATTATATATTTCAAAAACTAGGGTATATCATACTTGATTGTGTAAATATAAATGAAAAATACAATAAATTTAAAATCTCTTCAAAATGGAAAGAAAATACTAAATTCAAGGATAAGAATTATTCATAGAGTACTGGTGATGATATATATTTCAATAGTTTATTGTTTGACAGTAACGATTATTAATGAATGATGACATATTATTCCATGGTTCATGAGAATAAGTATTACCATATGGAAAAAATGTCAACATATACTTTAACTAATTTTTTCTTTGATATGATTCTTTTTATCTACATTGGATTTTGAATCAGAATATGATGATGATGAAAATTTGTCAAGAATAAAAATAGTTGTGAGATATCTTAGGAAAATTGAAGAAACATACCAATTAATATTAAAGAGTTATAGGAGATATACATAAGATATTACTAAAATGAAATTTGATCATTCATAGAAAAAAACTAACTAAATAAGGTAAATAATGAGAAAAACAACCTTTTTACAGAGGTTGAAAAATATAAAATAAATGTATAAAAACTATCTTACAATTACAAGGAAAATAATTATCAGTACATGATGATAAAAATGATTTGACTAACTAATTGTTTGTAGCTTAGAGTTTAAAAAATGTTCTATTCGAACATCACTCCTCAGATACATTACATAGATAAAAATACAGGCAACCGTGACCAATGAGTAAAATCTCTATACTTTGAATTTAATACTTCATAAGGAATCATGATTAGAGAAATTACTTTATGATGAGTAGTGAAACCATTTGAATGAGATGTAAATGTAGTGGAACTTTGAGGAATCACTGTAATTTGAAAAAAAAATTCAATCATTGAGTTAAGAAGATATAGGTTCCTAATGATTAATTGAATAATACCACTAAACATAAGAATCTATATATATATATAATGAGTTTAATTATGAAATAAAATAATTTCATAGTGTACTAAAAACTATTATATTATATATGGTATGTGGTAAGGTTTTTAGTTTTTGAGAACATATTTATATAATATTTTCATTTACATTAAATAAATACTTAGATCCTAAATTTTTTATATTTTATATTAACCATCAGTTAAGGGGTTGGGTGTCTATTTTTTTTGAAAATTTTTTTATATAGGAACAATTTATTTAACATTAATATCAATTGAAAATTGGAACATTTGTTTAGAAAATCCTTTAGAATAATATCATAAGGAAGAATATCATGGTTTTATCCTAGAATCTAACCTCCAGAAGTCAAATACAATTTATACCTTTATTATGAAATATTTTTTAAATTTATTATTGATTATAATTTGTATATATTTGAATATTATTTCATATTTAGGTTTAGTATTTACAATTTTGTATTGTTAGTAATAAATGTAATTTTTTATAAATAAATTTACAAACTTTAATTTTATTAACTTATCACATCATTGAATGTTAAATAGAGTAAATATAGACCATTAGATCGATCAATATATATGGTAGGGTGGTTAGCCAATATAAAAGTATATGGATAATTAATTTCACTTTGATAACTCTTAGAATGTAGTTCTGCCCAAATATATTTTTATCATTTATTTTCCTTCATTAATATTTTTGAAAGAGCTATGGAATTTTTTTGAAATTTACATATGATAAATTTTCTTAGAATGTCGGATTAACATGGATTTTTTATTCATACTAAATCAATAATAAATAATTTCATCAACTTTCATGGCTGGGAGTCAGTATTTCTCCCTTCTGAGGAGTTTTAACAATTATATCCTCATCTTATTCAAAATATTTATGAAACTAGTATTTCTTATGAATCTAATGGTGAAAAAATATCATATTAATTTTTTAGTTCCATTATAATTTTAATACCCTAAGGAATTTAAAAAAGGTTAATGTGCATAAATTATAATATTAGTCTCTTTTCATTATGTATGAACATATAAGAAATTATTGGTCATTAAATGAATTAATTTTTGAGGAAATTCTACTCCCAAAAATGGAGAATGTTTAGAAGATGATCCGTCTTCCTTTGAAAGGTATAATTGTACTCAATGGGTAAAACACATCTTATTAACACCAAAAGGTGACAAGGGAACTATTAATGTTCAAGATATTTATGTGTTATATTTCCTCTATTCAATGAAAACGATCATTCTTTTCATTCATATTCGGGGATATATAAATTTTATATATTATAGTCTAGTCATTTTGATGATCTTATTATATTCATGGTTTTTAAATTAGATTATTATGAAGAACATTCAAATGGAATTCCTCATAGATTTCAGAATGATCAAGGGGTTAAATAAATATTTTTTATTATAGAGACCAATAAATGAATGAAAATGGTATATGATAATGAAGGGGATAAAATCATTGAGGGGGGAACTGAAGTAGAAACTATATAAATAATGAATATGGTGAATAAATAAGTAAAAGTATGTGTTTTAAATTAAAATAAGAGAAGACATTATAATTTAGGTAAATCTTATAATATTATCATCAACTATAAAAAATGTTGAAGCCACTATAAACCATTATTGAGAATAAAATGATACTTTTAGACATGTATTAATATTTTGTATCTTAGAATGTAGATTAAATGCAATGGATTTTATAATAATTGATATCAATTAATCCATTTTTTGGACTACCAATTTATGAGGTAATATATTTTAGAGAATAATATGTTCCATTAATTCTTGACCTTAAGAAGACAGAGTTTTCACAAATTATTTAAATTATTTGCTGGTACAGACTCCTATTTCTATCTATGAACTCATATAAGTAGTTTATAATGTTTCATGGAAATTAATTCTTCCCAAATTTACAACCTAAATGGATAAGAAGAATCTCATGTAATCTAAAGATCAAGTATCATTCTAGACTTTTTCACTACCCCGTTTTGAGAAAGATCAACTAACGAGTATCTTATTTATAACTCTAAGGGAAGACACTCAGAAGGAATCCTCCCCAAGTCATACTAATATATTATTTCATTAAATTAAATTTTCTACATATGGGAAGTTACATAAAATGAATTATTAATAGATTCTAATCATTTAAAATATGAATCTCGAAAACATTTACATTAGGCAATGCTCAATTAAAACTAACAAATGTTGGTATCCAGAAAATAGTTGATATATACCTAGGGTGAGTATATTATGGAGATCATGATGATAATTTTAACCAAATATCTAGAAATTTTAAGGAACATCTAATAAAAAAATGGTAATATAGATATGATTTTAAATGGTCTAAAAATGTTTTCTTCAATCTATCCTTAGAATGAGAAATCATAGAATACAAAAAATCCCTTGGTTTAAAAAAACCAATATATGTTACAAAGGTGATTTCTATAATTCTGGATATTAATTCACGGTTATGTTTTCAAAAGTCTATGATTGTTAAATTTTAGGATTCATACTTGAAAAAGAAGTTGATAGATTGTCTAACAGAACACATGTAAAAAATGGTTAACTTTGATAAAAAAATTTAATATATTTTTTATAATATGAAATAATGGAAAACATATTAATTCCAAGTAAATCAATATAAAATCCACAACTAAAGAGTTGTATGCAACAAAAATTATATCATTGTACATTTTTAGATGATAAATAATTAGGAAAATATAATTTAGAGAAATGAGAGACCTTATAGAAGATCAAAATACTAAGATATAAATGTAAGATAAGATATTTGTGAAGGCATAAGAAATTATGATCAAATATAAAAATTAATAATAAATTTTAATTCTATTGGTATTTCATAATTTATTTATTTTGTTATAAATCTTTCCACATTGAATGAATTGGATATTGAAATTAAATCATTTTTTAGTTTATATTATTTATTTTTATATATTATTATTAAATTTTATTTTAGTTCCTTTTATTTAGATTTGAAAAGTGAAAAAATTATTATTGGTATAGATTATTAGGGGATCAATCTTAGAATGAATATTTTAATTATGTTAGATTATAATATATAGGGGAGATCAAAAGAAATTTAATAACTAAAAAATATTAAACCTATTATTAATTAAAAACAAAAATGAGGATGAAATTTATAATAGTGGGGAATTAATTTATGAATTAATTTAGGATATTAATTTCGATTACATTTATTAAATTACTTACATAGTAACATAATTTTTCACAAATTTTCTTCTTATTGGTCTTCATTTTGAATATCAAAAAGGAGGGTGAGTTTGGAATGATTAATTTTTTCTATTATCATCTTTATTGAAATATATATTATTTAAAAGGGGATAATTTTGAAAACTAAAATTAATTTTATAGAATTTTAATTCTTCTTTATTATTGTTTTCTCATTAGATGTTATAGTTTCTTATGTTTATCAATTCCATCAAATTAAATATTTTCATTCATGTTTTGGATTCTGAAAAAGGATAAAATTATTATGTTAATGATTCATCTTTAGCCGCAGTTATGATTACAATAATAACATTATGTTTTAATATTATTAAACCTTTTTTTATCTTTTTTTGTGCTGGTTAATGTCATTTAATTAAATTTGGGTGAATTGAATACTAATGTTTCAGTTATTCATGAAACTGTGATGAATCAAAATAATAAAAAATTTAATACATTGATGGTGTGTCCATCATATTATTTTATAATATATAACATCCATCATAATATCGAGTATTATATCCAATATTTTTTAATTATTCATATATATATATCGAAGTCCTACCATTGCAGTTTTTTAAAGTGAATATTATAAATTTTACTGAGGATTCATGGAATAAGAGACACAGATAATGTTTATTACACTATGGTGGTACTTTCTATGAATTTTATCATTTTTATTTGATACATTAAAATTATATTTATTACATAGGTTATATTTTTTTGTGGGTATTTGATTATAACGTTCATAGTTTTTTTTGTTTTAAATTTTCACAGTCTGATCATTCAAGGTCAGGGTGGTTTTATGGATAGAAACCTAGAATTTATAATCCCCAGAGGTTAATGTTATTTTAGGTTTAGAAGATACACTATCTAGAACCTTATCTTAGATGAATTTATTGTTCTTAGTTTCTTACAATTGTTATATTAAAGAGGTTTTCCAGGTAGGAGTGACTTTTATATGAAATTGTTTTCAAGGATATTCTTGGTGTGGAGAATTTTTTTCTGGAGGGATTCATTTGAAGAAGTAACACTATAAAAAATGAATTTTTTGGAACAAGTTATCGAACAAACTTCCACTTTTTTATAGAATATAATACAACTATTATAATTAAGGTTTATGTAATAATAACCATTATGGGTTTCAATATTTTTATCTAGAATTAGGAATAATGTTACCATATTTCCCTTATATTTTGTTTTCAAATTCATCCGTACTGTTATTCGATATTTTATATTTTTCAGTGGATTTATTTTTTACGCTATGTTAGTTATTTTACTATAGAACTATTTCATATGATATATTTGCTGTTATTAGAGAGTATTTCTCATAATGAACCAAATACATGAGTGGGATGAAATTTTTTCTTGTTATCAATAGAAAATAATTCACCCCTTCTCGAAGGGTTTTCATACTTTCTTTTGTAGGACCAGAGTGACAAGACGATTAATAAAATGATGGATTAGTAGGATAATAAAAAATTAAGAAAATTGTGATGAAATTAATTAATAAATAAATAATGAGAAGACAAAAATGAATATCATTTAAAATTATTTAAAAGACGGTGAATAAAAATTTAATGACTAACAATCCATTTTTGGTAATAATATTTATTAAAATAGTAATATTTAATAATTAAATTTTAAATTAAAAAAATAAATAAAAAAGAATCAAAAACATACTTAGGGATAGAATATAATATGATAAATGTGACTCTAATGATAATAAGAGGAAGAATAACTTTTTTAGTAAAGTAGGATTTATTTTTTAGATTGTAGCACTTATTATCCATCATCATAATTAATATTAATTAATATATAGTACTTATAAAAGAATAGTTGAATCAAATTGTTTCCACTTCTAGATAATATATTGAAAAATCTAAAAAATTTATTTTTTAGAATCAGATTTGTATTTATAATAAATAAAATAAAATATGATATTAGTTAGTTAATTAATAATGGATTACAAAGTATATATTAATACTGATGCAAATGAATTTGATTAAACCCATACACCTACCACATGGTAGAAAGCTATAACACCTTTTTAAAACATTAATGAGAAAAAAAAGTATATATAATTAATTATAAATAAATATTCATGAATGGTGATCTATTTTAATATGATTTTATTAAAAAAAAGGTCATAAACTTTGAAAATGATTTTTTAAGTATGAAAATTAAATAAAAATCATTATGGATTAAAAAATTATCCAATGTCATTATATAATAAGATTAATACTTATATATAAATCAAGAATTTTATAAAATGAATTTTTTATTCTATTATTCATGATAATTTGACAAGTATTGATATTATTATCCTAACATTTATGTAAATGAAATCATTTATTTATGTGATTAAGAGTATACATATATGATGTTTTTTTAAAATATTTTTTTTGGGATATAATTTCATGGTGAGATAAAATATTTCATAGTAATTCTAATAATGTAAAAAATGTTAACATTATTTTATCTAAGGAAAAAATCCAATAAATGTTTTAAAAATTGAGTAATTACTTAATATATGATTTATATACACCTATAAATTTGTATTTAAAATTTGGTAAGGGTATATTGGTCAAAATAATACATCAAATTAATTCGAAAAACTATTATAATTATTTTTATAAATGATAATATTCAAAAATTATATTTCTTATGTCGTGAAATTTTTTAAGAAGATTTCAAAATAATCTCGAGGATTCATAAATAATGGTTTCTAAAAAAATATCATGATTATAAAGGGATCACTAGATTTTTTTTATTTTATATATAAGAGGGTATTCAAATATATTATATAGATATATAGTTGTAAAATAGATTAGAAATTTATATTACTGAATTAAAAATTTGGGTGAAATATTTTAAATCGATGAAAATACATACATTACAATTATATAATAATTTTTTTTCTAAACCTATGAAAAGTATTTGAAAATTATTTAACGTCGACATGGGATTGTATAAAGATATATTTATTAAAGGTAATCATTAATAATTGATGGAAAAAATTAAATTTTATTTTAAGAATTAGTTATGAATGTCAACGTGTATTCAATATATTAAACATCATTAGAAACAATTCATTATCAAAATATATAAAAATGAAATATAATTTTATCAATGAAATGGTTACATTTTTTATGGTGAATTTTTTTTATATTATTACCAAATAAGATATTAGATATGTATTCAAAGTAATTAGAAATTGAAAATATATAATCATTAAAAGATATTATGGTGAGGTCCTATAAAATGTATTAATCTAGAGGGGTGAACTATTAAATAAATTTTTTTTTGATTTTTCACTAATTAAAATTCATTAAAACTAATGATAATTATAAAAAAAATTTCAATAATAATTTTTCATTAAAAAAAATTATAATATCATTCAATAATTATCTAAGGTGCCTGCAGTCTCCAGGGATAATGGCTGTGCTTGAGGATTGGGAATGGATCAACAGTTATCATCTGGACTGATCCCTGGAAGATCGACAAGGAAGGTGTTCGAGCATCATCCTCGGCCCAACCAGGCTTTGAAGATTCCACTGTCAGATGCATTTTTGACGATTAGGGGATTGGGTGGTGTAGGGAAAGGATTCACACATGGTTTAATGAAAGAGATAAAAAAATATTTTGAGTATCCCCAGTTTTACAGACGTTAGCCCCGACCATCTCTTCTAGATCCACGAGCTCTCCAGAGCCAGTACAGTGAAATCCTATTATCGGCTTGCTACTGGCACTCAGAATGAAGAGAGGAAAGGGGGACTTGGAAATCTCTTTGGAAAATCAATTTCCACCGAAAAAATATGCCAATTTTTGTGGCAGGTGTGCAAGGGCACCCTCCCTACCATGAGCCTTCTTTCCTTCCGAAATATTTGTAGTGACAGGTTCTGCCCCTTCTCCCCGAACGTCCCAGAATCTCCCTTTCATGCTATCATCCACTGTCTGGGGGAAAAGGAGATGTGGTGTAAATGGAACTCTTCTACAGATTCGTCACTGAACATGGGCTCTACCCTCCCCTCTCTCCTGAGGCGATGGTGCTCTTTCTTCTCGTCGGCTAAAGTGGGAACTCTTTTAATCATGTCCTGGATCATTTGGGTTTTCCGCAATGATACCATTTTCAACCATGTTCACAAACCTCTTGAATTAAGGATTGAACGGGCCTTTTCCTGGTTTGAGGGCTGGAAACACCACAATAGACTGCATATTTCCTTTGGAACCCCCTCTTTTTCCTCCCTTTAGAGCCCACCCCCAGAAGGGATTCTCATCATTAATGTGGATGCGACTCTCCCTAAGGATGGTACTGTTGCACTTGGTCTGTTGGCCGGTAACCATCTTGGTCAAATCAATACAGCCAAACATGAGTCACATCACGTTTTTTGGGAACCGGTGGTTCCTGAGGTTGCCGCCATCCTCACCGGAATGGTGCTCATTTTTTATCGTGGATGGGACAAAATCATCATCGAATAAGACTACCTCGCCATTATCAATGACATCAACCTCAAAGACGGCGGCCTATAGTCCTTTGGGTCCCTCATCATGAAAATCCTCTCCAGCCATCACTGCTTTATTTTCTGGACCTTCTCCTTTACCAAAAGGGAAGGGAATAATGTTTCCCATAAACTAGAGGCAGTTGGCCCCTTCGATGTAAACCAGATCTGGCTGGAAAATTTTACTACATGGCTTTGAGTCTGTACATGTACTGATTTTCATCACTAATGAATCCATTTTTATCCAAAAAACCCAGAGTAATACTATGTTTTATAATTAAAAAGGGTTGTAATTTAATATGTGTGATAATGAATAACTTATAAACAAGACTATTTTCTACCATGCATGATAAGATAAATATTCAATAAATACAACGTAGTAATTTTTTTCCCTCAAATGAAATCTCCCGTAATTATTTCAATTGGGTATCAAATATTTTACATCCCTTTTATTAATATGACACAAAAATTTTGAAACAAAAAAATTATTGTAAACTAAAAAACATCTTCTTTATTGACCTATGAAAATACCATAAATATCCAAAAACTATTATATCATCAAATAACAAGAACAAACATTGAATCATGCTATATAACATAATCAATCCACCATATTTTAGTAAATACCATGATCATTACATTATATATTATATTTTTTCATGTTTTTTTAGATGAATGGATAAGGTTAATATCCTATTTCATCAGGAGTCTATTGATCCACTATTTCCTATCTTTATCTATTATATACATAAAATTTTAACATAAACACTGAGAAAAAAATTATTTTATAAAATCTGAAATCTAAAATTTAAAATAAAATATTAAATTCAATATTTCACATATTTTATCACTTGATTAATTCTATGATTTTTATTAAATAAAATCCATTAAATCACTCTCTATTTGATATACAAGCTTAAATTACATAGTATTTTTTCTTAATATATCATAAAATAGTCACATTATAAAAAAACAAGAATATATATTTTCTATCAAAAAATAACCTAAATTTAGGTTGACATCTATGGTAAAACTAGATCTAATGAAATATTTTTTTACAATTTTCATCCATGATTTTACCCCCAATAATAAAATTTACATGGTTTTATAGACCATGTCATCTATTTTTATTGACAATGACCACAACTGATATTTCATGACATGTTGTGCTTTCCATATTTTTTCATTAAATTGGAAATTGAACTAATTTTTTTTATCAATGATAGGATATCTGAATTTTTGTATATATCATGTTAAAATCTACAAAACCATGATTTGATTATGATTTCACACGGTGAACCAAGATTTTTACAGATATCGTGTTTACCAATATGATGATTTTATTTAATTGATTACAAATAATTTTTTTAATAATATTGAAACCATTATCTTTGTAACGACCCGAAGTTTTTTAATGAAAATTCCTTTATTATAATTATGTCATAAAATAACATTAATACAAAAAATAATGAACTACTATGTGATAAGTTACCTTTAAACATATGATTTTCACTAATGTGTTTTGAATTTTGAAAATCTGACAAACACGGTAGTGTTCAAGATGATTTTTGGAGTCTAATAAAACAAAAATATTTTTTTTGTGAATAGTAACGTAGCCTTATGAATAGTAACATACCCTTATTAATAGTGATGTACCATAATCAATAGTAACATCAACTGTGCTGGTATAAAAATAATATTCAAGTTGGAATTACAATATACCTATGTTTTAGAATGAGTTAATGAATGTTTTACAACTGGTTTTGTTAATAAATTATTGTTTTAATTAAATATTAAAATAATCATATTTAGAAAATTATTTTTAAAAAATGGAATTTATTTTTGAATTCTACATGTCTAAAAATGGTTAGGGTGAATTTTTGGGATTTTTCTGAAATACTTGAATTTTTGGTGAATAGTAGAATCTGATAATTGATAATAAATGGTAAATAATGGATTAATTGAGTCAACAATGATGTTATAATAATTTAATCCCACATGGTTTGGGATCGCATGATAAAATTACTATTATTTTTTATTCAAGGCTCATTATTCCTTGTCTTAGGTGAAATTAATAAACTAATGAATTTTATATTAAAGAAACCCCTCTCCCCTCCACTATAAAAACCACCCTTCACAACCTCATTTCCTGACACCTCTCAAGCTCCAAGACTTCAATAAACTCTGCCCAAACCTATTCCTAGCCCCTCTCCCACGTCTATGAGCTTCTGGTCTCATCAAAAGACCAAGCCTAGCTTCTTTAAGGAGGTTCTCAAGAGGAGGAATGAAGAGGTAATTTCTCTCCCACCTCTCCTTTAATTTCTTTTGATGTTCAAGGTCTTTTCTTTATCTTGCTCCACCTATAATCATAAAAATGGTATTGTAACTCCATTATTATAAATATAATGTAATTTTATGATTCTGATGGGATATTATATCATCCAACCCCCTTTCCCTCTTCCTTTTATTTTATTAAAGAGAATGTTGTTTGTGAGGTGCTAATTTATCACCTTCAAAAATGACATGCTTTCCTCTTCCATTTCTACCTTCAGATCTGGTCATGAAACCATATTAATTGGTGAAACAGAATATTTTATATGCATTATTTCATATTTAGAGTTCTGGAAATAACTTATGGCCATATTACTAAAAAATAAATTAAAATAAGTTCGTTGTGATCGAAAAACCGCCCAAATTAACCCAAACAATCGTCATTTAATTTTTATGTAATGATTAATCCACATGTTATATGATATAACTCATGATAATATCATATTATATTTTTTAATTTCATTAATAACATGTAATATTAGTTCTGGATGTTTACCCATGTTCTACCTGAACTTCAATTTACGAATACAAGTGAACCCCCCAAGAAAAACCATAAAAACGAACATCCCCAAACAATGTTTTTAAACTCTATAAGTCATCCAATGGAACATAATTTGACATAATGAAACCATAATTAACCTTATTAATGTATTAAAGGTTCTATAATTTCTATCTAATTAATATAATGTCATTATACATGACATTAATGAGAAATAATCATTCCGATACAAGGTAAGGGGAAATTCTTGAACCCAACTTTCATCCTTCAGGTTCTCCCTATTTCAATCAATTTTTGATATGGTTACTCCTTAAAAATTATTTTTTCATAATTGTCTTTCCTTTACTAGGATATAAATGTTTACCACTAATTTTTATGTCAAACAAAATGTTTTCCAAAATAAGTCTTCTTTTAAGAACTCACGTTTTACTTCTCATTCAAGGTTGATGGTTCTGGTACCATGTATGTTATTCCCTCATTGTTTTGGGAACCCAATGCTAATGGATGTGTTATTATGAGATGAAACCCATACCTTTACATGGGTTAGTAATGTAAATTTTTTTATATGTGTTCTACATGGCAAGAATGATGATGATAATGTTATGATGTGACAGTGGACCAAAAATTATATAGCACAATATGAATGTTTCAATGTGACGGGTGTGCCCAGAATTATACAGCACTCCAATGAATTGGGTAAAGTGATTAATCTCGTGAGTAAATGTGAAATGATGACTGATGAAAATTCTATCTTGGTTCACAGGTATTTGTGGAAGTTAACCAATAAGACATGATGTTTTATTTTTATGCATTTCCACATTTCAAGTCTTATATTTTTGCTTCCTCTCATGTTCATGAACTTTTTCCAAAGTTATGATTATGATCAACCCTTGATATATTCGTCTTACCGATCCTATTACCGGGCTTTTATCTCCCCCCTTTTGATGTATATCATCAGGTGGATACATGTACTAAGGAGAGGACAAGTGCCAATAAGAAGCTAGAGAATAAGAAATTAAATACATGTTTATGCTTGATATTGTAATTGTCATGATTGGTCCTAGTTTGACCAAGAATTAAAACATTTGGATCCTCTATGTGTAATACTATTATGTTTTTTATCATTAAAAATATTTAATAGTAATGTATGAATATAACAGGTCGCTATAGTAGATATCAGAGGAAATGTTTAGTTTATTTGTAAATTAGGATTAGTGAACCCTAGTGAAAACCTCTAGCATGCGACTAAGTACAAATATGCACAAACAAATATTTACATAGGGATACCATATGTTATGTTTTTGGTATAAATTTTTTATGTTATTCATGAATTTTTACTTATGATTTGTTCTAACATTTTTTATTTTACAAAATGGTGGGTACCAGGAGAAATCAGTCCAACAACTCATGCGAGGGCCAATGCAACGATTGCCCGAACGACATCCCCAATGATTTGGGAGGCGGAGTTCAGAACTTCAGGAAAATTCTTACCTAATTATCTCAGGTTATAAACAATAACCATAATAATGGGGAATGTCCTCCTTCACCAAAGTGGGAGCAATTGGATATCGAATGTTTTATGCGCAATGACCACTGACGTTTAGTGGATCTTCTAATCCACTAGTTGCAAAACCGTGGGTCTACTCCATGGAGAAGATCTTTTTTGTGCTTCACTTTTCGGAGACTGAGAAGGTGACCCTAGTTGTTTATATTCTAGATGGAGAAGCCAATCAATGGCGGGATTTGATTAAGAACATCATGATAAGGTATCAAATTGAAGATATGGAATGTAAAGACTTTAAGATAATCTTTTTTAATAAGTATTTCCAACTAACTCTTCGAACGAAGATGGAGAGAGAATTCATAGAGCTCAAGAAAAAAGAAGTAGAATCTGTCACAACCTATAAAGAAAATTTCACAAGTCGTGCAAGGTATGCTTTGTGTTTTTTTATAAAAAATGATAGAAAAATAGATATATTCTTTAGTGGATTAAAACCAGACCTTCGAAAGGCTCTAGAAATTTGAGACTTTGAGAGTTATGAAGAAGTTGTTCTATGTGCCCTCAATGTAACATACCATGTAAGTAATGAATAATATATTTTCTTATATATGACTATTTATGAATTAGATAGTGTTTTAGAGGTTCAAAATGAGAATAAATCCAATCTTAATCATGGAATACTCTAATATTTTTTAAAGATTGGTTTACCGTATTTTGATGGAAATCCATTTTAAATCTAAATTTTTCCAATTTGAAAATCTCTATTTGTAAAAATAAAATTTTTAATTATAATTGGGACACTGAAATTTACTTTGGATAAATTTTTGGTATTTTTTTGACAATGTTCATTTTTTTAATGAATAGTGGAAAATACTACATTTTACATCAAAACTGCTTTTTCATCTAATTTAATTATATGGATAGATTATCTTTATAATTTGTTAGAAATTTTAATTATAATATATTTTTACCATTTAATCCTATTTTGGTAATTGGGATTAGTTTCACTTTGGAATTGGATATAATCAATTGTCAAACTTTTGATAGAAATTGTTTAAAAAAACCTGATATTTGTTTAGACAATGGGACTTATTTTTAAATTAATTACTGTACATTTTGTATTTGGAATTTGGTAAAATGGATTCCATATTTGGAATAATAATGTAAAAATTATGTAATTAAGACTCTTTTTTGGAAATTATGAACAGTAACGACGGTAATTATATTTAATTATCGTGATTAATTAGTAATCGGGTAGTTAAGGGTAATAAAATAATATTATAATAATAACAAATGACCCCAAAATGTGTCCTATTGCTACTTGTTGTGTCATGGAATATCATGGGATGCCTTGTTCCAAACTTAGGGACCCCATGCAATCATTTTTGTGTGATAGTTACAATTTATCATTTTATTTTTAAAGAAAGGAGAATATCACAAAAGTATGTTACACCCAAGAAAAACAATTTTAGTTTTGTCTGTGTAAATTATCTCTTACAATATAAATAGTAATTGGAAAGCTAAAACAACTTCCTACGTCATAGTATTTTTTTTAATAATTTTAATACATTATATAAATTGAATTTTTTATGACACCATGATGATGCATCGATTACCTCATTAATGAACAATTTAAATAAAATGAAAAGATAAGGTAACATCTTAGACATACACTTGTCTAAAACCTATTGGATGAGTATATTTAAAACCCTTATCACCTTAGCCTCTAAATATATCAATGTGGGACCTTTAAAATATGAAACTCATTATAGTATAAAGTTACATTTCTTGAATTTCAAGAGTGCCCCTCCTCCCTCTTAAAAAAGGCCCCCACCTCTACCTCCTTACCCACACCTCTAAAGCCATTGTATCCGAAAATATCTACTCATTTTATCTCTCAGCATCCCTGTTTTCATCCTAGAAGCCTTACCTTAGGCATAAATTTCTTCAAGAAACCCTTTTGGTTCAAACCAAGAGGAGTTTCCCGATTTAAAGGTAATATCTTCACTTGTGTTCTTTTGTTTTATTCTGATTCTCCAACCCTATAAACTCTTTTTATTACTTAATTTTGTGACAAAAAAAGTATCATAAATATAATAGTATGTTTTTATGAGAATTATTGTAGCTACACTTACACACACCTTCGTCTAATGGTTAATAAACATACTGTTTCTGTGGTTGGAAAATTTCTTCCTCACGAAATGATGATTGTTCAGTCTTATTTTAACACCTTTCATGGTGGCCATTAATATTTCACTCTATTTATATATGATATATATTATTTTTATGTTTTCCATATGCTTCTGTATTTTTCATTTATGGAATACCTTTATGGTTTCCATTATGGGTAAACGTGATATCTTCATTTTAGGAAGTGCGGACTACCGCCCCCTCAAAGTGATTTGATTCGTTAATGCCATATGTGGGACGTATAAAGGATGGAGTTAATGATATTATACATGATATTATACTGGATTTTTAATAAATCTTTATATCATTATGATTTCATTCAATTAAATATGAAATACAAATGAAAGTAGCGATCATGCGTACATATGACTTACTGTCTCCATGAACGGTGCATTTCATTTCATAACTCTAAATGTTATGTAATATTATAAATGCATGTATATACTGGATATATATGATATCTACATCATGAATATAATTTTCTATAAAATGGATATTTTACCACATAAACAACTTGTAATTATAAGGTGTTTATTTTTGACTCAAGTAACAATGATCGACAAAACGACCGTTTTTAACTTAAATAATTACATTGTGTTCATAACATGGTAATAAGTGATATAAAAGGAATAATTAACTTCAAAAATTTTCTTAATCAATTGGAAATTAACTCATGTTTATTATTCAGGAGTTTAAAGAACGATCGCGTCATGTCGGACATGAGGTATGTGACTTCATCTCAATATCCTTTCATTGAGGCATGTTTTGTTTTATACACAACATTATTTTCAATGGTATATAAACCTCTTTTACTTTTATGTTTATTCAAAAGGAATATTCTTATACGATTCTTTTTACTAAACGAAAAAAGGGAATGTTTTTGTCTTACGTATGCGGTGAAAACGACTTCTCCGCCGCCGTGACCATTATTTGAGTTTCGACTTCCTCTACAAGCAATGACATATTTTTAAACGAATAATAAATACCATGTTTTACTTTTATTTTATTTTCATATTGAAAATGGTTTTGATAATGTATTTATTATATCAATGTGTTATTGATATCTTGTGATTGAAATGTGGAAATGTTATGTTTCCTTTATCCATGTTTTATGTGATATGATTATGTTATTGTTCTTGGAAATTGTTTATAAAGACGAGTGGTTCCATGATAAAATAAGGGCTGGTGAGCCAAATATGGCTCTCGAATGCAATGGGTAATGTGAAGGAGTTAAACGCTAAGGTTTATCCGAAAAGATTTAGGGAATATACTGTGATGGGTATTCTAAATGTAAGCACGAGGGTTACTCCCTACGTAAAAATGTTATGAATTCCTCAAGTTAACATTATGTCTTATGATTACTATGGGTTATTCATGATTTGATTAAGTATGTTAAAGTTCTTATGTTTTATGAGTAAAGTATGATTTCATCAATTCTTATGTATACATGGAATAATGTTTTCGTTCCATACATTTATATCCCTTACTGAGGTTTTTATTATCATTCCAAGTTTTTGAAATGTTTTTCATAGGTCAAGGGAAATGTTCATGATGTGATAATAGTGTCGAGTAAGTGTCAAGAAAGAATCCATTTTTTATTTTAAATATGTCTTCTTTGACGAGAAAATTGAATAATGTCTTTTATGTTACCACCTAGTTGAAATGTGGAATGAAATGCATGATTTATGATCTAATTCTCTAAAACTCTAAACCTGAAAATATCCTCAATGTGTAATCATGTAATAACTCAAGATTAAGTAATTTTTATGAATGGGGCCTTATAGTTTGTATCATAGGTCGGTTTTGATGACTTTAGGAGTTATAATTCTATTAAATGATTATCCATATATATTTTTTATGGTCAAATTGAAATGATATAGAATTTGAAGATTACCATGTTGCTTCATCTAAGACATGTTTGTTCAGAATGATTTTCCACAGAGGAAACATGGAAGTAGTGCTAGGAAGGCATATAGAATGAAATGACCTTCCGAATCAGCATCCTGAGATGGTCAGAATTGGAACTGAATAGTTTGTTACAGTAATGGCATAGTTGAATCAAGAGATAAATGGGGGTGGTATCCATGCACGAGATCAGTCAGATCAACCGCAGAGGAACATGTTAGTGGTGGAACATTTCATGAGGAAACATCCCCCATCATTCAGAGGATCATCTGACCCTATGCAAGCTGAAGGGTGGATTAAAGCACTGGAGAAGATTTTCGATGTCATGGGGTGTTCAGAAAATCAAAGGGTTAGTCTTGTTGTTTACCATTACGAGGGTGAAGCAAATCAGTGGTGGTCGATGGTTAAAAATATCAGGGACGCTGATGAGATTGATGCTTTTGACTGGGATGAATTCAAAGGTATGTTTCTTGATAAGTATTTTCCGAAGGTTGTTCGACATAGGATTGAAAAACAATTCTTGGAATTAAGTCAAGAGGACGACTCAGTGGCTGCTTATGAAGAAAGGTTCACTCAATTGGCAAGGTATAATCCAAATTTTATCCGAGACCATGATAGTAAAATCAATCGTTTTTAATCAGGATTAATGAACGAATATTGAAGGGCTTTTGCTTCTCGCGATTTCAATAGTTATGAAAAGAGTTTTCGATGTGCTGAGAAGGTGGCAATGGAGTTTTCCGATGATAAAGTGTTCTATAACAACTAACAGAAGAAGAGACCGAGGTGGCAGGAGAAAGGGATGAATTCTTCAAAAAGGTCTGATGGTAAGAAAACTATGTTTCCAGTTTGTGATAAATGTGGTAAAAGGCATGCTGGGGAATGTCTTATGAATTCCGAAAAGTGCTACCTATGTCGTAAGATGGGACATAAGGCTCATGATTTCACTGAAAAGATTAGGGTGATGGTAAGAACAAATTTGATTTATAGTTAGTGATATGTTTCAAGGTAAATGGGATGGGTTATGATGAAAATGAGTGTTCGACAAAGAGCTCAAATGATGGGACGTAGTCAAACTACAAGAAAAAATGAGTGGTGAAATCCTTTGAAATTACTTCAGAAGATGTTGGGCCATAAAATGAAGTGGTATCAGGTACTTTGTTTTTTTCTCAGATTATGCCAGTGTGTTGTTTGATTTGGGGTCTACACATTCTTTCATCTCTGAAAACATTTCTAGTAAATTATGGATTCCATCTCAAGAAACGACTATTGAACTTGTGGTAAAAACACATGGGGGAAATGTTGAGGCAAAAAGAATTTATAAGAATCTCCCTATACTTATCTATGGAAAGAACCTACTTTAAAACCTTATTGTTTTACCTATAGTAGAGTTTGACGTTATCCTGGGTATGGATTGGCTCTCTGTTTACCGTGCTAAGATTCATTGTAGAGCTAAAGAAGTTTCTTTTCAGAATGACATTTCGTTTTTGTTCAAGAATTAACCCTTACTGTTGATAACATGTCAAGTGGATGAGAAACTTGTGAAAGATGGAAATGAATGTTACCTTGTACATATTGCTGAAAACAAAGGAACCGTTCAGATTAATGATGTGCCAGTGGTAAATGATTATCCTGATGTTTTTCCGGATGAGTTGGCTGGAATATTACCAGATCGGGAAGTTGAATTTACTGTTGACTTAGTTCCTTATGCTAAGCCAATTTCAAAACCCCCTTATCGAATGGCTCAAATTTAACTTTTAGAGTTGAAGGATAAATAGAATGATTTATTAGATAAAGGTTTCATTCGACCTAGCACATCACTATGGGGTGCTCCTGTCTTATTTGTTAAAAAGTAAGATGGTTCAATGAGACTTTTCATTGATTAGAGAGCCTTGAATTACATCACTATTAGGAAAAAATATTTGTTTCCTCATATCGATGATTTGTTTGATCAGCTCCAGGGAGCTCAGTATTTTTCAAAGATTAACCTGAGATCGGGGTACCATCAGTTGAAGGTAAAGGAAGAAGATATTATGAAGACCGTGTTTCGTACGAGATATGCCAATATGAATTTTTTGTAATGCCTTTTGGGATAACCAATGCACCTACTGTATTCATGGACCTTATGAATATAATTTTCCATGAGTTATGGATTAGTTTGTGGTTGTTTTCATTTATGATATTTCGGTGTTTTCTAAAAGTAAAGAGGAGCAAGAAAGTCATTTAAGGGTACTTTTTCAAACCTTAAAATAAATGTTATTGTATGTGAAATTCATCAAGTGTGATTTTTGGTTTCAATAAATTTATTTCCTTGGTCAAATTGTTTCTAAAGATTGAATAGCTATTGATCCTGCAAAAACAAAGGTTGTTGAAGAAAGGCCAAGACCCATGAATGTAACTGAGATTCGTAGTTTTCTTGGTTTGGCAGGCTATTAAAAGAGGTTTTTTAGAAATTTTTCCCAGTAATCTAGTCCAATGACTAAGATAACTCAGAAGGGTGTTATGTTTATCTGGAAAAAATAATGTGATGATTGTATTCAGGAATTGAAAAGAAGATTGGTGAATGCTCCGGTTTTGGAACTACCTTCCAGGAATGGAGAGTTTTTTATCTACAGTGATGCTTCATTAAAAGGACATGGTTGTGTCTTAATTCAGAATGATTAGGTAATTTTTTATGCTTCATGTTAGTTGAAAACTCATGAGGTAATTTACCCTACACATGATTTGGAATTAGCTGATGTTGTTTTTGTTTTAAAAATATAGAGGCATCATTTGTATGGTGTAAATTGTGAAATATATACTGATCACAAATGTTTAAAATATATATATTCAATCAGAAATAATTGAACATGAGACAGGGGAGATGGATAGAATTAATCATGGATTATTATTTTACAAATCATTACCATATAGGAAACGAAATTAAAGTGGCTGATGCTCTGAGTCGAAAAAGTAATGCTTCATTAACAATGTTGCGTTTGGAAGGTGATCCTTTGGTTAAAGATGTGATGAACATTGGAATAGAAGTTGTTGGTGCAGGATATTATTCTATTTTGTTTCAGGTATCATTGAAATCTTCTCTATTAGACAAAATTAAGCAAACACATAAGCAAGATAGTGAGTTGGAGAAAAAGGTAGAGCTCGTTCAGAAGGGTAAGTTGCCTGAATTCAACATTGATAATGATTGTGTTTTGAGGTTTGGGAGGAGATTGTGTGTGCCGTGTGATTCACAGTTGAAGAGAGAGTTGTTATGTGAAGCACATAGTTCTCCTTTTTCAGTTCATCCAGGCAGTTCTATGATGTATAGTGCTCTTCAGAAGTATTACTGGTGGAATGGAATGAATAGAGATATTGCTGATTTTACTATAAAGTTTTTGATTTGTCAATAGGTTAAACCATAGGGGTAGTTATAGAAAGGGATGCTTCAGCCTTTACCAGTACCATAATGGAAATGGGGGAATATATCCATGGAATTCATTGTGGGATTGCCGAAGACACCTTGAGATAATAATGAAATGTGGGTTATTGTTGATCGCTTGACTAAATCTGCTCATTTCCCTAATATAAGAGATACATTTTCTCTAGATCAACTTTCACGTTTATATCTTAAAGAGATAGTCTGGTTACATGTAGTTCCCCTCTCCATTGTATCTAATCATGTTCCCATGTTCACTTCTAACTTTTGGAAAGGCCTTCAGAAGTCGTTGGGTACTGAATTAAATTTTAGTACAACTTTTCATCCTCAATCAGATGGGAAGTCAGAACGAACATTTCAGTCCTTTGAGGATATGCTACATGTTTGTTCGTTGGATTATAAGGGATATTGGGACCAACATATTTCTTTGGTTGAGTTTTCTTATAATAACAGTTTTATTACAGTATAATGATGGCACTATTTGAGGCATTATATGGGAAGCAGTGTTGAACTCCATCTTTTTGGGATGAAGTGGGTGAAAGGAAGTTGATGGGACAGGAATTGGTAGAAGAGTTGGTAGAAAAAGTTCAGTTGATATAGAAACACATGAGAACTGCTCAGAGCAGGGAGAAAAGTTATGCGGACAATAGGAGGAAGGATCTCTCTTTTGAGGTAGGTGATCATGTCTTCCTCAATGGTTCACCATGGAAAAGTGTGATGTGATTTGGTAAGAAAGGAAAGCTGAGTCCACGTTCCATTGGACCATATGAAATTCTGGAGGGAGTTTGATCAGTAGCATACCGAGTGGCATTACCTTCGAGTTTATCTCAGGTACACAATGTTTTTCATGTTTCAATGTTAAGGAAGTACATGCCAGATCCATCTCATGTTTTGAGTCCAGAGGTAGTTCAGCTGGAAGAGAACCTATCTTATGAGGAATAACCTATCTAGATTCTTGACCACAGGGAGCAAGTGTTACGGAATAATGTGATTCATCAAGTAACAGATTTTTTAAAAAACCACATGATTGAAGAGGAAACATGGGATTCTAAAATGCAATGAGAGAAAACTACCCCAACTTATTCGATAAGTAAATAAATTTTGGGGACACAATTTTATAAAGTGGGGAACGATGTAACATAACATGTATGTAATGAATAATATATTTTCTTATCTATTTCTATTTATGAATTATATTGTGTTTTAGAGGTTGAAAATGAGAATAAATCCAATCTTATGAATGGAATACTCTAATATTTTTTAAAGATTAATTTACCGCCTTTTGATGGAAAACCATTTTTAAATCTATATTTTGAAAATTTTATAAGCTCTATTTGTCAAAATAATCTTCTAATTTATAATTGGTACGTTAAAATTTACTTTTTATACATTTTTGTTAATTTTCTGACAATGTTCATTTTTTAATGAATAGTGAAAAATACTGCAGTTTACTTAAAAACTTGTTTTTCATCTAATTTAATTATATGGTTAGATTATAATTATATTTGGTTTTAAATTTTAATTAGAATATATTTTTACCATTTAATTCAATGGTGTTCATTGGGATTAGTTTCACATTGGAATTGGACATAAATAACTGTCAAACTTTTGATAGAAATTGTTTCAAAAAAACCCGCTATTTGTTTTGACAACGGGAATTATTTTTAAATTAATTACTATAATTTTTTGTGTTTGGAATATGTTAAAATGGATTCCATATTTGGAATCATAAGGTCCAAATTATGTAATTAATACTCTTTTTTGGACATTATGAATAGTAACGACTGTAATTATCTTTAATTATCGTGATTAATTAGTAATCGGGTAGTTAAGGGTAATAAAATAATATCACAATAATAAAAAATGACCCCAAAATGTGTCCTAATGCTACTGGTTGTGTCATGGACGACTATGGGATGCCTTGTTCCAAACTTAGGGACCATATGCAATCTCTTTTGGTTGATAGTGACACATTATCATTTTATTTTTAATGAAAGGAGAATATCACAAAAGTATGTAACACCTAAGTAAAACAATTTTAGTTTTGTCTGTGTAAATGATCTCTTAGACTATAAATAGTCATTGGAAATATAAAACAAATTCCTACATCATAGTATTTTTTTTATAATTTTTAGACATTATATAAATTAAACTGTTTATGACACCATGATGATGCAACAATTACCTCATTAATGAACGATTTAAATAAAATGAAAACATAAGGTAATATCTAAGACTTAAACTTGTATAAAAACTATTGTATGAGTATATATCGAACCCGTATAACCGTTTCCTCTAAATATATCAATCTTGGTCCTTTAAAATCTGATACTCATTGTAATATAAAATACCATTTCTTGACTTTCAAGGAGTGCCCCTCCTCCCTCTTATAAAAGGTCCCCACCTCTACCTCCTTAACCACACCTCTCTAGCCATTTGATCGACCAAGCTCTACTCATTTGATCTCTCCACATCCCTATATTCATCCGAAAAGCCTTACCTTCGGCAGAAATCTCTTCAAGAAACCCTTTTGGTTCAAACAAAGAGGAGTTACCCGATTTAAAGGCAATGTCTTCACTTGCATTATTTTATTTTATTTTGCTTCTCCAACCGCCTAATCTATTTTTATTCCTTTATTTTGGTACAAAAACATTATATTAAATATAATATGATATTGTTATCAGAATTATTCGAGCTACACTTAAACACACCTTTATCTAATGGTTAAAGAACATACTGTTTCTATGGTTGGCGAATATCTGCCTCACGAAATGATGATTGTTCAATATTATTTTAACACCTTTCATGGTGGACATTAAGATGTAACTCTATTTATATATTATATAAATTATGTTTATGTTTTCCTTATGATTCTTTATTTTTCATTTATGTCATACCATTATTGTTTCCATTATGGGTAAACGTGATATCTCCATTTTAGGAATTGCGGACTACCGCCCCCTTAAAGTGATTTGATTCGTTAATGGAATATGTGGGACATATAAAGGATGGCGTTAATGATATTATATATGATATTATACTATAATTATAATTTACCTTTATATCATTATTATTTCATTCCATTAAATATGAAATAGAAATGAAAGTAGCGTTCATGTGTACGTACGGATTACCGTCTCCATGAACGGTGCATTTCATTTCAAACCTCTAAATGTTATGTAATATTATAAATGAATTTATATACTGGATATATATGATATATATTATATCTACATCATGAATATAATTCTGGATAAAATGGATATTTTACCACAAGAACAACTTGTAATTATAAGGAGTTTATTTTTGACTCAAGTACCAATGATCGACAAAACGAACGTTATTAACGTAAATAATTACATGGTGTTCATAACATGGTAATAAGTGATATAAAAAGAAATAATGAACTTGAAAAAGTTTCTAAAGAAAGTATAAATTATCTGAATTTTTTTATTTAGGAGATTAAAGAACGATCGAGTCAAGTCAAACATGAGGTATGGGACTTCATCACAATCTCCTTTCATTGAGGCATATTTTGTTTTATAAACAACTTTGTTTTATACTCTGTATAAACACCTTTTAATTTAACATTTATTCAAAAAGGAATCTTTTTATATGAAGGGTTTTAGTAAATTAAAAAAGGTAATGTTTTTGTCTTACGTATGCGGCGATAATGAATTCTCCGCCGCCGTGACCATTATTTGAGTTTTGGCTTCCTCTAGAAGCCATAACATTTTTTTAAATGAAAAATAAATACCATGTTTTACATATATTATATTTTGTTTTTGAAAATGGTTTGGATAATTTTTTTATTATATCAATGTGTTATTGATATCTTGTGATTGAAATGTGGAAATTTTGTGTTTCCTTTATACATGTTTTATGTGATACGATTATGTTATAGTTCATGGGCATTGATTATAAAGATGGGTGGTTCCATTATAAACTAAGGGTCAGTGAGCCCGTTATAGCTCTCTAATGCATTGAGTAACATGAAGGAGTTAAATACTATGGTTTCTCTAAAGAGATTTAGGGAGTATACTGTGATGGATATTCTAAACGTAACTATGAGGGTTACTCCCTACGTAAGAATGTTATGAATGCCTCAAGTTATCTTTATGTCTTATGATTTCAATGGGTTATTCAGGATTTGACAATGTATGTTAATGTTCTTATGTTTTTTGATAAAATTATTATTTCATCAATTCTTATGTATACATGGACTAATGTTTTCATTTCATACTTTTATATCCCTTAATGAGCTTTTTATGCTCATCCCATGTTTTCGAAATGTTTTTCATAGGTCAAGGGAAATGTACATGATTTGATGATAGTGTCGAGGAAGTGTAAAGAAATATTCCATGTTTTATTTTAAATATGCCTCCTTTGATGAGAAAAATGAATACTATCTTTTATGTAACCTCCTAGTTGAAATATGGAATGAAATGTATGATCTTTGATCTAATTCTCTAAAACTCTAATCCTGAAAAGATCCTCAATGTGTAATCTTGTAATAACTCAAGACTAAGTAATGTGTAAGGATGGGGCCTTATACTCAATGTGGAGATGGAGTTTGGAGAATGGTCCCACAACAATGGTGATAAGAATAAAAATATGGCGTTTCCAGCTGGTGGATCTAATGATAGAGGTGGGAAGAAAACTCAACGAACCACATGCCAAAAATGTGGAATGTTTCACCATGGGAACCTCCTCAAAGGGATGGGGAAATGCTTCAAGTGTGGGAAAGGGGGACATCATGCTCAAGAGTGTTGAAAAGACATGAAAAGGAAGGGGAATGTAGCTGATGAAAGGAGAAAATCACTCATGGTTTAATGCTACAACAATAGGGAGCAAGGTAACTATGAAAACCAGTGCACTATACCTCGAGTTCTTGAGGGTAATTAGTGTCAGTAACCACTGAAGCCAAAGGAACAAGAAAAGTCTTATTCCATCACTACTTAAGAGGTGGATCATGATAATGATGTCGTACAAGGTACACTTCTTATTCACTGATGAATAGAAAAAGTCTAATTTGATTCTGGTTCTACACATTCCTTTATATCTTGCAAGTTTTCTAGAACTATTGAATCGAAGCCCTGAAACCTTGAAGTAGAGATATCTGTAAAAACACCAAGTGGTTCAATTATTGAAACCCAAGTGTTTGACTCTTCTCCTGTTGGTTGATGTGGGAGGATTATTCTATAAAATCTTGTAATTCTTCCCTTAGTGAAATTTGATGCAATAATGGGAATGGATTGGCTCTCGTTATATAGAGAACATATCAAATATCGGGAAAAAGAAATATATTTTCATATTCCGAACCATCCCATAAACCTCTACAAATTCACGGAATATCATGAATCTCCATTGAGAAATCCTTCAATGGTGTGGGTGTTGATTCCCTATAAATAAGAATATATTTCCCAAATGGTTCCGTTGAAGGAAAGTTCCAGCCTTGAAGAAATTCCCATCATGAGGGAATACAGAGATGTATTTCCCGAAGAGTTACCTGGAATTCCCCTAGATCGGGAGGTAGTGTTCTCAATTGAACTCATACCCAGAGATACTCCTATCTTGACGTGTCCCTATAGGATAGCTCCTATGGAACTGGAGGAGTTAACGAAGCAGCTGCAAGAGCATCTGGACAAAGGGTTTATATGCCTTGGTGCATCACCTTGGGGTGCGCCAGTGCTCTTTGTGAAGTAGAAGGATGGAACAATGTGGCTATGTATCGATTATCAGGAACTCAACAAGATCATCATCAAGAACAAGTATCCTCTTCCAAGGATTGACGACCTGTTCGATTAGTTAAGCGGTGCTCAATACTTCTAAAATGTGGATCTTCGTTCTAGATATCATCAGGTAAAGGTGAATAAGGAAGATATTAAAAAGACCACCTTCCGTACAAGGTATGGGCACTATGAGTTTTTGGTGATTCCCTCCGGACATACTAATTCCCCTGCAATCGTCATGTATTTGATGAATAGAGTCTTTAGACATTACATCGAATTTTTTTTGGTAGTGTTTATCGATGATATTCTCAACTACTCTAAGAGTAATGAAGAACATGAAGAACATCTAATACTTGTGTTGGAGACTTCGAGAAAAGAGAAGTTGTGCGCCATGTTTAGAAAGTGTGACTTTTAGATGAAACGAGTCATGTTTTTGGGACATGTGGTCACAAGTGAGGGAATTTCTGTGGATCCATTAAATAAAAAGGCGATTAAAGAATGTCCTAGGCCCTGTAGTGTCACAGAAATCAATAGTTTTCTTGGATTAGCTGGTTACTAATGACATTTTGTTATAAACTTCTCACGATTGTCAAGACCACTAACTAAGTTAACAAGGAAAGGGGTAAAGTATGTCTGGATGGAAGAATGTGAGGGATGCTTCAAAGAGCTAAAGAGAAGGCTGATCACTGCACATTTACTCTCACTACCGAAAAGTGGATAATGTTTTGTTATATACAGTGATGATTCATAGAATGATTGGGGTTGTGTACTCATGAAAAATGACAATGTGATAGCCTACGCCTCATGATAGTTGAAGATCCAATAGTAGAACTAACTGACTCATGATCTAGAGCTGGCAGCCGTAATTTTTGCATTGAATATATTCCGGCACTACCTTTATTGAAAAATTGTGACATATACACCAAACACAATAGCCAAAAGTACATATTCACACAAAAGGAGCTCAAAATGATTCAAAGGAGTTGGTTAGAGCTAATCAAGGATTACGATTTCCCAATTCACTATCATCCTGGAAAGGCGAACAAGGTAGTTGATGCTCTAAGCAGAAAAGAACCTACTACTCTATCCATGTTGTGGATTGAGAAACACTCTGTCTTCTTGGATATGCCATGAATGGATTTGGAAATCATACGGACAAGGGATACATCATACCATTCCCAAATTATTACACAACCATCAATCCAAGAGATGATTAAGAAAGCACAAAGCGATGATATGGGGATACAAAAGAGGGTGAATGCAGTTAAAGAAGGTAATCTGTAAGAGATCCATATCAACCATGATGGTGTGATTTGGGTTGGAATGCAGTTTTGTGTGCCTTCTTCACTCGGGATAAAGAAGGATATATTGGACAATGCAGATAGCTCAAATTTCTCTATCCATCCTAGGAGTACCAAGATGTACTGTGATCTCCGGGAACACTTCTGGTGGGATAACATGAAGAATGAGATTCCAGAATATATATCAGGGTGCTTGGTATGTCAGCAAGTTAAAGCTGAGTGACAAAAGTCCAAAGGCATGATGCAGCAATTGGCTATACCCATGTGGAAATGGAAAAATGTTACTATGTAATTTGTCACGGGTCTCCAGAAGACGTCGAAGGAAAATAATGCGACATGGGTTGTGGTTGACCGACTCACCAAGATTGCCTATTTTATCACTATTTGGGAAGATCTATCGCTTGAAAATCTTGAAAAGATATATGTGAAGGATGTGGTGAGACTGCACAGTGTTCCACTCAAAATTGTCTCTGACCATGAACAATGTTTCATATCTAAATTCTAAAGGTGTCTTCAACATGGTTTGATAACTGAAAATAAATTTCAGCACTACCTATCACCACCAAACTGATGACCAGTCTGAAAGGACTATTCAGATGCTTGAAGATATGCTAAGAGCCTGCTCTCTTGAATTCAAAGGTGGTTGAGATCATCATCTCCGATTTGTTGAGTTCTCATTCAACAATATATCCCACTCGAGTATTCATATGGATCCATATGAAGCTCTATATGGAAAGCAATATAGAACTCCAACCTGTTGGGTTGAAGTTGGAGAAAGAAATATACTTGGAAACGATCTTCTTCAAGAGGTAACAGAGAAGGTTCAAGTCATCCAGAAACACATCAAAGCTGCTCAAAGTTGGAAAAAGAGCTATGATGACAACCGTCAAAGGGACTTGGAGTTCAACGTTGGAGATAAATCCATCCTTCAAATATCTCTATGGAAGACGGTCATGCGATTCGGGAATAAAGGGAATCTATGCCCCAGGTATATTGGCCCCTTTGATATCCTTGACCTCATAGGAGCCCCGGCCTATCGCCTTTCACTTCCACCGAATATGGCTCAAGTCATGATGTGTTTCAAGTATCACTACTGATGAGGTACATACCAAACCCCTCACATGTACTAAACTCAGAGGTGGTGCCACTGGAAGATGATCTCTCCTTTGAGGAGTAGCCAGTAATGATCCTGGATAGGAGGGATAAGGTCCTACGCAACAAGAAAACCCATCTTGTCACGGTATTTTGGAGGAACCATACATTTGAGGAAGCAACGTGGGAACCATAATAGGCAATGAAATAGAAGTACCCTCACATTTTTGTGTAAAGTGAAATTACGGGGGAGGAATTTCTTAAGGGGGGGGAATGTAACTACCCAAAGTTTTTCAATGAAAATTTTCATCTTATAATTATGTCATAAAATAACATGAATACAAAACATAATGAACTACTAAGTGATAAGTGACTTTTAAACATAAGTTTGTTATTTCTATGTTTGGAATTTTAAAAATCTGACATACACGGTTGTGTTCACGATGATTTTAGGAGTCTAATAATTTTTTTGGTGAATAGTAACCTACCCTTATGAATAGTGATATAGAATAATTAATAGTAACCTCCCCTATGGTTGTATAAAAATAATATTCAAGTTAGAAGTACGATATACTTATGTTTTAGAATGACTTAATGAATGTTTTAAAACTGGTTTTGATAATACATTATTATTTTAATTAAATATTAAAATAATCATATATAGAAAATATTTTTGAAAAATAGACTTCATTTTTGAATTCTACATGTTGAAAAATGGATAGGGTGAATTTTTGGAATTTTTCTGAAATACATGAATTTTTTATGAAGAGTAGAATTCGATAATTCACAATAAATGAAAAATAATGGATTAATTGAGTCATCGATGATGCTATTCTAATGTAAGACCACTTATTTCGGGATCACATGATAAAATTACTATTCTTGGTCATTCAATACTCACTATTCATTTTCTTAGGGGATATTAATAAACTAATGAATTTTATATTAAGGAAACCACTCTCCCCTCCACTATAAAAACCACCCTTCACACCCTCATTTCCTCACACTGCTCAAGCTCCAAGACTTCCCTATAATCTTCCCAAACATCTTCCGATCCCCTCTCCCACGTCCAAGAGATTATTGTCTCATCAAAAGATAAATCTTAGCTTCATTAAGGAGGATCTCAAGAAGAGGATTTAAGAGATAATTTCTCTCCCACTTCTCCTTTAATTTCCTTTCAAGTTCAACTTTATTTCTTGATCTCTCTCCACCCATATTCATAGAAATGGTATTGTAACTATAGTATTATACATATAATGTAATTTTATGATTCTAATGGGATATTATATCATACAACCCAATTTCCCTCTTCCTTTTATTTTATTAAAGAGAAAGTTGTTTGTGAGGTGTGAATTTATCACCTTCAAGAACGACATGATTTCTTTTTTCCATATCTACCATAAGATCTAGTCATGAAACCATTTTTATGGTTGAACTAGAATATATTGTGTGTATTATGTACTATTTAAAGTTCTAGAAATAAATTATGGCCATATTACTAATTGATAAATTAAATCAAGTTCATTGTGATCAAAAAACCGTACAAATTAACCCAAAATATCTTCATTTAATTTTTATCTAATAATTCATCTACATGGTACCTTATATAACTCATTATAATATAATTTCATATTATGTAACATCATTAATAACATGTAATATTAGTTCTGGATGTTCACCAATGTTCTAATCAAACATCAATTTAAGAATACAAGTGATCCACCCAAGAAAAACCTTAAAAATGAACATCCCCAAACAAAAGTTTTTAAACTCTATAAGTCATCCAAAAGAACATAATATGACATAATGAAACCAGAATGAACCCTATTAATGTATGGAAGGTTCGAGAATTTTTAATTAATGAATATAATGTCATTATACAGGACATTAAATAGAAGGAAGCATTCAAAAACAAGGTAATGGGAAATTCTCAAACCCAACTTTCATCCTTCAGGTTCTCCCTCTTTCACTCCATTTTTACATGGATACTCTTTAAAGACAATTTTTTCATCATTTTCTTTCCATTTCTGGGATATACATGTTTACCACTACATTTTTATTTCAAACAATATTTTTTCCAAAATAACTCTTCTTTTAAGAACTCACCTTTTTCTTCTCATTTAAGGTTGATGGTTCTTGTAACATGTATGCTATTCTCTCTTTATTTTGGGAACCCAAAGCTTATGAATGTGTTATTATGAGTTGAAACCCATTAATTTACATGGGATAGTTATTTACATTTAATTTATATGTTCTACATGGAAATCATGATGATGATAATGTTATGATGTGACGGGTGTGCCCAGAATTATATAGTGCAATAGGAATGTTTCAATGTGATGAGTGTTCGTGGAATTATCTAGCGCTCCAATGCATTGGTTAAAGTGATTAATCTCATTGAGTAAATTCTCAACGTTGTGTGAACAATATACTAGCTTGGTAAACAATTATGTGTGGTAGTTAACCACTAAGACACGAGGTTTCATTTTTATGCATTGCCACATTTAAAGTCTTATATTTATGCTTCCTCTCATGTTCATGATCTTTTTCGCATGTTATGATTATTCTCACTCCATGATATATTATTCTTACCTATCCTCTTACTGGGTTTTTAGCTCACCCCTTTTGATGTATATCCTCAGTTGGATAGATGTAATAAGGAGAGAACATGTTCCAATAAGAAGCTAGAGAAGAAGAAATTAAATAAATGTTTATGCGTGGTGTTTTAATTGTTATGTTCGGTCCTAGTTTTTCAAAGAGACTACACCTTTGGATCATCTATGTGCAATACTATTATGTTGTTTATCATTAAAATGATGTAATATTAATGTATGAAAAGGCAGGGTCGCTATATTCTTCTTAGGTTAAAAACACAACCTATTTTTTATATTTTTATATAAAATATATTTTAATAAAAATATTTAGGATAAAAATCTTTAATAACATCATACATCACATGATATACTTATAAACCCAAATTATTACCCCTGAATCCTCTGAAATCAACTAATATTTATAATCACTATTTTTTTGAAAAAAATAAAAGACTTCTAATAATATCCATCAATGTTATATATCCCTTCAGAAACACTTTAACACGTGAAAAATAAATAAATCCCAAAAAACAATAATTTGTCACAATAATCTCCCTATATGTGTTTTTTCAATAATTTTACCTAAATCTACCAAAAATATAAAATGAAATCTCTATTCCATCAATATAAACTTATTACAGAAAAATCGGCATAGAAAATAATAATTAGGAATAATAACAACGATGATATCCTTAATTATAACTCCTATTAACTTTCCCTCTTCAATTTTCATGTTTCTAATCATATTAAATTATTAACTACACATATTCTAATTAAAATTCATTCAAACATACCTAAAAATAAGAAAAAAAGTTCACTAAACTACTATTAAATTTTAATGAAATCAAAGGTTAATGAAAAAACATCATTATGTATATGTTGAACTCATGACATTACACTTTTGAAAAACTCCCAATATTTACATTCCCCATTGATAAATTATTTATCCCATTAAATAAAAATACATCACATTTGATTTATATTTATTTCATTTTTCCCCTTTGATAAAAAAACAATATAATGAACAAGTATGGGTGGGGATGAAACACCTTACCTCAGGGATGTGAATTAAGAGTTTAAGAAAAAATTATTAACTAATGTTTTGGAAATAAATCCCTAAGGTGTTTTTTTGTTAGAATCACCCTCTATTTATTACTTTTTTAAGAGATAAATTGTCAAAATAATTTATTTCTTCAACTTATTTATGATAAAATAATACTATATATCTCTGTGAATCCATAAAAATGATGAATTATATTTATTAAATGTCTAATATAATTTATGTTATCATAACCCACAAACAAGAGAAACACTAATTTTATATTTATATGTTAAAGTTGTGTCTCGATAATTATTATTTTGGCTATTCCATAGATGGTATATTCATATTCTACATCTATATATCTTAATTCACCATAATTTCCCTTATAATTTACGATTTAATATACATTTCACTCTGAAAAACCCATTCAATAGACACTGACTTCTAACCATCAACACATTTAGCATAATAATCATCAACATAAATATAAATCTCAATATTTACTTTAATTTAATCTAAAATATATAGTATACATTACCTTTTATATACCCTATAATCGAGTTAACTCTTTTTAAATTAAATTTCAATGTTAAATTTTGATATCCTTCACAAATTATAACTACAAAGGTATCAATCAGTCTGGAGGAAATAAAGCATATAAAACTTTAAATAATTTCTCTAAAATATTTATAATCATACTTAATTACATATTATTATTATTTAATATTTTTAACCACTCAATTAGGGTATAAATTTGGTATGTTTGACGCATTTAAATATTCTATAATAATTCATTGAAATACATCAGATGAGACAATAAGATATGATCCTTATGTTTATATTTTCAATGTTTAAGAAGTAATTTATCTCTCTCTTCGCAAACATAACAAACATATCATTCAATAGAGATGAAAAAATTTATCATCAACTCTCTTCATTTAAAGAAAAATATGATATCATCAACATATATAATAATTTTATGAGATACAAGTTTTCTTTCATTGATATAAATATTTTATTCATTATTAGATTTCTAAATCCCAATGAATTCCATAATTAGTAAATATTTATATAAAATGATCTTAGAGATTGTTTTAAACCATATAATAACTAATTTATTATGAAAACATATCCATATTTTCCTCTATTTGAAAGAACATAACGTTTTTAAATGTCCTGATCCTCATGAAGTTTTTATTGAGAATCAAAAACATAATATCAAATGGAAAATCATATATATTTTTTGATTAATAAAAAAAATATCATAACAATTTTATTATTTTTTTTCTAATGATAATGACCCATTAAATTCTATTTATTTAACTTCATAATATCAATTTCAGGAAATTATTCAAGGGTTCTTCCTAAAAACTTCCTTTTTATTGAACATTTTATTAAACACCAAATTTATCTTAAAATTTTCATTTTTTATTTTATTGGGAACAATTTTTCATGTTTTATTCTTCTTTATTTATCCAAATTCCTAATTAATATCTTTTATTTTCTCTGTTTCAATTAATATTTCATTCTTTATCCTAGATTCGACTTGAGAAATCAATGAAATATGTGATGATAAAAACTTGATATCTTTTCTTGAAATAATTTTCTATGATCACCAATGTTTTTATGAGAATTAATTTAATTGATTATCCTTTAATTAATATATTTTATTTCATAGTAATTATTAGACCATGTTTATATTCATATTCATCAGACACATCACTCAAAATTTCTACATTTCTTTAAATTTCATATGGTTATCATATTAATTTTCAATAATAATCATCATCATATTTTAAAGTTATTAATTGTTTTTAAAACAATTATAATATTTATATGAACAAATTAAAATAAAATACATCAATAATAATTATGAATTAATTATTTTAATTGTGTTATTCGCTTATATTTAATTTATATCCAAAGGAACTTTCATCAACAATAATTTTTTAGACTTAAATAGACTATATCTCTTCAAAATGATGGTACTAGGACTTCCAAACACCATAAAATATTTGAATCCCTATGATTTCATTTAATAAATATCATTAATAGAAATATTATATTTTGGGTTATATATGAAATTATTTTGAATATAAAGATGAGATATTATATTCCTTGGTTAGTGATCTAGAGGTTGAGATATATGTACTACATTTGGCATTATAACCCATTTCTTATCTTTTCATTTCATCTTCCTCTACACCATGATTTAAATCATCTATAAGTTTTATATCTCAACATTATACTAGATCATATATCTATTATGTGTATTTTTTAGGGTATTTATTAATATATTCATTCACTAAATTAATTTATATCATCCATCAGTTGATATTAATTCGTATAAACATTTTATTTCAATTATAATATTGGAATCATGTATCAATAATATTTGAATAAACTATATTCATATCTAGTACAAATGTATGTCTTAAATGGTGGCCGCCATTCTAATTTTTTTATTGACAGTGTTCCCAATGATCCACCCCATTGTGTTGGTAGTTTTATTTTAATATCTGAGTGAAACTAGTCTATCTAACAAGACATTATTTTTACAATGTTCGATGAATAGTTTTTCCTTATTATAGTAATGTGTAGTAAAATTATATTTTACAGATTTATTTATCTTCCCAATAGTTTTTTTGATTCATCATTCGAGGATTAATTTTAGTTGATTTTATTATCACCATTCATGTCTCCCTATTATATATTGTTATTATTATGTGGGTTAATTTCATTCTTCATTCATAGCCGCATATAATTGTATCTAATCATTTATTATTTATATACTTCTATGACATCCAAATAGAATGGTTCTATGTTTGTCACATTCAATGGAAGTGTAACAAAAATTCATAGTGGTGGCCTCTTCTAATGAATATAATGTCTGAAGGTTGTAGGATATAAATAATTTGGGAAATAATCCAATGGTGGCCATTTTAGTTTTGAGTGTTATCTCTTGGACATGATGTTATCTATGAATATGATGGTTGGAATTATTTAGTTATTAATTGTATCATTACTCTAGGAAATTATTATTTATTTTTTGAAGCATGCTGTTTTGTTTACATGATAATAATATAAATCAATGTCTTGTTATTTGAAATGGGTCCCCAGTGGTCCTCAAAATATGAGATATACAGGGTTATGAATGAGTATATATTTTAAAATAGTATAGTTCATGATTAATTACATAAATGTTAAAATAATACAATCTCACAAGATCATGATGGTTAGTGTCTTTGGTAAATGAGGTAGATATGTTATAACATAATACATGGATATAACAACATTATTTAAAAACTCCACAACATGCCCCTAAAATTACATTTCTCATGTAATGCTACATAAGATATATATGGGAAGTATATAAGAAAGGGGTGAAATGAAAAACCCAGTAAGGTAATAACGAAATCATCGAATTAGGTAAAATAGTACATGTGATTCAAGAGGCATATCAAGGTAACATTATATGGTTGAGAACCATAAGCATTGACCTATAATGATGATATAAAATTATAATATAAAATCAATAAGTAAAAATTTAAAAACATAAAACATGACATTATGTACATATGTTAAGTTTAACTACCCAAAAATCATAGTATAGTGCTATGAAAAAACTCATATGAACCATACATGATATCTCATGTGATAAAAACATTACCCAATTCATTATAAGGATATATAATTTATGTCCCACCAATATCATTCATATCATATACTCTCAAAAGTGTGCCACATTGATCATACAACATAAGGATTCATTTTATCAATTTTAATCACATGATTAAGGAGTGAGGTCTATGTACATGGAAGTCATTAATAAATGAAGGATATGTATATCTATGTGAAAAACCTTGAGTGTAATTTTTAATGGTTATTCTATAAACAAATTTTTATCATGTATAATCGTAAGATAATTTTGATATCATAAATTGGGCATATAAAGGTAGATGGAGAGTTTTAATAAGAGTTAAAGTGTACCCTAATAACATGAAAATTTACAAGGATAACAATATCTTTGTGTAAAAACATATCCCAAAATAACCAATTTGAAACAAAATTTCACAATATAAAGATGTTTCTCGAATAATGATAAGGAGGAGATGATTCATTACATAGATATGGTGATTCTAAAATCTTGGGAGGAGCATCATATGATCATTAGAAAACAACAGGAGGTGTCTATAGTGTAAAATCCTGTGTAGAATCATGGTAAAATGGATTTGAGTGAAGAAAAATGGGATATTGGGTTATATTATATAGGATAACTGAAGGTAATTATTTATTAATTTCTAAACCCATGATTCAGATTTGATAAGAAAGAATAATTAAAAGAACAAAAAAATACCATTGTTTCACCCATTTTTTACAAAATAGGTGTTGTTTTCAATATTTTCTATGTCTAATAACCTAAATAATTAAAATAATACCCTTATTTATTTTCATTTGTTCCATGTTCATAAATAATTTATTTTAAAACCATAAAGTATAATATAATTTATGGATGGTTCATTAAGGGAGTATAAAATTAGTCAACTCACTTAAAAACACATTATTTTATAAGTTAAATATAATTTTTGAATAGGAACCTCATTATAGTATTTGTTAAACAACATTTGGGATTTATTGATGATATATTACATATTTTATATTTATACTATGATTAATTTTATCAAAAAATATGACTATCTCAATAAATTATTATAAGTTAACCATTGGAAAATTTTGACATGTTGATTTGAAAAACTATTATTTATTTTCCCAAAATAATTTCTTAAATAGAACAACTTATAATATAAAACAAAGTTCCCCATTTATTTAAATATAAAGGTTTTTACGATGATAAATTTTTTGACCCATATAAAAATTACATTTTACATCAAAAAATATATTATCATTTATATTAGAATAAATATAATTTAATGAGAATAATTTACTTATATTAAAAATATTTATAAAATTATTGAATTCATCAAAAAAAATTTCTTCATTAAAAATATATATTTCCAAAAAATATAATTTCTATTTCATTATATCAAAAAAGAATTGTTATCAATCTCATTATTTGATCATTTATAATCAAATAATAATAATGAATTAATATAATAATTAATTTATTAAAAGAAATTATATAAATAATCTTACATTTATGGTCTAGATAAATAAGGAATTATTACACTCTAATATACTATAAGGGTAACATGTGCGATGATGACATTTTCTTATGGTGGTTATGAAACTATAATTTGGGTCGTGATCTAAATAAACATGATGATATCTCATAAACAGTTTTGAACAAAATTTTGTTATTTAATCTCATCATGGAAGTAGTCAAAGAAAATATCTGGGATTCCATCTCCCATAAAATATCTAATATCTAGGATCCAGTGTGTATTCGCATATTTTTTATGGACATTATTCTTATTTCTATGTTAATTGAGATATATCAAAAACCATAGTTGGTACTAATATTATCTTTCATCATGAATTGAATTTATTAACAATCTTAATATATCTTAATAACCATTAAAATCATAAATCCTATAACTTTAGAAAATAAAAAATTTATGGAAACTATTTATTAAAATTAAATTAATTAATAATGAATTTATTTATTTAAAAATTGAATTTCATTTATTAATGTTTTAAATACTTAAATTCTTCCCCCATGAGTAATTTTGCACTAAGAATTTCATTTATATTCTAAAATAAATGTGCATACATCTATTTTATATCTTCTTCATTTGAAAATTTTCTCCTCAAACATGTAGTTCCACCAATATACATTGATTAAGTGGTTGCCTTATTTAGTAGAATTTGTCAATTCTAATATAACTTCTTTACTAGATGCTTCTCATGTGAAAGATAATTATACAATTGTACCACCATAGGATTTAGTAAATTTGTGGGATCTATTTTGTACTTCATCAATAGGGATGCATGTAACACATCACTTACTTTTGATGGGTTCGGTGGGAGTGAAAGTCAATTGGACTCTCCTGTGATGTTATCATGGATCTCAAATTGGACGATATATCTTGGAATAAGATTTCCGTTTTAACAAACCTCATGAAAATATTCCACAGTGATATAAGAAAGACCATATTATCTCAAACCTCAAACTATATTCCTCTTTGATGATATTTTTATAAAATTTCTATTTATTTTTTTGGGATTTAATTAGAAGTTTAATGGTTTAAAAAATCTCTATAATCTGTTGGATAAGTTTTATTTCCATTAGCTTATACTCTCCAACGACAACCCAACATGTTAGAGCCTTACTTATCTTCCCACACAGAGCCTCATAGGGTTCCATTATAATGCTAAAATGGAATATATTTTAATATAATAACTCTAGTAGAGTTAGTTTCTAATCCTATAATCCTTAGAAATCTATTAAACACGATCTCAGCATATCCTATAAAGTGTGAATGGTTCTTTGAGACTAAACATCCATATGAGGGTGATAAACAGTACAAAAACTCAGGTATGTATCCAATTCATTGCAAAGGATTCTCCATAAAAATGATGGAATACTGAGATCTCAACAAAAATATAATATAGAGTGGAAATCCATGTAGTCTCTCCAACTCAATTAGCTCTTTATGAGTCGGTCTAGAGGAAAATGTTCATTGAAAATAATTAAATGCTTAGACATTGTATGGTGATTGAAAGTAACATAGATAGAATTATCTTCCTTATATATCATGAAGATTCCTATAAGGAAATATGAGGTTATGTTTTCCCATATACATATATGTATGGAAAAAGGATGCATCATACACTTATACTTATTTCAACCATCCATGCCTTTTGGGAATACAATGTATTGAGATACAAATTTTGCAATCTCTCTATTCATTTCATCTCGCCATAGTTTTATCTTCAAATCTCTAATCTTCTTCGTAATTTCTAGATTAATAATGAAAGGATAACAATGAAAATCATCTGGAAGATCCCTTTTTTTAGTTGTGTATTTTATTGGGCATGTCTCCAACTTACAAACTATATAATTGATTCATTAGAAAAGTTGAAATCCTGAATATTAATTTAATTTTTCAATATCACTTAATCATCTTTTTGGGACTCCTTAATCCGATCAAGAATGGATGGTTGAGTAGTTATTTGAGAATGGTTCGATGAATTTAATTTTTTTATTCCCATATACATCCTTTTCATGTTGTATAAGATTGGATTCCTTGTGATACTCTTAGTTTATATCATTGCATGATCTATTTTACTTATATCATTTTCCACATTAATCAGTATCCCAGAATGGTAATGAATTAAAAAATCATAATAATTGATTAGTTCTAACAGCCTTAATTAGAAAATATTGAGATCATTTTATATGAATATTTACATGACGATTTTTAATCCATTAATATGTTCCACTCCCCCCCCCATAGAGACAATATTTCCAACTCTTCAGTATGAATATCACTATGGCCACAAATATATCATCAATTGGGTAGTTCTACTCAAATATATTTAACTAAAATGATACATAAATGATCTATATGTCACCTTTTAAAAACTCATAAGTGAATCCCTTTTTAGATGTGTCACTATAGATTAGAATTACTTCCATTCAAGTGGGTAATGTGAGTATTGTTTCATTTATTACCCACTTTTTTATATATTTAATGTTATATTCACATCGATAATTCAAGAGAAACATGAATCACTTCCATTATATCTTGTTTTGTTGGCTTGAAAATCATGACAAGTTTATAAAATTTGATGATAGTAAATATTTTATCAAAGGAAAATATGGATTTCAGTAATAGATGTTGGTCTAAGACATCCTTCAATTGTGTATATTTTTTAGCATTCCAAATATATCCATTTTTTCATTCTATAATTCCCTATGAATGTTACATTATCCATCCAAATTATCATTTTCTATACATTTAATATAATTTATTATTCTCTATGGTATTCAGTACAACATTCAGCTACTCCTCATTTTCCTCCTTTCTTTTTAAATTATATAAGAATATCATCTAAAAAGTTCTGATTTTATCATGGTAATACTTAGAGACTCTATTTATTAATTACAAGAATATATCCATAGTATTAGTGATTCAAAATGATATAACTATGAATTATAAATTCCTATAAATTGTATGTAATGAAGTCTTTGAGGTATGATCTTTATTTACATGTACTTGATAATATCCATACTGAAGATCAACCTTGGAGAAGAATTGGGATCCAAATAGATGATACATTAACTCATAAATCCATGGAAGATGATATATTTCCATTATAATGATATTATTGAGATCTTAATATTCAATGTATTCGTGCATTGACACACCCTTCTTCATAACAAAATGACGGGTGAAACCCACACCGAGGAACTTTAGAAAATAAGACCTTTATCCAGACTCATCAATAGTAAATAATTCATGATTTTAAGTTTACGATTGAACATTATATATGGATACCAGAATATTTTCAATTCCCCAAATATAAGTTTGATTGAGAACTCAGACAATATGGTATAAGGAAGACCAGAGAATTCAATTGAAAAACATCAATGAAATCTGTAGAGTGTGCATGTCATTAAGGATGATCTTTTCTATATCCTCAAACATTTCATCTAGACATGATTTCTAATAAGTAAATAATATCTATGCTTAACATGATGATACCTAAGAAGCATCATCCTCCTCCTTTAACATTTATTTAATTAAAGGGATATTTTTATATGGATAATGATTTAATTTTATAGAAATTTATGTTGGATATATTTATGTATATCTAATACATGCCTAGAATATAATAAAATTCCACTAACGGGAGTTTCTTAAGGTTTTATGGTAAATTAATGCCACAAATATTGATAGAGAATAAGTTATACTATTGGGATACAACAACTAACCCATTTTTTTCTTCATTTATAATTCAACATTCATGATTTTTGGTTGTTTATGGATAGTTCAACAGAATTTTCATGATTACAATGAATAAAGAGTCCCAATATGAAGTAGTAAGTTACTCTTTATTGATTGAATAACTAGTATTACAATCAACAATTCTTTTTCTAGATGATCCACATTTGTTGTTAGGGTAAAATTATTCCCTTTCACTCTTGGTTTTGTATGTTTTCACTAGTTCTCATCAACAACCCTTGTCTTAGTGCATTGATTCACTTAGTGATCTTATTCCATGAATTTGAAATATTATAAAATAATCTAAATTTTGACGAGAGAATTACCTTCTTGCATAAAATTGGTGGTTTTCTCTCATAATTAATTTATATTAGAGTACCCAAGCATCCCACACCAAAATCATTTCAAATTTCCCTGCAGAAAATTCATGGGATTCTTTTTCCCACAATTTTGAAATGTGTGTTTTCATAATTTTATACAAACATGAAATTTCACCATTTATGACCATATTCAAAATCCATCATACACTTACTACCACCTAACCATTGAGACACTTGAGATTCTATTATCTATTTTTAAACATCAAGGAAACACCAAAAAATTTATTCATAGTTTTCAAAGTCTCGAATCACATAGTTTTTCTGTATACTTTACTTTATCCCTACAAAAAATCCAATATTTAATTTGGTTTCAATGAACAAGATGAATAATATGACTAAATTGTTTTAATTTTCTTCCCATACAATCCCAATAAATAATTTTTCCATTTGATAAATGCTAAGGGAGTTAGTAGCCATTTTAAATTGGAGATTATGAGGAACTTATTTGTTTTTTTAGTATCACTTATACTAATTTTATTCAATATCCACTATGAGATTTATATTTCATTATCAATTTTTACCACTGATTAGTTTATCCTCTATATGATAAATAAATGGAACAATATTATCCATTTCAACTCCATGAAGTAATGTGAAGGCATTTTCAGTAGAGTCGATCCATTATTCGGTGATTAAGGGATCTGAAGATCCACATTAAGATAGAGGTATTTTTTATATAAATTTCTCAATTATAACATACTACTTTATAGGGGGGTGAATGTGTTCCTCCTAATTCATTTTTATATTCCAATGATGAGTTATTTTAGAATTTATTTTCATAATGTTCTTAAATTGTAATTCCATTTGGATGGAATCTCAATTATGTAGTCATCAGATAGGTCCCCACATTGATTTCTAACATAGTTTTCCATATTACCTTCCATTGAATAAAATTATGTAAAAATTAGGGATGAAAATTTTTACTCTATTAAAAAAATAAATGAGAAAGCATTATCATTATTGAGATTACAAATAAATGACAAATATTCCTTAACCTTTGAATTTCAATGTTTTAGTATAAGTTATCTATGATATACTTGATAAAAAATTAATATGTGTATATTCATTCCCGTAATAATGATTCAAATAGAGCTAGTGAATTTACCAATGCATGTCACAAGAGATATTCAAAGCTGGTGTAAAACAAAGACTATTTGTTATACATTGGGTGATGATTGAGTCCATCCCAATGCACCCTTTTTGAGGATTACTACCACTAAGTACATGTGTTATAAAGCTAAATCCACTTGTAGTATCTGGATATGGATTTATTTTCATTGAAACAACTCACTCTATAGTTTAACAAAACATAGTGATATTTTCATATATTTTGGATTTTCATAAATATTTTACAGGGGTTTTAAAATCTGAATCGCTTAATAAAAAAAGAAATTATTCTAATACGAACTATGATAATCCATATTTTGATACACATAATTCACGATTTATTACAGAAATTTACATATAATATAATCCTATAAGATCATGAGGCCTATTATATTTTTTAAAATATATATATAATAATAAATTAAAACATCGGTATAATAAAATTATTTTAAAACACCACTAAATTCCCTTAAATTTCCATTGCTATTCTAAAATAGAATGGTATAACCTAGGGATGTACATAAAAATGTGTTGAACCATAAATCCCAGAAAGGGATAACTATAAAATAGAATATGTTAAATAATTAAATATGATTCAAGAGGCATATCAAGGTAACAGAAGAGGGTTGAGAATTATAAACATCAACATCCTATCATTATATAAGATGATAACATAATGGAAACATGGGAAAGTGGAAACAAAATAGAACATATAAAAAATCTCAGATATCAATTGAGACATTATAATATAGTATTATAAGGATAAAATATGATAAAACATACATAGTATCTCATGAGATAAAAAATTACCCAATGTATTAGAGGGTTATATAATTCTAGACCCACCCACCACCTATATATCATGCCCACACAGAATTTTTGCACATATATAACACAACAAAATGATGTATTTATTCATATTAAATTACATGATTAATGAGTATTGACATGGAATACCTAGATCAATTAAGGATAGTTATATGTTGTTTAATACCCTTGAGTGGAAATGGAAATGGGTTTTAACTACAATATATTTTGGCATGGATAACCGTACAATAATATCAGCAGCATTACAAGGTTATATATATACTCGTATAAGGGTTTAATGAGTGTGAAAGTGTTATTTAATAACGTATAAATCATAAAGAAATAAATTTTTATGTGTAAAGACATATCCCAAAATTAATAACAGGAAATTAAAAAATTTATAATATAAATAAGGTTCTTGAATAAAGAGTGGAAAGAGAGGATCCTTTACCTTGAGAGGGATCTTCCAAAAGCATAGGTGGAGATTTATAAGGGATTGAAAACACATTTTAAATTATTTAGAGAGGGAAATAAATTTTAAATTCACACTTAATAGATTTTGGTGAAAAATAATGGGATATTGGGTGGGTTTTTATAGATAAAGATATGAGAATTATTTATTAATTTCTAAACATAGGTTTTAGATTTAATGACATAAAATAATCCGAACCACAAACCTTATAACTGTTTTTCCAATTTTTTATTCCAAATAAGAGTGGTTTCAATTATTTTATAAGGATAATAACCATGAAAATTTATAAATACCCATGGATATGTGGATGTTATTCATTTTTATAAAGATTTAATTTCAAACCATTAAAAGATAATATAATTTTTCAATGATTCAACAGGGGTTTATAAAATTAATAAAATAACATAAAAAATAAATTATTCTAAAGGTAGAAAATAATTTTTTTAGTAATTATATTTGTAATATATAGTAAATCACTTTGAGAATCTATGATGTCAGAATATATACCGTATATTTAGACTAATTTAATTTGTATGCAAAACTTCAACTACCACATAATGTTATGAAAATTTCACTATTAAATAATTTCAATTTGATTATTTACAAAATAAAATGTACTTTCAAAAAATAATTCTTTAAAAATGATAATTTAAACTATTAAATACATATTACAAATTTATAAAAAATACATGTTTTCGTGATGATGACTATTTTCGACCCTTATAAAAATTACAATTTTCTTCCTAAAATTGTATTATAATTTAAATTTAAATTATTTATTCTTTTCTAATATTTTTCTTAATAAAATAGAATATTTTTAGAAAATTATTTATCTTATAAGAAATATTTTCTCATTTAAAATAATATATTAAAAAAACAATTTTTGTATCATCATATAAAATTCTAATTTTTATCAATGTAATTATTTAATAATTTATTAATTAATAAGAAATAAGTGTAAATAGAATTATTGATTTTTGAAAATAAATATATAAAATTAAAACCATTATTTTCAGGATACATAACCCCTTATCACATTAGTGAAATTTCTAACGGCATGGTGTGCGATAGTGAATCATTCTTGGAGTGGTTTAGAGAACATAGTTTGGTTCACAATAATGATAAAATTTTACTTATACCATTAACTGTTTTAATCATTCTTTATATATTGAATATCAACTTGGGAATGGATAGGGGAATCCCCTAGATATTCAATATCCCTTTAAATATATGATAAATGAGATTTTTTATGGTATGATCATACTGGTCTAGGTCGTCACTTCTTTCATCTGTTTCTTTTAGAAAATATCACAATCCTTAATACATAATAATATTAATGGTAATTGTTCATTGAATATAATATCAATGGTTATAATTCATAATTATTTTTTAAATCCAATAGGATATAACTATCCAAAATTAAAATATTAGTGCATGTGTTTTATATATCTACATTAATTTAAAATAAATTTATTCATTTAAGAATTCAATATTTTTTCAAAAAAGTTTGGGTTATTACATCGTTATAATTTGGAAAAATTTGTATATATAGGTTTATAACGATCACGATTATACAAATATAGTTCTAGGGAATAATTTGGAGTTCGCATATTTGAGAATCGACATAGTTTATAGTGGGATGTAGTGATATCTGGCTTATTGTAGTTTTACAAATTTCCAATTATGAATTTAATATTTAATATTTTATCATATCAAAAAGACTCAGAAAAGTGTATAGAATTATTATAATAACATTAATATAAAATAAGTGAAAATTACGATATTTTAACAATATATTTCACTCTGTCCTAGTCAAACATTTATTAATTCTACCATCTATACCAATCATTTATTTCGTATAAGTTGAACAATACTTATACTGAATAAGACAACTCTATAATTAAAATATAAATTTTAAAATTTTTCATTCACCCTCATTGTTTTAATGTAATTTTTTTTTTGAATTACCATTTTCATTTTATATACTTCTATTATGAAATTTTTTCATCTTGAATGCCACTAATTTTTTTTATTTTTAAACATGATGCATGTTATAAAATTAAACTAGTAGATAAATGAGAATAGGTATTTATCATAATCCATTAGTTTATTTTTAGAAAATCTATAAATTTTATAATGTAAAATATTTAAAATTATACATAACTAAATTAATATTATCGATTATAATATATTATCAATAATTTTTACTTGATATATAGATCACTAATATATCCACACTTTCATCAAAAATTAAATATTAAAAATATTTTTCCTTCATAAATATTTTTCATGTTATTTAATCAAATGTTACCAAGACATCTCTATAACAACTCATTCTTTTTATTATTGATAACAAAAGATGAATTTATATCTTCTCCTAATTGAACAATGTTTCCACTTATCCATAGTATTTAATCTATCTATCCATTAATCACATCACCAAAAATCCATATTCCTAGAAGAATTAATTAAGACTTTTATCACATAGTAAAGAAACACTTCAAATGATTTCTATAAAAACACAAAAAAAAAAGAAATTACACATTGAATTCATTTTCCTGAAAAAAACTAATATTTAGCCAATTTCAATTATTTTTAAAGAAAAATATTTACCAGATGTGAATAAATATTCTATATATGTTATAAAGTATTTATAAAGACTCATATCACTAATAATCTTTTATAAACCCCACTATTGACTATCTTTGAATGACTCTTTTCTGATTCATTGCAGTAAACATCCACCACATGTTCCTTTTACTTTCCTATTTCATTATCCTTTTAAAACCATTAATAATTATTCATACTAAATTTTACTAAAACAATGGTAATGAATGTCAGTTAAAAAAACAATATATGAATTAATTGGATAGTTTATTACTGCAATTTATTAATATCATTGAATAATCCAAGGATTTCATGAAAAACAAACACCTAGAATAATACATTAATTTCAATACTATTTTATATAAATATCTGAACTCGTAAGAAAGAATAGTTTTTAACTATATATTATAATTATCTTAATAAAAAATAATGAACTTGTTCATGATATATTATTTCCATGTGGATGAGTTTAATCATCCAAAAAAGATTATATTTCACCATTTGTGTGCTGTGAGGATCTAATAGTAGAATCCATAAATAAGTGATCGAAATTCTCTATTATTGATCTCAATCCATACCTAGTAGAAATTTGGGTTCTAGCACAGTGGTACTAATCATATTTCATCATTCCATTTAATTTATACAATGAACCATTTTGGTTGGAAGAATCATTCCATAGTCTATTTAGTTTCATAATAAAGGTTAAGATATTCACTTATCTTATTTTTTAGAGAATCCACAGATTTGTTCTTAGTAGAGAGAAATTCCATGGGCGGGGAGGGGTGGTGTTGTGAACAAAAAAAATTAATACCCATTAAAAAATAACATAATGAGGATCATATATAGATCCTATTCCAGAGATTAATATTAATTAATTTCACAATGAACCTTAATCAAATATCAAACCAATAGTATACCATATTACATTTTAAAAAATAATAATAACATTTTATCTCATTGCATACAATATTTTGTTAAATAATAAATGATTTTATAAAATTTAGTAGAAAAATATTTTCCATAGAACCTAAACCATGATCCACATGTCGTTTTCAATATTTGTAAAATATTCAAATAAATATGTTTTAAAAAATTAATATTCACTAAATTAGTAAAGAAAAATTTATTATTAATTATATTATAATAAATATTAATTTTAATGTTTTTGATCTATAAATAAAAAAATTATTTTATTCTCCTGGAAAGATAAAAATATTTATTCTAATGATCAAAATCAAATATAATTTAATTGATACAAATAGAAATACTATGTGTGTATCCCCCAATGATTATTCCTTATTAGAATTAATCTTGGTAACCTAAAGTGTAATATTAGCATCTTACAGTACATAAAGGGGCCCTAAAAGAATAAGTTATCATCACAATGTGGAAAAAAACACACGAAAACTCACTTTACAATAAAATATTTTTTCTTGATAACTTCTCAAGAATGTTTCTTACACATCTCATAAACATATATTCTTTTTTTTTTTGACAAAAGAAGACGGATCCATTAATGATGGAGATCAGCAGAAATACAGGAGCATAACCACGGTGGAAAATGATTGAACCAAAGCAAATCCACGTAAGGAGGGCCAATGCCTGCCATCTTGTGAGCGGCTTCATTCGCTTCCCTTCTAATAAATGAGAAATTGCAGGAATTGAAGCCTTGTCTCCACGAGTGAATACACCGGATAATGGGACCGAAAGGTTGAAGTCTGCCGTCAGTGAGATTGATGGCATTGATAACAGTGAGACAGTCGGATTCGATGTGAATGGAATCCCAACCGCGATATTTTGATAACACTTTATGTGACATGATAAAATTAAATTTTCTACACACATTATCCTAGGAAATTAATTTTACAGTCCCATTTCAATCAAAGGTCTAATATATTGTCTTATGTAATGGTGTGAGGTTTAAATATATCATTGACTTATTCATTAATTACATATCTCTCATGACTCACCCAACATACCCAACTTCATAGTGATAATGTTTCAACACAGTTGTTGAAAGTATATCTATTTTCATGACAAATTATATGGACTACTAATAATATTAATTGTTATGGATCGTTAAACATGATAAAAATTTGGAATATCTAACAAAAAATAAAAATTTTGAATTCCCATATTTTGGAATATCCTCATAATCTCTGGTCTTAAAGATTACCAATGTAAAAATTCATGACGTGAATTCTTATTCACATATGAGTATTTGGACATGAGATTCTATAAAATTCTTCTTATATTATATGCCATCATATGACTATAGGACTATGTTTAATCATACCAGCATTACATTTCAATGTGCTCATCATAACGATGTAGTTCCTATGACATTGTCAATATGATATACGATCTAGTACATTGTCACATTAATATAATTTAAAATAATCAACATTATATGATATTAATCTTATTAATATAAAATTATATAATTATACAGCAATTCAGTAATATTAAACAATTGGTTATAGGACCCCAAGTCTAATAGAAAGCCACATGGATTGTGTAAAATTAAAAAATTATTAATTCATATATCTCTCACACAATTTCTATGATTATATTAGGAAAAGGTATTTAGTTAAGGAGTAAACCATGCTACATTCCATGCAAACCATACTCGTTTTTAAATCCCCATAAGGAAAAAAATTCATTAATATATGATATTACCCCGAGTATGTGCTTCATTTATTATTGTGACATTATATCCTTTACAAGAGCCTCTATTTCTGTATTATTAGTGTATAGTGTGATTGGTACATTACTTTTACAAACCACATTAATCTCTTAAATTATGTTTCAAATCCAAAATAATTCCTTGGATTCTTTGGAAGAATAATATACTTAGATTCCACTATAGAATTAGTGACTATGGGTTTATTTAAGCTCCACTAGCCTAAAACACCTCCATTAGTAGTGGAGATGTATCATGGTTTCAATTTTTCATTATATTTATCTATTTTCAAAATAGTATTAGTATATATACTTAGTATTAGTTCCTAATATACATGAAAACCAAAGAAAATATTAGTATTAGGTCAGAGGTAGATATGGATTCTCTTGACCTACAAGCAATAACAGTCCTCTATATCAGCGTGATATCTGCATACCACAATAATGGAATAAGAGACTTCTGGATGAGTACATAATTTTTCATATTTTACATACATAATATCTACTACTATTTGAATCCTTACTATACTCTATGTCTACTCATTTTTCTAATAAAATTGTTTCATGGAAATATGAATTCCCGGAATCATAGGAAAAAATCACCTATTTCATTTTTCTATACTGGATATCTTCACTCTTTAGCCATCTTATGTAAAATAAAATTTTTCAAGAGACTCCACCTATATATCTCAATGTATTTTTATAAACAAAAAATGTATTATTTCACATAATTATTTCATGGGTAACAAAAAATTAAACCTATTATTAATTGACTATAATACTATCTTCTCATAACATATAAGTAGTATGTCATCAAAATACACTATAATAAAAATTATTATAATCTCACTAAAACTCATATTGATACATGGATCACTTTTTATCTTAACTAAACCATATTATATTATGGATTCATCAAATTGAATATTTATGAATCCACTTTTAGTTTTAGTTTTTTTTCATTAAAGTTGGTAACATGCATGATTTCTACATGATACAATGAAATACTTCATAGAAGGAATGTGTAGAACTCAAGTATGTTGTGATTATTTTATATGCCTATATTATTTTATGTCATTAAATATCAATGACTGAAGATATAAAACATGGATAAATTTTTGGATAATATCTCATTCATATGATAAATGAACTTATGCCAATATAGTTTCCTAGAGATACATTCATGGATGGAAATGATATTTTTATTATTGAATTTTTTTCCATTGTACTATTAAATAATCATTCCTGAATGGACCGAAGGCTTACTTTTTTTGTGGTTTATTTATAAACTCCCTTTCAAGGGATAAGGGGGAACCCTTACAAGACCCGTAGGTTTAGAAATTACATTGCACATAGGCATTGAAATATTATAGGACCCGTAGGTATTAAGAAAATGAAACATACTTTGACTACCTGAAATTTCCTATCCCCAAAATCTGCATCGTGATCTGATCTCTACCTTTTCATGGTTGTTCATCTAGCATGTTCATGTGTAATTGCACATGCGCACTACTGAGGGAAAATTCTATACCCTCTCAATCTTCATAAATCCTTTTATAACATCCCCTTGGTGAATGTTTCCTCCTGTTGAATTCCCTTCTGGGGTTGTTCCTTGTAGTATCTATATGTGCCACTGCATATCAGGTGGCCCTGCGGCCATGAGGTGGCCAGAAGACCATGATGTGGCCCAAAATCCTCACCGACCGAAATACCATGGGTGGGCCAAAGGCCTTAAGGACTGCAAGCCCAAACTGGTGGCCCAAGGTGAGTAGCTCCAGCTGCTACAATACCTACTACAGTACCTGCAACAATGCATGCTATATACCCAGTATAGTAACACATAATTTTGCTTCTTCCAGGTTTTGAACCTGGGTCTTGTGGATACACTGAAAGAGACCTCACCAACTGGGCTAAGGCTCATGTACATTAAATATTAATTCCCTTGATGGAAAATATGATCTGAATATGTTTCTCTATATTCATTCACAAAAATATAAATTTAGTTCAAGATGGTCTGGTGATATGAATAGCTCCAAACATGGTGATATGTATTTGGATTATGTCGATATAAGTTTGATTATTTTTCAAATGATCTTTAGTGAGATATGTAATGTTCTGATAGAGCTGGGGGCATTGTCATGAAGAAGTGAAGAGGGATGGGAAAATTATGTTTTTATGAACTGAAGAAATGAATAATCCATTAATTTAACTTGGAGATTAATGATCACTGGTATTATTTTAAGAATACATTGGATAATGTTTTTATGTCATGGAGATGGGATGGTTTTGTTTTGAAGAATCCTAGAAGTATTTTAATGAAAATTTCTCAAACAATATAATAATCTGAAAAAATTGAAAAGGAGTTATCATAATAATTTTTTTTATTGTATGATTTTTAGTTCCATCCTTGAAGGCTAGTATTTAGCTATTTTAAGTATTTGGAATTTGATCGTAATACATTGAGGTGAGTAGTTATATTATAAAGTCTACCAAAAAACGATAATAAATTGAGCATATTAAATTGTTCTCTACATTAATCCTTGAGATGATTATATGTCATTGATTTTGAATAATCATAATTATAACGATTCATCAGTCAAATATCATGATCAATCACATGGTCATGATTCAAGACGGGATGAATATTAAACAAGAAAATGATGAAAATTATGAAGTTATGAGAGTTCCATAATATATATTGGGATGAAATTCACTATACACGAGTTCATACATATGTGGATGGAATTATAATTAGTTAAATATAATAGATGTTGTGGAGGATTTAAATAAAGAAGATGACTGTGATAATTCCTATTATAGTAAGTATGATATCTCATTCATAGATAGAATGTGCATTTGTGGATTTCATGAAAATGTAATATAATTAAATTCTATTTTACATGTTAAAATATTTGGTTTTGGGTCGTAAAGGAAAAAATTATGGAGGTTTTAATTTTAAAAAATATGGAATTAAATAAATGATCCGTTAGCCAAAATTTCATAAAAAAATTGGAATAAAAAAAATAATGATGTTTATGAAGATTAATGAGTCGAACCAATCTAATTAGAATATATGTTATTTTTATCATTAATTTTAAATAAATATTTATGATATTTTTTATGTGAATATATTTACCAATAATAAATGAATGTAAACAGGGGATTAACTATGCATACCAGTGAAAATACCGCATGTCTAAAGAGGATGTGAGGAAAAGGTTAAAACTACATAAATGATGTAAATTAAATTTGTCAAAGTAAACTACGGGATTCTTGTACTATTCGTGAAAAATATAATGATGGATAATAAAGAACCATATTTAATGAAAACTATATATTCTATGTTTTTGAGTAAATAAGAATGTGTTATATGGATATGGTAGTTCATGCACTCTAAAAAAGAAGAAACCATAGAATATCGAGAGATCTGGTCTATAGTCATTAGTTGTAGAAGACAAAGAATTGTTGAGGTAAAAAATATAATTATTTCATGGGGTAAAGAATATAAATCCATATTTCCAAGGTGTGACTTGAGATAAAACATGTGATCTTGCTTCTTATATTCTCTTGAACGAAGTGATCAAAATCCACCACTTTCATTGTACCTATTTATTCTGAGGAAAACATGTTCTAGATCACACTCTGAACTATGATTGTTTTGATATTATGAAGGAATATTTTTATGTGGCATATTAACCATGTGTCACTAGAGATGTAGTAATACTTATGTTGAAAAAATTCATTAACAAACTTTGGTGTTTACTTTTTATTATATCCTATTCTATATCTGTATAGTGACCAAATGAGAGAGTTAGAGATAGAGACAGATTCAGTAATTGTATATGTGAGATGATAATTAAGGAATAAAAATGAAATTGTATTATAAGTCACCACATAATAATTAAAACCCATTATGTTTGGGAATATCACACTATGATCTGAACAATTGGCATCTAAGTTAGGAAACACTTATAATGGATTTCCATATCATATTTTCTTACAGTTTATTTTCACTTCACAATGTCTACATAAAGAGTAGATTTGTATAATCTTATCAACATCATCTTAAATTAACTAGATATAATATTTATTCACAGAAAATAATGAACCAAAAGGAATGAAATGTAATGATGTTGAGAAATTCTTCATCTACAAAAGTAGATAAAAATTACTCTCCGTAAATTTATAGTAGTCAATGTTGAGTTTATCCTAATATCCATGTCGATTTTCAATCATTGAAAGGGATTTATGATGATAATTCATATCATTAATTTATTGAAGAATAAAAATATGTTTCTACAAGACTAAAATCATACATAGTAAGATTGTTCATGGAATATTTATATTTGTTTGTTGAATCCACCACCAAGAAATTGAAAAATAGTATGGTCTCGTGTGGTTTATAATCTTTACAAAAATAAGAAGTACAAAAACTATTGTGTAAAAGTTTTCCTTCTAAATAATCCATTAATTATTAGGATGATCATAATAATAAATAATTTTGAGATGAACAATTTATCTATTTAAATTTTATCATATATAATATACCTAAATAGTTTGTATCATTTATCTGTGTCATTTTTGGTGTATTTTTTAATAGGACTCCTACAATGATGATGAGTATGAAAGGATAAAAATAGAGTTAAATGAATGGATAAAAGAATGTGTTAATATATATTAATAATTAGGATTCATATATAAAATAAATTTATTGATTTATGAAATATTTACAATAATATACCTATATTTTAATTGAACACTATGTTAGGTAGGATACACAATAAGTAAGACTTAGCTTCAATGAACCTTGAATTATCAATATTTAATTGATATATTTATTACCTAGATATTAAATTTTAGGGTATGAATAGGAATACATTTATTATAATGAATTTATTAAGGTCCTACTTAATAAAAAATTATTAATTAATGATTAGAAAATAAGCACTCAATTTCTATGTAATGTCATTTCAGGCTTCAAAAATATGTTTTCGTAAAAAAATAGTATGTTAACTTTTTTTAAGAAAATTTTAAATATAATGTATGTAAAATATAGATATTTTATTGGATAAAAATAATATAATTTTTTAAATAATTTCGAAAAAATTATATTAGAATGATTTTTTGATATTTTCCTAAAATTCTTTGTTATTTAAGTAATATTGAAAAATATTAATTTTTATTTTAAATTGTTTTTCCACTAAATTTCATATAAACAACATATTATATTTTGAAATATTTCTTAAATTAAATTAGTATTTTTTTTATAAAAAATAATATAATAAATTTTATTTGAATAAAAATTATATTAGGATCTAGTTTGAAAATATATTTATAGATAAATGACTTTTTTTCTAGAATACAATTTTTTATTAAATTTAACAAAATTAAGTTTTAATTAAATAATGAGACATTATTGTATTGAAATTGATAAAATGTATTCAATATTCTGAATCAAATTAATTTATATTGGAAAAAAATGTCAAAATATATATTTTTATGATATGAATAGAAACCATATAATTTTCTATTTACACTATAAAGTTAAAATGGGTTAATCAGAGTTACAAATAATGTGATAATTCCAAAAATTAATTAAAAACACGAGAATTAATTTCATTCTATTAATTTATTTTCTCTATAATAATCCATGAAAATAAAATATATTATTTCATTCCATTTAGATTATATTTTTACATTTATTATTTTTCATGTAATGTATAACGTAAAAAATGTCAATGTCTTGCATTTAATTTTTTTAATATAATGTGTAATGGATAAAACAAATTATGATTTGTTATGACTTAATATTAATAATATTAAATACATTAATATCTTGGTAAATTAATTTTAATTTTTATTGATGAAATACTTACATTAAACGCTTTCACAACACAAATATAGTCCTTGTGAAAGTAGTAGAATACCAAATTAAATGATTTTAAGAACATTAAAATTTATATTTTTTGGGTGAGTTATGGTGTGTCATAAATATTTTAAATCAATATGACATATTACATATTTTTGAAAGGTTTAAATTTTAATTCCTTTATAATCATGATGAATTTAATGTCAATGTAAATGAATAGTTAAATAAATAACATTTATGATATTCTAAAACAATAAATATTTTATTTGATAATATAAAATTTATAAACACAATATATTAGTAAAATAGATTTAGATATGGATAAAATATCAACCACGGCCTATTTTTTGGAAATTTTTCTATTTATTGAAACTCTCTTGATCCAAAAATACTGGAAAACATTGATATCATTGTAATTGTCAAAAGGGTTTACCAAGGGAGGGGAGTTAAACAAAGAGATAAGGATAAAAACACAATATAATCATGTCAAAATTTTATTTTATGAGAGTTTTTAGAAACATTTTCATCATATATTTAAATTATAACAATATTGTTCCATGTTAATATGGAAATTAATTTATATGAATTTAGTATATTAAAAACTGTAAGAATGGTCTGCCCATGTATTATAAAAGGGAACCTTTGCTCCTCCATTACTCACTCTATATGATAAAATAACTATCCAAATTCCTTACTAAACTCCATATACATGTTATAGTAGTCTTATATTTGGAATAATTAAATTCTTAGAGGGATTAATTTTTTATAAAATGATGGTTTTATGAAAAAGACGCATAGTTTTTTTAAGATAGTTTTAGTTTTATTCTTATTGTAAATCCTTTAAATAATTCCAAATCATGATGAAATAATAACACAATTATAGTCTATATAATTATATTTATTTATCTTACGTAGAAAACCTATATCCATATCCTTCTACTATCAAATGGAAAATAAGAAGCCATTTTTTTCGGTACGGTGGACTACATCCTCATGAATCAATGAATTTTTTTGTCATCCAGAACAATTTATGGGTGTATATAATTATGGATTTAATGTATATATATGTTGTTACTGAAATATTTATCATTATATAAACAAATCATATCATTCACGTTCTTAAAAATCCATCAATTTTTAATGATAACATCATTCAAGTGTCTGTGTGGAGTACCACTGCAACGAAGTGATGTGATTTGTTTTTCATTAAAAAACACATGGATTATATATATATATATCTGTATCTAATGAAATAATATTATATACATTATATAATAATTCTTCTATAATGATAAAATAAAATTTCTTTCTTTACATCATTTTGGATGAAAAATAGAAAGGTCACTCATGCGTACTTATAACCTACCGTCTTTATGATTGTAAAATTTTTAATTTTTCATAACCATCATTAATGGTCAATTTCAAATGTATAATTGGTATATAAAAAATATAATTTTATTATTTTTATTATTATGGATATTATTATATAATGATATCTTTGACCGAAGTCGACTTACCAATGTCATTTGGGGTGTATGATTCGAATATCATCAAAACATATGATGTGAACATAATTCTTTATATAATAATATTTTCCTGTAAAATTTATGGAAAAAAATGTTTTCTGGATAAGTTACTATTCAAATAAATAGTAAATAATAAATAAAATAGTATTTATAACATTATTATATAAGTCTTAATGGGCATACATAGCATGTCTGGACTCTATGTCAGGGATTTCATCTCAAATATCCTTCATTGAGACATATTATAATGTTACACACATAATTGATTTTAAACGGTGTACATAATTCCATTTTACTTGTTATATCGCGAATATATCATATTCCATGGTATTTTATGTTTCAATTAAAATTGTTTTATCTAAAGGTATTTGACATGAATGTTCCAAAGCGGTAATGGGTTTCTTAACGAAATTCTAATTAATTGGTATTTATCAATTCTAGATTGGTTATATTATTCCAAGATTATGTTTGAAATAAAAAATTTTATATTCATCTAATTTTAACATATTTTTGATTATTTACATTTTTAATAAATATATCTCCCTTTATTAATTCCCAATTCAATGATATAATCATTGTTTGGGTTATTTGTCTGAAATTATCATTCATTGGGATATAAATTATCATATGAACCTATCTTATTTTATAAAGTGTATATACTACCCTAGGAAAATTTATATCATGGTTCTCATTATATATAAATAATTATATGATGTTGTTTATTTAATGGTGTAACAATTCAAATGTGACCTAAATTGTAATTATCATTATGATATAATTTGATCATACATTTATATTGTCTTTGATCAATGTTATTTTTCAAAGAAAATTTTATTTTATTCTCCTCTGGTTATGACTGAGGATTACATGTTTAGTTTAAATTTCCTCCCTTTTTTATTAAAGAAACATTAATAATTTTTTTCTATGTGATAATGATCTTTTCTATTTGTTTTACTGGGAAAATTTGTTTTCGAGATCAATATTTTCTAAAATAGTTTTAGGAATGTTCTTTTCATAATGATAATGATTTCATTGAATTATTTTATATGATCTTTGTTCTTATTTTAATAGGTTTTAATAGAAAAGAAATTAATATTTCAATGGATTCAATAAAAAATTGGCTATTGTTTAAATACAATCAACCAATTAAATTTAGGAAAGTTTTGGGGTAATTTCAAACCTTATACTTTCATTTAACCCATCAATTATCAAAAATTAAACATAACAATTATAAGAAAATTTTCAATTTAAAATGGTTATAATTATTAATTATTAGGTAATAATTTCCTCATAAATTTCCAAGGGATGAAAGTGTCAGGAATTTAAAATCATAATTCCCTTCTTTCAATATTTTTATGATTTTTAAATAATTTAATAAATAATTTAATTTAATAAAATATAATTTATTTAATTTATTTTGCACTACTAAATTAATATGACTTTAAATACATCATGAAATTATCAAAATTAGATTCAAAACCATTCACACGTCTATATTATGTTTTATTAATATAAAAAATTGATATAGTACATTAAATCACCCCAAAAATATTACATTAATAGTTTTTAAAATAACATACCTGATTTTCCTACTATTTTAATATGCATTGTGTTGATATTATATATGAATTTATATTAATTATTAAATCAGTAAAAAATAAAAAAAACTACTATAATAAGAAAATTAATTAAAATTTAAAATAATCATTTAGAACTGACATTATAATCTTTCAACCATATGTAAAATTTTTAGAGATCTTAAAATCAATAGAGTGACATTTTCATCTTGTTATTACCTAAAATAATATAAATGTCATTATTATGGGAAATCATGTAACGCCCCGACCCCAACTACCCAGAGTCGGTGCATTACTTCGTAACATTGGCATGATCACAAAAGATCAAGTGTCAAAAGACCGATTAGTTTAGTAGCCTTGGAAACACTAGATACATTCATAAGCCTTTCATTACATCAAAAAGTAAACAAACTACAATAACATGGTCTTCATAGTCCACAATCATATCCCTTTCTGACTACCCCTGCAGGTCACTCATAAATTACTTCTTCACATCCTGGAAAAATATTAAAACATTAAAAGGGGTGAGCTCAGATGCTCAGTAAAGTTAACAATATAGCGGAAGCTTTCATAAATAAACATTAACATTTAAGGAAATGTATAACTAAAACAAAATCCTTTTAAACTTGAACTTCAACATAATATGGAAAAAGTAAAATGAGATAATGCCATTTACTTCTTCACATGGATATTCTACTGGTCGAATAATCACATGCGATATCAATAACCACTTTCATAATGATGGAATGCATAATGCCAGACTATCATAACCACGTAGTCAAGGCCTCGTGACAATACCACAAATAAGATTTTGTCAAGGCCTCGTGCCAAGACACTAGTTTGTCTCATGAGACCTGCCGATGCATCGAGGAGCTATAGCGGGCTCCACCCGTCACTTATTAAGTCCAATGCATTCCTCATATGAATAGGTTTAAACATATCATAAACCATAACAAAATCGTATCACATAAAACATGCATAAAGGAAACATAACATTTCCAAATTTCAATCACAAGATAACAATAAAACACATTGATATAATAAAAACGCTTTCAAAACCATTTTCAATACCAAAATAAATGAAAGTTAAAACATTGTATTTATTTTTCATTAAAAAAAGTGATGGCTTGTAGAGGAAGCCGAAACTCAAATAATGGTCACGGCGGCGGAGAAGTCGTTTTCGCCGCATATGTGCGGAAAGAAAAACATTCCCTTTTTGTCGTTTAGTAAAACGCTTCGTATAAAAAAATATTTCTTTTGAATAAACGTAAAAGTCAAAGGGGTTTATACACCGTATAAAAGAAAGTTGTGTATAAAACCAAATATGCCTCAATGAAAGGAGATTGAGACGAAGTCCTTAAAAAGATCATTTTTAAAATAAAGTAGATATATTATGTGTATTCACTATAGGTACACATAAATAAAGTAAAAATAAAAAATAAGACATAATAATATCACGACATAATTTGAAAGTAGGAGATTAACCCAAAGAATGGAAATTGGGTTAAGAAGTTTCCTTACCTTGCGTCCTGTCCTGACTTGACCGTTCTTTAACCTCCTGAATAATAAACTAGAGTTAATTTATATTTACTTAAGAACCTTTTTCATGTTCATTATTCCGTTTATATCCCTTATTACCATGTTATGAACATTATGTAATTATTTAAGTTAATAACGGTCGTTTTGTCGATCTTTGGTACTTGAGTCAAAAATAATATTCCTATAATTTCAAGTTGTTAATGTGGTGAAATATCCATTATATCAAGAATTATATTCATGATTTATATATCATATATATGATATATATCCAGTATATACATTCATTAATAATATTACGTAACATTTAGAGGTAAGAAATGAAATGCACCGTTCATGGAGACGGTAAGCCGTACGTACGCATGAACGCTACTTTCATTTCAATTTCATATTTAATGGAACTAAATCATAATGATATAAATGTATAATATAATTCCAGTATAATATAGTGTATAATACCATTTACTTCATCCTTTATACATCCCACATATGGCATTAACGATTCAAATCACTTTGAGGGGGCGGTAGTCCGCACTTCCTAAAATGAAATTATCGCGTTTTACCCATAATGGAAATCATAAAGTATGCCATAAATGAGAAATACAGAAGCATAAGTAAAACATAAACATATAATATATCATATATAAAAATAGTGACATCTTAATGGCCACCTTTGAAGGTGTTATATGAGTGTTGAACAATCATCGTTTTGTGAGGCGGAAATTCACCATCCACAGAAACCGTATGTTCTTTAACCATTAGATGTAGGTGTGTGTAAGTGTAGCTCGAATACTTCTTATAACAACATCCTAGTATATTGAGGATACTGGTGTTTTTACAAAAGAAATTAATAAAAAGAGTTTAGGGGGTTGGAGAAGAAAAATAAAACAAAACAATATTAGAGAAGACATTACCTCAAAATCGGTTAACTCTTTTTGATTTGAGACAAAGGCTTCCTTGAGAAGCATTCTGCCCAAAGTAAGGCTTCTAGGAGTAATAGGGGGAAGTTGGGAGAGTATTTGGGGAGAGGTTGGCCGAGCCAAATGGCTTGAATGTGTAAATGTGGTGGGAGAGGTGGGGGACTTTTATAAGTGGAGAGGAGGGGCACTTTTGGAAATATTGAAATGTTATATTATTTCACAATGATTTTCGGATTCTAAAGTTCCCACACTTATATAATTCTAGGCTAAGGTGATACGGTTTCGAAATCTCCTCATCCAATAGGCTTTGGACAAGTGTAAGCCTTGGATTTTGCATTATCTTCTCATTTTATTTAAATCGTTAAATAATGAGGTCATCACTGCATCATAATGATGTCATAAATAATTTAATTTATTTAATGTCTAAAAATTATACAAAAAATACTATGATGTAGGAAATATTTTTATCTTTCTAATGAATATTTATAGTCAAAATTTTGACTTGTGTAACCCCACTTAAAAACTGTTTTAGTAAAATAACTCATGTTTGTGTCAATTTAATTTTAACATTAAATAAATATATATTAATGTCATTTTCCAACTAAAGTGGCTCCATGGGGTCCCCAAGTTGACCCATGGGTTTTCTTGGTCGGCCATGACTCATCCAATAGGAGTAGGACAAGTTTCATTCTCATCTAATATTATTAAAACATTATTTGTACCCTAAACTACACTAATTACCTCTAATCGCGATTAAGAACTTAAAAGTTACTATTCACCAAAAATTTATTTTAATCTCATTGAACCACATTTTACTTCTTAATGACAACCATGTATGTTGGATTTTTGAAAATCAAATTACAGAAGTGGTAATATTTCATTTAAACGAAAAATCAGTTATTTAACTACCACTTAGTGGTTTCACTATTCATCAAAAATTGATGTTTTTCAGAACAATGCCAAAATTTCACCCTAAGCTATAATTGATATTCCGAATTCAAAAATTATGTCTATTTTAAGAAATTCCAAACATATAAGTTTCATTAATTAATTTTATAATTAATTCCCGTTGTCACAACAAATAGCGTGTTTTTATGAAACAATTTATATCAAAAGATTGGCAATTGTTTATGTCCAATTTCAATGTTAAATTAATTCTAATGACCACCATTGGATAAAATTGTAAATATATATTCTAATTATACTTTAAAACCACTCAATAGTATAACTTATCATTATAAATTATTTTGATTAAAAAAGATGTTTTAAGTGATTTTCACTATTCATAAAAAATTAGAAGTTCTCAGAAAAATACCAAAAATTCAACATAGGCTAATTTCGATATTCCGAATCCAAAAATGAAGTCCATTTTGAAATATAAAATTTATATAATTTTAAAATGTGGTAATTACTATTCATAATGGCTACTTTGATTAGTCGTGGTGTTTTAGAACTCGAAGTTGCGTTCAATGCAAGCTATTGCATTATTGAATGAGAAGCGTATCATGGAAGCTCGGGGTGTTACATTCTCCCCTCCTTCAATAAATTGCGTCCTCGCAATTTGAAATTTTTCTTTGAAAATAAAAGGTTGAAAAGAAAAAATACCTTTGAGGAAAACCCACATCGGAAATAAGGTTAATAAATATATAACATTAAAAGAAAGCAGGATAAGTACAAAGGTCACCCGATATAGCCCATTCTAGGATTATATGAAAATATGGATATGGAGGAGAAACAAACCATCAAGGTCTGATGGAGAGTTATAGAAAACATGATTAGGAGAAAGTTTAACCACAAGAAAATCACAAACTTGTGATTGGTTAAACGGTCATTGAATCCCCAGTTGGAAAAGTTAACCGAAAACATTTTTGTTTTAAGTTACCTTTTATAATGTTGAGGAATTTATTTAGGAGATTTACTAAGAATGTAAGGGAATATACATACTTGTTATGTATACTTTCATTCGTTAATAAATTTTTACCACAAACCCAACTTTTACTCCAAATGGTAACGAAACTCAAAAATATTCTATTTATCCTAATTGTATAATGTTCAAAATGTTAACACATACCATTTAGATTAGTAAAATTATTTTGTAATAACCAGGGACTTCCTGTAGGCTAGTGATAGGAAATAAAGGCCTGTCGCACCATGATTGTGGGTTCGATTCCTGCAGCTTTGTCCGACGCAACGGGTTATGCCCCACCCTGCAGGTTGTCCTTTTCCTAAAACTATAGTATCATAATATTCCAAAAATAATCTTCATAATTTTTTTTAACCTTAAACAATACTATGCAAAGATCAACTTAATCCACTCCAACCTTTATAGTTATCCAAAATACCTCTGTCCAGACTTTCTCTAAAAGGTCTCTTAATTCCAAAATCAATTTATCAGATTCCCCGAACAAAGTAAAGTTTCTCTTATTGTCACATACTAAAAATATAATTACCTTCATCATATTAAAACCTTACTGAAATCTACAAGTACTGCAATACAATCCTTATATATATATATATCACATTATTCTAATAACCAGAATATAATCCATGAGTCCAAAAGCACCAATACATTAATTATTCCGCTTCAACTGTAGTAACAGAATAAGATTGTCCTTGATCCCTTGGCCTTTTCTGAGGTAAGTTTCCCTGACGCTTAGGGAATTCATTTGCATAATGACCCATTTCTCTACAATTGTAGCATTCAACTTTGACAACCTCTTTCTTTCCCTTGCAATCACGAGCCTGGTGACCCTTTTCTCCACATTTATAAAAAACTCTCATTCCTTTTAGGCAAGTACCAGGGTGATTCTTCCCACAATTATCACATAATGGAAAATCCTTCTGTCCCTTTTTCCCTTTATTTTTCTCTTGTTCCACCGTTCTCTTCTTCTATTTCTTTACTTTGTTGTCATAAGACTTAGAGAATTCCTTTTCTGTCTTGATAGCACACGAGAAAATATCTTCGTATGATGAGAAGGATTGTGATACTAAAGCTCGACGGAGAAATGGTTTTAACCCATCAAAGAAACGATCAATATTACTCCTTGGGTTACGTATATAATCGGCAGCATTCCTCGCTAACCTTGTAAAGTTAGCCTCATACTTTGCGACATTCTCATCCTCCTTCTGCCTCAAACTCAGAAATTGCCTTTCCATATCTGCTTGATGGTCATGAGGAAAGTATTTTTCTAAGAAATGCTCTTTGAACTCCCTCCATTCCATATTCGATACGTCATCATCTTCATTTGTGTTTTGAATCAGCGACCACCACTGATCGGCATCTCCAGTGAGGCGGTAAACTTCCATGACAACCTTCTCCCTTTCACTACTCCCCAAGGCATGGAATATTTTCTCTAAGGAATTTATCCATTGCTCAGCTACTATAGGATTTGTACTCCCATTGAAGGTTGGTGGTTGTTGCCTCATGAAACGGTCTAGCATTGATCCTCCACGTTGCGGATCAGTGTGCTCCATACGAGTAAGGTTATTATTCATAACCTGAGTGAGTTGTCCCAGTACGGTGAGAAGCTGATTAGCACTAGTTGTATCACTAGCTCCACCATAATTATCCTGAGCAGGAGGGCAATCCCTACACGGAGTGAGTGCATTGATACGGTTTCCATTCCTTCCACTAGGCGCCATTTCTAAATAATGGCATAAACTAGATTAGTTCATGAATCAAAATACATAATTCCATACTTGTAAAACACTTAACATAAATTGAACTAATTATGGATATAATCCATAATTATAAAAAGAAATGTTTTCTTTGAGGAAGTATGTACTCATAACCCTTCATAGTGGTTTGTAAATAAAATGAGAATTATCCTAAGCATATCCCCCAGGAGTGTCGTAACCAAGAGTGCAGCAAGGCCCGTTGTCGTGCACCAGTTCTCGTTCGAGTCTAGCTCAAAGCAGTGTTTTCGGGTTTTACCCCTAGGTACATCTATGCGAGAGCCGCCTCTACCTACTCGTATCCAGACAGGGATGTATTGCTCGGAAAACTCACAAAATCTCTACAATACCATAATTTTAGGAAGTTCTTCTATACTAATCCTCAAAGTTCATCTTAGGTCTACGTGCTCTAATCAGAGTTTATCTAAATCTAGCTTCAAAGGTTAGTACTAAACTGCCTCTGATACCAACTGTAACGCCCCGACCCCAGCTACCCAGAGTCGGTGCATTACTTCGTAACATTGGCATGATCACAAAAGATCAAGTGTCGAAAGACCGATTAGTTTAGTAGCCTTGGAAACACTAGATACATTCATAAGTCTTTCATTACATCAAAAAGTAAATAAACTACAATAACATGGTCTTCATAGTCCACAATCATATCCCTTTCTGACTACCCCTGCAGGTCACTCATAAATTACTTCTTCACATCCTGGAAAAATATTAAAACATTGAAAGGGGTGAGCTCAGATGCTCAGTAAGGTTAACAATATAGCGGAAGCTTTCATAAATAAACATTAACATTTAAGGCAATGTATAACCAAAACAAAAGCCTTTTAAACTTGAACTTCAACACAATATGGAAAAAGTAAAATGAGATAATTCCATTTACTTCTTCACATGGATATTCTACTGGTCGAATAATCACATGCGATATCAATAACCACTTTCATAATGATGGAATGCATAATGCCAGACTGTCATAACCACGTAGTCAAGGCCTCGTGCCAAGACCACAAATAAGATTTTGTCAAGGACTCGTGCCAAGACACTAGTTTGTCTCATGAGACCTGTCGATGCATCGAGGAGCTATAGCGGGCTCCACCCTTCACTTATTAAGTCCAATGCATTCCTCATATAAATAGGTTTAAACATATCATAAACCATAACATAATCGTATCACATAAAACATGCATAAAGGAAACATAACATTTCCAAATTTCAATCACAAGATAACAATATAACACATTGATATAATAAAAACGCTTTCAAAACCATTTTCAATACCAAAATAAAATAAAGTTAAAACATTGTATTTATTTTTCATTAAAAAAAGTGATGGCTTGTAGAGGAAGCCGAAACTCAAATAATGGTCACGGCGGCGGAGAAGTCGTTTTCACCGCATATGTATGGAAAGAAAAACATTCCCTTTTTGTCGTTTAGTAAAACGCTTCGTATAAAAAAAGATTCCTTTCGAATAAACGTAAATGTCAAAGGGGTTTATACACCGTATAAAAGAAAGTTGTGTATAAAACCAAATATGCCTCAATGAAAGGAGATTGAGACGAAGTCCTTAAAAGATCATTTTTAAAATAAAGTAGATCTATTATTTTTATTCACTATAGGTACACATAAAGAAATTAAAAATACAAAATAAGACATAATAATATCACGACGTAATTTGAAAGTAGGAGATTAACCCAAAGAATGGAAATTGGGTTAAGAAGTTTCCTTACCTTGCGTCCTGTCCTGACTCGACCGTTCTTTAACCTCCTGAATAATAAACTAGAGTTAATTTATATTTAATTATGAACCTTTTTTATGTTCATTATTCCTTTTATATCCCTTGTTACCATGTTATGAACATTATGTAATTATTTAAGTTAATAACGGTCGTTTTGTCGATCTTTGGTACTTGAGTCAAAAATAATCTTCCTATAATTTCAAGTTGTTAATGTGGTGAAATATCCATTATATCAAGAATTATATTCATGATTTAGATATCATATATATAATATATATCCAGTATATAAATTCATTATTAATATTACGTAACATTTAGAGGTAAGAAATGAAATGCACCGTTCATGGAGACGGTAAGCCGTACGTACACATGAACGCTACTTTCATTTAAATTTCATATTTAATGGAACTAAATCATAATGATATAAATTTATAATATAATTCCAGTATAATATAGTGTATAATACCATTTAATCCATCCTTTATACATCCCACATATGGCATTAACGATTCAAATCACTTTGAGGGGGCGGTAGTCCGCACTTCCTAAAATGAAATTATCGCGTTTTACCCATAATGGAAATCATAAAGTATGCCATAAATGAGAAATACAGAAGTATAAGTAAAACATAAACATATTATATATCATATATAAATATAGTGACATCTTAATGGCCACCTTTGAAGGTGTTATATGAGTGTTGAACAATCATCGTTTCGTGAGGCAGAAATTCGCCATCCACAGAAACCGTATGTTCTTTAACCATTAGATGTAGGTGTGTGTAAGTGTAGCTCTAATACTTCTTATAACAACATCCTAGTATATTGAGGATACTGGTGTTGTTACAAAAGAAATTAATAAAAATAGTTTAGGGGGTTGGAGAAGAAAAATAAAACAAAACAACATTAGAGAAGACATTACCTCAAAATCGGGTAACTTTTTTTTATTTGAGCCAAAGGCTTCCTTGGGAAGCGTTCTTCCCAAAGTAAGGCTTCTAGGAGTAAGAGGGGGAAGTTGGGAGAGTATTTGGGCAGAGGTTGGCAGAGCCAAATGGCTTGAAAGTGTAAATGAGGTGGGAGAGGTGGGGGCCTTTTATAAGTGGAGAGGAGGGGCACTTTTGGAAAGATTGAAATATTATATTATTTCACAATGCTTTTCGGATTCTAAAGGTCCCACACATATATAATTTGAGGATAAGGTGATAAGGTTTCTAAATCTCTTCATCCAATAGGTTTTGGACAAGTTTAAGCCTTGGATTTGTCATTATCTTCTCATTTTATTTAAATCGTTAAATAATGAGGTCATCGCTGCATCATAATGATGTCATAAATAATTTAATTTATTTAATGTCTAAAAATTATACAAAAAATACTATGATGTAGGAAATCTTTTTAGATTTCTAATGAATATTTATAGTCAAAATTTGGACATGTGTATCCCCACTTAAAAACTGTTTTAGTAAAATAACTCATGTTTGTGTCAATTTAATTTTAACATTAAATAAATATATATTAATGTCATTTTCCAACTAAAGTGGCTCCATGGGGTCCCCAAGTTGACCCATGGGTTTTCTTGGTCGGCCATGAATCATCCAATAGGATTAGTACAAGTTTCATGCTCATCTAATATTATTAAAACATTATTTGTACCCTAAACTACACTAATTACCTCTAATCGCGATTAAGAACTTAAAAGTTACTATTCACCAAAAATTTATTTTAATCTCATTGAACCAGATTTTTTTCTTAATGACAACCATGTATGTCGGATTTTTGAAAATCAAATCACAGAAGTGGTAATATTTCATTTAAACGAAAAATCAGTTATATAACTACCACTTAGTTGTTTCACTATTCATCAAAAATTGATGTTTTTCAGAACAATGCCAAAATTTCACCCTAAGCTATAATTGATATTCCGAATTCAAAATTGATGTCTATTTTAAAAAATTCCAAAAATATATGTTTCATTAATTAATTTTATAATTAATTCCCGCTGTCACAACAAATAGCGTGTTTTTAAGAAACAATTTATATCAAAAGATTGGCAATTGTTTATGTCCAATTTCAATGTTAAATTAATTCTAATGACCACCATTGGATAAAATTGTAAAAATATATTCTAATTATACTTTAAAACCACTCAATAGTATAAATTATCATTACAAATTATTTGTATTAAAAAAGTTGTTTTAAGTGATTTTCACTATTCATAAAAAATTAGAAGTTCTCAGAAAAATACCAAAAATTCAACATAGGCTAATTTCGATATTCCGAATCCAAAAATGAAGTCCATTTTGAAATATAAAATTTCTATAATTTTAAAAAGTGGTAATTACTATTCATAACGGCTACTTTGATTAGTCGCGGTGTTTTAGAACTCGAAGTTGCGTTCAATGCAAGCTATTGCATTATTGAATGAGAAGCGTATCATTGAAGCTCGAGGTGTTACAAATCAGAACAAAAAATTCTATATATTCAAATTTTGGATGTATGTGATCCAATAATATAATATATTGGAATAAATTTAATTTATGGTTTGATTTTGAGGCCTTATACCCTATATTACCCATTTCACACAGTTTTCTTGATAAATATTTTCATATGTTTTACAAGTTTTTAGAAAAAAATAAAACATAAAATTAATTCATATGACATTAATTAGTTTATTTATAACTAAAGTGGACTATTTTTTCTACATTCAAATCTATTTTCAAACAAAACTGAAATTTTTATAATATTTAAATTAAAATAGCTTTCAATAAAAAAAATTACTTTTCATTATTAATCTAAAATTCAGTCTTATCAAGAAATTTTTTCCAAAATTCAATCTAATCTCATTTTAACATGAAGTTTTGAAATTTAAAATTCATTATTTTAGATAAATTTTCTAAAATTTTTATAAAATAATTATATAATTTTTGATCAAAATCAAATAAAAACTATTTTCGGGGAAAATTTATTTTCAAAGCATAAAACAAATTTACTAAAAATATATATCATTTATTTAAAAATATAATACCTAATTTTTTAAATATTGATATTTCTATAAATTATATATATTTAATGGATTTTTTATAATAGTATACTATATTACATTTCATTTAGACTTAGGGTTTCGTATATCACAAATTTTTGAAGAAATCCAATTTATTAATATATCATAAAATATCAATGTGTTACATTTTACCTCATTTGGATAATTTTTCCATGAAATTATGCGACTATAATAGAAATAATTGGTGATAATTATTCCTCATAGAATCTATATGTTCAAAAATATCTTACCCTAATTTATGGTTTCTCCATAAAACTTTGACCAAGTGATATATCATTCTTCGTAGATCATTTTCCCGATGATATAAACCCTCTAATCAATTTTTATAATTAGGGAGACATTTCTACATTAGTATGACTTATGAGTTCAGTACGTGTGAAGTATCAGGTATGTACTTCATCATGAGAGATATGTGAAAACAACATGAACATGAGAGAGATTATATTGAAGTACCTAAAGATATGCTATTATACCTCTACGATTAAGAATTCAAAAATTATCAATATATATAGGGATGATCCTTCCATTAAATCCAAATATCCTAACATTATACAATTTATTTATTCATAGAAATACATTTTCACCAACTTTAAACTCTATATTTCACTGGTGACTATCAGCATAATGTTTTTATTTATTTTGAGCTAGTCTTATATACAACTCAAAAAATGTTTATTATGATGGATTTAATGTTTATATACGATATTTACGATATATTCACAACTCTATAATTATATTATCATGTCTACCATCCTACATTCCCATCCATTGGAAAACAATAATATCATTCATTGGTACAGAAGGCCTTTAAACTCCACGAAATGAAGTGATTTATTTTTCATTTTCGCTTTATATAGATGGTAATAAGGATAGATTTAATAAATATATATGATATATATGATACTATAATGATCTTTTTAAGATGGATTATTATTTACCTATCTCTGGTTCTATTATTGGAATAGTAAACACAACATTCAAGCATATTTGGCCAACCATCTCTATGAATAGTGAAATTCAAGGTTCTATCTCTACAACCCAAAGTTAGTTTTTCTCGCAAAAAGGAATGAACACTAATTTTCAGGTGAAAAATATTTTTAATTAATATAATATATTTCACTCATATAAAACCAAAATATATAATTTTTTAAATTATTATTATTCATATTCATTCCACTAATATAACAGATAGGTTATAAGAATATATTATATTGGGTCTAATTTAGCCTTAGAGTTGGATATATTGAAATATATTGAATAAATATGTATAAATGATCTAGAGAAAGAAAATATATTATATTTCCTGATGATGGGTGATACCAATATAACTCTTAAATTTTTTACGTAATGACTATGTTTTTAGGAGAATTATGTTGGCATTATATTGTATATATTATTCTACTTATAAGGGTAATATGAAAATGATTTTACAAGGGAACTATATTAAAATTCATTTGATTTAAAATTAATATTCATGGATATCATCTGATTTTAACATTTTAATATGATGAAATTTTATTTTAATGGATTTTTATGCACTTTTAGTGTAATATGGGAGTTACATCGAAAATATTTTTCATAGATTATCTTTTTTTCTAAACAAACCCTCATGATTATGATTATTCTTATATGTATTATTATTATAATTTTTTTAATGTTTATATAATAAATAAGATTTTACGTATATATATATAATTATTTTATCACAATTTTTTTTGGTTAATGGAAAAACTCTCATATATGACCTCATGGTTTCAAAATAGACTAATGGTTTTCCTACCATTTTTTATATGTTCTCCTAATGATTTTTCTTCTTATATCACATCTTCCAATGACTTTTAAAATCTATTTAGGGTTAATATAAAAGATAAAAATTTTATATTTTGATATATATAATTTACCATGAAAAAAGAAAGCATGTATTTATAAAGAATTTATTTTATGGGAAAATGGATAACATGCTGAAATGTCGACTTTAGAGGAGTTTGTACTAATTGTATAAAAAAACCATAAATGTTATATAGTTCTATAATTGATCAAATATTTTCCAATGAAATTTATCATTTTATGTATACAAATTAGTTCATGTTTTTTGTATCATATACAAAAATGTAATTAATAGTATCTTTGCACAAGATCTAGGGGTCCAGTTTTCGGGATGTAATAAGTGGTGTTAAATAATTTTTTTAATATCTTATGTGGTTAATATGTTTCCATGTGAGGTTAAATTAATAGATATGGATACCATAGTTTTTTTATATTTATATGGTTTATCATAATATTTAAGGGATATATGACCTTTCTGGGATTTAAAGTGATGAGATTTTAAAGAAATTAATTAATTTTGGGAGATATTTAATTGGGGTTTTTATATGAAACCACTAGGTTCATCATGATGTATTTTTGGTAAATAATGATATTAAATTTTTTTTCTTTGTAAGATTAAGATAATTGGATAACCTTTTTGGAAAATAAGCACTACTTTTTTTATTTAGATTATTTTGGATATATGTTTCTATATTTATGGATTAATTCAGCTTGAAATTTTGGTATTACTATTGAATATTGGATGACAATATATTATTAATTCATATATTTGTTTACTAATTTTGGGTAATATATTACCTTTATAGATCCCTTTTTTCTTTAGTTAAATAATATGTAATCACCATATATTTTCATAAAATGGGTCTTTAAATAATTTTATTTCTTTGATAGTATGGGATACATGAACCATGAAATATTTTATACCTATTATAATATATCTATTAAAATAATGGGAATAAATATTAATAATTAATTAATGAAATAAATATAAAGTTCCTGCCTAATCTAAATGTATTGTAATGTTCTTATAAAATTATCACACATTTTTTAGTACGGTGAAGATATTTTTTTTTCAAAAATACTTTCTCTTAAAGAAATGGGTTTTTCTAATTTTTATTATTGAATATAAATTGATAAAAGTTATAGAAATCTTATTTGAAAAATTTTATTTTATTTATAAAATATATTTCTCAACATTAAATTAAAATTATATTTATTTATAATTTTCTGAAAACATTTATTTTAATGTAATAGTGTGAATACTCAATTTTATTTAAAACTGAATTTTCTTTTAAATCTTTACAAGGTAAACTTATTTTTTTGAATTTTTTTAAATTATTATTAGTTCTTTTTTTAATAATTTACCATTATTAATTTATAGAAGGATATTATACACTAAATTATTATTAAATCATTTTATGTTTTAAAAGGTTATTTTAAAAAAAAATCCTTGCATTTTATCGGTTTTATATTAAAATAAATTTTAAAAATTATATTTTTTGAATTTTGAAATATGGATGTAAATTTTTTTAATAAGGTCCATTTTTTTTGAATAGGAACATTTTTTTAAAGATTAACACTAACCTTGGTAAATTTTATTTCCATGATAGAGGGTAAATTCAGTCATTTAGGTTAAAAATAACATGATAAGGACTATAAAATAACCCTAATGATTTACCAAATATTATTGTACAAATATTATTCAACCCTTAACACCTATGTATTTTAGTTAAGTTTAATAATTGTTACTTTTCCATGAAAATGACTTATATAATATTTAAATCAATGAAACTCAGAAAATGTCACATTTTTTTATCTTAAATATACCTTGTGTGTACACATGTTGATAAAGGTAGGTTATGAACGAAATAAAATGAAAATTTTTATCTTAATAAACATATTTTTATGATATTATTTTTTTACTTTTTAGGCCACATGTATGATATTCTGATATTTATAATATATAATTTAATAAAAAATAAAATATTTCGCATTCATGTTTTAAATATTACATCATTTTTTATATAGGTATAACCAAGAGATATAATATATCAAATAAATTATTTTTAAAACTGAAATATTTATATTTATAATGGATATTTACTTAAAATTTTTACAAAATAAATAATTACCTTCAATTATTACACAAAATTCATCCAGTAATTATTTAATAATGGGAATATTAAATAAATGTTGTTAAAATATTAAAATAATAATAATTTTAGATAATTAATGTGACTAAGGAACCATATTTATGATCCTAATCTCTAATATATATAATAAAATATTTGGTTTGAATTTAACTAGTTATATTGATATTTTTAAAATTCCAAGTGATGAATATGGTAAAAATTGACTCTAATGATATTTTATCAAAAATAATATTTTTAAAAATTATTTAAAAACCATAAAAATTATTTAAAAATAGATTATAATTATAATATGGTCTAATATTTCATAAAATTATCATTTATGGTCTAATTGTTATGGAATAAATAAATTTTATAACATTGTAATATTGAAAATATTGTTACCATATTTTAACATAAAATTAGGTTATGTAAGGGTTAATCAAAATGATGAGGTTTAAAATAATAGCAAGACTTTTAGAGCATATATTAGTTTATAACATTGAAAAATTATAACAACCTAGCTTATAATTCATGGACTTTTTGAAGGATTTGGAATGAGATTGGCTTTATCATAAATTAAAATTTCGAGCAATTCTAAAAGATCCCCTCAAATAAATTATCTAGGGACACATCCTTATGCACTTATCCACATCAATTTTAGCATTCATTCTTGACCATAACCAAAATATTTCCCTTCTAAACTTCCCTAGAAACATTATAGAGGTTATTTTTTTCTAAAAGGACTAACCCTAGATCCCATTAGAAAAGATCGAAACGAGATGTCTCAATGAATAAGTAATTTCTATAACGAATCACTTTCTTTTTCTACCCTACCTTACATCCTCTAAATATTTGATTTTTATCATAGAATAATAAATTATGTATATTTAATGTTCTTAAACATCATAGTGACTATGAAAACACCATTATACATAGTCTTTATAATCAAACAAGAAGATAAGGTATCGCTTGTGTGTACATACGACTTATCTTCACCACATAGAAATACAATTCATTTTTCATCACCATAAGAGATTGATGGGTTTTATACTATTAGTAGTGATTATATATGATATTAGTCATATAATTATTTTTATGGAATTACAATATTACTTCTACCTTATCATCATCCAATATTTTGACAAGTAATTACATCTCGTCTCTGTGCTTATGGACTACAATCTCTATAATATGATGCAGTTTTTTTTCACTTATATTCTACCTGATTGTTAATAGGTATAAATTTAATGAAAATATATGATATATATATAGTAATTATTATTAAATAAATATTTATTATTATATACTTTTCTTTTATTCCATTAGATGAAAAATTTGATACATCATTTTTTATACTAACGGCTTACTGTCTTGACGAATAATGTAAATTATTTATATATATATAAATTTCAGGAATGATTAAAAATATATACAAAATTAATAAATTTTATTATTAAATCATGAGTAAAATTTTGAACATTATGGGACTATGATCAATTTATATGGATAGGGAATACCAAACTAAAACATTCTTAGAAAACGAAGCAGGTATTAACCAGAACATTGATTTTAATAAAACATTATTAATTAAAAAGTGATGAGTTTTTATAGATAAATTAAACATGGTATGATATTGTTTTTAAATAACTATATAATAATTAAATATTTATTATAAATTATTTTGGAACATGGATAATGAAATAAAAAACATGATTTAAGGGACTTCTTAACTCAATTTTCTATTCATTGGGATAAATAACGATTTCATTGATTGGATCATTCTACCATTATTTCAAAAATAATTTTTTATTATCTTAGGTTCTATTTACACTTTAATTATATTTATTTTTAGTGAATACATGTATTCAATTCATTTTATTAATAACCACTACAAATATTGGATATTTGTAACGGTTAACTTTAGAATCTCATTATTGGTTGAGACTGTTTATACATTATTATCTATTGGGGAATATTTATCATCAATGTCCATGTTCTAAAAAAAGTTATACAAAATGTTTTTATTATTCACCTGTAATTTTTTAAAAATAATTTTTACTCATATTTTAATTTTTAAAAATGGTTTGAAATGATTTTTTTTTTCCAAATGATATTCTTTGTGAATTTTCTAGAAAAAGTATGAAATGAATGTTTTTATCTTATAAGGCATGAAAAAATTGTTTTTCTTTCATGAAAACATAATACCATGAATATTTCCTCACAAGATTATATAGTTATTTTCAAAGAATCTATTTTATATTAATATTACATGGTATTATATGGGGAAAAATTTCAAAAAGATATATATTTTTATGTATTATTTAAAGTAATATCCCAAAATTGTTTTCCCTATAAGATAACATTATGTTACTCATGATATACTAACACTATTTTTAAATAATAATATACTTATTATTTTTTTGTATATTTATGTATATGTTACGATGGTATTTATGAAACCTATGTGTTTTTGATGGGTTATTCTATGATGTAATTTATATGAAACTCAATTCTTATCATGGGATATAATGCGATGAATGATATTTGTTATTATAAAATACATTTGTATGGTTTTCATTATGTGATGGGTTGATCCTATATCTCCCTCCAATTCATTGGGTATTGATTTATATCTCATGAGATAGACATGACTGGAATGGGATGTGAAACGAGATAAGTAATATAAGACTATAAAGGTGAGTGAACCTTGTTTAGTAATACAGGGCTAGAATGAGGAATGAACACGGCTAAGTAAGGGAGTTTATTTGCTATGATGGTCTTGGAAATGATATTTTTCTATTATGAAAATGATTTTGTTTACTTATTTGTATGCCAAAATTTCATATCTTGTTTTTTTCTCTTATTAATTATGTTTTTTAAATAGTTCAAGTTTTTTGCACATCTATGATTTATTCCATGACATAATATCCCAATTATTTATTTCCAGTATATAATTTAAAAAAATATCTTCATCTTCTTATGCCGCTATGCTTATATTTTATCTCTTTCCTACCCTTAATATTCATTTGAACTTACCCATTTATTATTTTTCTTTCCCCCAAGTCATAAATATAGGATTTAGGTAGGAGTACTAAAATTGGAATAATGTTATGGGAAGCATTTTAGTTATTTCATTTGATTAGAATTTTTTATTCCATGTTTCCAAAATAAATTACAATTTTTTCCTCATGTATTTCATTTTGTAATGTAATGAGTAGTCATATAGAAATATATAATATCCATATTTCAGAAGACTGGGTTGTTATTGTTGGTGTTGTAGTAAATGATTAGTTGGCCTTTGGAAACTAGGATGAGAAATCCTTTGTAGGATACATTAGGATAAGTCTACTTACAGGTTATTATACTATAATATTTTCCATGATTATATATAACCAATGATTATGAGGTTTTACCACTATGATTATTGTCACTCACAACATAATTTTTTCCTAGTAAATGGATGGAACCAGAAGGAACTATTTCAATGCTGAATTAAATGAGAAATGAAAAAATTTTCCTCCTAAGAAATAAAATTTTATGGGACCTAGAATGAAAAATAATATTATTACATTCAAAAAAAATTTCCAATATGTAAATACTATAAGACATTGAAATTTATTAAAGAGGAAAAAATATTATGTTCAGCCATTCATGATTCAATATACACCTCCTTTTAGTGCATATTTTGATTCATTAGTGGTTGGAAACTAGATTAGTGAAACTGAAAAGTTATTATCAGATCTACAATGTTTAGAACATGATAAAGTCATTTTGGAGAACTATCATTTGTAATGTGAATAATATAAATGGTGAAATTTTATCAAGAATATGAAGAAGTGAGATGAAGTTAAATCAATTGAATGGAGTGATTTTGAGAACTTGTTTTTCAAAAAGTAAATTCCTCATATTCTTCATACAAATATATAGAAGGAGTTCCTTGAGCATAAGAAAAATGATGATGAATCTGTCAGTACCTGTGATGATTTTATTAAATACTTTTGAACAAGACTTCTTGAAATATCATCCATCCCGAAAGTAATGTTGATTTATTCTTCAATTTCTTAATACAAAATCACCAAAGGGTATTACCAATAAGGGACATTGGTAGTTATAAAGATGTCATTTGATGTTCGGTCAATGTGGAAATAGAGGTTGGAGTTACATATCCATCTCCGGTTCCTGATAAGTAAATTAAGGTGGATTTGAAAGGAAAATAAAAAAAATGCTTTGAAACGAATATGAACCTTTCTTTATACATAGTGTTAGAAAATAAACATAGAGGATAATGTATTTAGGGGACTAGTAAATTATTTTAGTGTGCCATAGAATGTAATCAGAAAATAGACTTCAGATGTAATGGGGAAAATATATCTACAGATTTGAATAGACAAAAGGAAACATATAATGCACCAACCATACTTCAATTCTTTATAGGTAATTAAAATGGGAATTATTCTAACCAATGACCAAATACAAAGGCTAGTGGTGATGGTCGATGTCAATAACCTATTAAGTTTAAATAAAAATGGAAATATCACGTGGTAACTGTTAGATATTTAGTAAAAAACAATAATGTGTTGTAATGGTTGATTATTTATTTTTTAAGTTTTCTTCAAAATGATGTATAATTAATTTTAAAATATTATGTAATAAAAAACAACTAAGTATTTCTCCCTTTAGTATTTATTTAATGGTTTAAAATCATATGTTGAATAGAACTGGTAACCATAAAAAGTGATTGAGTTGTTAAGGTAATATTTTGGGGATTGGATAACCATTAACATGTTCATAATGTTGGGATAATTAGAAAGAAAATGATTGGTTATGGTAAAAGAAAACATATAGTATTGATGTCCATGAAACTGATTAATGGTTTATGATATCAGGGATTGTTTTTATAGAATTTTAGGATTTATGGTATGAGGAAAGTGTGGATTTTTTGAAATTATTCTATTTTCACTAGGGATTTATTGTAAGAACCCTATTTTTTCTATGAAAGACTTTGGAATATTCTGGAAAATATTCCAGAGCAGCGCCTTCAGACGGCGTGCGATTCCGAGCCCGGAGTGGCCAGAATTAAATTTTCAGTGTGTTCACACTGGAAACACCAAATACCTTAGATAAGGTTTTAAATACATAAAATATTCACATAAATTCACTATTTATCTCCCCTCTAACACTTCCTCCTACCACATTTTCTCCCCCTGACATACTCTCTGGTCATATCTTTGATTCATTTTACCACCACTCCCTCATACCTCGTATCCCCTCAATCCTGTCTACCTCCACTCCACCCATCTACCCACATTCACATACCCATTTTTATTTGTATCTTCTTTTTTACCCTCTGTCTCTTCCTCCTGAACACCATAAATTGTTGATCTCTTCCATGTCATACCGTCACCCCTAATTTCATCCTTCTCTGCATGTATATTTTTCATTCTCTTGAAACCTACTTTTTCTTATTCTAACATGTCTCCACACATATTCATATCCATTCTCTATCCCTCCCATAACGTGGCATGTCTCTGATTGGTATGAATATAGGTGACTCTCTATATCACACTTTTTACATATAGTATTTATCATCCTATAGTCATATATATTTTATATAATATCTAGTTTATTTATCATCGATAACAGTAAGGTTGATAAAAACATCAAAACCTAAACACATTGTCTATAGTTTTATAAAAACTTATATTTGGGTTATTTTATCATTCCATTCACCTATAACAATATTCCAATATTATCTTCATATTTTATCCCCTACAAAATATATATCTATGGTTTAGTTAATTTATCTTTACATTCAAGATTTTAATTAACCTCATTTTGAAATTGTTATTTGACTGTTATTTATTTTATCACCGGATTCTTCATTTGTGAAAATTTAATAACCTTTATTTCACCCCATTAATATGATCATTTCTAGTATCATGTTTGTTTTATTTATAATATGCTCAACAAATGCATTCAATTTTATTCATTCACATATAGGTCATGTTACACATTAATTATGTATATAAAATTCTATTTTCACTTTGGTTATACATTAAAATTTAATGAAAAATCAATTATTTTGTATTTATCTACTATAACATTATATTAAATGAGTAATACCCCATTTGAAATCATATAAAATAGGAAAATTAATATAATAGATAACAATTACTATTAAATAGAATCCATGTTAGAACCAAGACTAACCAAGAAACAACATAAATCTATAACTCAGATAGGTTCTTACCAATTAAATACTAATAAAATTATTTATTTTTTCAAGTCTCAAAATGAACTAATTCCACTTATTATTTATTAAAGTGTGAGAGAAATTCAGAAAATACATTTGACTTAGATGGTACATGTTAAAATACACTATCAACTGTATGTCAAAATGGTTTTTTGTTATGGTGTTCTCAATTCACACTATCTGATCTGTCTTACTAGAAACTAATTATTACATAATTTTTAATTAATTTTTTTTTGCGTTTTATGATATATAAAAAAACATTCATTTTCGTCCACTAAAAGACATCTTGAGAAACTTTATATTAGGATAAAAATAAAACATCATTTGATGTTACAAAATATACCTTCCAATGGTAAGATTAATATTTTTAATAATTTATTAATTACCTCACTCTGATAATCAAAAATAATTTTCCCCAACATCAAACATTCAAAGTTATTCACATTTATAATAATTATAATGGCCATTATTAATTCACATGTTAATTTATTAACAATAATAATATATCATAGTTGTCAATGGATCACTATATTGACACAAAAACTATGTACATGCTTGATCCATTATTACAATAAATTTTCAATTATATATTTTTTGACAATTGATAGTGCTTCTTTCATTATTATATAACATATATTTTTTCATAATTTTTTTCCTTTAAATTTTTTGGGTGGAATAAATACTACTAGTCTACCCTCTCATGGATCAATTTCAAATGTGACTCCTTCTAACAAGTATATTACACCGAGAAGACTTTCATATATATAAAAAATATTATTTCCTATCAAAATATTTATCATAATTTCTCTTATAACATGAAAGACTATTGTGATATATATCCTCTACTATTAATATCTTACATTAATTAACACAATAACATATAATTCACATAAAAAATAGTATTTTTAATTTATTTTAAGGAATAATCTTAATACACAAACACAAAACCCAAACCATATATATATATATATTAATTCCAATATTTTGATTAATGAAATAAAATAAATTTTTTTCTGACCATATGATTCATTCCCATTTGTTGAAATCTATAGTAAATAAACATTGTTATACATACATTACATAGGTTAGAATATACATATAACTATCTAAACATTTAATATACGAAACTCTAGACCATTTTTTAAAATGTTGCACTATTCCAATAATATTTTTTTACTTTTTCATTCTATATTTAGATTTTCTATGAAGATTATGACTTGGTTCTCACATTCTATTGGTTACATCATTATTACCATAACATTTCTCTTTATTCATTTAAAAAAAACTATAAATTCTTCTTTTGTTATTATAATGATTATTTCTTTTCTTAATGTTTTTTTTCAATGAATCCACCAGGAAGAAATAATATAGCTACTCTACCCTTTCCAAGATCAACATGAAATGTGACTATATCTACCAAGAATATTAAATTTGGGAGAGATTGTATATAAAAATAAACATATTGATTCCCTTAAAAATAATCAATGTATCAACTTGTATAACTTTAATAAAGGTCTTGAAACACATACCCTGTTATTATTATCTAATATACATTAACAACACTACTATTTCTTCAAATAGAGATTTAGAACATTTAAATTTATCTTTTTTATTTAAAACTCTTACTTTGACCACAAAAATACCACATATATATAATAGTTCCACAAATAATTTTTAATGAATTTATTTTAAAAATATTATACTCAACTTGTGGTTTATACCAACAAAATGATAGTTACAATGAAAAAAATTTATATCCATTGATTAGGTAGGTTATAATCTATAAATATTATTCTATATTTATTATTAATGACTATCATGACAATTATATAAAATTTTACCCCGTTACCATAATATATTATTACTTTTGGCCAATTGTTATTGTGTACATATATTAAAGTGATCATATCAATACATGCACATATTGTGATGTCCATATATGGTTTAATGAAAACATAAAGAATGTTGTTGAAATTACACTATATACTTCCCCTTATACACGTCATTGGATAATATTAGTTTGGAATTACTACTTGGACGTCTAAAATAAATTTTGAACATATTTTACTATATTATTTTTGATTAGTTAAAAAATTTCTTCCAATATAAGAAGTCATATAACAAGATTTCCAGATTCACGTATATGGGGTTAAAATGTATAGGTCCATCAAAAAGAGATGTTCTCCTCTTATATCCATATTGAAAAGGAAAAAACTATAAATATATTAGTATATTTTTTCCATATTGTGGGAATTCACAATAATCATGATGCCATTAGTTTTATGAGAATTTTAAATATGTTTTTATCAAAATTCAATGATTTTAGGTATGTTAGAAAAATTTATACATTATCTCTTTAAAAATATAAAATGTAATGATACATTAAATTAATATTCTAACTTTTAGTTTTGATGAAAAAAATATAAATTCATCAATCAATAGATTAATTATGAAGAACAAGAATTTGATATTAGATGTGTAGAATCCATCAACAAGTCATTTTAGACCAGCTAGAAATTTTATGGTATCACATGATGGTCCCAAAATTAAACTATGAATAATCAGAAAAAGTCACACCAGTTCATCTGCAATGAAATTCTATATACATCATTCATTTTTATGTTTACTATTGGAGACATTTAAAATATCAATGGGGAATGTGATAATATCTTAAGAAAAATGACTGGTGAACTTCAACATATACATTAACTTCACCCATTGTATTTGAGTTTACAATGTCCACTAATTTATGTAACTGGTCATGATCATTACACTAAAATCATAGAAATATTTTTAATAACATTTTTTAGAGATGTAAATACACCTAAAGACTCAAAGAGAATATATTTCTTATGAACCTCAGCCTCATTCTACACGATAGTAAATTATTCCTCATTCAAAACTTATACTATAGAAGTTATTTGATGATTAATATATAATTTTGTAATCTACCTTTTTATATCATATATAATTCAATTAGATACAACTATTTGATAATAATTAAAGCATATTTCATGATGTTTACCTTAGAGGTGAATGTGAAGTTTTTTTGTGTCGAAAGAGTGTTATTTTCCCATTAACCATCATAGGGGGGTTTGAGATATATGATTTAAAATTACACGTTTATAATGACAATTTTTAACTAAGAAGGGTATATATATTTGTTGGTTAGCATCACTTATAATCTAGACTAACCTGGAATTTCTATTTGTTAAAAAGGACACAAAATGATTCCATACGTTTATCCACTAGTTCTATAAATAGTGTTATACATAATTATTATGCATCTAATTGAATTTTAATGAGAAGAAGGAATCATAAAAACATGTCATATAGAATCCCATGCCAAACATTTTCTATATTAGTTTCCTCATGAGTCCATTTGACAATATATTCAGGCTTATAACTATTATTAATTTTTACATTTTGATTCAGTTTTTAGTACTATATAATTCTATAAATGTTTTGTTTTCACATATACATATACATATATTCCTTTTTTAGTGATAAAAATTTCTAGTCCATCTGTTGTAGATAAAATTGTTTCTACAAAAATTCCAAACCAAAGAAGACAACCAAGGTTTATGATAAATTTAAAACATATATGGTATATTGTCCTAGTGGAAATAGTAATCCTCAATTTCCTTATATAGATAACTAAAGATGAAAAATTTTCTTCAAAAAACAAATTATCAATAATATAATACTAGATAAAAATACTTTTTCAATTTATGGAGGATGTGTTATTTGTAATTCCGTTTTGAGAAATTGACACCATCTAGATATTTGTTTTTTATATAACCCTTTTTTATTGATGATGTAACAAATGTATATGGTCATTTATATTTACAACCTGTAACAATATATAATGTATATTTCAAATATATAAATCAATTTCCTAACCATGTTATCATAATTATGAATGAACTTTATAGTTGTAATCTTACATAACAACATTTGGATGAAATTAAAATTCTCTATGACTATCGATATATATCTGCATGAATATAAAAATAGAGAATTTATTACTTTTATATATAATATAGGTTCGCTCAATTTGAAATATGACATTTATATTTTCAAGGAAAAGATTGCATTGCATACAGTAATGAGAAACAAATATAAAAAAATTGGGGAAAAAAATTTATTATTTAATGTACTCTGGATATATTGATTATAATTTCACATATCTTGACGTAACGGCCATGACATATGTAAAATTCATATTAACATTTGTTTACAACACATGATAGTGTAAATTATACACTCTGAACAAAGTAATTTCAATTAAGATATTATATTATGTGCCTCCTACTATCAATGAAATCCACTACATTTAATTCTTCTCACAATGGTTAAAGTCCCTACTTTTTACAATAACATATTGTCTTTACAAAATATTGTTGATAATACATATAAGTAAGCCTAATACACCATTTAATTATATCATGATGGAAATGATTTTATATATCAATAAATTTGTTATCGTTATGGGAAAGAAGAGAATCTTTTCAATAGGATGTCTAGTCAGTTATTATTCTTAAATATTGTTTCTCAACCACAACACATTTTGAATGAATGATGGATTATTTTTTGGGAAAATATACTATAACTTTAATGTAAAATTATTCATATACCAGGTATTCATATAATTTATGTTCACTTATTAATAATTTCATAAATCTCTTATAATGTATTATTTCATATATATTTTATGTTTCTATATATGTGAATGTTAGTTTTATTAATTTCAATAAAGGGTTAACTACTGTATATTATAACTCAATTTACAAAATAATATAGTTTTACCCTAATTTACGTTCAATCATTTTGTTTTTCCGTTTCAATTATAATACTCATATTATTAAAATACATTTTGTATTGTATTTCTAATTAAAATAATTGTAATTTTTTTAAAAGATATAATTTAAAAGAAATGTGAATTTCTTTACCCAACCCACAATGAGTTTGAAACCGACATTAACATAAAACTATATCAATTTTCACCCTAATAATATGAATTTAATTAAAAAGTGATTTAATGTAAAATACCAATAATGGAGTCATAATTTTCCCAGTATGAACTCCAATTAATTTAATTATAACATCAATATAAACACATTTTAACTTCCTATTAATGACCACTAATTAAATAAACAATGAATTTATGGCATGTGATTTTAATATTCTTATAAATGAACCATAATCACTGTAAAACATTTTTATTCTATAAAATGATATAATTTTCTGTAAAATAACAATAACAATTGTAAAAATTAATTTAAAAAAGTTAGAAATAGTTTTTATTTATAATATTTTATTTATTTTAACATTGGAACATTAAATTGTTTATTCAATAATGAAATGATATTCCATTTTTTATATTTAACAAATAAAAAATATGTGTAATAATTGAATCTTAAAAAATTTATTCATTTTTCAAAATTAATTAAAACATAAAAATAATTAAAATTAGAATTTCATAGTTTTAAAATAGAATCAATACTAATAAATTATGACATTATCTATATCAATGAGAAATAATTCAAAAAAATCATTATTTAAATAAATAAAATGTTATAGATGATCTGTAATTACTGTAATAATTTCCTTACTATATATAACTTATAATTTTAAATACCTTACCCAATTTTAATTTAAGAATGTTATAATGAATTTCATTTTTTCCATAATCATTTGGAGTGATTATTCATTATTATTTGACTAATGAATCTATTTTCTATTGTGCTTCTAAACATTTATAAATTATTGTGCATAATAATTTTTCCCATTTATTAATGAACCTAAGTGTTAAAAATTTAATTGTTATAAAATTATTAATAAATTTATTTGATTAATTTATTTTATAGTCAAATAAAATTAAAAAATAAATATTTATTTCTTCATATTGATGAAATATTATTCCTGAGTTTTCATTATCTAAAATGTCATCCTGCTCAAAATTGTATTATTAAAATAGAATAATAAATTATAATGAAAAAACATTTAATTAAAAAATTTATGGAAATTTGTGGGGGTATTTCCTTCATAGATGTTGGGGACTAGAAAAAAATTCTTATGGTGGACTTTGACATCCACATTACATTTTGATGGTCATATTATACTTGTAGTATCTTCATGTTGAATAGAATCAGTCCAACTACAAGCATGGAAGAAGACACATTACATGTATAAAATTTTAATATATATTATTTATTATTAAATATGTAATATAAAATAATGTAATGATCTATGTTATATTATTAAGAAATAAGATATAATCTTTTAAGAGGAATAACCAAGGAAGGATATGTTTTATTTTGAATCTCTTAATGGATCATTGAGATATATAATGTTAAAAATGATTGTTAATTCCTTATCTATACCACATAGTTGTAAAATAATTGTTTTTGTAGGTGATTTTAGGCGAAGTTTATCAGTTATATCCCAATAGAAATATAATATACATTTTTTTGGTATGTATTAAATCCTCATATCTTTGGAAAAAATTTCGTTCTCTTATATTGATGGAAAAAAATCATAAATTGGATTCAAAATTATGATGATCGTAGAAGTGATGAATAAAATTAAATAGATACAAAAATAAAAATTACTCAAGAATATCTCATTACATCATTTTAAAATCAAATAGAATGATTTATTCAGTATTTATATTATGACATTTAATGCAATTAAAAAAATTTAAATTACTTGAAAGAGTGGATTGTTTTATCTCCTACATATGATAGTGTTAAAAATAAATAACTATGTTCAAAAGTTTATTGAAACTAGAGAAAAGAGTATACTTGAGTGATGATACATTGTGAAATAAATTTTATGAAACATAAATTATAGAGAAAAGTTTTATATAGACAATAAAATTGATATCAATGTCTCGGGTTTTCCTCCACATTAAATTTTACTTAATTTTAGGGTTCCAGTCAAGCCACTACAAAGTGTTTTTCAATTATTTGGTCTCATTAGTGGTACCCAGATGATTTTTATAATTTGGTAAGATCATGTTGTGTGAATATAGATATTTATTGTGACACTTTCAGGTGAAGAAGAATTTATACAAGGTATTAACATGACTCATTATGAAATAAAGTGTCCACTAAATCTTCAAAGAAGGTATTATATGTTAATGGAATCTTATAATATGAATATTAATAAAATTCATGGGTAATATATTTCTATGGTTGGGTTATATATCTAAAATGATTTGTTTTCAAGGAAAATTATATGTTTCTATATCTCGTGTCATGGGTAGAAAAATTTAAAATAATTAATTCAGGGAAATAAATATAAATATTATATATTAACCACTAATATTTTATACAATGATATTTATACAAATTTAAGCTTGGCAGAGAATAGAAAAATATATATATTACCAGCTATAATTTATATTTTTATCAATTTTATATGTGATATTACCTAAATTATACTGATAAAATCCCCATTTACTATACTCTATGACATCCGTATCGATGATTATGAATCTATTGAAGTCCAAGTTAGAATTTTGAATTTTTGTTTCACATCATCCTACTAATTTTTAAATAATTTTTTGGTATTTGACCATATATTAATTTATAGAACATTAATTACATGATTTTATTGTTATTCATAGATTTTTTCACTTTCGGTTAACGTTTTAATTAATACTTCAAAAATGTATTTTTAATCTATCCTATTTTATTATAAATTTTTTTTTTAATGAAAATAATATTTCTAGCGAAATAAGTCAAAATCAAATTTATTTGTTCAAATCACTTCTCCAATATGGTATTGTTATAAAATATAAAATATAAAAATTTATATGAAATATGGAGTAATATTTAATATTTTTCTACAATTATGGATTTAAAATTTATCGAGGCATGCATGTTCATCCTTATGAAGAATAATCACCTTATTTTGAGATAAATATAATTTAATATGATGATATTATTAAAAAAATATTTAATAGGAAACTATATTATTTTAGTATTGACTCATGTATATTTTTATATCTTATTTTTCATTTAAATTTTAAACGGAAAAACTATTAATGATCATTGTCATATGAACTATACTTATCAAAACATTATAAGTGTTTTATCCTCAATACTTCTTATTTTCAATAAATTTGTTTTAAATTTGAATAAATACATTATATAATGTTATATAATTTTAATTATATAGAAATATATTATGGGATATATATATCATTATCATGACAATCAACCATGGGAGATTCCAGAACAAAGGTGCAAGTAGTGATATAAAATGAAAGACTATAAAACTAATATATTTTTGGGTATAATTCCTTCATGTATAATTATAATAAATTAAAAAAAATTGAATCTATATCACAAACTTATTTTAGATTTCATTAATCTAAGATACACTGTAGGGGGTGATTTCATAGAATAATTGACTAATTTTTTTAAAGGCACAACAAATTCAAATAATGTGTTGATTATGAAACCCATAATGGTTAAACGACTAACTCATAATTATTATCCTCTATTATATACAAGAATTTATTGATATTCTAAAAACAATACTAGGGATTATAATATCTATTTAAACATCACTATAGATTTTACCATTATATATATATACCTAAATGTAAGTAAATTTTTGTAATATACAGACCTTTAATAAGTACAAAAATTTTAGATAAAGTTTATTATATAATAAATAATTAAATAACCAACTTATTTTTTGTTTTGGATATATCATCCATACTAAACTAGATTACATATTTGTTTATATTAGTTTAACATTTAAAATTTATAATTTTTTAGTTTTCTGTTTGTGTTATCATCAGAGCTATATAGCTTGTCTCTCACAACATCCAAGAGTGTATCGTGAACATCAGTACAAAAATTCAACAATAATAAAAAATTATAAGATAATTAAAAAATTTGAGAGGTATTTAAAATATAATATAATGTGTAAAAAATTTAGATATTTAATCTATGTGAATAATTTTACATTCCGTATAGTATAATTTTTCATTTTTTTTCAAGAGGAAAAAAAGGATGGATATTAGAAAAGATTCATAATGATTAGAAGAAATACCGTCCTATTACAAATATTTTATCACATTTATGAGAAAAGTTAAATACAATAATGAAAAATTATATTGAAACAACCGTATTTAGTCTCCATCATGCATAACATAGAGGTTACCCACTATCAATTTATTTATGGAAATTCAAAAACAATAATCTCAGTAGAATATAATTGGTTATAAAATTTATCTGAAATACTTTTTTTTAAAGGTTGGGGCCGAAGCCTCATTTTTATTATTAAAACAAAGAAAAGTTCTCTTTTAATTGGGTAGAGGGAAACCCATTACATAGCCCGAAGGCCCAGTGGGCTTGTAGCCCATTACATAGCCCGTAGGCCCAAATTCAAAGGCCAATTCACATTCTGTGAATAGTAACCTGCTACTACAGTACCACACAGTATCACCACCGCTACAGTGCCATGCCGCCGCTACAGTGCCCTGCCGCCGCTACAGTGCCCGCTGATGAACAGTGCCGTCATTGCTACAGTAACACTACAGTACTGCTACAGTAACCTACTCCCCATGGGTTTTGAACCCCCATTTTCCATGTAGCCTTACGGGGTGCTTACCACTACTGGTTCACGTAAAAATTTTTATAATGGAATTGATGGTCAATGATCAGGATAGAATTATTTATAGAGATATATTTGATAAAAAAGTATAGTAATTCAAAAGAACAACATCTGAACTGATAGACACATTTATTAACATAACATTTTTTATTATTTTAATTTGCATCTTATATTGTCATAAATTATCAATCACCATTATTTATTATCATCACAGTACAATGACGAGTTATAGTTCCCCAGGAAATTGAATGGATTCAAATCAAATATGGTTCTCTTTTCATAAAAAATTTATAGGCTTAATATTTGGAACAATAAAAACTATTAAAATATTATTTATAACTAAAAATGATAAACATATTACTTACTACCATAAATCTCATGGAATTAATGATTTATTACTCTACATTATACTATCAATAAATTTATTATATTACATTTTCAAATTCGTACTTTTCTAAATTAGTTTGATGATTCATATTTTAGGATTAAATGTACACTAAAACTCTGTGTTCCAGTAATGAGGAAAATTTTGAAAAACCACATTAGATGAACTAATATGAATAATTATGGTTCTAAAGACTCCTATAATAAAAATATATTTGATAAAACTATATGGTACCCTATATTTAACTTGTATTATCACAGGTTGATGGTTTTTTTAAACTTCATTTTATAATAGTTGTAAATTTGGAGAAAAAGAAACTTCTATAGTATTCATCACAACACCTATGATAGTAACTTCTTGGATAACCCCCTCTTTTGGAATTATGAATCCAGTATTATGTCATATTCAATTGGTATCTCAATGATGAAAATTTTATATACTAACTGACTAAATTATGAAGTTTTTTTTGTTCTATTAGGCTGTTATACACGTATTACTATTTTAAAGTACAATATGAAGTATGTGTAGTCTATAAATTCATAAAAACAGTCATGTAGTTCATTATATAGGTGGATAAAACATGTTATAACTATTTTGACCAAATATATTAAAATTGGGTATGTTATTAACATGTATTTATATAATATTGGTTCAAATTAAAGCTATATTATTTCTAAATAGTTTCTGCAGTGAAAAAATAAATGTTTTCTAATTATAATATAAATGGGATAATTTATGTGTTTCGAAAAAATAACCATCCATTAATGGAAAAATCTCAACAAACATCAAATGATTTATCAAAACATACAAATCTAGTACACCTAGATAACTGTTTAGGGATGTAGTCTATGAATGTAAGCAAAGGGCAGAAAAAAATAAATATAAGTGACTTAAATGATTTCCACCAATGTTCCTATATTTATTATTTTCATGTGGAAATGGGATATATTAACTTACATAAGAGTCTTGGGATGTGGTATTCATAGTGTCTCTCGAAATTACTATGTAAGGCCTGTTGTGGATTTGTGTTATATCTCAGAGTAGCTGGTGTTCCTGTGTAAAGATACATGGGGAGATATTATTTTATGATATGGTGATGTGTATGGTTGATGTCTAAAAGAATTATTTTAATGTGGGAAAGGGTTAGGTGTTGTCACGTAAGTGTCTTAATGAGAGGATTCTATAAGGGACTTACTGAATAACAGTTTGAGGTTGGCTATGTTGTTTTGTATTATATATTATTAGTTGGAGTTATTATATAAGGGTATATGGAGAATCCTCTACATTAATTTATGGGGTTGGGGAGGGTTGATTCATAAATGTAGATAAGAATGCGGTTTAGTGGTGGGTGTTGTAGTATATGGGTATTTGTGAGATAATTTCTTAAGGATCTTGGGGAATACCATCATAATGGTTGATTTGGAGTTTTTTATATTTAATATTAGTAGGAGTTTGATTATAAATTTACATGTATGAGTCTATATGTTAATTTAGGGTTATAGGGAGGTTTTATGTTGTAATATAGATTTTAATGGGGTAATCATAGTCATGATTGTGAAAGTGAGGCCTAATGAAGTTGCAACTACGAGGGTAATCACAAAATTTTACTAGAGTAATAATTAGTTGGAATGATAAGTTGTGTGTTTAAGTTGTTAAGAATACTAAATAGGGGGTTTTGGGTTGGGTGGCAATCAAGATTTTATTCAGAGTTGGTTCTTCTTTAAAGACCGTGGTTTGTGACAGTGGGTCATAGAAGGAAAAATTATGGAGTTATTCCATTAATTATATTATTATTATCCATAACATTTATATTCTTATTATATCTTCTATAATTGTGATATTGATAATAGAAATTAAAATTATTAATTCAACCATTCTAATTGACCCCTATTAGTTCTCTTTTATTTATCTCCCTCTATGTCCTCTATATATTAACTGACTCATAATTTTCCTCCCCTCCTCAAGTATTGGCTATGATTGATTTTTCCATTATATGAAAACAAAAAATGTACATCAACCTAACTAAAAATCAACATTTTTTTTTATAAATTATAAAAATTGTTACACTTAAAACACCAACACAATAATAAGTCCCCACCGAAACCACGTGGCTAAATGGAATAAACTATCATGGATGTATGAAATTATAAACAAGTATATCACTTGAAAATTAAATAAAAATATATTATTCTAATTTTAAAAAAGAGTAAATCATAACTTCTATATAATTATAATCCACTTCCCAAATCTAATGTAGATAATAATATCATCCTATAAAATAAACTAGATATACTTCTTCCATTATGGATCCCCTATAATGTAGATCCACATGAGTCATCAAAAAATTTGTGAATATATCATCCTATAGGTGAAAACTACATTAATGGATACATATCTACCAAGATATTCACAATAATGACCCTTCAACATAGTGATAGTTACCCCCTTGATTAGTTCTGAACCAAAAATGACACAAAAAATAATTGAACCAGCAACCAGTTTTAAAACCCCGACAGAGATTATATTAGCACCCAAACTAGAGAATTTGAACATTAGTAGTAGCCACTACTAAAAATAATGGACAACCAAATAAACACTACAAGACAAAGACCATATACTAATAGAAGAAAACCAAAAATTCATTGAAATCATCCTCAAACAACAAAAAATAAAAAACATATCATGTTTCACTGTTATAGTCATGAACAAGCCTAAAAATACTATATGAGAACGACCATGATTACAATTCATGCTTTAAAATCATATTTGGTTGATTCCTCAAAAGATCTATTTAGAACACTAGAATAACTTTGGGCCTCCTCTATATGAAAAAAGTCTTAAAAACCCTAAATCATTAATGAATTCACAACATACGTGAACAATGTTATGCATTATCAAATATAAAACATGGGTTATTGTGAATCCTCATAGAATCATAAATTCTTTAATTAATGGTGATATATTTTTCTAGCTAATAAATTTATTTAAACAAAAATATGTATGGTACTCATTGTTCATCAAATCATTATAAATTTTAATTGTTATGTATTACTGAATGCTATGAATTTGTCAAATAATTTTAGAACTATTCCCACTAATCAAAGGTACCAATAAATATTTTATTTTAATTTTTATAATAGAATCATTATTCAAACACTACATTATTGTTATATATTACTATAAATAGGAATATTCTATATCAATACCTATTTTATAACATAATATTATTAAATTTCGTTTTTATAGAAATTCATTACTATAAGAGTTCAGTGGTAACTCTTCTCCATAAATACCAATTATGGTTTTTACCTCTACTGTTGACTATATTTTATAGTATTAACTATAGTAATGGTATTAATTATATTTTAAAAAAATTTAAATATATTTTTTATTATTAATTATACCAACGGTATTAATTCTATTTACTTATGTTTACAAAATTAATAATATTTGTTTACTATAATATTTCATTTAATTTCATTTTTATAATAAAATCTGAAATTGATTTTTTATAATAGGTATTTAATCCCAAAATAATCATACATGGGAACTATTATTTTTTATGAATTTTGAATATACTACGGAATATTTTTAGATCAATGAGTTGAGATACCGTGTGATTCTTAAGCCCGATGTTCATTGAATTCATTGTATAAAAATATAAAATATATGTTATATAATATGCACATGATTTCATAAATAAAATGTGATAAATCATAAATTTAATATCATATAAAATATTTTAGACCATGGTTCGATTTTAGAATGTGTGGTATACCCTTGGAAATACCTAATGTTGGCCACAATAGGGTTTATAGATAAAATAGCCATTGGTAGGTGAGTTTAGATTCAATTAATTATTTAATTTAGTTATTTAATTTTGATGAACTAACTTCTAAACCTATATAAATTCATTGTTATGAAAATTCTATAGGATAAGTTTTATATACCATGAAATAATTTAGAGGAATTTTTTCTACCTCTAATTTGTGGACAATGATTCGATGATAAACCTCTAGATCCAGGATGATCCTCAGTCTCATTCGTGAGAATGTTCTTCATTGAAAAAATATGAAATTATAGATAAGACACATCAATTAGAGGATTCTACCCATATTGATTATATAGTTTTAGCATTATCATCTTATCCGTTTGATATGTCTCAATTGTAAGCCTTATCATGAACTTGTTTATTGGGTGAAATAGATTATTCAATTGTTTTTCACCCAAGATATCTGAAATTTATTTATTGTCCAAGATTGATTGGACAACTCTTATGCACATTTGGTTGTTGTTATTTTCCCCTATGTTCTTTCAGTTCTTCACTCACTATCCGGTAAGGTCTCAGTTCAACATTTTCAGGCGAGACCAAGCCTAATTAGACCTCTAGATTGAATAATGATTTGTGAGCGAGAAATGGATTTGAGAATAATGGATGGATTTAGATAAATTGAAAATTGTGGATGATTTTACCATTAATGTGAAATTATGTGAGGCAATTAGTTATATAAAGAGGTTCCTTGGGTGATCGCGTGTGTGCAAGTTTGTTTGGGTGTATTGGAAATACTTTTTCTAGCCAACAGATAGCTGGTAACATCAATTAGAGGTCATTTCCTTGGATTTTGGAGGCCTTGATGAAAGATCCATGATTGAGGTGTCAAATCTAGAATCCTAGTGAATAGATCAGTATTTTTTGAGAAATCATGACTAAGCAGTATATACATGGATGAACATATGTCTCGTAGTATCCATGTGGAAATGACACTTGGTGTTTGTAAAACATATGGATTAAAAATCACATGTCTGTGATGCATGTGATGTAACCCCCCATGGTTGGACAAGATGTGGAAAGGATCACATGGGAAGGTCCATGTGTGAGCGAACATACAATGTGTTGATTAAAACTGGCCCAAGAATGTATATATAGACTTGTCTAGGGGCACATGAAGGACCCATTTTGGATAATACATGTTGTGTAATCACCTACACTTTATTTAGCTCTACATGGGTAATGAGCCATGTAATGTTGGAGACATAGCCATGTAGAATAGAAGTACTAAACATTAATTAGATCCCCCCACACTTTGTGTACCCCCGTCTTCCATTTTTTGGAACATTTTACCTATTTTATATGAATCATTTGGACTCAGATTTTGATTTGTTGGTAGCATATCCTAAGTGTATTTCCACATAGAACATTATGGTTGAATTTTTATCATATTTTTACATGAAATGAAATATTTTATGTAATTTATACTTCTTTAAATAGTTCTCAATGATAAAGGTGACTGAGAAAGATCCTTATACAGGTACCCTCTATGGAATTAGGGTACGTGTCCGATATTTACTAAGTGGTACGCCCTATAGAGTTATGGTATCGGTCTTCTATCCTTGAGTGGTAAACCTTATATAATAATGGTGTGGGTCTTATATATACTGATTGTTACCCCATTTAGAAGTAGGGTACATTTCCTCTATCTACAAAGTGGTACCCCCTATACTGTTTGGGTGTGAGTACACTATCTACCGAGTTGTACCCCATATCATATGGTGCATGGGTACTACATACCCTCAGTTTTATAACATATTAGATATGTTGTGAGTGCTCCTTACACTATGTGGAACCCCCTTCTGAATTATGGAGCAGGTGCTCAGCCTAGAGATTGTGCCCCCACAATTGGGTGGCATAGTGGAAAGCCATGATCCCTCTACTTTGATACTTGTATGGATTGACACACAAGATGACGAGCCTTTGGAATTGATGGAATTATTTCTTATGTTGGGCTATTATATGGTGATCCCAATTCTTGTTTAGGATTGTTTTTTTGAGCATATATATATTTTCACCATGTCATTAGATTTTGATACACTTTTGAATTTTGTTGAGATGCTAGTCAATTTCCTATGATGTCTTTTACTACTCCCCCTTCATCATTTGAGGAGATATACTCACCCTTGTATGGGACATTCCTACACATTTCATGTCTTATAAATTCAAAAGTTAGTTCTATGATGATTAAATAGAACCATTAGGATACCTAGTGTCATTGACAGTGTTTGGAATGAAAATCATAGAGATTTAGAGTTTATATTTATCATGATTTACTTTCTAGATTTGTAAAGTAGTGAGATATATATAGTAGGGTGTGTATATTGACACTTTAATTTTCATTTTACACCGTCGTAATCTTGTAAACCGTAAAGTATTTTTCATTCATGGTTATTCTCTAGATATCACATAATTTTATAATTATTCTTATTCACATCTTTATTAAGATGGTAAGGTGTGTGAGTATAGGTACATTAAAGAAATGCCTCCCATTATAGTTATTCCATTAAATGTTTGTCACCACCACTTGACTATGTAGACAGGCATGGAGTAGTTTCAGCTCAAGCCCCATTGGGTCAGGTTGAAAGAGATTGGTATCAAAGGTGTTCATTCTCTTGGATAGTTTTTATTGTAGAACAATTAAGAAGATTTTGGTGGGTTTTTTTGAAACAATGTCAAAGTGTCTCAAGTGTGGATTTTATTCAAGGGATCCTTGTGTTGTTTTAATGACCAACATGCCCATTCCCCAGGACCATGACTATCTGCTTATGGAATTGGTATATCGAGACATTTGTTTCAGTGAATAATGGTACATCCATAATATAGTATTGGATATTGGTCTTCAATTTTTTATTCATATCCCCACAAGCATATATATATGCTCATCTGACCATATTACAACTTGATTAAATTTTTTGGATGCTTTTTCATTGTAGACAACACGATTACTGATTATAGATCAGGATGAACATTCGATGAGGGATGATTCCTTAGTTAAGGGTCCATATTTTGAAATCCTTACTCTAGGTGCATTGGTCGGAACACACCCTCATATTGAGAAGTATATAATAATAATAGTGTAGTTTAAGGATGTATGAAGAATTAGATCATTCCATGAGTTTCTATTCTATAGGTAGATGAAACTCCACAACGATATATATCTACAAGAAATGGAGGACTGGTTAGTGTCGGTTATCTAGGTTTTCATGCTTGTGTTGAAACTGACAAATCATGTGGTCACAATGACAAATTCCCTTTTCCATGGAGTAGTTTTGTGATAGTGGATTCTAGTGATGTGAATGCATGATGAGTCAACAATATCATGCAAAGGCTTCCATAAACTGTTATGTGAGGAGTATTAGCCTTCATCTTTATGTTTAGTTTGGATTCATGATTTTATTGGGATAAAATAGAGAGGTATGATAGTGTTTGATTATTTTGTGATTTTAATAGACATTATGTGGTACTCACCACACATGGTCAAGGATGTATGCTTATGAGAAGGGATGTTTGAGTTGTGTCTTTATAGAGATATTCATGCCAACGTAGTTTCTTTTTTAATTATCACTTATTTTGGGGTGTTGGATTATGATATGGTGATATAAATATTTTTATTATAGGTACTACATAAAGATAGAGATGGTAGTGGTTATTATTGAGTTTAGTCATATGATGTAGCTAGCACACACCATTCGGATAGTTCTTAGTGACACAGACCTCCCCATTACCAAAATTAGGCATGTGGTTATGCGGCACATGGACCATATTGGGGACCATTGAATCCAAGATACGAGAATTCTTATGAATTTGATGAGAAAATTACCATGGTGTGTTACATCTCGACCAAACAAGATGCGGAGGGAATGTTTAAAGTCGATGGATATCCTAGGTGAGGGCAAGGTGGACCCTAGGAAAGTGGAGATGGAAGTGGAGCTGGTGGAGCTACAGGAGGAGGAGTTGTGGGTGGGGGATGATACTATGATATCCGTCCACCGCCAACACCACTAGGAAGTGTCCAACATCAGGCATAGAGGGCTAATGGTCAGGTCCACAGATAGCTACATGGTTTGAAATCTTATGATATGATGGTAGAAAACATGATTACTATTATGATATTTGTTTATTATATTCTTTCTTTAGTATTAGTAGACATATGTGAGAGTCATTCCTTTATTTATTTACTTCTTTTGAAATAGATGGAGCTCATAGTCAAGGCTTTATACTAATAGATTTATCTTGAGGTTCCTACTTGAAAAAATTAATCAATATTTATTCTCTCGCAACGATTTGAGCATCCACATGGTGGAGGTAGGTCACCATGGTTCCTTTTCGTCATCACTATGGAAACCTATGACATCATCAGGGGTACAAATTGCTTTCCCATGTCCCAATACATGATTTACTATCACCATAAACTAGTCCTATTACCTCACATGGATGCGTTGATATTATAATTTATGATATAGAGATAGATATCTCATAGAAGGGGTAGAATGTTTTGTGAGCTGGTGTTTTCATCCTATCACCCACCAGTTAATGAGTTTAGCCCTTGGTGCATTAGGCTCTTCGAGAATCTGTATTCCATTATTTAGGGAGGAATATATTGATGTATTCTCTGATGACATTCTTAAACTTACTCTAAGATTATAGATTAATTTTTATATTGAATTGAATCCCTATACCACTATAGTATATTCTGTTTCATATAGTATTGACCCCATCATCCTCCAAGAGCTATTTTAGTAGTTATGGGACCTTGGATAAAAGGGTTTTATTAGGAATAGTGTGTCCCCAAGGGAATTTTAGGTTTTTTTTGTCAATCATTCACATGGGTTACTATAGATTAATGTGGTTTATCATCACCTAACCCTATCCTCGATAAGGAACAAGTTCCCATTTTCATGGTTTTATTAAAACTTTGTTATGTTATGTGGGAATATATGGTTCTTGAAGATTTATGTGTCATCCAAATACCACCAGTTTAGAGTTCATGAGGATGATATTCAAAAGATGAAATTTTTATGGAGCTACAATATCTATGAGTTCCTAGTGATTCCCATTAGTGTGAGGAATTCCCTCACATTGATTATAGATTTGATGAAATAGTTATACCATCCATACCAAAAACCATGTTTGGGTTGTCTTCATTGAAGACATACCCCTATACTCTATTTTAGAGGATGAGAGTACATAGAACATGAGTATAATAATAGATATTATTCAGTAAAACCATATATATGATAATCCTTCATAGTAAAAATTATGGATCTATGAGTATCACTTTGTAGGGAATTCCATTTTTTAGAATTGTTTTGTTTTTTTACTCAGTGAAAAATGAAATAGTGGTTACCTGTGATCCACCAAAGACTGTGATAGAAGTGTGGGATTTTTAGTGCATATAAGGATACAATAATGGAGTTTTTGAAGAATTATACATGATTTAAGACACATTGAACACCCTCACACATAGAGGGAATCCTTTTATGAAGACTAAGAATTCCTAGAGATCCATTAAAAAGTTGAGGATTAGGCTGAAGAGTTATCTGATTTTGGGACTATTAGTAGTTGTAGTGGAGTACATAGTGTATTACGGTGCCTCACGAGTAGGGATCTACTATGTGTTGGGGCTATGGATGGAAGTTATCACATATGATTTGATATAATTGAGACCCTGTGAGTGGAACTACACACCTCATTACCCATATTTGGCCATTGTTTTATTAACTCTAAGGATGTGGATGTACTATCTTCTTGGAGAGAATATTGTGGTCTACTCAAACCATTAGATTCATTGGTTTTTCTTTACAAAGATAGACTTGTACCAAGGAAGGGGACACTAATCAGAGTTCCTGTAGGACTATGAGTTTTTTTGTAATCAATTCTTCTGGTAAGTGAAACGTCATAGTAGATTAAGTATATTTTAATTCCTAATATTTTTTAGTGAAAGAGGTATATGAGTAGTTGGTTTCTTTAAAGATAGCCCTTTTTGAGTTGGAACATAAAAAATATATTTAGTCAATATTGTTGACTCTTCCACTCTGTCAGAATGTGAGAGATCCCCAGTTGGGATACATCAACTATGATGTCCCAGATGGCCATATGTCAACCTGATATACACATGATGAATTTTATGAAGGAATGAATCATGCTGTCCTTCTCCATGTATAGATTGTGGTCTCATTCACAATGTAAGAGGATGTATTCGTGGAGTTCCACACTAATCCTTTAGCTGTGTATCCTAGTGTGGGAAAGAAGTACATAGACCATCAATGGCAGTTTTGGTATGCTAGCATGAGACACATCATGGAAGAGTTCATCTAATTGTGCCTCCCATGTTATACAGTGAATGTTGATCACTATGTTACAATATATTTGTTTCATCCTCTTGAGATATCATAGAGGAAATGGTATAGAATATCCACAGACATTGTGATTGGGATTTTGATGTATTTGAGTAGCCATGAGACCCTCTAGGTGAAAATTGACTAACTCACAGAATCACTGAACATAATTTTCTATCATGGTTCTAGATTTTTCAGAGAGGATGGGATGTTGTATTTATGTTGAATTTTAACCTTCATGGTGTTCCACTGACTATTTTCATCTATTGTGATGCATATGACATATCATGTTTATAGTGGGGACTGTAAGAGGAATTCATGTCCTAGATGTGGATCAATGCAACCTTACACCCTCATAAGGATTAGAATACTTATTTTAATATCATGTTGTTGGAGGATATTATGAGGATTGCATGTTGGACTTCATCCGGTGATAGGAGCTACACTTTCTCTTTTTATAGGTTTCATATAATAACGGATAATATTGTATTATAGACATGGAACCTTTTGAGTCCCTTTAAAAGGAACCCTTTAGGTCACCCTTGTGATAGATAGGAATATATGAGGCATCACTTATGGATCCAGAGATGGTTCTTGTGAGAATAGATAAGGTTTGGTTCATTCATACATAGATGAGGATAGCCTAGAGTAGTCAAGAGTCTTACACTGATTGATATAAAATGCATTTATACATCATGCATCGATACCACATTTTCCTAAGAATATTTCCATGATGAGAATTACAATGATTTGACTAGGGAGGCAAGCTATCTACAATCATAATTAGGTTGTTCAACATCTTCTAAAGGGTTGGCAGGGATTATGTTTTTCCACTCCCCATCCCATATTCGGAGAATATGCATGATTTCATCCTTATTTCACTACTTATGAGATACATGCATCACCCCACACACATTACTAATTTTGGAAAGCGGGAAATCAATGATTGGTCCACCTTTTTCAGAGAACCTGATTGAAATCATAGATTGGAAAAAATATGACACTATGTGGATGGAGCAGCCCCTTGGTTTGTGTGTTGTAGCAGTACAAGAGAATGTGAGAGAGATCAATTGATTTGTAGAGATAGACACAAGCTAAGAATAATGATATTTTTTTAGATTTTTTAAGGAGGGAAAATTGAATTGGTGAATGTTGTAGAGACTATTTTATTTACCATTTGAGACATTAGAGTATATCTATAAATGTTTTACAAACCATGTTCTGATACAACATGTTATTCAGAGGCGTAGTGTGCCGAGAATTAATAGTATGAAAATATTAAATGTATTTTATATTACGAATCCTTAATTTATTAATGAGAATTGTTTAAATATTATAAGGAATAATAGATTAGAAATTTGAGACTTGTGTTGATTCCATAATATGAGGTTTACCCTATGAATGAATGAAAGGTGGCCGACATAGGGTTTTCAGATATAACAAATTATTGCAAGGTGATTTTAAATTAAATTAATTAATTATCTTCGATGACCTAAATTATAAACCTAAATAAATTCATGGCTATGAATGTTCCACATGTTAATCTATATAAACCCTTGGAGAATTGAGAGTATTTTCTTCAACCTCTCATTAGTAAACCAAGATCTGATGAAAAACTACTAGATTAATGCATATTGACACAGATCAAATGCAATGACTCCATTTCTTCATAAGAGAGAACATTTTTCCTCAGTAAATAATCAATATATAGGTATGAAACATCAATTCATGGATTATTCAAGAAATAATTGTAATATTTGATTGTGATCAACCTCTTACATTGATCTCCATCAACATCAAGACTTTAAATGTTCCCATATACATATATAAATTGATTATGTATTTTTCTCTCACCCTGTATCCTCCCAATTGAATCCAATGACCAAGAATGATTAGTAGGTGCTTATATACTTTTGATTATTGTTCTTTTGCACCTATATTCATCATGTTCTTTTTTAATGGCCTTTGAGGCCTCGGTTCGACACTACCAGGTTGGAAAAAGTTCAATTGCATCCCCAGATTTATTGTAGATTCAAAAGTGGGTTAAAGATTGAAGAATCATATATGGATTCAGATTACTTGTGGGTTTTGGTTAATTCAACCATGTATTAGCAATCCAGTAAGGAAATGAGTGATGGATGTTGTTCCCTCTAGCGAAGGCGTGAAATCAAATTCAAATGGGTAAGTTGGAAATCTTTTTTCCCATCAAATTGATGGTCATAAACAAAAAAATATGAGATTTTCTTAATTATATTTTGACAACCTATAGGTGCAATATGTTGTGGAGGAAATGGATTAGGATTGATGGAAAACATATCAAACATTCTGGAATATTCTCAACTACACAGTTTGTACATGGATGAACACCCACCATATATTACCCCTACAACGATGATGCTAGGGTTTTAAAAAAGTTATGGATCAAAAACCATGAGACTGGGTAAAACGTCATGTGACCTACCCAGGTGGAAAATCCAAGTGGAATATCACATGTGAATATCCACATGTGGGAGAACAAATTGTGTTCCAAAGTACAAGAACACATGTCGTTTTACACGGAAATATCAAGGGTCATGGTGAAGACCTAATGTGGATAAGGAATAATGTGCAGTCACTCTACACTCTCTGTATATCTAAATGAGTAGTGAGTTGTGTACTATTAGGGACAAAGCTAAGTGGAAGAGAGGGTCCACACAATATGTGGATTCCATTATATATTGTATACCCCTTATTCCTTTTTGAGTAGTATTATACCTCCCATATCTCTTTTATTTGGAAATATATTTTTTTCCAGTGAGTAGCATATCCTGAGTCTTTTTTGATGTAGAACATGATGATGGATTCCATAGTGTATTTTGATATGTGATGCTATATTTTCGTGGTGTGACTCTTGTTTAGGTAGCACTGGATAATGGATGTGATCAGGTAGGAATTCTAGAGTCGTACCCCTCTATGTTGTAGGATGTGAATCCTTTATCTACATATTGTTACCCTCTATAGGGTTAGTGAGTGGTTCCTCTAACAAACAAGTTATAACACTTATTGTGTTAAGGTATGGGTTTGTACCCCATATGGTTTTAGGGAACATGTCCTCTATCTACTAAGTGGTACACCTTATGGCTTTGTGGTGAGGGTATACTAACTACTGAGTGGTATCCCCTATGGAGGTAAGGAATGGGTCCTTTATCTAAAAATTTGAACCCCTTCCATATAGGGTGTAGGTCCTACTTACACTGAGTTATGCCCACTATCAGATAGGGTGTGAGTCATCCTTATACTGAGTCGAACCCCTGACATAGTATGGAATGATTCATATTCTTATAGATCAATCACCCTTGACTATGTGACATAGTTTCAAGGTGTGATATATCCACATTATCACTTATAAAGACAGAATTTTCAGATTCTAGGCATCAATGATGGGCCATTAAAACTAATGTCACTTTTTTCTAGGGTGGGTTATTAGATGGGGATAGCCTTTCGATCTCTGTTCAGATTATTTCCTTTTACTATATATATATATATATATATATCTGGGTGTGTGTGTATAAATGTTGTTTTTAATTGTTATTATCTTGATTTGGGTTGAGCTATAGGTCTATTTCCTATTATGCCTCTTAATAATATTCCTCCAACTTTCATGGTCTTCTACTAGGTATGTATATACTCACCACTATATGAAGTTTTCCGACATGTGTCTTGTATTATGTAGACAATAAATAGGAAAATAGTGATTATATTTGATCATAGGGATACCTGGTAAATTTGATCACTTATTATTGTCAGATCTTAGAGATTTTGATTTTTGATATCTAAGAAACCACTAGATTTTTTTTTATATTGGGACATCTTTTCAGTTGGGCAAGTAATTTTCCATGTTACTTTTAAGTTCAGATAGTCGTACTCTTGTAAACTTAAGTGGTTTTTGTGTGCATTAATATTCTTTAGATACTGTATAATTTTATTATTATTACTATAAACATCAACATGGAAATGGTTGGGTTTGTATGTATAGGTACATTAGGAAAATTCCACCCATTTTTGTTTGTCCTTTTTTCTCTTTTCTCCACCCCATGGCCTATGGAGGTGGGCATAGGGTAGTCACGGCTCAAGCCTTCCTGGGTTGTGTCATGATAGTATGCATTTTTTATATTTTTCACAATGAATTTCATAAATTTATTTCAATTTTTGGGAACAATTGGTGACAAAATTATACAATAACTTTTTATAATTTTTGTCACCATTAGTTTCCTTTCATGAATCCCTTTTGAACTTACACCATATCACATATTTTTCTTCCCCATATAGACCATCTTACTTACCTCATTAAAAAAGTATTTTTGATTCTATCCATGCCTCTTTAACATTGATTAAACATATTTAATTGAATATTTATTTTAGTATGTATTTTTGGAATAGAAATATCAACATCTTTCTGTGATGTAATTTTGGAAATATTACATTAAAATATTTCAGGTGTAGTAACCCATTGATACTGGGAATGATTAGGTGTTTTAATTGTGGTAGATTAAATTAATATAAGGTTTGTAAATAGAAATGTCAAATTTTTATTTATTAGTGGAATAATCTAGTTTGTTTTATAATACAATAATTAAAATTATTATTTAATCTCAAATCATTGATATTATTTTTATTAATTAATTTCTTTTTATAGAGAATGTTGCATCAAAATATTAATTTAGAAGATGATACTTATGTGATTTAAAACACATCACAATCACATTCAACACTTCTTGATCAAAGAAGAATCCCAAAAATAATGTCCATACCATCAAAAGGAAAAAATAAATACTAAAAAATAGAATATATGTAAAAAATTATAACATTAAAATATTCTACCAAAATTATTATTATACATTTATTTTTTTATTATATTTTCTTGTGGGTCAGTCGATAGTGTTCATATTTTCCACATTCATTGAAATATGGGTTTTCTTTTCTTATTGGTAGATATAATATATTGATGAGAGTTTATTCATGTTGTTGATTCTTGGAGGTAAGTGTAGTGAGTGTTTTGTGTACTATATTTATATAACAATTACTCAAGTTCCATTTAATTTGGTACTCCTTAAAATAATTACTAGGTGAAGTAGTTAAAATACATCTTCAATGAATTCCTAAATATTGATAAATAGAAATTTATAAACTGGATATTCTTTGATAAATATTGTAAATTAAAAAAATTGTGGTGTGTTGTCTCTAATTTGATATTAATATTTTATTTGTTTTTTGTGGTTTCAAGGTTTGTTGTGGTTTTTTCATTATGTTCATTCTACCCAATTCTAAAAAATGGCGTGTAGTTGTATGTTTTCATGGGTGCTATTCATGTTAGATAATAACGGTTGAAGGTATGAACTGTGAAGGATTATAAACATGATGTTAATAAAATATGTGAATCCTGATTTATAATGATAGGTTATATAATATTTTAAGGGAGTTATGGAAAATTATTCCATGGTTTGAAATATTTATGGAGGACTATACCAAAAAAAATGACATCAATGGCCTTCAGGTCTTGATTGAATAAAACCATTCCTTATACCATAGGTTATATGAATTTTCTTGAGTCCAGGTTTATTTTGTAATAGGCCAAAGTTTGATGAAAAAACAGTTCCTTATAATTAGGATAGAAATTATTTATATTTATTTCCATGAAAATTTTGGGAGATTTTTTTATATTGGGGATTATGTATCTTCACGTCAGATATGGTGAAATATAGCTTTATAATAACAATTTTATGGGGGAGTGATTCATTCACATTAGTAGACATCGACTTGGATGATGTGGTTACGTGGGACACCATGTCACGATAAAAAAGTAAACCTGGAAGCAAGGGTTCTTCCCCCAACTGTATTATCTTTTTTGATTAGATACTTCCCCCATTCCCATTTTGGTGGATATGGGGGGGGGGAATGACTATCCAAATAGGTCCCATCCATCCAGCCCATGTGGGAAGTTTAGGGTCCTCACAACATGGGAGTAGTCGAGTAATGGCCTACCGGGTTTAATATACATAATAAGACCAAGGTGATTTCACTCTGGTGTTCTTGGGTTCCATAACCCCATTTACCAAACTAAATGTGGGAAATATGAGTCCACATTATATGAACATGTCTGGGTTGAATAGATGACCTAGGGGTTCCCACATCGGGTAAACACATGAACCAAGAACCAATGTGTGGAGTTCATACATGCACGAGAGGGGTCACCCCTACTCTTATATTCGATGTGGTTCACTCATATATCTTAATGTGGCTTGTTTTACTTCTTCATGCTCTGTTTTTCAACTAGTTCACCATTTGAATGTTTTAAGAAATAAATATACAATTTAAATTATTTTCAAAGATATATTTCAATTTAAGGATCTTTTTGAATATTCACATCTATTTGTGGGGTGAGATAAACAAATATGGAACATATCTATGTAGTGATGAAAATTGGGTTCAGTCATGAGGGTTAGAGTGTTTTGGAGTTATAAATAATCCTTAGTTTCATAGTTATATTAGGGTGTGTGTTATACACAATATTTTTATCATATCAGTATTTCCCAAGTTGGTATGTGATTTTGAGGGCATGGTACCCTCTACACATGGATTAGATAGGGTAAATATTCCCCCACATAATTTGGAAAGATTTCTTCTATTTAATTAGTCAATATTTCTCATATCTAAAGAGATCATATGGGATATGGGATTGTTCAATTTAAATAGTATCACCTTACCATATAGGGGAACACCACCCCACAAAAAATTCCACGGGGAAGACGTGGGTGTCCAGTTAGGTTAGATTGAATTTATAGGAATTCTTTTTTGACATATCATGTTGTTAGGTAGTGATGATAGAGATTGAAAAGACCCTAACCCCAGTATCTCAGATCAAGTGTTTACATTATAACATTGTCATAAAATACAAGGAATGAAATCCTAAATAAAATAATAATTTAGTAGTCTTTATAAACAATACACATACTTGTGTCATTTATTATAAATGAAAAAAATTAAAAAGAATATAGAATAACATTATTTCCTCTTGAATATCCATTCACTTCAATCATAGTGTAGATCAAGGACACCAGGGAAAGGGAAAAATAAATGTGAGATCAAATTATCAATAAGATATAAGTGTAAAAGAATCTATCATGATGCAATTATATAAATAAACATTGAAAGCTATATTACTGAAAACCCATTTCATTTATGAAATGAAATTAATATCACAACTGGACAATAAATAATTAGTATGAAAACATACAAAAACTAAAAACACATGACTTTTAATCATTAAATAGAGAATGAAATGAATTCAGATATAATATCATTGTCAAAATATCATGGATAACAATAAATAAAATTAATAATATAGGAAATGATTAATTATTGGGTATCATGTATCAGAATAATAATGTATATACCATCATGACCTTCCGTAAGATGGTTTGAAACTACAAGGTAAAAATCAATCATATTTGGCCAACTATACTTATACTGTCAGAACCATTCATAATGTAGTTGAAAACTATGAGGTACAAACTCATAGGTTTTGGGCCACTGATTTTCAACATCAAATATTTTGATGCATAGAGGGTAATTATATAAACAATCAACTCTAACAACTTGTTATCCAAATAATTTCTCATATATTGAATAATTTATCTAATTCATAAACAATGTAACTTATCAAAAAAAATATGTATTGATTAAAATATATGGTTTTGTCAATATAACCATTTTCCATCAAATAACTAACAATGTAAAATGGCGTATGTGTAAACAATATCTGGTTTATGGAATAAACCTTTCCATAATAAATTATACTGACATTTAGGGGAAATTTAATATCCGTTGGAAAGTGAGTAACTAAAGGGAAAGTTAATAACTACAAAAATTAATCAAGGATGTTAATGTCAGTACTTTCCTTGGTCAAGATAATCAATAACCATCCAGAGGAAGATTAATAATAGTATTAATAAAAAATATAACCATTTTAGTATAAATAAATGGTTTTTTCATTAATCAATATAAATATAAAAAAATATCATTAATATTTTCTTGAGGAAAATATCCATTTAATTTTAAAAAATTAATTTTGTAACACATAATACATTTTGGAAACCCTTTTATATTTAAAATCACATTAAAAATTTACTAGTTATAGTATTTTGGAAAAAAATTGTTAAAAATCACCTTCTCAACTTAAAATGAAGATTAAAATAAATGATAGTCTTGTAGGTGGGTAATTTCTGACATATTGTACAAGATAAAAATAACATTCCATTAATACTATAAATAGGTTAGAAAAGTGTCTTGTTCTGAAAGCGATCAGAAGATCCCTTTCAAAAATAATTTAAAAAGTAAACAAAGGAAAAAAATATTAATTAATAATCCATTTTGAAAAGGATAAAAAAAATGAAAACATCTTTGGAAAACATTGTTTTATAAGAAAACATTTTTTCTACCAAAGAGATAAATGTTGTCGGATATTCGTAAAATCAGTTTCATCTATTAATTTGTGTTCCAAATATTATAAAAATTGTACTATTACTTAAAAATATAATGAATAACTATATCTGAATAAAATTAAATGAGTTTATTAGGAAATTGAAAAATAATTTCACTCATATGAAAGTCAAGAATATACAATCTCAATGAGACTAATATTGTGAAATGAAACAATAAATGATCCTAAAATTGATTCTAGAAACAATAAATGAATTATTTATGAATTTCCACTATAAATAAATATAAAAAAAGTTGAAATACATCACAAGTAAATCATAATTCATTGTACATAGAGTCATATAATGACATAATCAATGAATGGGAAGTTTATCCCAATTAATATAAATATATTTAAGAAATCCACTACCACTTTGTAATATTCAACTCAAATCCAATTAGATGAAATAATTCAATTTAAAACATAAAATTAAATAATTATGAAATATTAATGATAATATATGGGAAATGGTTTTTTTATAAATTTAATAAAAGAAATTGTTGCATAACATAAAAATATTCTTCCATGAAAGGAAATTCAGATATAATTTCTTACTTCACACTTCATTTAGATTGAACATTCATTAACCTCTAGTATTCTTGTTTTAAAAAGTTTATTAAATTACAAATGAACAATTTGAATATTTATAAAATAAAATATGATCATTTTATAACATATTATTACTTTTTCATTAATAGTATTTCATAATATTCATTATTACTTTTTTTAATTGTCTTTTTATGTGTTTTTTGTCAATAAAGAATCATTTCATGCACATATTATATATTTTCATAATCACTAGAATAATTATCATGACATAATTATCATATTTTTAGTTTCATTTTACATTAAAACCCTATTATGAATGATGGTTATGAAAAATTAAGTATGTTGCAATATTGGAGACGGTAGGTCATGCATACACATGAGTGAAAATTCATTTTACAATGACGTTTATGAAAATAATTTCTGTAATATATTATGTTCTTAAAAGAATAATTTTTTCATATATACCATACTATTCACAAAAACACACACACAGAGTGATATATATATATATACATATATCATCCATGTGGCATGGTGATGAAAAGTGAGTCACATCTCTTCCTAAATGTGGTATCTCGCAAATTCATGAATAATGATATCATCATTATGTGAGTGAAATGGTAAGAAAAAAAATGATATATAAACTTATATAATGATTAATAAAACATTCGTAAAATTATTATTTCATTTATAACACATATAATAATCATGATTTCCATTGTCACCATAAATTTAAAGTGTTAGTGAAAGACTAATCACATAGACTAGTGAGGAAATATTTCACCATACAATATAGTGACGTAATCCTATCTCAAATGGAATAGAAGAAAAAATATAATATATGATATAATTACAAAATTGGTATTATAATTTTATAAATATCATATATATACTTTACATCCATCATCATACATAATTTTGAGAGGTGGAAATGGAAAAATGAATGACATCATTCCTCAAGGTGTTAATCTGATATACATACAAATGCTGATTTCATAATGCATTTGATTGATGTGGATTTGTTCTTAGGAAATTTTATTAACATAAAAAATCGCATTTTATGGAATATTTTGAGGATATTATATCATCATTGTTTAAAAATATTTTTGGCGTTGAGGTTGAAATAAAATATAAAATTTTGTTGAATAATTTTACCTCTTCTTCGTGTATCCTTTGTAGGTTTACCTTGAATCCCTAATAGGTTTTATTTATTAACAAAATAATGAATATAGGATGGGAGGAGGATTATTTTGAAGTTATTATAGGATAATTTTATGAACTATAAGGGCTCAAATGTATAAATAAAAGAGGATATGGGGTGTCCCATTATTTTTGAGGTGAGTGGCGCACTTAATGTATTTTTAGAATATTCAATAATGCCCATGTTTTTATCATCCAAAAAACATAAAAAATAGACTATTCTCAAACATAGATGTGATATGGTTGAAATATTACCATAAAATGTATTTTTAAAATTTGATACTACATTTTTAACACTTATCATAAAAATTTATCCCTCGGTGAACCAATTTTTACCTTTACTATAATAATTAGTTGTTTCATTTTTTTCCATGTTCATTTTGGTTAGTGATTACTAGGACCATACTATAAATTATAAATCATTTTTATTAAAAATATGTACTATATTTTTACAAAATAAATTCTTATAAGTGGAAAAGGATTGTTTAAATGTAATCCCAAAGAAACGAAGAGAAAGATGTTCGTTAAATAGAAAATGTTCAAAATAATATAAATCTTTTATATTGTATTTAATTATAAAAATTATTCCAACGAAAAAAATTTGATTAATTTATTTATTCATGAAGAATTTTTAAATTAAAAACAAAAAAATATATATTTTTACTATGTATATAGTTTTTGGGGAAATGGAATTTTTAATTAAATTCAGTATTTTCACTATTCATAAAAAAATATAACATTATAGAAAAACACAAAAATTCTCCCTAGAAATAATTATATATTATGATTCATTAAATGAGGTTTATTTTTTCAAATAAGGTTAATAAAAGTAGTAAATGTTAATTTTAAATTATGTTTTCTATGAGAAAATAAACAGTCTTTATAAAAATAATGTTTTCCGATAACATTTTTTCAAAGGATAATTGTTTTATTTATATTAAATAGAAAAACATAATTTTCATAAGTTAGTACTACTCATACCTTCTATTTCTACATCTATATATTAACTATTATACTAAATAATAATATATTAATCATATTTCACATTTTTTTTAATTTGTGTTGTGTGTGATAGACGATAAACATAGTGTTACATGTAATGAAAGATAAAATCATTATTGCATATAATAAAGTTAATTGAAAATATTTCATTTTTTAAAAACTGAATATATTGTAACATCTTGGGTTGTTACATTTTCTTTTAAGACAGGTATTGAATGCAACATATGCTTTGTAATATAATGTTTTTATTTTAGAATATACTGTAGACTCATTCTCCCCACCTTAAATAAATCGTTTCCTTTTAATATAAACATGTTAATAGAAATTATTGGTTTTAATTTGAAATTAAATTTCTTAAAATATAACATTATACAAAATTTTAGTAGAACATCCTCTTAATAAGAGATAAATTGAATAATAAAAGTCATATATAATAACACAAAATATGTTTCAAAATATGGGAACATTGGTGAGAAGTGAAAAAATCGAAATAGAAGATAAAAATATTTCCCAAATACCAATGGGGGTGATATATAACAGGTATTGGAGGAATTTAGTGTCAAAAAATCCATAAAAAGGTGTGAAAATTTTCCCTCATTAAAAATAATGATAATAAGATTTTTTTGGTTTCCAAACCCTTTTCCAATATTGATGAATTCATTCACTCTCTAAAAATATAAGGAAATATACATTCGTGATATAATTTTATTTCAATGGAACAATTCCATTATTTTTTGTGATTTGATAAATAACCTTTTTATCTCTTACTCAATGAAATGAATATAAAAAATGATTATTTTTATGCCTGAAGCACTAAAATAATCTTTTAGTAGTTCATAAAATCCAAAATAGAATGATATGTCCTTCCAAAAACATATTCTAATAATTTTGAAAATAATGGTTAGCACAGGTAATCTAATATGAATATTTATCCATATAGTGATGTGATACATTATTCCTTAAAAACTATTCTAAATTTCAACTTAAACCATTTCATGAAAGGTCTGCATTGTGGCCCTTCCAAAAGATTAAAACCCTTAACACTGTAAAAAAGGACACTAAATTCACCAAAAGATATTATCATTAGTCCCCCAAAAACATATAATTTTACTTAATAATAATATTCCAATCGTGCGAATACCAGCGTCATATATTCTTTTGAAATGGTATAAAAGCCTGATTTACTATAAAACATTATTTGAAACATACATGATACCTTATTCCTTCTGTAAAACAAAGATATTTTAATATATTCCCTAAATACAAAAATTATGTTAACTTCATCAATTATATCATAAACTAATTTTTAAAAAAAATTCTTTTATCAGTTCCATGTTAGACTACACTTGATCTTGTATTGATTCACTATTCATATCCACCCTTACTCAACATTAATAAAATATTTTTTTATTGAATAGTAAAATATATAATACCAAATTAAAATTCATTGTTATTATATAATTTAATTTTTATCACTATTTAAAAGGGAAATTTCATTTTTTTTGATGATTTCATATTAGGTGGAGGTTTTTTAGAGATCCCATGATAGAATTTAAGAAAAATAGACCAAACTGTGAAAGATTGCAAGCTTACATGAGGAATTAAATATTTACTATTAATAATCAATGAAAAATATGTGGTTAAAAGTGTGTGTAAAACAGTAAAACTCAATGAGATACATATATCGTTAAGACCATGGATCCCAGTTCATCTATTTATAGGTTCCAAATTTGCATACAAAGTGAAACAATTATGGGAGATCTTGGTTAGACCACACATCTTTATTTGGTCCATAACATGGCACTAAGACCTCAAATTTGACCGATTCCACCTCCATTTAATATATAAATCAAATGTAAACCTTTAAAACTAATATAAAAAATGTTTACATTTTTTTTATTTTTCAACCATCCAAATAAACTCGGTGAAAAAAAATAATGAATATCACACATATGCCAATAGGCCCATTGACTATTCTTGGATACATCTTTCCAAATTTCTCTTAAAAATAATTAAATGGATAATTTATAATGATTTCATGACTAGGGTTAAAGGTGTATAGAGTTTTACTTTTTTCCTCATCAATTTCTGTCCTCTTCTATATCTTGTACTTATAGACCTCCTAGTGATCAATTTGGGGGAGGGATGTTATTTATTATAACACCAAGATCCATGCCGTTAATATTTGGAATGTAATTTAATTACATAATTTTATTCCTATTATTATAAATTTATAAAATTTAGTTATATTTTTATTATGGTATTATCAAATGAAAATAAAAGGAACAATAATCCTCATGATTTCATGCATTACCAGATCATGAGATGATTAGAGCGTGTTCCTCTCTTTTCTCAAGCCTTCCATTTCATGAGTGTGCATATGGATAACGTCAGTTAAAATAATCATGAATATTGAACCAATGAATATTAAGGCTCATGTATTGTGTAAATATATATCATTGACACAAATCTTTTCAGCTCATCACGTTGTTGATGTGATTCCTTGATTGTGTTTGGTACTTACATCGATTCAACTTGGATGATTTTTTGTTTTTTTGGTAGTTAATATCATTGATCGATAAAATCCTAGATGTTAAACTAATAATATCTCACATAAAATACATGTTTTTGTGTTTTAAATAAAAAAATAAGGGATCATTCCCACTTCACATGAGAGCGGTGATGGATGAGCATAATGGGACACTCACCTGTGCTAATCACAATTTCTCAAAATTATTTCTCAAACATAGTAATATACTATAATTTTCAATTTTAAAATAATAACCCACCTATAATACTTATCTATTTTTATATTTCATAGAAAAATAATTGAAAACTATTTTTAATTTATAGTCCAAGGATCCATCGAGGGATGGCATAAGGTTCTGACTATAAAGAAAAAATTATTGAAGAAACAATTTCCAATTTTACGTGATCAACAAAGAGATAAAATTTTGGAATCATTATCTGAGAGATGCATTCATTTTTTTTCTTTTTCTTTTATTATTTTTCTATTTATTTCGTACTCATTTTTAAATTTCCCCATTTCCCATTTGATTTTTTGGTTTTCATTTGTTTTTTTATCTCCTCTCACTTATCGAAATGTCTTCTGATCACTCTATTTTGGAAGATAAAATTCACATTTATTTATTACTTTAAATCTACATATTTTTTTTAATTATATATATATATATATATATATATATCATTATAAAATAAATTCAAATTAAAAAAATAAACATCACAACTTATTCTCATTACTTGATCAAGAAAACAAATATTATTTAAAATAGGCACAGAAATTGATAAGGAAAATCACATAAAAATTTGGAAATTTAATGCAGAAAAACTAGGTAACACTAAAGAACCCCATTTAGAACATCATATGATCCTATATAAATAAAAAAGTAAACAAACTCAAACTATAGAAAAGTGGATGAAAATAATCAGTCATTTAAAGAACTTCCCACACCTCATGTGGATTCCCAAGCTATGTATTTCCAATACCATGAAGAATAATCCAAAATAGAAATGTGATCAGGCCTCTTCCACCTCCTATAAAAATTACAAGTTATCTTGGGTGACTACCATCAAAAAATCTTATGTATTTTCATATAGCGAGCTACAACATGGAACCCCAAAATGGGACCGAGGGCCTCATTATGTTTACATTATTCCCTTTCTCACTGGATTGTGCATCCAACTAATTTTCATACTACCTTCCTAAAAAAATCAGGGGATCGAATGATATTAAATTATTTTTTAAAGAGTGTAAATTCCCTATCTCCAAAACTACATCAATTAGAATTGAAATTTTTGGCAATATACAGTCACAAGGAGATACCCTTCAGAAATATTGGTTATGATCCAAAGACATTTCACAATTTTCCCCACCCAAAATTAGTGAACAATATTTAATTCAATACATATATGAGGGACTTGTCCCCATGGATAATGGTATGATATATGTTGAATTCGGTGGTTCCATAGTGGATAAATGTCACACCCTCTATTTAAAAATTTATTTATTTTATTAATTTACTTTGCATTGGGTAGTTTGGGTTGAAACCCGAGATATGATTTTGAGTTCTTGGTGTTTTGGTTCAATTGTTTGTTTTAGGGTCAATTTGGTTTTGTTGGGTTGCGGTTAGTGTGCGACGATTCTTGCGCACCATATTTGTGGAGTCTTCGACACGTCAAGGTAGGTGGTTTCATGTCATTACATCTTTTAGATAATTTAGTTTTGTTGTTTAATTAATTTAATATGTTCTCTGATTTAATTGCATAATGAGATCCATGTTTATAATGTTCTGGCATGCTCGTCTGAGGAGATTGGATTTCCGAAATAGTGGGCTCTTGTTGTTTATTTGTGTGTTGTCATATAAATGATTGGTTGTTCTTTAAAAGCTGTGCGAAATGCATATTAAAAATTGTTTGACATGCATGCATCATGAAAATTTCACTTTCTTTAGAAATAATCATGTTTTCTTCATTTTGAACTTGTTGGGGTAAGTCCAAAAATTGTTTAATCAATTGTTTATATGGTGCAAATGTGGTTTTAGAATATTTGAGTGCGAAATTTATTTTAAAATGGTCTTTCCACGTAAAAATATGTGTTGTTTTGGTGCAATGTTTTCAAGTTGGGTTCTAGGTGATGTTTGGTTGGTGCGAACTTATTTTTTTTGGGTAATTGAGTTGTGTATGTCTAAATGTGGGTTTTTAATGTGTAGCGAATAATTTTAAGAGGTGCAGATGGTTCAGACAATTGTGTGGTTGAATGAAACTAGTTTTAAGGACAAATTATTAAGCAAGTGGTTTGAACGACTCCCTCCTTTGTAATTGGGTGTGTTTATTTGTGTCTTCCCTTGTTGTGTTATTAAAATAATGCTTCCTAAGTTTTGAAAATTGTTAATGTTCTTGTTTGAGCGTTTTTTAATTGGGTTTTTGCGAAATAATTAGGTAACGAAAAATATATTTTTGGAAAGGTGTTTTTGGCGTGCGTGAGTTTTTGAAATGTTGTTTGGGTGTGAAAATAGTGACTTGTGTGTAATGTATTGTTGGGTCTGTGATATGGGAAAAACAATATACCATGTGAATGTGAAACTTTGTTGATAACAAGTGAAAACCTCGGGTATCTAGGTGGGAGGACTGGAACTAGTTCGCTAATGAGCCGGATGGGTACCGTCCCTGTCTCACTTAGCTGGATTGACGATTGCAACACTAACTAAACATGATATCTGAGGGACGTGGCCTTCTAAGCCACATGTTCTGAGGGTCGTGTCCTTCTAAGCCATGTTTTCTTAGGGTTGTGGCCTTCTAAGCCACATTTCACTGAGACACGAGGTTCTAGGGTCTCACTCGAACTAGATGAACCTTAGGGGATTTACCCATAGTGCTCTACCATCTTTGGTGAGGTGCCTTCCGTCGGCATATGGAGGACCACTTGGGTGTGAGTGTGTGTGTGTGTGTGAGTATGTGTGTGTGTGTGTGGGTGTGTGTGTGTGTGTGCCCATAATGAACTTTTCTATTCCTCTTTAAAAAAATCGTGTTTATGAAATGAGTTCTTTTAGTGTTTTCCTTTAGCATTTGGCTTGTAATTGTTTCCTTTAAAAGTATTTCAAAAGTATAACTTGAATAATCACATTAAATTGTCCTTTTGATGTTGTGGCATGAATCCTTTTTATTGGGTGGCATCCTACTGGTCCTTTAGCTCACACCCTACATACACCCTTGGGTGTATGTAGATTCTTATTTCTTGTGTATCCCAGGTTGTGCGTCGTGCTCAGTGATGGTGGTTGGTAATTGGTGGTCTTCTCATGCAGGTTAATGTTTGTGACGTGTGGATGTCGCACCTCTCCTATCTCTTTGAGGTTTGAGTTGTAGTTTTAGTCTCTTTTGTTGTCTTTTATTTTTGTACATTGGTTCTAGTTGTAAACCTTTAAATTTTTACTTCAGTTTTATGGTCTCTTTGGTTGTCGATTCCATGTTTTATTTTTATTATCTTGTTAGTGTTTGTTTATACAATTCCGGGTAAACCGTTCCCACAGGTTACTCTTGATACCCGTGCACTTGTGCCAGCCCGTGGGGATCGGGAACGCCCTTCGGGCCTTGCCGCGGACCGAGTCGGGCGCCGGGTCGGATGGCGACCCGGCCTGGTTCGTGACAAAATGGTATCAGATGGCAAGGTTTTCTCTCTTAGGTCGTGTTCTTATGAGATAGAGTCACAGTATACTTGAGTTAAATTTGTCGGGACTCGACGTCCTGGCTACGAGTAAGGTGCCTGGCCAGCACACCTCGTGGCGGGACTCGAGTAACCAAAGTATGTTGAGGTTTGTCTGAGTTTTTAGTTCTTGCGGATGATCGTGTCTAAGGGGAAATGAAAAGGGAGTAAGGTCAGTGGTCTTAGTGAGCTCGCAGGGTCTGGAAAGCCTTATGGAGCCGGGGACACTGTCCTAAAATACTCTCTGTGGCCAGTGGCGTGATTGGCATATGGCCGCCAACCATACTTTCCAATCAACCACTGTACCTAGTTTCTTCCTGCTTTGTTTATCGTCTCTTTGTTCTGGATTCGTGGAAATTTGGTTTTTAAGTAAAAATGTTTTGGTCTTAGAAAATGTTTTCAAATGAAGCGCTTTAAAAAAAATTGAAATGATGTGTATGGTTTGAAAAGCGTGGGTTGAATGTTTTAGTTTTGAAAAATGAAAAGGTTTGGTTTTTATTCTTGGTGTTCCCAGGGGAAACCACATGCATGAGTGTATATGGAAAAGAGAAATGGTTAACGGAACGGGCGGACAAGTGCCTGGATGGATACGAGGTGGATGCCGGTGTGGCACGAGAACATGCATGTGCGAGGCTCATGGGACTCCATTGGTGTTTGTGCAACCCACTGGGTTTGCTTATTTTTAAAATTTTTTGTTAAAGAAAAAAAAATATTTGGTGTTTTAGTAAACGCTGTTTCTGTGGCGTGTCCTTGTGTTTTGGAAATGTCGCATGTGAGGCGTTTTGAGTCGAGGATCTTTTCTGAATGAATTATGTTTCGAGTTTGAATTTTTATTTGTAAGTTGGTATGTTTTCGTGTAATTAGGGAATTCTTTTGAAAGTTCTTCAGGAAGCCCTTTCAGTGGTTCCCCCGCACGTTTAGTGTGCGCTTCTGGTATGTATTGACTACTGAACCAGTTTAGTTTGGTCCATGGTTTTCTTTCTCAACTAGTGTACACCCTCCATAAAGTGTTGACATGTGATTTAAGTGTGGCCACTGTCAATTTTCCGTTGGTCGACCCTCCAGTTGATCAGAGGAATATCTTTTTGAATTCTAGAATTGAACCCACCTCTCCTTTTTACAACAAGTGGATCCTCCCACAGCGGGATGACATATGCGAGGGGAGTTGAACAGGATTTTGGTTTCTTTATGTTGTCTGAGTCCTCAGATATGAAATTTGATGTCATTGCATTTGAAGGTTCCCCCTAGAAATGACGAAAGGAACTCCAGTGGGGAAGGGTGAAGGCGGTTCGGAATTTTCAGTGTTGACCAGTGTCTTGAAGGGCCTTGTAGTATTCACATAGGTTGCAAGGGTCATGTTCCGTGACGTCTTGCAACGTGAGGTCCCTTTGGAAGTGGTAAAGGAGACCCCAGTGGGAAAAAGGTGGACGAACCCCTATGTTGTTGGTGCGGTCAACCGTTCTAAATTTCCTATGGTCTTTGGTTTGTTTCGTTTAAGGTAAGGTTCGTTCTAGGCTACTAGTCTGGCAGACCAAGTTGTATGAGGATGCCATGGTCATTCGCAAAAATCACGTGTTGTTTAAGACACGGTTTGAGTTCTTTCTCAGCATAAAGTTCCTATCAATAGCAACAGTCATGTTCAGGTGACGATTGGTGGTGTTGTGTTCTCATTTAGTGTGACAAAGGGTGATGCGCATGCACCATTTCAACTCTGGTGTTGGCGAAGGTTCCACGTATGATCAGTCAGATGCTGCAATGTGTTGTTTTGCTGGTGTCGTATCAATTACAGTGAGGTTGCATGTGACCCAAAAAAGAGAATCTTCGCACGGAAGTTCTCAATACCGGACTGTGAGGCAGGGGATGCTTCAAACATCAGGGCTCCAGCCATAGGCCTCGGAGTGAAGCTGGCGCGTGGTCAGGAACCCCAGGAGTGGATGGGACCCCAACTTTATTTCCATCACCAGTGTTAAAAGTAGATACAATTTAAATTGTTTCAAAGGTTGTTCCGCTCCAAATGAGCAGTCTGGTTGCATAATTTTTTCGCGACCATGTGGAGGTGTGTTCGTGTCGTTTCCTTAAAATTATTGGGGATTGTGTCCCATTTCATGCAATCGTTTTAGTGGTCCTTATGGGAGTTTGTTGAATAAATATTCCTTAAATTTGAATAATTCTCATCCAGGAGTGTGGAAATTCTCGTTTGTCCTGGGTCATGCTTTTGACGCCCTGGTAGTCGGGCCCCTCCCTCCCCCCCTTTTGGTGGGGTGATTGGTCACCATCGTGATGTTTTCAAAGTTTTGTATATGCTATTAGTTCCAATGGTGGGGAGACCCACATTGGATCTCGCACAAAGGTCTCTTGAATAAATCAGTGTTGGCATTTCCTTAATGGTGGGGAGACCCACATTTGGGTCTCGCACGAATGTCTCTAGGTTTAATTAGTGCTGGACTTTTCTTTAATGGTAGGGAGTCCGCTCGAACCTCCCCGTGTCAGTTTTCCAATCTCGTCTCGAGCATCAGTGAGTTCCAAATGGTGGGGAGCCCCTCGGGCCTCCCCATGTTTATCATTTGCCTCTGTTTTTAAATATGACTGGGTTAAAAGTGATAAGAGAGTTCCTTGGACATGGTATGACCTTGTCTGTTGATTCCAACCAAATGGTGTGGTTTTCATTTAATAATGTTTGAGTTGTTTCATCTTCTAAAGTTGGTTTTGTGGGTGCAAGAGTCATTTTCCTTGATCAATCAACTGGAGGTATTTTAGCCCTTTGGGGCGGGTGGCCCATATTAGAAATTCTTTTACGCGTTTCTTAATGTGGTCATTTGAGTCACTTTCTCTGAGCATGATACTTGTTCTTCTTTTCACTTGTTGATTGTGGGGATCCTTTTTAAACCTTTGTGGTGTATCTGTTTCTGCTTTTTGGCTCAGCCTCAGCTGTGGCTTTCCGGGGGCAGAAATCTTTATGGTGGGGAGAATTTTCACACCCTCTATTTAAAAAATTATTTATTTTATTAATTTACATTGCGTTGGGTAGTTTGGGTTGAAACCCGAGATAAGATTTTGAGTTTTTGGTGTTTTGGTTCAATTGTTTGTTTTAGGGTCAATTTGGTTTTTTTGGGTTGCGGTTGGTGTGTGACGATCCTTGCGCACCATATTTGTGGAGTCTTCGACAAGTCAAGGTAGGTGGTTTCATGTCATTACATCTTTTATATAATTCAGTTTGGTTGTTTAATTAATTTAATATGTTTTATGATTTAATTGCATAATGTGATCCATGTTTATAATGTTCTGGCATGCTCGTCTGAGGAGATTGGATTTACGAAATAGTAGGCTCTTGTTGTTTATATGCGTGTTGTCATATAAATGATTGGTTGTTCTTTAAAAGCTGTGCGAAATGCATATTAAAAATTGTTTGACATGCATGCATCATGAAAATTTCACTTTCTTTAGAAATGATCATGTTTTCTTCATTTTGAACTTGTTGGGGTAAGTCCAAAAATTGTTTAATCAATTTTTTATATGGTGGAAATGTGGTTTTAGAATATTTGAGTGTGAAATTGATTTTAAAATGGTCTTTGCACGTAAAAATATGTGTTGTTTTGGTGCAATGTTTTCAAGTTGTGTTCTAGGTGATGTTTGGTTGGTGCGAACATAGTTTTTATGGGTAATTGAGTTTTGTATGTCTAAATGTGGGTTTTTAATGTGTAGAGAATCATTTTAAGAGGTGCAGATGGTTCAGAAAATTGTGTGGTTGGGTGAAACTAGTTTTAAGGACAAATTATTAAGCAAGTGCTTTGAACGACTACCTCCTTTGTAATTGGGTGTGTTTATTTGTGTCTGCCCTTGTTGTGTTATTAAAATAATGCTTCCTAAGTTGTGAAAATTGTTTATGTTCTTGCATGAGCGGTTTTTAATGGGGATTTTGCGAAACAATTAGGTAACGACAAATATATTTTTGGAATGGTGTTTATGGCATGCGTGAGTTTTTGAAATTTTGTTTGGGTGTGAAAATAGTGACTTCTGTGTAATGTCTGGTTGGGTCTGTGATATGGGAAAAACAATATACCATGTGAATGTGAAACTTGATTGAGAACAAGGGAAAACCCCGGGTATCTAGGTGGGAGGACTAGAACTAGTTCTCTAATGAGCCGGATGGGTACCGTCCCTGTCTCACTTAGCTGGATTGACGATTGCAACACTAACTAAACATGATATCTGAGGGTCGTGGCCTTCTAATCCACCTGTTCTGAGGTTCGTGGCCTTCTAAGCCACATTTTCTGAGGGTCATGGACTTCTAAGCCACGTTTCACCGAGACACGAGGTTCTAGGGTCTCACTCGAACTAGATGAACCTTAGGGGATTCACCCATAGTGATCTACCATCTTTGGTGTGGTGCCTTCCGTCGGCATATGGAGGACCACTTGGGTGTGAGTGTGTGTGTGTGTGTGTGAGTATGTGTGTGTGGGTGGGTGGGTGTGTGTGTGTGTGTGCCCATAATGAACTTTTCTCTTCCTCTTTAAAAAAAATCGTGTTTGTGAAATGAGTTCTTTTAGTGTTTTTCTTTAGCATTTGGCTTGTAAATGTTTCCTTTCAAAGTATTTCGAAAGTATAACTTGAATAATCACATTAAATTGTCCTTTTGATGTTGTGTCATGGAACCTTTTTATTGGGTGGCATCCTACTGGGCCTTTAGCTCACACCCTACATACACCCTTGGGAGTATGTAGATTCTTATTTCTTGTGTATCCCAGGTTCTGCGTCATGCTCAGTGATGGTGGTTGGTCCTTGGTGGTCTTCTCGTGTAGGTTAACGTTTGTGACGTGTGGATGTCGCACCTCTCCTGTCGCTTTGAGGTTTGAGTTATAGTTTTAGTCTCTTTTGTTGTCGTTTATTTTTGTACATTGGTTCTAGTTGTAACCCTTTAAATTTTTACTTCAGTTTTATGGTCTCTTTGGTTGTCGATTCCATGTTTTATTTGTATTATCTTTATAGTGTTTGTTTATACAATTCCGGGTAAACCGTTCCAATAGGTTACTCTTGATACCCGGGCACTTGTGCCAGCCCATGGGGATCGATAACGCCCTTCGGGTCTTGTCGTGGACCGGGTCAGGTGCCGGGTCGGATGGTGACCCGGCTTGGTTCGTGACAATAAAACTCCTACCACATCTTATGACATAATAACCAACATGGATTAAAATTGAGAAGAAATTGTACATTAGTGAATGAAACAATAGAATGAGTTCTCAAGGTAATAAAATTATATGTATAAGAAAAGGTAGATAATAATATTTATGAGATTTATACACTTATAATACAATTATCCAATTCACATGTTATTTTTAACTCTCCTCTAAATTCATTTAATTTCATTGTTAGTTCTAATAGATTTTATTTTTCATACCAGCTCCCCCAATATCACGATTCATCCATGACATTGACTACATTATTTTATAGTATTCTATTTCAAAAAGAATTACCCTTAATATAATAACCGTTTAAGGAAAATCCAAAAAAAGGTGGATTGAAAATCCACAATAACGATAAGGAGGAAACTCAAGGAACCATAAACAGAACTGGTATCAACAAGGCTACAATATAATTTTTTTTTATCCTTCACCATCTCCAATCAATACTCCTCCTACCAAATATAAAGAAATTTTTAATGAAATAATGAACAAAGTAGAATCCTAGAACCATCAGTTCAAAGAAACCATGAAATCAGTTATTCTGGACCTGTGAACTAAAGTGGGACAATTTCCAAACACCATTGCTAAGATAAATATGAAATGTATTAGAAAAAACATACCATTATGTTTCTAATATTAATTAAAATTGAAATATAGTTGAAATAAAAAAAGTTTTTTGGTAGATTGGTTTCTTTTCTCAATTATTTAACACAACTGGAATTTACCACACATAAAAATATCTTTCTCTACCAAAAAATGGTTATAGTGACGAAAAATAAAACAAAAAGGCTAAAAAAGCATTTTTTGAGGATTAACCTAAACAATCCATTCTTCATACTATCCCCCAAAGACCTTATTAATATATGATTTTTTTATAATGATATTGATAAATAAATAATTGATAAATTTAATAAGTTACAAGTTATCATTACTTTACTATATATAGTTAAACAAATTCCTCACCACACCAAATTTCATAAAAAACATTGCACCCAAAAACATTGGTTGAAGGGTATGAGGGAGTCAACCTTTGATAGAATACTCCAAGAAAGATGAATACTATGGTTCCAACCAAATTCAATTATCCTAGCACTTTCACGATACCTTGTACAATAATAGAGACTTCATTTTCTGATGTAATTCCTGATTTAGGTTCTTCATGTGATGTAAGAAATCAATCCATTTATACTTATCTCTATGTTGAAGAGATTCAACCAAAATGGAACATCAGGAAAATTTCAAATCAGAGTACAATTCCCCCCATTAGAATTGATGTAGGATGTCCTCATAAGAGTGAACAATCACATCTTATCTACAGACTTCAATATTCTTAATATGAATGAAACCCAAACCCAAGGATATTCTCCTCTTACAAATTCAAGTCCATTAAATAAAATAGAAAAAATAATAATCAAAATTCTGAATGGTATGATTTCCATACACATCAGGGTAGAAAAGTTAAATGTCAATATCCTTGTTGCTATGAAACACCCCATTGAGGATCACTCCACTCAAACTATCTATTCAATGGAAGTGCTCACTTATGACATACAAACCTGAAAATATATCCTCAAAACACACACTTATTCATTTTAATATTCATCATTATTTGATTTTGATTCAGGTTGTGAGTGTTTTTTGGGTTCATAAAAGTGAAATTTGTTTTCTTTAATTAATTAGAGTGTTCATTTTGAGGTACCCATGATCATAAATGATTCTATAAATTTCATTTTCAACGATTATCATTACATATATAATAAAAAGGAGTTGATAGACAGTTACATGGAAATCAATACCTTTTATCCTCTTAATCAGTCCTAAAACGACTTTTGTTTTAATTAACACCCCTTCCATCTAATTTAAAATACACCTATCGGTTGGGTATTAACAAATTTACCATCATTATTACCAAAAACCACTCTCCGATGCCCATATAAATACTTATAGATCATTTAATGGAGTGTAAAAAGTTTATATGATTGACATTTTCTAATATTCTCAGTATTAATATATCTATTTGAATGCAACTTTTAATTTTATATGATGAGGTAAAACAGGTAATGAAATCTAAAATTTAGTTGAATCCTACCATTCGTGAAGTTGTAAATATAGATGTTAGTAAAATTATTGTTGGTGGGATGTTTTATCCCATATATGATTGTAAATTGGTTGTAAAATTGAAAATATTTCCTAAAAACCAAATAAAAATAGTGTTAAATTAAATGAATTAATTGGTTCTGACATCTATTTAGAACATATTGTGAGTTGTTATTGACTTTTACTGATAGAATCACGTCATGATAAAGGAACACTTTTTTATAACTTTCATTTAACTAATTCTGAAAGGATTGGCTTGTATATACGTTTACTTATACCTTGTTTCCAATTTAGGTTATTCTAAAATCTGTATAGACCCTGAGGATTGGGAAATGAAAACATTTACCTGTCAATTTATCACATTTTCATTCATGATGATACCATTATATCTATGGAATTCTCATGGTAATTTTTAGAAATGTGTGTTAAATATATTTTATGAGTACCTAAATAAATGTTTGAAATAATTTATGGTTTATTTCATAGTTTATGTATACTACATTGATTACTATTGAGAACACCTAGGTTATGTCCTCTCCTAATACGCTAAGAAATATATCAAATAAAATTGTGATAATTGACATTTAATATCATAAAGGGCGATTGTTCATGGTAATGTTATTTAAAATAATGGTATTCAAGTGGATATATCAAAATTTGAAATAATTAAATCACTTCTATATAGGAAATTTCTTTGTGAGGATTGATCATTATTTTTTTATTCTGTTTTTATCATCGACTCATTAAAGACTTTGTTTGGATTTCACATCAATTTTCCTAGTTATTAAAAAAAATTATTAGATTTTCATTGATAAAAAATTTTATGGATTCATTAGAATAAATAAAAAAGTGTCTCACAGAACCTCCCATAATCAGAATACATAGGTGAGATCTCCCATTTGAACTTATTTTTGACGCCTCTAACATTACAGTTAGGGAAATTTTATCACAATGGCATGAGAAGGGATATCATTTCATTATGTATGCCTCACATACCCTTGACCCTATCGAGTAAAACAACATTGAAACTAAAAAATATCATTATAACTATTTTCCATGGAAAAATTCCATTCAGATCTTCATGGGTCAAAAGTCATTGGTTTTTATGACCATCTGCCCTTCAATTTGTCCGTAAGAAAGATTATGGAAAACCCCAAACCATTCAGTGGATGGTCCACCTCTAGGATATTGAAATTAAGATTTTATATAAGATAGGAGTAGAAAATATGGTATGTGACCACATTAGAATGATTTCCCCTCTATTGGATAATCATTTTGACTAATGCTTTCCCTTTGGAGAACACTTTCCATGTGAGAAGATTTTGGATGTTGTGGACCTTCCCCTTGGTATGAAGATATTTTGTATTTTATAGAATCATATCAGGTCCCCAAAAATTCCACTACATATTAGTATCATATAATTAAGTATGATTAATGATGTCATATTTTGGATGAACCATATTTTTTGACGACATTTAGTGACCATGTTGTTTTTCGGTGTGTCCCTGACCATGCATTCAACTCTATTTTGAGCTTATGGAACACTATTTTTTTGTGTTAGATAATATTTATCTCACTGTATATATCCAAATATCATTGATTCAGGAATTTATAATAAAAAATAATATATATATGACCATTAACTTCTCAATACATATAGATGATATTAATTATGAGGGAATATCTCTAAGAGGAATGAAATTTCCAAACTACACATGTTATTTTACGAAATATTTTATGCATGTGCCATTGATAACATGGGGACTTTTCCAAAATAATTTTGATTCACATACAAAAAAATTTATGTCGACTTAATCTCTAAATGGGTGGTAGTAAATGTGACTATTAATGATGAAACTAGAGTGGTTGTTAGTTATATTGGCCTCTAGATTTTCAATAGGTTTGGTTTGCCAAGACTCATCATTAGTGATATTTATTCATATTTTTTCAGTCACAACATGAAAAAATCTCTCTGTGTGTTTGTGTTTTTTTAAATTCTTTACTATATATCACCCCCAAAATAATAGAAATGATAAAATATAAAATCAATAAGTTAATTGAATCTTATAAAAAATGGTAAAACGCATTTTGAAATATTGATGTTTTCACATGGATGATGGACATTGGGCATACTGTATTAGCTTTAAAACCTGGATTAGAAGGACCCCATATAGTATTGTCTTTAGAAAGGATATTATCCTCTTAGGGGTGGTATAAATCAATGACTATTAGGATATTAGGAAATGTAATATTATTCTCTTTGATATAGGTGAGAATATAAAATTTCTGATTCATGAGTTGAAAGAAACTCGGTGTAAAGAAGATGACAAATCTAAAATCCATAAAGAGAAGAAAAAGGATTTCTTTAAAGAGATGAATAATAAAAGGATGTTTAATATTTATAGAAATATATGCATTTATTATTTGATAATAAAGAACCACCCATTTAAGCTTTATTTCCTGATGGCTCGGTCCTTACACTGTTACTAATGTTTACTCTTTTGGTACAGAACATGTTTTCAATGTTCTATAATATATCGGACCTTCTAATGTATTAATTTTCAAAAAATATGGTGTTTAATATGCTAGGGGGTAGTCTAAGGTGTTTTTGGGACATTTTTGTCATCTTAATAGTGATTTATTTCAATATATTTCTAAATTTACAGTTTTCTAATGGTGACTCATCTTAGAAATGACTCATCTAGTGGTGACTCATCCTAGTGGTGACTCTTCTAACAGTGACTCTTCAGGAGGTGGCTCATCCTATCGGTGACTCACTAGGTGGTGAATCATTAGAAAGTTAATCCTATAGTGGTGAATCATCTAGCGGTGACTCGTCTAGTAATTACTCATATAGTGGTGACTCATCTTAGTTTTGAGTCATCTGGCAGTGACTCTTCTGGAGGTGATTCATCTGGCGGATGAATTATCTGGGGGTGACTCATCTGGATATTACTTGTTTGGTGAAAAATCATCGATCATTGAATCTTATGGTGGTTACCCCTTTGGCGGTGACTTTTTTTGAAGTGACTCATTTCGACAGTTTTCTAGATTTCCTAAAATTTCCAATTTTTCAATTTCCCACTTTTTAAGTTAATTTTGACGAGAAATGATTTTAATGTCATAATTAATGATTTTAAAATTTCTTTCTAAGTGGATCATTTGTATCATAAATTTTTAAAAATTTACGGATACTTTAGAACATTTAAGACACATGGATTCAATGAGAACTGATTTAAGGGTCAAACTAAGTCATTTCTAATCTTATTAGATTTAGATATAATCCTTTTACTATAGAGATCTTTACATTATTCATTCCACTTTTCTCTCTTCATATAGGAGACTCTGAGTCCTTAATTCTTATATTCCATGAATAATGATTTGTAGTTGGTTAACGACCCCTTTAATAGCTCCCCTTGTGTTCTATTACCCTTGTTTTGGTGCAGCAAGTTTGGTTAAAGGCTTCTTCTTCCATGTAGGATTTCCTTCGTTTCTCCTTATGTGTATCATAGAGGATGGGTATATTATTCTCACATTTTTTGAAAATGACTGCACCTAAATTAATATAGTTATCGAATTTGTTATAATTATATATAATGTTGTTGGGAAATGTGGTGTATGAACTTGTAGATTTTTTTATTTATTGATGTTATGAATTGTATGGCCTAATTACCCACTAAATATCCTGGTTGGTGGTATTTCATGACTGCGATTATATATTGTGAACTATGTTATGAATGTTTTGTGGCCGTTTACATCACTTAATTTTTAATTGGTTAGCTATATACATTGGGTCAGTAAACTTTTTTCCTTTTAATCATATGGTACTTTGATAAAACTTATAATTACTAAGGGGAAATTGAATAAGTGATCCCCTACTAAATCAAAACATATCTTTTGTTGTGATATATGTAGTGATTTGTGGAATGGATCTGATTTGTGTTTGTGTGAATGATGTAATATGCACTAGCTATACTGTGTTGAGTGAGGGGAAGTAGATGAGATGTAGTTGTGTAGTTGGACTGTGATGTTGGTTTTGGTACAATGGTGCACCAGGCCTACGGTAGTGGTTGTGGTATGGATATTCAACGGGGTTGTGGAGATGGATGTGGCTATAAAAGGATGTTGTTGTGGTAGCTGGGATCTTCTATTCTTCTTGTTCTATGTGGTTGGTTTTTTCCTATTTATAGAAATTATATTTTAACTAAATAGTGATATAATGTGGACCTTTTTAAGAATGGTATAGATGATGGATTGTATTGATTAAATGGTTTATGTCTATATATAATAAAAATGGTTTGAAAAATAAACAAAGCAGTCTTTATAAATGAAATTTTATTCTAATGAATGATGTGAGCATTAATTAAATAGGTTTTTAAAGTGGAATATTATTATATACAGAGACTCTTGAAAATGGATTAATGATTATAATATGAAATTTGTATTCTATTCAATTTGTGTTGTTTTATGAATTATGATGTGGTATCATTTGTGTGGATTTTGTGACATGGTTAGTTATTTTTGTAAACCCATAAGATGATATTGTATTCAATAAATCTATATGTATATACACAATATGTTTTTATGATTTTTAAACTCACCCCACCATCATTGAGTACTATATTCCAACACCTACATCATCATGAGGGGGAAAATATCAAAACATCACATGGGATGGATGGATTCCCACTGGTAATATATTGATCCATCTTCTAGGTGAGGTAGATATTACAGGGGTTGTGATCATCAGAGGTCAGTTAGTGCATTAGATGGTGATCGTGATGTCCTAGTTTTCTTCGAGGGAGAGGTGGTGTGATGTCTCAGTTGTCCTCAAGATGATATGCGTTGGGATTTCCAAAGTGACTTCATGATGAGTTCTACTATGATGTCCTAAGTGTAAGTGTGACTGATGTTTTTTGTTGTGATGACCAGATTTTTGTAGGTGGCATGTGATGTGATATGGTATCACATGTGTGTGTGGTCATTATTTGATGTGATGTGATAAATTCGGAATATGTGGGAGCAATATGACATTTTTTTAGTGTAAGTGTGTATAAAAATTGGGAAAGTTGTGTGGGGTACACTATCATTGATATGGTTCATATTATATTATATTAAATAGATCCATAATTTAGTGATTATGCATTATTGAAGTTTGGTTTTTCATAGTATTCCAATTTATCTGCTATTTGGGTTTTAATACATTCACAAAGGGGAATTAGAATGATCTCTTCACATGTACTTGAGAGACTTTGGATTTCTTACTATGTATACCTGTATGCTCACCGTATGAATATAAAAACTATTCTAATCATTCTAGGAGGAATATGTGGACAAATATTGACATTTCTAGGTTTGACATTTATAGTTTTTCTCTATTGCTCACTTATCTTGTATTTGGGATTTCATTTGGTGACTTTTACATGTATGTATTATCTATACACATGCATTTTAGGATGGTTTGGAATTATTTTATATTTTTTCATAGATTTTATTATTGATTCATCCTATCTCTCGATTTTTTTCTTATAAAGTGTAATGCCACCAATATTTGTGATACTTCAACACTTTAGGTGCTTGTAAGTTACCCAGGGCGTTATGGAAGTCAGACTCAATGGTTAAATATCCATCTCCCCTCATTGTTTGTAACACCCCAAGATTTCAGAGTGTGTTATTTCTTCAAAATAATTCAATAACATGCACTACACAAAACACCGAGTTCAAGCGCACCATGACTTACCAAACAAGACGTTTAAAAGAGGTTATGAATAGTATTAACTAAATTTTAAACTTTATATAATCCTTATAATTTTAGAATCCATATTATGAGTTTCTTAGACATAATGTATGAACAAATTCATTTTCAGTATTGCACTTTTACTAACTTTTAATAGTGAACATTTTTTAAATACAATATTTTAATCTTTTTGACTAAATGAGGACATAAAAAATTTAAAATGAAACATCTCAAGCTTCCATGGTACGCTTTCCTTTGAATAATACAGTAGCGTGTGTTGTACGCAACTTCGAGTTCTAACACACCCCACAAACAATCAAACTAGCCGTTATGAATAGTAATACCTAATTTTTTTAATTATATATATTTTATATTTCAAAATGGACTTAATTATTGGATTCGGAATATCGAAATTATCCTAGGGTGAAATTTTGGTACTTTTCAGATAAATTTCATATTTTGATGAATAGTGAAAATTACTAAATTTTAATTAAAAACAACTTTTTTAATCAAAATAATTAATATTGATAAATTATGAATTTGAGTGGTTTTAAAATATATATATAATATATTTTTATCATTTAATACAATGTTGGTCATTGGACATAATTTCACAATTAAACCAAACATAAACAAGTATCAATCTTTTGACAGTTTTTATATCTTAAAAACACATTTTTTGTTTTGATAGTAGGAATTAATTTTAAATTAATTTCTACCACTTCTGTGTTTTGAATTTGTAAAAATGGATTCCATAGTTGGAATCAGAATGTTCAAATTGTGTAAATAGGTAACTTTTATTTTTAGGCATTTTGAATAATTACTTCGGTAAATATTTTATTTACCATGGTTAAAGGGTAAATCCGGTAAATAAGTGTTGAACATTAATATTATAATAATAAAAAATTACACTAAAACGTGTCCTAACCTTATTGGTTGATACAAGTTCGACCATAGGCATATTTGGGTCGATTTTGGGACCCCATGGTGCCACTTGTAAGTGATAGGGACACTTTATTTTAATTATGTTAAAACGAATACAAAAATGACACAAGCATATATCTTTTAGAAAAACAAATTTTACATAGGGTTATAGATGTTATATCTTCAATGATAAATATTCATTAGAAAGATAAAAATCTTTCCTATATAATGGTAATTTATTTATAATTTTTAGACATTATATAATATAATTTATTTATGACACAATGATGACACAGTAATTACCATAATAGTGAAAAATTAAAATAATTGATATTATAAATACCCAAATAAATATAATTTGAGACTTTTAATGAATTAAACTAATTTTCTAGGATAATATGACATATTAGGGTAGATTTAATTGACGTTTTTAGAAGTAATCATTCTGTTATAAGTTTCAAAAGAATCAACTTTTGAATAGTGTCAAAATTGACATAAAAGAGTTTTTAAAAAAACTATTATATTATTAATTGATATTAAATTCCTAAAAAACTAATTTTAGGACAAGAGACTTGTATCATTATTGGTGTATCATTAATGGGCCACTTTTGGGTCTCTTGGATGTATATAGTATGTTTATTAACTATATAATATAAAAATAAAAAGTGACATGGTAAATGTCAAACTAATTATCTAAGAGTACAAACTAAAATATAAGGTTAATATAGTAACACAAACATGTCAAAATTATATTGGTTGAATGGTTTTTGACCTATAACCACCTTAAAATTTTAATAATAAACTTTGGAGCCATTAGAAACCGAATATGAACTTATTATAAATTAATATTTCTAACTTTTCCAAAGGTGCCCCTCACCCCTCTTATAAAAGGGCACTCACCCTTCTCATTACTTCACACCTTCAAAGCCTTTTTGTTCGGACAAAATCTACCCAAATACTATATAAAAATTCCTCACTACAACCTAGAGGCCTTATATTGATCAAAAAGACAACCTATGGAGCCCTTTTGATCAAATCAATAAGAAGAACCCGAAGAAGAGGTAATGTTTTCACCACCCTTTTTCAAATTCATTTCTTCTTCCACTTATTCTTTCCATGTTACTAACATTATAAAATAATAACTTTAGTATATTATATATATATTGTGATGTTATTATAAATATGGTACAACCATATTCAGTATTCTATCCACCCATTGAACAACATGTCACCATACGTGCGTACGTACGACTTACCATCTCCACGTTGTGGTGTAATTGTTATTCAATATATTATTATTTGGATGGGTATAAAAATGATGTGTAACTAATTTAAATAATAAATATTACATGATAATGATTATTTATAAATGATATAATATAAATTATATATTATTTTAATATCAAAAGAATGATATGGTCGCTCGTGCGGACGTACGGACTACCGTCTCCACGAACGCGATGAGATTCATTCGCCATCGCATCCATTCAAGTATAATTATCATTTTATGATTTAAAAATAATGTTTAAGGAGATGATATCATTTTAGATATGAATACGATACAACCTATCCATGAAAATCATGGCTTACATAACAAAACATATAAAAGAAAACGAGTAAGTTAACACCCGAAACGATGATAATACTAAGATATTATTAACAAAGCAATGTTAAAAGATCATATATGATATCATATTAATATATATGATTATTGTATAATTTAATAACAATTATTTCACCATTATACAGGAGTTTAACATACCCTCATCCAAGGAAAAGTACAAGTTAAGGGTGTATTTTCACAATCTTTTCATTATATGAGGTTGTTTATACGTAATAATCTACTCGGATTTTTTTATCATCCACATCCATGTTTCTTCGAAATGTATTTCAAAACATTTTTACTATTTACAATGAATATGGGTTAAAGTAATTTATACCCTTATGTTTTTTTAAGGAATCTTTCCATCGTTTTCCAAACAAGGCACTTTTTACCTTTCGACAAATTTAAGGTAAGAATGTTTTTTAACTTATACGGTGAGTGCGGCTATTTACCACCGTCATAAAATCGTCAAAGCTTCCCTTACAAGATTATAAGAATATTTTCAAATTAAATGGTTTATTTTATAATTATGTGACTTTTAAATGATTTCAAAATGAATATTTTAAGAATTTTTGAAAGGTACTCTTTATCAAGATCATAATTTTAAATGTTGTAAAGATTTATCTTTATAAATATTTTTAATAAATGTCCATGTTTTCAAAATGATTTTAAGGATTTATTTATATGGACATGAATGATTTGAAATGATATTTCTTTTCAAAATTTTCAAATTGGTATGGGACACTTTGACTCAAAAATCTCTTTTAAATTACTTCCTTTAAGCATGTGTGACTTTTAAATGATTTCGAGAAAAGAGATATTTCTCTCAAATAGTATTGATTTCATCTATGTCAAAATCCATTGATGGATTTTAAGCTTATTTGAAGTTGATTTATTATGATACAAAACTTCTATATCGTATTGAAGGTTTTGTGATATGTTTGACTGTGGATGTGCTATTTTTATAGCATTCATGGTTTATGGTGAAAATAGTGACATTTTGTATGATAGTTTTAATACGAATGTTTATGTTATGTTTAAACCTTTTCATATTGGAATGCATTGGACTTAATATGTGACGGGTGGAGCCCGCTATAGCTCTTCGATGCATCGGTAGGTCTCATTAGACAAACTAGTGTCTTGGAACAAGGCCTTGACAAAATCTTATTTGTAGTCCTAGCACGATGCCTTGGCTATGTGGTTATGATAGTCTAGAATTATGCATTACATAATTATGAAAGTGGTTATTGATATTGCCTGTGATTATTCGATTAGTAGAATATACATGTGAATAAGTAAATGGCATTATTTCATTTTACTTTTTCCATACTATGTTGAAATTCAAGTTTAAAAGGCTTTTGTTTTAGTTATACACTTCCTTAAATGTTTATTATTATTTATGAATGTTTCTGCTATATTGTTATCCTTACTGGGCATTTGAGCTCACCCCTTTTCTATGTTTTATTTTTCATAGGATGCGAAGAAGTAAATTATGAATGACCTGTAGGGTTATTATGAGGGGATAATAGTGTGGACTATGGAGACAATATGTTGTTGTGGTAGTTTTTCACTTTATGATGTAATGTAAAACTTTATGAATATATCTAGTGTTTCCAAGGCTACTAAACCAATCGGTATTTCTAGATTTTATATTTCTTGTGATCATGTCAATGTTATGTAATAATGCATCGACTCTAGGTAACTGGGGTCGGGGCGTTATAGTTGGTATCAGAGGAAGTTTAGTACAAACCTTGAAAGCTAGATTTAGATAAACTCTGATTAGATCACGTAGACCTAAGATGAACTTTGAGGATTAGTATAGAAGAACTTCCTAGAATTTTGGTATTGTAGAGATTTTGTTAGTTTTCGGAGCAATATATCCCTGTCTGGATACGAGCAGGTAGAGGCGGCTCTAGCACACATGTACCTACGGGTAAAAACCGAAAACACCGCATTGAGCTAGACTCGAACAGGAACTGGTGGACGAAAATGGGTCATGCTGTACTCTTGGTTACGACACTCCCGATGGATATTCTTAGGATAATTATCATTTTATTTACAAACCATTATGAGGGGTTTATGAGTATATACTTCCTCAAAGGAGAAATGTTTATGATTATGGATTATATCCATAAACTATTTAATTTACGTTATGTGTCTTACAAATTTGGGATTAGTTATTGTTATTCATAAACAAATCTAGTGTATGACATTGTTTAGAAATGGCACCCAGTAGAAGGAATGAGAACTCCAACAATGCACATGATCCAAAGAGAAAGAAGGATAATATCTTTCATGGTCTTAAGCCAGAATTTATATGAGAAATAGTCTCCCATGTATTATCATCATATTAAGAAATAATATCATGTGTTGATAAGATAAGTAATGATTTTACTGAGACCTATGGATTTGAATTGAAGAAAGAGAAGAAAAGGATGGAAGAGAGAAAGATGGATAAAGGGAAAAGGGAAAAGAAGAATTTTCCCATATGTGATAACTGTGGGAAGAAACACCCTGGAACTTTCTTGAAAGGAATGGGAGTTTTTTATAAGTGTGGAGGAAAAGGGCACAATGTACGTGACTGCAAGGGTAAGAAAATGTTTTCAAATGTACAATGATTCATTTTCAAGGAGTTTGGACACTACGCGAACCTATGTCCCAGTCATCAGACTATGCCGCAAATGATGCTATTGGATAATAATCATGTTATGATACTACCACCGATGAAAAGGAATGATTAGAGTTCTTATGTTGATTATGTGTATTGAGTGTTGTATCAACAGTGTACTTTTTATAATAATTATGGTGTATATAAGGATTGTACTATAGTACAATTTCATTAAGGACATGAGATTGTGTGAAACAAAGAAAGGTGACTCAATAGCAGGATAAATTTTGGGAAAATATATGGTTGAGAGAATGATAAACCATAATGTAGTTCTAATACCTAGGTAGTAATTTTGGATTAATACATGATTGATTTGAATAAATTATATTGGATATTCATGACTACCTTCAAACTGATTAATTATTTGTATATTACATCATTGTTGGGGTTTGAAACATTTTTGGATTGAAGTAGTATATCTATTATTCAATAAGGAATAAGGGATCATGAATGTGATCAATATGGTTTTATGGTAATTCAGGATGTAGCAGTGTTTTAAAAGAATACATGATGAAGATGTTCAAATGTTATTACGCGGAAAAAAGGATCTTTATTTTGTTTACCTTCCTTATAAATTTTGGACTGAAGTATTTTGGATAGTTCTAGTTTGGATTATTTTGGATTACCGTAAAAGGACAACCTGGAGGTCGGGCGGCAACCTGTTGTGTCCGGTAAGGCCGCGAGACTTGAACCCACAACCGAAGGGAGATAAGGGTGTTTCACCTACCACTGACCCACATGATGTCTGGGATTAAATAATTTAGTTTTTTTAAAAGATCTGGTAGATTAATTATAAATTCGTTTTTAACCCTATATGAACAGGATAAATAGAATATATTTTTTCGTTCTATTATCTTTTAGATTGAAAGATGAGTTTGTGGTAGAAATTAGTTAAAGGATGGAACTCTACTTGTCAAGAATATATTTTTCTTCTTCTCTTATTCTATGAAGAAATTAATTCTTATACTTTATTTAAGGAATCCTAAAACCAAAAATGTGTTATCCTAATACACTATGTTTTGTTGAACCGATGGTATTTAAAATCATCATAGATTGATGAATTTAAGGACCTCAATTTTACACTTGTTTGTGATTGATGACCTCAATCACTACCTATAAATATTTACATTTTTCCTCCAATTATATGTCATTAATTTCCACCAATGTTCTCCTAATAGAGATCATAATTTGGTGGTAACCCTTTCATATCTCTTTTCCTCATATTAAGACTAAATTTTAGTAACCCAATTTTCGATATGGGTTTTCCCACAAAGATATTTTCTATTTTCAACCTTTTATTTTTGAAGAACAATTTCAAATTGCGAGGACGCAATTTATTGAAGGTGGGGAGAATGTAACACCCCAAGATTTCATAGTGTGTTATTTCTTCGACATAATTCAATAACTTGCACTACACACAACACCGAGTTCAAGCGCACCATGACATACCAAACAAGCCGTTCAAAAGAGTTTATGAATAGTATTAACTAAATTTTAAACTTTATATAATTTTTATAATTTTAGAATTCATATTATGAGTTTCTTAGACATAATGTAAGAACAAATTCATTTTCAGTATTGCAATTTTTCCAACTTTTAATAGTGAACCCTTTTTAAATAAAATATTTTAAACTTTTTACTAAATGAGGACATAATAAATTTAAAATGAATCATCCCAAGCTTCCATGGTACGCTTTCCTTTGAATAATACAGTAGTGTGTGTTGTACTCAACTTCGAGTTCTAACACACACCACAACCAATCAAACTAGCCGTTATGAAAGTTAATACCTAAATTTTGAAATTATATATATATTATATTTCAAAATGGATTTCATTTTTGGATTTGGAATATCTAAATTATCCTAGGGTAAAATTTTGGTACTTTTCGGATAACTTTCATATTTTGATGAATAGTGAAAATTACTAAATTTTAATTAAAAACAAATTTTTTAATCAAAATAATTAATATTGATAAATTAGAAAATTGAGTGGTTTTAAAGTATATTTAGAATATATTTTTACCATTTAATACAATTTTGGTCGCTGGAAATAATTTCACAATTAAACCGAACATAAACAAGTATCAATCTTTTGACAGTTACTATATCTTAAAAACACACTTTTTTTTCGACAGCAGAAATTAATTTTAAATTAATTTCAGCCACTTATGTGATTTGAATTTGAAAAAATGGATTCCATATTTGGAATCATGATGTTCAAATTGTGTAAATAGGTAACTTTTATTTTTAGACATTATGAATAATTACTTCGGTAAATATATTATTTACCACGGTTAAAGGGTAAATCCTGTAAATAAGGGTTAAAATATAATATTATAATAATAAATAAATTACACTAATACGTGTCCTAACCTTATTGGTTGATACAAGTTCGACCATAGGCATCTTTGGGTCGTTTTTGGGACCCCATGGTGCCACTTGTATGTGATAGGGACACTTTATTTTAATTAAGATAAAATGAATACAAAAATGACACAAGCATATATCTTTTAGAAAAACAATTTTTACATAGGTCTATATATGTTTTATTTTAGACTATAAATATTAATTAGAAATATAAAACGATTTCCTAAATAAGGGTAGTTTATTTATATTTTTTATTCATTAAATAATTTAATTTATTTATGACACAATGATGATACAGTAATTACCATAATAGTGAAGAATTAAAATAATTGATATTATAAATACCAAAATAAATATAATTTGAGGCTTTTAATGAATTAAACTAATTTTCTAGGATAATATGTAATATTAGTATTTATTTAATTGACTTTTTTAGAAGTAATAATTCTGTTATAAGTTTCACAAAAATCAACTATTGAATAGTGTCAAAATTGACATAAAAGAGTTTTTAAAACAAATATTATATTATTAATTGATATTAAATTCATAAAAATCTAAGGTTTGGCCAATAGACATATATCATGATAGGTGTATCATTAATGGACCACTTGGGGGTCGCTTGGATGTATGTAGTACGTTTATTAACTATATAATATAAAAATAAAAAGTGACATGGTAAATGTCAAACTAATTAACTAAGAGTTAAAACTAAAAGATAAGGTTAATATAGTAACCAAAACCTGTCTAAATTCTATTGGTTTATTGGTTTTTGACCTATCCCCACGATAACCTTTTAATAAAAAACATTGGAGCTATTAGAAACCGAATATGAATTTATTATAAATTAATATTTCTATCTTTTCCAAAGGTGCCCCTCACCCCTCTTATAAAAGGGCACTCCCACTTCTCATTACTTAACACCTTCAAATAATTTTGTTTCGGCCAAAATCGTCCCCAATACTCTCTCAACTTCCCTCAATACAACCTAGAGGCATTATTTTGATCAGAAATCCAACCTAAGGAGCCCTTTTGATCAAATCAAAAGGAAGAACCCGAAGAAGAGGTAATGTTTTCACCACCCTTTTTCAAATTTATTTCTTCTTCGACTTCTTCTTTCTTTGTTATTACCACTCTAAAATAATAACTCTAGTATATTATATATACTGTGATGTTATTGTAAATATGGTACAAACATATTCATTATTCTATCCACCCTTTGAATAACATGTCACCATACGTGCGTACGTACGGCTTACCGTCTCCACGTTGTGGTGTAATTGTTATTCAACATATTATTATTTGGATGGGAATAAAAATGATGTGTAACTCATGTAAATAATAAATATAACATTATAATGATTCTTTATATATGATATAATATCCAATTATATATTATTTTAATATCAAAATAATGATATTGTCGCTCGGGCGTACGTACAGACTATCGTCTCCACGAACGTGATGAGATTCATTCTCCATCGTATCCATTCAAGTATAATTATCATTTGATGATTTAAAAATAATTTTTAAGGACTTGATATAGTTCTGGATATGAATTATATACAACCTATCCATGACAAACATGTCTTACGAAACAAAACATATAATAGAAAACGAGTAAGTTAACACCCGAAATGACGATAATACTAAGATATTATTAACAAAGCAATGTCAAAAGATCATATATGATATCATATTAATATATATGATTCTTGAATAATTTAATAACAATTATTTCACCATTATACAGGAGTTTAACCTACCCTCAACCAAGTAAAAGTACAAGGTAAGGGTTTATTTCGCAATCTTTTCATTATCCGAGGTTGTTTATACGTAATAATCTATTGGTATTTCTTTATCATCCACATCCATGTATCTTCTAAATGTTTTTCAAAACATTTTTACTGTTTACAAAGAATATGGGTTAATTTAATTTATACCCTTATGTGTTTTTAATGGAATTTTCCGTCATTTTCCAAACAAGGAACTTTTTTAACTTTCGACAAATTTAAGGTAAGAATGATTTTTTAACTTATACGGTGGGTGAGGATATTTATCGCCGTTATAAAATATTAAAATCTTCCCTTACAAGATTATAAGAATATTTTCAAAGTAAATGTTTTATTTTATAATTATGTTACTTTTAAATGATTTCAAAATGAATATTTTAAGAATTTTTTAAAGGTACTCTTTATCAAGATCATAATTTTAAATGTTTTAAAGATTTATCTTTCTAAATATTTTTAATTAATGTCCATGTTTTCAAAATGATTTTAAAGATTTATTTATATGGACATGAAGGTTTTGAAATGATATTTCTTTTCAAAAGTTTCAAAGTGGCATGGGACACTTTGATTCAACAATCTCTTTTAAATTACTTCCTTTATAAATGTGTGTCTTTTCAATGATTTCGAGAAAAGAGATATTTCTCTCAAATTGTTTTGATTTCATCTATGTCAAAATCCTTTGATGGATTTTAAACTTATTTGAAGTTTATTTATTATAATACAAATCTTCTATATTGTATTGATGGTTTTGTGTTATGTTTGACTGTGGATGTTCTATTTTTACACCATTCATGGTTTATGGTGAAAATATTGACATTTCTTATGCAAGTTTTAATATGAATGTTTTTGTTATATTTAATCCTTTTCATATGGGAATGCATTGGACTTAATATGTGAAGGGTGGAGCCCACTATAGCTCCTCGATGCATCTGTAGGTCTCATTAGACAAACTAGTGTCTTGACACAAGGCCTTGACAAAATCTTATTTGTAGTCTTGGCACGAGGCCTTGGCTATGTGGTTATGATAGTCTGGCATTATGCATTCCATCATTATGAAAGTGGTTATTGATATTTCATGTGATTATTCGATTTTTAGAATATCTATGTGAATAAGTAAAGGGAATTTTTTCATTTAACTTTTTACATACTATGTTGAAGTTCAAGTTTAAAAGGCTTTTGTTTTAGTTATACACTGCCTTAAATATTTATTATTATTTATGAAAGTTTCTGCTATATTGTTATCCTTACTGGGCATTTGAGCTCACCTATTTTCTATGTTTAATTTTTCCCAGGATATGAAGAAGTAAATTATGAATGACCTGCAGGGCTATTATGAGGGGATAATAGTGTGGACTTTGGAGACAATATGTTGTTGTAGTAGTTTTTCACTTTATTATATAATGTAAAACTTTATGAATATATCTAGAGTTTCCAAGGCTACTATACCAATTGGTCTTTTGATATTTGATCTTTCTTGTGATCATGACAATGTTATGTAATAATGCATCGACTCTAGGTAACTGGGGTCGGGGCGTTACATTGTTGTATATTTAGTGGGAGGGGTTAGGACAGACTATAATGAGATCTAATGGTTGAAAGATAGGGTGGAGGTTAGAGTATGCCACATCGAGGAATGCTTGGGTTGCTATGGAAGAAATGTTAGTTGACCTTTGTAAATGACATATTATAGGGAGACAATCTAGGACTCGGGATTTTAGGTTACCTCACAATCTGATTCTAGGACTCTTAGCCAACCGAGAAACCAAGGTAGGGGCACCACTTGTATGGTAGAGACCTAAGAGATGTACATGCATCATCATGAATTATGTTCATATTTTAATTTGGTGATATGGGGATGTTAAAATGAATAATATAAATAATACAATTTAATTGGTGTTTCTCTAATTTTTTCACAAGCTATTATTCCAAAAAATTGTTCTATTTTTCAGAATTATTCATATAAAAAAATTAAACAGTAAAATATCAGCTAACTATCCTGAGCTATTGGTTTGGAACCTTCTTGAAGTATGGATGTGTTTTTTCATTTCCTATTATAGCATGATTCTTAATTAATTAATTTTTCCTTAATTTGTGAAAAACATATTACATGGTGTTTATTTTTCATAATATTTGAATTTTTTAGAGAATCATGCACGGTTTTTTTTTGTGATCAATTGTTCAATTTTGCAAGGAATTATTAAGCATGTAACCTTTTAATATATTTCACCCTGGAATGATAAAATAACTTATTTTGAAACCATGTTTTGAGTAATTATGGCACCCATTTTAGTTAATATTCCATGTGTTTCTTTCATTAATAATTTTTCTTGATCATTTGTTATTTACTTATTGTAAAACATTATTTTATACATTAATGTTATGAAGTTCATGAACATTTACATCATAATTACATATAATTCCTTTGAATTTGAAAACAATGAGAACAATAAAATGACCCCTTTTTAGAAATGTATAACATGACATCTATTTTTCCTAAAGTTTGAATTATTTAGATAATCATGCTTATATTATTTTATTTGTTATCAATTGTTTATGTTTAAAAACCCTTTTGAATTATGTAACCATGAATTAGACTCCACATTGGAATGATAAAAAAATAATTATAAAATTATTTCTAGAAGTATTCTCATTTCCTTATTAGTTAATATTTCTTTAGTTACTTTCCATTTGGAATTATTTCATAGTAATTTTCTATAAAAATATTATAAAACATGGTTTTCAAATTTAAATTCTAATATTTCTAAAAAATTTCCATCTTGATAATTGATAATTGATCTGAATTTTTAATCATTTACAGGAATATCTTTATCCTTATTTTTTATTGATTGCATTTCTATATTATTATTGTTACTATATGTTGGAAGAATGTGTTAAATTAGAAATTATTGTCACATTTATTTCTAAATTTTTGAAAAATGATAATCTTTATTTGTGGTAACATGTATAAAATTAAATATATTTAAATGAATAAATTTATTTTCTTTATGATTGAAAATAATTTTTAATACTAAATTATATTTACCGTACAAGTTAATTCATTCTATATTTGTTATAGGAATCATGCCTAATGTTGAAATAATTTTTGTGGTAACTAGGTAAGTTAAAATATGTGAGACCTAAGTATGTAGCATTTTTAATATGTTATTTTTAAATATGTGAGTAGAAACATTTTATTCTTATTATTGTATGTAAGATTGTTTTTCTGGTCTATTTATTTAATAAATAAATTTTAAACTAAGTATGATAAAGAAATAACCATAGTAACACAACGTGTACAATTTTTAATTTCATAGTCGAAAACCATGTTTCATTTTTAGGATCTTGATGGAATTTTTTTTTGTGAAATGTGTAATTTTAATTAAATGAAAAAACCTACCATGTAAAAATTTTCTAATGAAGCTTGAAACATATTTCCCTAGAGACAATATGAACCTTGAATGACTTCTTTATCATATTAATCCTTTTGTATGATAATACATATGTGTAGTTTCATATTTATCATCGATACATGTTTGAACTATTTGAATTCAAAGATTAATGTTTCACTGTAAATAATATGGAAATGATGAGTATTGTTTGTGTTTACATGGATATCATTACATTGAAGTATTGAAATTCCTTGCTAAAAATAACAGTTGTTGGAAACAATGATTGTGTTTTGAATGTTATAGATTATGAGACCCTTTATATGACTCCATGTTTGAGCTCATAGTAAATTAAAAGGATAATAACTTATAAATGTTTAGTGAACTGGTTTTTCAGGAAAAAATTAAAATTGTGTGAAAGTATACATGTTAATAAATAATGTGAAATAATGTAATCCTATAAATAATTATGGAAGATAAAACATGTGAATACTATGTTCGATTGTTTTTATTGTGATTCTTTGTGTGTTGTGTGGTCAAAAATCTCAAGTATAAGAAGAGGGGGAAAACTAATCCCTAACAGAGATGCATTATACTCTTATGCGACTAAAATTGTGCTAAAAAGTCAGTTCCACCCAAAGCGGATAATATATTGGCACAAGATAGTGAATGCATTGATTTGTGTTCTTGGGGATTTGATGTGTGATGTTAGTGGTGATAGTTAGTTAGGGATGTGTGGAGGATGACTTAGATATGGTGATCATGTCAAAATTTTTGTCGTGAGTGGATGGTAAAGTAGGGCAGTGACATAGTTGTGTGGATTCCCTGGTATTTTTTTCATTAGATAGTATGGTTAGCCAGTGGTTGTGTAGTGAAGTGGTAGTGAATTGCGATAGAAGAAATGTGTGGTTACTTTGGTGGGATGAATTAATTTGGGTTGTGTTATGATTTACTAATTTAATCCCTCATCACTCATAAAATTCATATTCACTTAAATTCGATAATAAATAAATGATAAAAATTAATAATTATGGGATTTCCCCCATGAATAAATATTTTTATAAAGGAAATGATGAGAATTTTTTACTATGTGTTTTATGGTTGGGGTTTTTATTTGTGATTTTATGATGATGACACATTTTATGACCTTAATCATATAAATAAAGGGAAACTCTTTCCCCATATAAAGACACATTATATTTAGACACATTCCAAAACCTTGAGGGTGAGTTAGTGCCATCCAAAGGGGACAATATCATGGTATGGTGGATAGTTTCTTTTGATTTCTATGCTTTCAGTAGTTATATCTATATTAATATATGCTATTCTTTTTATTTGGATGTGTTTTTAAAATTTTTTTACTTAATATTATCTTAGTGAATATTATTTTGTTACAAAACATCGGATATTTTACATATTGGGAAAATGGATTGTTATAGCACTATATTTTGTTTTGTTGAAACTATATTTTCTGTTTTGTTTACTACTAGATAAAATTTGTTCAAACCATAATATTTTTTGATCCAAACTTTTTTCAATTTTTCTACAACTTGATAAATTGGATTTTTCTAAGATTATATTTTTGTTTTGTTCTAACGTCTTGTTTTTTTGGTTAACAATGCATGTAAAATGTCAAAATTGGGAAACATAACAAATGATTTAATATGAAATGGTGTGTGAGATGGAAACCCTTCACCGTCACTTAATATAAAAAAAACAAAAATTATTTACTTTTTTAAAATGTTTTCTTTAGTTGAAATTATGTGTTAATATATAATATTGATAAAATGAAAAGGGTATGAAATATTTTATGATTTGAGTTTTGATGAATTGATATGAGTTATATGGGTAATAAAAGAATAATTTACATTATTTTTAAATTAAAAGTCTTGGAATTTAGAAATAAAACATTTAAATGATTTGAAATTATTGTTTTCATGAAAAATGTCTTAAAATATAAACTGAATAGATTTTAAATGAATAGTGGTTTTTAAAGGAATGTACTTCTTTAAAACTATGAATGATAAAATGTGTTTAAAAGATTTTTATGTTTATATTTGATTTATATGTTCTACTTATGATTTTTTATGGCCATCTATGTAGGACTATTCTTGTTTGAGAGGTATCTCTCTCGGTATATTATTGTAATGTGTTGGATTTGTACTTATTCTCCCTTATGGTATCTATGTTCCAAATAAATTCAAAAATATGATAATAATCTCATGGGTTTGTTGTTTAGACCACCATTACCTTTCCTTCATAATTTTTTTTGATTCATGGAAAATAACCATTCCTTATATTAGGTGTTGTCCAGGAATGGTAGACTGGAGGAGAGAACATGGGAGTGTGAGATATAGATTCTATTCTTGTACACAAAGTTTTTTTTGTTTTACCTTATCTTTTTTCATTTTTATGTGTTATTCAAGCCGTGGTATTTTATTAAATATATCGGTTTACGCTTGATTTTATGATTGTTGTGTGATGTGTGATAATTTTCAAACATCAGTACACGAGAAGACATGATTCTTAATCAAAGATACATTTTAGTACGATGTGATTAAACCCATGTGGGTGAGATAGTTCCACGTAGATAAGATAGTATCATGGAATGGAAGATGGAATTCCATGATTCTTTTGATTGGTAAGTACTTTATGTTCAGTTTATGTGGGTGTTAGGGATATATGTTCTGGTGGTGGTAGTGTTTCAAGCATAGAAAAATCCTTTACAGGTATCTCGAGGGATGGTTGTTCAAACCATTACTCTCTTTTCATCTGGGTTGTTTTTTAATTTTTGAGGGAAATAATAGATTGAGAGGTATACGATGTAAATGAACAAAACCTTATAACCCATTACTATTCCAAAAAATATTTATGTTTTAGGTGTTCAGGGGTAGTTTGTGGTGGTTTAGAGACATGTGAGTCATTGTAATACTGGTTCATTTCAATAGTTTTGTGAACAATTAGTTTTACAATGGTGAGTCATTATGGAAGTGAATCCTCTAGTGGTGAACCCTATGCTAGTGAGTTTTCTCATGGTGACTCATCTTGGTAGGGAGTTTTCTAGAGGCGACTCATCGGTGGTGACTTTTTTGGAGGTGACTCATCTGGTCGTGACTCATCTAGGGGTGACTCATCCTAGTAATGGCATGTCTAAAATTGACACATCTAGAGGTGACTCATCTAGTACTGACTCATTTGGCCATGACTCGTTTGGAATTGAATGGTCTGGTGTTGAATTGTGTGGTGGTGAATCGTGTGGCGGTGACTCATCTGGTGGTGACTCGTTCGGTGGTGACTAGTATGTCAATGATTCATCGGGTGGTGACTCATCTGGTGGTGACTGATCTGTTGGGGTGTCATCTAGCTGGGATTCGTCTTTCCATAACTCATGTGGTGTTGAATCATTTAGCGCTAACTAATTTGAACATTTTTCTAAATATCCATAAATTTATATTCTTTTTAGTTTTTCCATTTTATGTCTATTTTCAATAGAAATGTATTTAATGAGATAATTAATGATTTTAAAATCAATATCAATGTGGGTTCGTTGTATCCTTAGGTTCAAAAAACCTTAGGTTCCTTTAGAATGTTTACAATGTGTGTCATTAATGAGATCTGATTTAATAGTCAAATTATTCCATATATAATCTTGTTAGTTTAAGATCTAATCTTTATTTGGAGGAGAACTTCCCTTCACTCATTCCTCCTTTCTATAGATACAAGATGTTCATATTCCTTCTTCTTTGGAGTCATATAATAATGTACTACATTTGGTTTGATTACCCCTTGAAGAAGTATCCTCATGTACAAACACCCATGTTTTGGTACAGTAAGATTGGTGAAAGTATTTTTCTTATAAGTATGATTTCCTTCGTTTCACCTTATGGGTAATATATTCGATTGGCTTATTTTTTTCACATCTTGTGAATTTGGTTTCATCAAAACTAATATGTATAAAGATTTAGTGTAAATTAAATATAATGGGGGAATGGAAATGTGGCGTATGATCTTATAAATTCTTTGTTATTTATTGATGTTATGAATTGTATGGACTAATTACCCACTAGAAATCATGGTCATTTGTGGTCCATTCTTAGGCTCCTATCTTGTGAACTATAGAATGCATGTTCTGTGGGTATGGACATCACTTATTTTTTAATTTGTTAACCATGTACACCCATTTAATAAAATTTGCACCCCATGATTATATGGTTTCAATGATATGATCCTTAATTAAAAAGGAGAATTTGAATAATAGATCCATTAATAAATTGGAAAATATTTTTTTTGTGACATATGTTGTGATGTGGGGAATGTTACTGGTTTGTTTGTGTGGGATTGAAGTAAAATGTAGTAGATATATTGTGGTGTGTGGGGGGAAATGGATGAGGCGTGGTTGTGCATTTGGGATATGATGATGGTTATGGTACAATGGTTCTGTAGGGTTTTGATGGTGGTTGTGTTATGAATATGTAGCGGGGCAATGAAACTCGTTGTGGCTATAAAATTATGTGGTTATGGTAGTTGGGATATGGTATTATGCTTCTATTATGTTGTTGTTTTTTTTCTATTTATCAAAGTGTTAATTTTAATAATTAATGATATCATATAGGCATGTTTAATGAGGGTATTAATGATGGGTTTCATGGATTAAAAGGTTAATGTTTATATAGATAGTAATCATCATGAAATATGAAACATGTTCTATTTGTAAATGAAATGGTATGATAATGATTGTAGAGAACATTAATTAATGTTGATGTCAAATTATAATTTGTTGATATATATATACTCTTGAAATATTAATGATTAATATATAAATTTTGTAATCTATTTTTTGCGTGGTTTTATGAATTTGTTGGTTGGAGTATTTTTGTGGATTTATTGATATAGTTAGTTCTTACTGTAAACCCATAGAATGGGCTTGTGTGCAGTAACTCTTTATTTATATACATTATATATTACTAAGATTTTTATATTCACCCCATCGTAAATGAGGACTATGTTACAACTCCCACATCGTCCAATGGGGGTGTCTTTCCCAATATCCTCATGGGAGAATGGGGGGCTAGACACACTCTCTACCATGATACCTATTTTTGGTGAGGTATGTATTTCATATGACGCAATCATTAGAGATCTGTTAGTGCATTATATAGTGATCATGGGGGCCCATGTTTCATTAGGTGAGTGGTGTTGTGTTGTCCTAGGTTTTTCAGATGATATGTGTCGTACTATCTCAGATGTCTTCCAGATGTGATGTGTTAAGATGGACCCGGTGTGTGCGGATAGATTGTGATGTGTTTCAATGGCGTAGGTGTGTGCAGGAGAGATGTGATGTGATGTGATTTATTCAGAAGAGGTGGGAGCACTAGGATGTTTATTATTGTGGTGTTAGAGGGGATAATCAATGGAAAAGTGTTGCGGGGTACCCTATCATTAATGACATTTCTATTACATTATATTACTTGGTTTTGTTATTTTTCGACGGAGTTGTGGAGAGGTTTGGGTTTTGGTTAGTATATATGTTTATGTGATGTTTGGGATTCACTACATTCACACAAGTGCATTATTATGCTATTTTCAAATATTCATGAGTGACTTTGGTTTACCTACAGAGTGTACTTGTATTTTCACCCAACATATATAAAAACTATTTTTTGGATTCCCAGAGGAATTTATGGAACCCTTTGGACATTTATATTTTATAACATTGTGGTTATTGTTGTATCGATGCCTTATCTTTTATTTGGTATTTCTTTTGGAGAATTTTACTTGTTTCTATTTTATTTACACATTCATTGTGGGGTAGTTTAGATTTATTTTATATTATTTTGTGGATTTGTTTTAGATTGATTCATCCTATCTCCAAATAAGTTTTTATTATAAAAGCAAATTCCTCCCATATTGTTAGATTTCTACACCCTTGCTGCTAGTCACCAACATAGGGCCTACAAGAGGTGGTACTCAGGGGGTCACTCCCTCCCCCCCCCAATTGTAGAATATTTGGAGGGATGGGGTTGATACATGATTAGAGTAGCCCATTTATTACCATCAATGGTTAGTTACTTAAACACATTTATAAAGATTTATTAAGGAATCCGATGGAAGAAATCCACCTTAAAAAAGAAACAAACAATTAAAACCCACCATGTTTTATTCATTCATAACACATTCACATTTATTATAGTTATTAAGATTCACATTCTAGGTGTGAGGGAGATTAAATTTTTGGGTTCTTTTAGATATTCATTGTGTTTCATATTTATTCATTTTCTCCATCAATTCATAATATTTTCACTTTCCCAAAATTTTTGAGTTAATTAGGTTTTTTATCACCATTCTATTTTTTTTAATTTTTTCTTATTGCATAGTATTTTTAACTCCCCCTCTTATTTTTATAAAATCATGTAAGTTACAAAAAACACATGTTGAAATTGTTAATTCCAGGTTTTGTTAACATTTAATAAAAAATTCATAGGTATTGAAAGTGAATATGAGCATAGATTTAATGGTGGCCTTTTTTTATGTAAATTATTTTTTTGAATATATAAATGGTTTTATATCTATGAATACTTAAAATTAAGGATTCTCTATATGTGATTAATTTATAGGATAATTTTTTCACTTAATATCTCCATAAATCATTGCTCTGAACCATTTTTTGTGAATGTTTCTTACATAATTGAAGGTAAAATTATTTATTATAATATTTCACATATTTATAAAATGATTTTTCATTACATTCATTCTATAACATATGAATTTCATTACTGTATCAGATTGACCTATGTTTCTGTACTGGTTATCAGACTTCGTAAGAACTAAAAACAAAAAAATACGAAATTTTTTAAAAAACAAACAGGGTGACTGGTGAAATGTACATAATATGGGGATATATAGGTAATATGATTATTTTTTGACATCATTGAATTCTTATATGAGTGGTTCTTAAAAATTTATTACAAAAGATGTTGGGATGGTTCGGTGGAAAGAATCATATTACAATAGATTTTTTAATATAACCTACATTTTATGGATATCAAGTGGAATGTATAAAATGAAATGGTTTTCACACACATTCACGAATAGTTAGAGAAATGGTATAATTTTTAATTCCTTATTCATATTGGTTTCATACATCTCATTGAATTTCATTCTAGTATAATTTATGAGACATCATTTTCTGTAATAATTGGGAATAACTCATTAGTGTGGATTTATTCTTTGATCACATTTCTATAATGATTTAAAATTTTATTTAATGATAAATCTATAAGATGTTGTAAATATCTACATGCATAATATTTTTTTGGAAATGTGACTTTTCTTAGGTGTGTAAATGTTTAGGTGTGGGTGTGCGATCGCGAGCGATTCACTGTTCTTTTCCACCCTTACACCACTTTATCAATCTATTTTTTTCATTATATATATATAAAATCCAACTCATGGTTTGATCAATAATTTATTTTCTATCATTTTTAAAATGGTAATTTCACTTTTATCATAATTTCAATGTTTTTGGATGTGATTTTGATATCCAACGTTGAAATTCAAATAGAACGGGCCCAAACTATGCAAGATCCAAAACATATATCTGGATATAAATATACATTGTGGATAAAACGTGCATAAATTTGGGATGAAAATTTGTATAGGGATTTATAATCATCTGGGATAAATTTCACTATAATATTATTGATCCCAATTCATTCATTTAGAATACCATAATAGGCCCACAATCTTAAGTAATTATGGATGAGGCAGATTGGAAAACCCTTCTATACTTGGGCCATAATATCGGCCTCAAGCCTTAAATTGAGATTATTATACCTCCATTGAACATATTTTTCAAATAACCACTAATCCACTTAATTTAAAGACAATTTCACTATTTTATTTAGCTGATATGCTAAATAAAAATGGTGGAAAATATTTCATGAATATCTATGAATCAAACATAAACCATTTACTTTTCTTGGATCAATCTTGACAAATTTCCCTTAATAAGAACTACATGGATCGTTGGGAATGTTGTAAATACCATGGTTATGTTTGAGATGAATTATAGTGCTTTGTTAATATATTATCATCATATTCTTCAACATGTACTTATAATCCTCTTAGTGATCAATTTGCGGGTGTTCTTTATTGGGATCATGTCCTCCATGCCTGTAATATTTGGAAGTAAATAGTGTTTCCAAGTTATTTATTTATTATTCTTAATTTTAAAATTTTAATTCTATGTTTTTATTGTATGATGAAATAAATTTAAAATAATCCTCATGTTTTCATGAATAACTTGTATCTTATAATTATTTGATCATGTTCATCACTTTTCTAACCCCTTCACTTTCATTAGTGTGCCGATGGAACACATTGTTTGATAAAATCCAGAATCATGACCCAAGAATAATAATATAATTTTCTTGTCGAAAATTATATCATTGACACAAATATGTTCATCTAATTACATATTTTATATGATTTCATTATTGAATTTGGTTCTTACATTGATGCGGTTTTATTGATTTTGAGAGGTCCTTAGTACTCAATATAATTGATCTATACAATACTAGTTATTAACCTAGAAAAGAATCACATACCATATGGGTTTTAGTTTCTATATCACATAGAATCAATGATCATCCTCACATCCCTTGATAATTATGAAAAATGATAATTAAAGGGAACTTATTCAAGTTGATCACCAATTCACTAAAGTTTTCTCTCACTTAGTAATATAGTTTGAAATTCTGTTTTAAAATAGTAAAACACACATGAACCCCAACACTTCATCCAATTATATATTTTATTAAATTATAATAAAAATAATTTATTTAATTAATTATCTATGGTTCCATCTATAGTTGACCTAGGGTTTTTTTTACACTGTAGGAATTATTGTAAAAACAGCTTCTAATTTGAAAACATCGTCAACGCGATCAGTATAGTGCAATTTAAATTACACATATCAACCATTTATTTTTTCAAAAATCGTTATATCATCATCTAGAACATATTAAGGGTTTTATTTCCCTCAAACATGTGTTTTCCATGAAGTTCAAATTTCCACTGAATCATTTTTCACTGTTATTGGTATTTTTCAATGTACACATGAAAATCCTTAATGAAAAATTATAGGAGAATAATCCTTATTCATTTACAAATTAATATACTAATATATCATTAATAAAATACTCATATGACATAATTCATGAATCCAAACATAATAAAAATAATCATTAAAATTTTTCTTCTGTAACAGAAAAAGCTTGACCATTATCTGTAGATTATACAGAGGTATATTCCATTGAGGCATAAGACATTGATTTTAGTGGTGTCTCATTCCATTAAAATTGATGAATTTTTATGTTATATTTTTTTAATCATTATATCATAAGAGCTGGGGCCTTTCAATCAACACTTCTAGAAAACTCTCATTAATTTTATGAAGGGACCAAGGTGTTTCATTTAATACTTATCACTTATAGGGAAATATTTATTTCCCTTATTCACATTATCCTTAATTTTCAATATTCCACTCTTCTTTTTATTCTTCACTTAAAATCCATAATACTTATCAAATTCATTCTATATATTTTTATTATATGATACATTGTCTTTATAAGATGATAATATTCAGGTGATTAGTTCCCTTCAGAATGATAACTTAGTTCTCTCTTTGAAACAACCATTTTTACCCATTGGATTATGTGCATTGATGTGGTTCACATTAATTATAATAGGTTCCATTTTAATTCAATGAAATATTCTAGATTATATAATATAACTGTAAAAATTAATTTAGAGTCCCAAAAAATCTCAAATACATAACTTCAATTGAAATATTTATGAAAATCTTATATCTTAATTATTATCATGGATTTTTTGGGAATATCACTTTTTGAAAAATCCTTAATAATGTTATATAATGAAAATGTAATTCATCCTAAAAAATACCCTTGTAGCTGCAATACATGTGCATATTAAGGCCCATTTTTGTGCACTAGGTAATGATCAGGTCAAATCTAATGAACCCTTTTTGGAGTCCTTAACCATAGGAACCACATTTCTAGAACCATGTCCACATTGATTAATCAAATAGTGATTTTTGGAAAGAAAAAACACAGTATATATTCATAAAAACAATGGGATCTTCTTGGATACTTATCAATAAGTTATATCATAGGGTTATATTCCCTGATCAAATTTTTCATAAAACTAGATCCCATGGTTTCTACTATACTTCCTCTAATTCCAACTGTATCAACTCTGAAAAAGTATCCCATAGCCAGTGCCAAATTAAATACATTGAAATAATATAAGTGGAATCTAATCCCAAAGCAATAAATAGTGATTTAGTCTTGAAAAATTATATACATTCATGATTCTCATATTACATTTGAAAAAAAATTAATACATTGTCTTTCCTTGATAATAACATTTTCCCTCTAGAATATCCTTGCGCATCCATAATAGTTAACTTCAGGGGTCACTAGTGATGAAAAAAACTTATTGGTGTGATCAAATGCTCAGTAATTGTTAAGTAAAAAGGTAATATTATGAATCAATGAGAATAATCATAAAGTAATGATTAATAACTAAAAACACATTTCATTTATTCAACAACATGACTATAATAACATTATAAGGCTTAATCAACATAGTAATGTAAAAAAATATAAAACACATTCCATTTAATCAATACACTATGAATGAATTTAATCCGTGGATAACATCATTGTTAACAATTCTTGGATATTAAAAACTAAACTCTCAATTATGTAAATTATTAATTATTAAACATCATGTATTAAGAACATGATACCTCTACCACCAAGGAAATTCACAAAAAAGATAAAAACTAATGGGTATAAACTGGTCTAGTTTGTCAAACAATACATCTAATATAAATTCCTTTCACAAGATAATAGAAAACTACTCAAAAAACTCACATGGTTTAGAAGAAAATTTGTCTCAAGATACCTCTCAGTGTATTGAGGGGATTTTTATAAATAGTCCCTACTCGTAACTTAATTTCCAAATCATTACTCTTATATCAAAAAATAAATTTAATTCATGAATAATATGCCTTTTAAAAAATTGTCTACATTGAGTAAAAGGTATAGATATATCAATTTTTCCCTGGGAATTTAAATAAATATGACGGCAATAATTTTCATGTAGAATTGATATATGGTTGAAGTAACAAACCTACCATGATAAATAAATTTATATATAAGAGATTTTTTTTCTACAATAATGTGAATAATTTATGGGAATATTAATGACTACAAAAATGAATCAAGGATGTCAATTTAAATACTTCATAAAAATTGTAATAAACCATATAGAGAAATAATAAAGAGGGAATATATACAATATATACCCATTGGAGTAAGAATAAAGGGTTGTTTTCATTGATGAATATAAATAACATAAAAAATAAATTAAAAATTTTATTGAGGAAAATATCATCATCCTTTTTAAAATAACATTTATTAAAACATAAAACATTTAAGAAATACTTTTTTTTGAATATAACTTTTAAAAATAAATAATTTATTGAATATTAAAAAAAAATATTTAAAAATAACCTCGTAAACATAAAATTGCGGCCTAAATTAAATGATGGTCATGTTGGTGAGTAATTCCATAAAAGTCATATAATTTAATATAGTCATTCCCCATATAGTGTAAAAGTTTAGAAAGGTACCTTTTTCACAAAATAAAAAAAGATTCAATTAAAAATGTTTTGTAAAAATTTAAAATGGAAAAAATTCCCTTTTATAAATCAATTTGAAAATGTTATAGACATTTTTTAATATTTTTAGAATTCAAGGTTTTAATAGAAACGATATTTTTGACCGATGATAGATATACTATCGGATTTTCGTTAAAAAATTATAAATTAGTTCCAAATAGTAAAAAATGGAACTATTATGTGAAAATATAATTAATAAACATAAAATAATAAAATGAAATTTTTTTATTAAAAAATTATCAAATAATTTGTTTTAATAGAAATTCAATAATAAATAATCTCAATTAGAAATAAATTTTGAAATAAACCCTTACAGTGGGAACAGCATTGATTTAGGAATTAATAAATGAATAAATCTTTTGTTTCAACATTAAATCCACATAAAAAGTGTAAATATGACATAAAGTACTAAATATTCTATATAAACATAATATTTTAGTGGCGTAACATATTAAGATTAAGTTTATCATAATGAATGGAAATTGAGTTAAGAAATCCCTTACCACTTAGTAATATTATATCCAAAACAAGTTGAATGAAATAAATCACATTGTGAAATAAAATACCTATAATTATGAATTATTCATTATATTATATGTTAATTTGGTATTTTATAAACCATATAAAATAAATTGGTGCATAACAAACAATTATGCCTTAATGAATGGAAATTAAGTTAGAACCCCTTATAACACAATTACTTTTGATTGGAGTGTTATTATCCTCCTTTATAGTTGATTAAACAAGTAATTAACATAAAAAGAAAAATATTAAAATTTATAACATTATATATGATTTTTTTATAACAAGATATCATTATTTCATTAATAATATTTCAGTATTTTGATTGTTTTATGTATCAAGTAGATTTTTTTTCTTATGCATGTTCTTCATTAAACATCCAATTCTTGTACACATTATATAGTTTCATCATCTCCAAAATATAAAATTATTAAATAATTATTTATTGTATAAATCTATATTGATTTTAAATCTTATCATGAAATATGGTTATGAATTATGATTTATGTTATGATCGTAGAGATGGTAGGCCGTACATACTCTCATGTGTAACAGTTCCATTTTTCAATGATCATTTTAAAAGGAAGGTAAGTAATATATTATCCTTAAAGAATGATCAAAATTTAATATAAATAATGTTATATACTTTTATAAATCATCCTAGTGGTATGGCGATTTAAATAGTGTTGCTTCTCTTTTTGAAGGCGGGAGTCCACACATACATATATGAAGTTGTCATACTTAAGTCATAGAAATGGTAGGAAATAAAATGATATTTTATCAATAAATAATGATAAAAATGTTATGGATATAATTATTATTTTATTTTTTTCATATTTAAAATGTTATTATCCATATCGACGTCCATGTGATGAGTTAGTAAATGAAAGATCACATCCCTCCATCACGCGACTGTCTGTCGTACAGATGAACTATGTAATCGTATCTCCTACAGAATGGAAGGTGAAATTATGTATATGATATATCTAATAAAATGAAATAATTATGTCATAAATATCTAATATATACATTATATCCATTATCATCCCTAATTTTTATAGTTTGTAATTGACAAACGAATGACGTTGATCTATGGGGCAGTAATCAGACATATACACAAATGATGATTTCATAACCCATTTGATAGAAGTGGATGTGGTTGTAGGTCATGATATTAACATTAAAAAATTTCAATATATTTAATAATATGTGGATGTTATTTCATCTTGGTTTAATAATAATCTAAGGGGTTGGAGGAAAAAATAATATAAAAACATTAATTGAAGAATGCTACTTCTTCTTCGGGAATCATCTTTAATTTTGCACGAAATACTTCCTAGGATGGACTTACACCAACAATAAGGCTTTTAATATGATTTGGGGGAATCTTGGAAGTTATTTTTTTATTTCCTCAGTGAACCAAAATTGTGTTCACCTGTGATGAAGAGTGGAATGGGGGTGACCTTTTATAAGTCTGATGTGTGGCACAATCTTAATTTTTTAAAAATATTCGATCATAGAATGTTGTTTATCAAGAAAAAAACCACTAAAATTAAAAATTATAAACAATATAATAGATAAGTTTCATATAATTTCATTTAATTGGTGTTAAAAATGTTTTAATGTAATTTTTAATAGTTATCATTCTTAGTATAACCCCCAGTTAAACAAATTTATAATTTACCTGAGAAAATTAATTTTCACTTGTTTCATGTTAAATTTTGGTAAAACTTTTATTTAACCATACATGTCATTATAATTCATGAATATTAAAAATATTTAATCAATTTCTCTAAATCCAATTTTTATTATGTGAATATTATAATAAAAAATTAATCTCGTATATGTGACGAGAATGTGTGTATTTTGAGAGAAATTGTACAAAATATTACAATATGTTTATATCAAAATTAAATATGAAAATTATTCTAATCAAATAAATTGGATAATTTATCTTTAATTTAAATAAATTTTCTTTAAATACTATTCAAAATTTAATTTATCTCTATACATAAAATTAAATAAAATATGAATTTTAATTTAAATTCAAAAGTTTTCACTATTAATTGAAAAAGTAATCAATTTAGAAAAAAAAATCATGCTAAGATAAATTTTATATAATTATTTTAAAAATAAAATTTTATATTGATAAATAAATTTTCAAAAAGATACAGGAAAACTATTTTTTATTATGCACGAAACAATCAACTAAACCGTCTTTTAGAAAATATATAATTTTTTTGAAAATATTTCTTTTTTTTAAATGTTTTTATTTTAGTTCTAATAAATATATATTCATAATTAAAATAATATATTAACTTATATTCATACCTTCCATTAAAATAAATATGTGAAAAATATTTTATTAAATAATAATATTGTAATGATAGTACAAATTTCATTTAAACATGATGTTACGTGTTATGTAACCTAAACTCAGTGATGCATATATCACATGAAAAAATCAGAATTTCATGTAATAAAATATATTGAAAAGATTTAATTTATATATATATAAATATAACATAAAGACTTGAGGTGTTTTATTTTCTTTTAAAAATGGGGTGGCATTTCGCATATGCTATCAAATATAATGTTATTATTTTTCAGGGTGTTACAAATACTATATTATATCCCAAAAAAATCTATTCAATAATTCTTGGGTAATTATGATAATATTTATTTGTACCCCTTAAAAAAGATATATTCATGGGAAATTTGTGGTTTCCCCAATGGGAAACTAGAATGAGGACACATTAATGGTGGATAATATGGTATGATACTGCCTTACCAAGTGAATATACCTCAATGTTTAGAAGGTTCCCCTTTAATGTTTATATTAGAGATTCAAATTTTAGGGTGGTATAAAAGAACAGAAACATTGAGAATTGTGACTCATTATAACACCACAAGTTTCGTTTATGGTGATACATACACCCAGTCAATCAACATCAAACTTTTTTTGATTTTTGGGGATTTTAGAATCTTTAGATTCTCATAGGGTATGACCTTCGTGTATTGTATTTGAGATAACCAAGTTCTTATATATATTATTATGAATTACATTTAAAGAGGATATATATATATATATTTATATATTAATTCCTTGTATTCAACTTTGTACCTTTAAATGATGTGGTTTTTAGTTGACATATTACATTACCTATCTGCTGTATTTTATGTGGTGTCCTACTGAGTATGATTATATGCTCCCCTATATGGGATTTATGACAATACATGATATAATCATGTATATGATATGGGGTTCAGATGTGTTCTTTGTGTATATTTTTATGGTGTGTATTATTTGTAATGTAATCTTATAGATGACAATAGTAGAAACCATTTTCCCAAAGCTTAGTGGTTTTTGAAGGTGATAGTAGTAAACATAATTCATGTTTTTATATGGATGTCTATAACAGCCTTCTAATAATAATAGATTATATTGGATTTCTTCTTTTGGATATAGGGTGTGTATCATACTCCATATGTATTATGGATTATGGTTTATCATTATGGATATTAGTTATTATCACATTTATAATATGTATTTATCTTAGTTTAATTTCAAGTTTCTATAAAGTTACATTATGAGTAGAGGTGTGTGTTTTGGTTTGGAGAAATACTCTATAGCCTCATAAAATTTGTGATATTTCTTACTTAGTTGTAGTCAATTTCCCTAGGACTATTAGAGTTGGTATTGGGGGTACACACAGCATAATGTTTCCACAGAAGGATCATTGTGGGTCTAGTCATGTAATCCTTCCCTATCTCCTGAGTTTCACCAAACTAAGGGGTACCCCCCCCCCACACACCATTGAATATATGGTTCCCATTGACAATGTATTTAGAATAATTAAATACAATGTGGAAAAATGAATAAGCTATATTTTAGCATATTTACACAATCTAAAATTGAATAGTATATCATAGGCACAATGTTTACCTCATAAGGAAGAATGAGGCCCATTTTTAACATAAAATTGAATATTATATCATAAACTTTTTATATTAATTATTAATTACACTCTAACAAACTATTTAAATAATTATAAATAATGAAAATAAATTCATAAGACCATTTTTGAAACAATTTTTTTTCAATAATGAATTAAATTAAAACTCACTAATGAGATCTATAAAATGAACAATAAAGTTATTATTACAGAAATTTACATCTATACCGTTCCAAAAATTAAAACTAATTTAATATAAAAATTTCTAATGAACAAAATAATTAAAATAATATAAGTGTATTAGGTTTAATCACATATTAAAAATAAATACGCAATTTAGTCTCAAGAATTGATTATGAATGCCAGTTTGGGGGTTTTCCATTAATAAATACACTTAATCAGTGATTTACTAACATATAAAATATATTAATTAATTTATAACATTATTTTCTTAAATAATATCAATTTAAGAACGAATTTTAATTCAAATATTACACGCACAACCTTTTCCATCTATCCCACACACAAGTATATGTTTCGGAACATGAATTCAATTGTAGTTCTATTATGAATAAACCAAAAAAAATACAAGTGTATAAATTAATGAAATATTTAATAAAAACTCAACATAAAAATACACAAAAAAATTATTAATTATAGAAATACAAAATGAACTACTTTCTAAAGATAAGAAACAAAATATTACCCTAAATTTATATGTATTTTTTTCCTTCCATATTTTCCCTTTCCACCATCAGTGACCACTCACTTTTTATATTATGAAAAATTTCTTAGTGTATGCCATGTTTCTAATCTGCACGTAATAATGTATAATTTCCCTTTATAAATATAAATTCCAATATATATTAGCCATAAATATTTTTATGTCCTAATTTTATAATTGTCAAAAAATACAATCAATTTAGTCTATAATATCATTGTTAGATCCACCTAATATATTCTCCAAAATATTATAGTACCAATATATATTGTTTTCTAATCATAATTATCACACCGCGACCAATGAATTTTGTTAATTTATCTAGACATTTTAATTTTGGATGAGGATTGGGTTGAGTTCATTGTTTAATTTTTTAGTTTTTGAGTTTATATGTGGCTTTTGGTCCTTTTCACAGTTTGTATATGCAGTTTAGGGTTTAAATATTAGTCCTTTTGGGGAATATGGTGTTTTCAATCCATTTTATTCTTGAACAATTTTAATTTAATGGATTGGTCACGGTTTAACCATAATAGTACGAGGATTGGGAGTTATAGTACTAATTACTTTTGATGTCATGGACAAGGTTTGGGGAAAAAATATTAGTAGAAATCATGCGGTAAGCATACGAGTGCTTCTAAATTTTATTTATAGAACCATGGTGCATTGTTTCTAAAACCATGTGGCTAATCAATGTATACGTCTTCCTCTTACAGTTAGGGTGAACATAGTTGTCATATGGTTTAAAAAACCATGCAACTAAACTGTGTGAATTTCCTAGGTGTTTTTAAATATTTAAATTACCATTCTACAACACCCATATTTAAAACCATTTTAGAATTATCCCCCCCATTAATACAAGTCACACCAGGGGGCTCCCAAAGACCATCCCCTATTTTTCTCCTTTCAAAATTGATGTTCCTTTAAGATCCATGGATCATTTCTTTGATTTTCATACATTTTTCACCTCTACAACTCCTCCCCTCTTAATTTAATATTTTGTATTCTCTCGGATCTATCGTTACCAAATCGTAGAATGAGGGTTTGATAAGGTTGGTTGATTTTATTTGATGTTAGGGTGTTTGTACTGTTCTATGGACCTCCTTCATCAATATCTAATGGTTTCGTTCTGTATGCACACCATTGAGGTAGGTGTTCCCATCCTTTTACTTTTGGATACATTCCATGTGATACTTGATCACTTCAATATAATTCTAAAATTTTTTATTTATGGATGTGAGGTGTCTTGTGAATTATTTTAGTGTTTATTTAGAGTTAAATAGGTGGGAAATGGGGTTTAAAAATATTTCTATATTTATCCCTATATTTATATATGAATGTAAGTTGTTTCATAAAATGTCAAATGATCGTATAAAATAATATTTGGATCTTTGGGTTGTTTTTAGCCTTGGTTATGATTTTGTAATGTGGAAATCATTGAGAATTGTTCTTTATGTGTGGTTTTAATACCACTTTGTGATGATTTATTTATGCGTGGGTTATTATGGTTGATGGTAATTATAGTGGTGATTCTTGGAATTGGTTTCCAGATGTATCATTTATGGTTCACTGTTGATGTTTCATTAGATGTGGTCACATCCATATGTGAAAAAGGTGCACATATGGGTGAACATACAAAATAATGATGGATGTGATAGTAAAAATGTGCCTCTTCAACCTAGTTTTCAAAAAAAAAATATTTTGTTCATTTTCATCCTTCTCTCTCTAATTCATAAAATGTTTTTTAAAATTGTTTACAAAAAGACTCATTGGATTCTAAATGAAATGAATTTTTTTTCAAATTGTGTGCTCACAATCATGGACCATTTAGTAATTCAGAATATGGGTTGTAACTAAAGGATATATTGTCTAGGTTAGAACATTTTGGGTATGATGTATTTTTTACCTTGGTTCTAGAAAATAGTTTATAAATGGTTTTGGAAAGGTATATGTTAAGAAAATGATGGAACTTCAGATTTTTTGAAATGTGGTTTTTTAAGCTGTACGGATTTTTGGCCCAGTTTACACTTTTAGATTGATTTATTGGATATGGGAACCTCTATGATGGTCACTCTATAGAGAGGTAAATCACATTGGGGGTGTTAGTGTTTGGGAAAGGATATAATGGTGGATATGGGTTATCAGTTTGATCTGTGTGTGTGATAACATCCCCATTTAAAGTGTTCAATTATCATGGGATTTATATGTACCCTATTAATGGTTGATAAATGGTTTCTTATTATCTCAGATTAGATGGGTTGGTACCCCTTGTACTTTTAGAGAGGTCACGTGGGAAATTCCACTATTATATTTTTTTTGATAATCCAATTGGTTATTCAAATTGCAGAGCACCGCACACAAGCAGGTGAGTCCAAACATAGTAAGTATATGGATTTCGCTAAGAGATGTTTAGGAAATAACCATTAATATCATCATATGTTATTTTTATATTATTCCCACCTAATTATTTATTCTTCTAATTTCTGCATGATAGTTATTTTTCTTCATTATTATTATGGATATTTTTCCTGGTATGGTACTTTATATACTTTGGTTTTGTAAAACTGTCTGTGAAATGGAAATATATTTTGAAAATAAGAGTGTGTAGTGTGTTTTACTAAAATTGGAATACCCATTAGGTTCATTAAATTATAGAAACCCCCTATTTTAATAAATTTGATTAATAAAAGTGTTTATGGAGTTGTTTGTGAATGTAAATGTATGGATTATATGGTGGTTACATACTAGGATGTTTTTTTATCACACCCTACATTTGGAACACGGTTTCGGTAGAACTGATGTATTTTTTGGTTTCTGGATTAGGTTCTCTAATGTAGTAGATTGGTTTTGTGGATTAGTGGTGACCAAAATGTCACATGGAGATTAGGATGTTTCTCTTTTGGTTGGAACTTCATTTTTAGTTCAATTTTATTCAGTTGTTTTTGCATCTATATTTAGTTGGGTATATACTATAGTCCAATTATTATTGGTTGCTATTATACGCTATGTTTTAGTTTTCTGATTCTATTTTTATCAGAAAAAATTATTACCTCATAGAATATCTTGGGTAATTCCCCACTAAAAAGGTTTTTGAGTCAAGCACTTCTAATTATTCCCAATTCTTTTTATTTTACGTGATTTTTGTTTTGGTTTGGATTCAGTTGGGGTGAGTTTATTCTGAAATGGAAATTTTTTTTTTTAGAAAATGGGGTTTTCAAAATAGAAAACAGTTTTGAAAATTGGTTTCATTTTGAGTATGTTATTTTGTGGATGGATCATATTAGAAATGTAATATGGGTATTTGAAAAGTGTATTTGGGATTCCATGTGGTATTGAAAGAGCAATATAAATAGTGAATTCAGAAAAAATGTACTTGGTTCTAAAGTGGTGTTTGGCATATGATACAGTTGACTTGGATTGGGTTGTTCTTTTTTGAAGGAGTTTATGTGGTTGTTTATTTATGTTCTTTGTTTTTATTCTCATATTATTCCTCACAAAAAGGTCTTAGATGTTTATAGTGAGCCTTCCCCGGTAGTTATCTCTACCCAGAACCACAATATCCTAGTAGGATCATGATTTTCACAATTGGTTCCTGTCCTTCATAAAGATCAAGGCCAGATATAGGCTACAGAGTGGTTGAGATTGTGGAAGGATTTTTTAGGTCATTGGAAACCCCAATGTGGTAAGAGAGCATGCTATATTGGGATTGTTCAATGGTCCATCTTTGAATCGGTGGAAGGTGACCGACCTAGAATAATTGCAAGATGGGATTTCTTGAAAAGTTTTCAATATCACTTTCATATAATGGTTTAAACTAGACGAGTTAAAGGAGTAGAAAAAGGGATCACTCTTGAGTTTTCAACAAGGTATGAAGAAAGCGATGGCCTATGTAGAACACTAAAAGGAGTTTGTTTATTGTTTTGTCAGAGGTAACATCTCAGGACTAGTTGAAATCAATACCTTTATTAAGTGTCTTCATACAGATATTAAGGAGATATTTGTCTCAAATAGTGATTTTTTTAGAAAGGATGGTGGTTGAAGTATTCTTAACTGAGTTGGTTCCCTGAGCATAGGAAATTGGAAACACAGTATCTCTTGGCACTCATGAGGGTTCTCTATCTACAAAGGTGTGTATTCTAGAAAAACCTATTCTTAATGGGACATATTTTATGACTCCACATTCATCTGACCATTCACTATTTTCTTTTAGTGGGGGTGGTTTAGTAATTCTTAACCTTATTGTCAAAATTCTATGAAGGTTTTTCATCAATGTTGACACATGGGTCATATAGATATGTTCTATACAAATCATGGATAGAGATAGAATTATTTTTCAGAGGATATCATCTCCTTACTATGGGGATGTATATGATTGATGTCATTAGGGATCCAGCCAGAGGCTCGGGAGCGATTCTCTTCATGCTATCAAGGATCTCAAGAGATGTAGGAACCATTGGATTGTAACAAATTTAGTTTATTGTTTGAAGTTTCATTGGTTGTTTTATGTTTCTTCTTATTGTAATAATATCTTGGTGGTTTTTTAATTTTTTATGCCTCATGGTTTTTCCATTATCTATATGAGACATTAATTAGTTTTTCTTTGCATTGTGTGTTCATCCTTATTGTGGATTGTATTTGGTTCCCATTTGTGACCATTTGGGAGATGTTTGTACCTTTAGTAAATGATGAATCCAAGTTTGAATTGGGATTTGGTTTAGGTTTTTCCTTTAGTCTCTCCCTTGAGTCAATGGTATTTAGTTCATTTGGAGTGTTTCTGTATATGGTGGTTATGTAGTATTCAATTTATTGGGATTTTTGGGTTGCCTCATGTTGGAAGTTCTAGTTTTTCTCGAGTTGAATTTCCCTTATTAAAGTTGTCTTGTTTAGATTTTCCTTGTAATTTGTGTTTAATGGATAGTTCAAATTTTTTCATTAATTTTTTTTAATTGCTGTGGGTAGAACACTCTCCTTTTATTTCATTATAGTTATCATTATTGTGGGTTTTCTATGGATTTCTTCGGGTCTGGATTGTGAAGTTGAAATGTCACCCTATGGTTGGTGGGTTTATTCGTGATTGATTTATTTTGAGTTTGAGATTCATTATTCATATGGATGGATGACTTTCTAGAAAGAAAACATGTTTGTGGTGGGAAGAATTATCACACCTCGACCAGATTTTCTTTTTTATTTTATTCTCTTCTAGGAGTTTGTCCATTAGGATCATTTTTAGGCCGAGCTCCTAGTGTATTTATTGCATTTTGGAGTTTTAGGGTGGATTTTTGGCCTGGGATGGTCTATATGCAATGTTTTTGGGAAAAACTATATGGAATATAGAAGAAAAGGTTACTTTAACTCCATTTTCTTATGGTATAGTTTTAAATTCGTGCAATTGTCTCAATTTGACCCAAAAAGTGCGAGGTCTAGGAGAAACAGTGTGGATTCCTTTTGGAATCATGTAAAAGGTGCATTTCATGTACATGGTTAAGATAAACCATGCAAAAATAATGTAATGGATTATGTAATTTTATATTGAACCCCAAAACATGGATGGAACATGGTTTCCAAATTACAGTAGCCAAACCATGTGGGTCTCCTCCTCTTCTAGTGAGGTTAAGTATTGTAGGTGCACAATTTGGAAAACTCTGGGGCCAAATAGTTCACCTGATTATTATCTCATGTGCTTCGGGCATGGGTGATTTAGGAATTCAAATATGTATTCTCGTAATACTACAATGTTATTTCATTGATTTCAAATATTTCTTTTATCTAGAGAATTTATGTATGAATCGTTGCTAGTAAATGATGATTTGGTTAGTATATTTGAGCTCCTCAATTTATGGTAGTCTGTTTTTCATGTCATCAAGTCTCTAGCCATAGGTCCTTGAGAAAATATCTTCACACGGTTAGCTATGAATGGGGTCATAGGAAACCATAGAGTATGAATTGATTGAGATCATTTTTTTGTTTTCCTTATTGTTGTATGTTTATCCTTTTTGTAATTTTTTTTATGTTGTTCATTTTTTAATTATAGTTTTTGATTCCTTATGGATATCTGCCATTAATTAGTTTTTTCCATGTGTGTGTTTATCCTTATCCTGGATTGGTTTATGTTTCTAATTGAAATTGTTTTAGATACATTTGGATCTTGAGGAAATGACGGATATGGGTTGGTCTTGGAATATTGTTCATGTTATTCACATGTGTTTCCCCATGAGTTGATGGTATTATGGATTGTGTGGGAATTTCTCAGTCAAAACTTTTATACTATTTTTACTATGAAATAATTTTGTTAGTTTGGATTAGGTGGGATTTCATGGTTCACCTCATGGTGAATTTAACTTGTTGGAGCCATTGGGTTCATAGTTTTCTTATAAGTGTTATCTTTGCAGAGAGAATCAATGTCAACAATGATAATTAAGACTTTGTATTGGGGACACCACTATCTTTTTCTTTAGTCATGGTTCCCCTTGTTGTGGATTTTCTCAGAAGATAGTCGGGTGTGATTTTTGAAGGGCAAGGCTCACCCTGAGGTTGATAGTTTTGTTCTTCTTTCAAAAATTTCGTGTTTAATTTTGGTTCTTTGATTTTTTGGTTGACTTGGGGGGGAATGTTTTTTTGGAAGGGGTGAGTTGTCACACCCCTACCATGTTCTTTCGTTTATTAGAATCTTTTCTCATATTCAAAACTTTTAGATGAGGTTCTGGTTGAGTAACCAATAAAATTCATGAGTTTTTTATTTTCATGGTGACTTTGAAGCCCATGGATAGTTTGTATGCATGATTAGGGGGTTAACCATTTAGCCTATTGAGGTAGAGGGGGATTTCAGTTCATTTATTCTTGAATAGTCTGTCTTTCTTGAAATGATCATGGTTTGGACCACACTGTGTGAGGAATAAGAGTAACTATGAATCTTCCTTTTCATGTCATGGAAAAGTTTTATGTCTTGTTCATGGTTATGGTAAACTGTGTGATCTTTATAATAGGGATTAAACAAATTTTAACAGAATTTTGGGCCACTTTTGGTGCAAAATATCCCAAACCATGTTTTCAAACTGTGTGGATTTCCTCCCCTTCTAGTGAGGGTATGCATGGTTGGCACATGTTATGGAAAACAATGTGGCCAAACCCCATGACTTTTATAGGTGTATTATAATCTTGAAATTACCTTCCTAACCCTCCCCTCATTGAACCCATTTCTTGGTCCTCCCACCCATTCATCCAAGTCATACCTTTGGACTCCCCAAAATTCTTTTACACAAGTCTACATTAACCATTGATGTTCCTCTATGATTATAAGGTTAATTTCTTTTATTTTATGACCATTTTTAACCTCTAATTATTAAAATCTATGGATATATTCGGTTTCCATTGGTTGGTTCCCTCTTCGTTGAACCCTAGAATAAGGGTTACCGAATGTTTGTTGGTTTCATAGATGATAGGGTGTCTAGATTGTTTTTTGGACATCATTATTCTATATCTTAAGGTTTCATCTCATGCACACACTATTGAGGCGTTTGATTACATCCATTTACCTTCAAATACATTCCATGTGATGGTTGACCAGTTCTATTTTATTAATAAAACTTTGATTTATGGTTGTGTTGTGTCGAGTGAATTATTGTGGTGTTTTCCAAGATGATATGTGGTGGAAGATGGGATTTTGAAGTATTTATTTAATTATTACTATATATATAAGCATTTTATGGTTTTGATAAAATGTAAAATGACCTTTTAAACTAAAATTGGATATTTGGGTTGTGTTTAGACTTTGTTATGTGTTGGTAATTAGTAATTCATTGTGAATTGTTCATTGGGTTTGTTCGTAATGCCTCTTTTGGATCTAGAATTCTTTTGTGGGTTATTATGGTTGATGGTGCTGCTAGTTATGATTATATGAATTACTTTTAGGATAATAATGTTATTTTTACCAATTATTTTCCATTGGATGTGGGAAGATCCATACATGAAAAATGTGAAAATTTAGTTGAGGCCACCAATGATGATGAATACTTTATTAGAAATGTGATCCTTAAACCCGATTAACAAAACAAGTATCTCTCATAACTTTTTTTCCTTACCTCCCCCATTTTCCTAGATAGTTTATTCAAAGTGATTTCAAAAATTGATATTTGGTTTCTGTCACGACCCGCCCTCGGGGTCCGTGCTGTGACTACCCCAAGCCCGCCTTCCATAGGCCAGGGGATGGCGACTAGCACCAAGGCGTAAATCCCGGTAAAAGGGAAGGCATTGCCTTTGTAAAGTAAACAAACACCACAGAGTAAGCAAGCGGAAAGTAAACACTAAGCAAAAGTAGAGTACAACTGAAAGTGCGGAAAAGTAAATGGGCCAGTATACAAACCCAAACTGTAAGTAAAGTACAACTCGAAAGGGAAAACAGCAACTGAAAAGTAAAAGCCGCTACACCGAGCTGTCCACCGGAAATCCCACCTGAAGGGTGGGTACAGATAGCTCCACAGCTCCACGGGTCCCGCCGTCCGCTCCGAGCACGTCCCGCCCAGTGGTCCACCTCCGGGTACCGTCCCGCTCTGCAAGCCTCAGCTAAGGTCAACGCTGTCCGTCGTCTGCAACCAACACAACGTAGTGCGGGAAAAGCCCGTGCAGGGGTGAGTATAAGCTACTCAGTAGGGACCCCGAGACCCCTGACGGTCTCTCAAATCCACAAAGGATAAACCAAGAAGAAAGGTACAATCACGAAGTAACAACCAACACTGCTTAGGTATATGCCCATACATATACCTAAGACATCAATTTCAAATACGCTCCAACCTCCGAGCCCAAGTACAACTCAGACCACACAGGAAAGTAAACGTATTCCACACAGGAAAGCATATTGTAATCCACATAGGATAGCACAACACAATCCACGCAGGAAGCAACAGGATTCAGCTCACACAGGTATACATCTTCAAAGGACGATAAAGATGATCTCTAATCCATCTATGTCGTCGGACCCACGAAGGATCGATAGGTAACTAACCCCCGCAAAAGACCCACACAGGATCGGGCCCACACAGGACCTGTAGGCGCTGGTTCACACAGGACCGCTGAGCGCAAGGACCCACACAGGATCGGACCCACACAGGATCGGGCCCACACAGGACCTGTAGCACTGATCCACGTAGGATCACTGAGTGCTGTAGTCGTCGTCGTCGAATCCACACAGGATCTCTGTACTGTCGTCGTCGCAGTCACAGTAGCAGTAGTAGCAGTAGTAGTCACAGTAACAGTCGCAGCCAGCACTAGGGTTCCCACACACAGCAAGCTCGTTCGGAGGGTCCGCTCCACGAGCCGAGAGGCTGATACATCAACTGTCACAAAGTCCAGAGTTTATGTATCCAAAAGTTCCGTATCGAGAACAGGAACTCAACGCAACAGACGGCGCGTCAATCGGACGCCCGGTCTGAGAGTTATTGGCATTTTCGTCCCCGGGGCCCGGTTGGTTTTTAAGGCAAAACCAACCCGACCGTACTCCACCTGCGTCCAAACCTCGGGAGGAGTATGCCAAAAGATCCGTCTCACTAAGAGGAACACAACACGGCTGACGGCACGTCAATCGGATGTCCGTAGCTCAAGATATGAGCGTTTTCGCTCCGAATGCCCGGTTGGTTTCGTGAACGAACCAACCCGGCCGAACTCAAAGTAATCCGAAACCTTGAGTGCGATATACCGAAACGACCATCTCGATCCAAGGATCTCGTTGCCGCAGAAGGTTCATCAATTGGATGTCCGTGGCTCAAGATATGGCCAAAAGACCGAATCTGATTCGAAACGGGGGGGTCCGGGTCCGGGCCGACCCGGCCCGACCCCCCTGGGTCGGCCCGAACCGGGTCGACACGACCCGGGTCCGACCCGGCCGGCGGCACGGCGGCGCGGTGGCACGGCGGCGCGGCGGCGCGGCGGCCCGGCGCCGCACGGAGGCAGCGCGCGGGGGGGATCAAGCCCCCGCTTGATTGAAGGGCCGGCGCGGCTATATGTCGTGCCCTTTGTAAAAAAACGGCCCCCACATGGGGGCCGGCTTTGAGAAAAACCGGGGGGCCTCCTGCCCCCCCCCCCCCCTTTCAAGGAACCGCCCCCCTCTTAAATGAGGGGGGTTTTTAGAGCTGGTCGGGGGAATTTATTCCCCCGGCCTTTGACCTTCCGGCCGGCCAACTACCGGCCGGTTTTCTCCAACGGGACCGGAAAATCCGGTCCCCTCTTCGGCTTCCGATGCCGGCGGCCCGGCCGCCGGTCTTCTCGTTCCACCGCGGCCCGGAACCGGCCGCGGTGTTCGTCATCCGGCGCGGTGCAACGGCACTGCGCCCCTCCGCCGCGCCTTGATTTCCATCAACGCGGCGCAACGGCGTCACGTTCTTGATGATTCTTCCAGGGCGCGCACGCGACGGCGTCGCGTAAAAAGATTCGTCGAATATCCGCGTGGTGCGACGGCACCACGCCACCTTGATTCATCCGCAAAATAAATCACCAAGAACGAAGGAGGGGGTTCGGCCGTGTTCATGCGGTCCGGCCCCCTCACGTTAAAACACAACTTAAATATTCAATATCCTCACGTTAGTCATGCGAACCATTAGCAAGAATAAAATAATTAAACAATAATCAACAACCCCTACCTTGGGTATGGGTTCCAAGATTTGTCAACGTCCCGCGGAAGACAACGTCGCGGAGGTCGGGTGTCGCGGTAGTTGTTCGTCAAATCCGATGACGAAGAGGTACGTCCGATGAGATACGTCGTTGGCGAATCTTCGTATGCCGACGAAGGGAGTCCGAGGAGGAATCGGCGTTCCCTCTCGTTGACACGGAAGACGAAGAAGAGAGGAGCGGCGTTCTTCTTCGGAGCTTGAGCGTTCTTCGTCAAGTTGAGCTTTCTTCGTCAAGTTGAGCGTTCTTCGTCAAGTTGAAGAAGAAGGAGGAGGAGCTCTCAAAATTCCTCACAAGTTGGAAAAACAAGACCAACCAAATAAAATAAGGTTTGTCATTATTTTATTTACCAACCAAGGAATTCAAAACTTCAAATTCAAAAACATAACACTTAATTAATTATACATGTCATGTGTAATTAATTAGATGTTAAGTTAACAAACTTTTAAGAGGGAGAGAGGGGAGTTTAAGGGGGAAGATGAGAGGTTTAGGTTCGTGTGGGTCCCACCACACTTAATCCTCTCAAGGGAGGTTAAGTGGGTGTGGGTCCCACCCCTAACTCCCTTTGAGAGGAGTTAACCTACAAAAGTGAAATAAAAAGAATTCCACATTTTTTTATTCGACATTTTATAATTCTCCCAAAAACTAACTTTCGTCCCGCAACAAACGCAACTTCCGAAAAGGACTCTTTAAGCGAAAATTGGCGCTGCGAGTTCATCGGTGCCCTCGGATTTCAATTCCGAGCACCGGATCAAAAGTTAGGAATTCCCGCTCGTTCGTTCACTGAACGTACCCGAACCAAACTTCGGAAATTGATTCCGGGCACTCCGGGCCTCAGAATCAGGTGCCGTCAGAAACCGCGCTTTTGTAAAATTCTAAAGAAAATTAAGAAATAATTTCCCTTGAATTTTACGGGTCTTTACATTACTCCCACCTCAGGGCTTTACGTCCCCGTAAAGATACATCAAAAACTAGGGAAACAAATGAGGGTACTGAGCACGCATCTGAGCCTCCCGCTCCCATGTGCTCTCCTGGAGATTCCTGTGCCGCCATCTGATGAGCACAAGAGGAATCGATCGCCCACACAGGACCCGCTCCTGTCGATCCTCTATCTCCACCGGGACCTCCGTAAAAGTCGCCCCATCGTCAACGTCAAGCTCCCCATGATCAATGATGTGCGTCGGGTCGTGCACGTATCTCCTCAGCTGAGACATGTGGAAGACGTCGTGCACCCGGTGCAACTGAGGTGGTAGAGCCAGGCGATAAGCCACCTCACCAATCCTGCTGAGAATCTGGAAGGGTCCGATGAAGCGCGGAGATAACTTGCCGCCTCGGCCAAATCTCCGAATACCACGTCGAGGTGAGACCCGCAAGAAGACGTGGTCGCCATCCTCGAACTCCAGTGGCCTCCGCCTCCTGTCAGCGTATGACTTCTGCCAGCTCTGAGCTGTCCTCATCCGCTCCTGGATGACCTGGACCTTCTCTGTCATGGCCTGGACCATCTCCGGTCCCACTAGTGCTGACTCCCCAGGGTCTGTCCAGCACAAAGGAGAGCTACAAGGTCGGCCGTACAATGCCTCGTACGGTGCCATCCCGATTGTGGAGTGGTAGCTGTTGTTGTACGTGAACTCCACCAAGGGTAGGTGGTCCTCCCAGCTACGACCAAAGTCGAGGACACATGCGCGGAGCATGTCCTCGAGAGTCTGAATGGTCCTCTCCGTCTGACCATCCGTCTGAGGGTGAAAGGCTGTGCTCAGACGTAGCTGCGTCCCAAACGCCTCCTGTAACCCCTTCCAAAGCCGGGAAGTAAAGCAGGAATCTCGATCGGATACGATAGATGATGGAACGCCGTGGAGCCGCACAATCTCCTGAATGTAGAGACGTCCCAAGCTCTCTACTGAGCCCTGCTCTCTAATGGGTAAGAAGTGTGCCGACTTGGTGAGTCGGTCAACAATCACCCAGATGGAGTCGTGACCTCTGGAAGTGCGTGGAAGTCCAGTCACGGAGTCCATAGATATTCCGTCCCACTTCCACTCCGGAACCTCCAAGGGCTGTACCAAGCCTGCTGGTACCTGATGCTCTGCCTTCACCTGCTGGCAGGTGAGGCATCGAGAAACGAACTCTGCTACTGCCTTCTTCATGCCCGGCCACCAGTGCTATCGTCTGAGGTCCTGGTACATCTTCACCACTCCAGGATGTACCGCCAAAGGAGAAGTGTGAAACTCTCTCAGCACTTCCTCTCTCAAAGCGACTGGTACCATGGTACGTCCTCTGAAAAGGATGTCGTGCTCTGCTCCAAGGGAGAAACCATCAGGTTCCTGTCCCGAGGATATCTGTGCACGCCGTGTCTCACAGTCAGCGTCCTCACGCTGTGCCTCTCTGACCCGCTACAGTAGTGGAGGAGTGACTGTGAGAGACTGAAGGAAGACTGCTCCATCTCTATCCACGAAGGATATCTGCAAAGAGGCTAGCTGCTCCGTCACCTCCTCAAGTAGCTGAATGCCCGTCCTCCTGCTGAGGGAATCAGCTACTACGTTCCCCTTCCCAGGAGTATAGACTATATCAAAGTCATATTCCTGGAGGAACTCGAGCCATCGCCGCTGTCTCAGGTTCAGGTACTTCTGCGAGAAGATATACCTGAGACTCTGATGATTGGAAAAGACTGTAAAGCGCTTGCCCATCAGGTAGTGTCGCCATGTCTTCAGAGCGAAGACCACTGATGCTAACTCCAGGTCATGGGTAGCATAGTTCTGCTCATGCGGCCTCAACTGACGTGATCCAGAGGCGATCACTGCCCGCTCCTGCATCAGAACACATCCGAGTCCGGTCCCTGATGCATCGCAGTAAACTACGTACCCTACTCCCTCCTCAGGCAACCTCAAGATAGGTGCGCAGGTCAATCTCTGTCTCAGCTCCTGGAAGCTCTGCTGACATCTGTCAGACCACACGAAGGGTTTCCCCTTCTTCGTCAAAGCTGTGAGTGATGCCGCAACTCTAGAGAAGTCTGGCACGAATCTCCGATAGTATCCAGCTAGTCCCAAGAAACTCCGAACCTCAGTCACGCTCCTGGGTGGCTCCCAAGCTAACACAACCTCAATCTTCGCGGGATCCACTGCAACTCCCGCCTCAGAGATAACATGTCCCAAGAAGTGGACCTTACGTATCCAGAACTGGCACTTCGAGAGCTTACCATAAATCTGGTGCTCTCGGAGTGTGTCTAGTACAACTCGCAAGTGATAGGCGTGCTCCTCCTCTGTCGTAGAGTAAATCAGAATGTCGTCGATGAAGACCATGACAAACCGATCGAGGTATGGCTGAAAGATCCTATTCATGAGAGCCATGAACACTGCTGGAGCATTGGTTACACCGAAAGGCATAACCAAGAACTCATAGTGGCCATACCGACATCTGAAGGCCGTCTTCTGCACATCCTCGTCTCTGACTCTGAGATGATGATAGCCTGACCTGAGGTCTATCTTCGAGAACCACCGTGCTCCCTTGAGCTTATCAAAGAGGTCATCAATCCTCGGTAGCGGATACTTGTTCCTCACTGTCACCTGGTTCAGGCGACGATAGTCAACACAAAGACGCAAGCTCCCGTCCTCCTTCTTGGCGAACAAAATCGGGGAAGCCCAGGGTGAAACACTGGGTCGGATGAACCCCTTGCCCTGCAAGTCCTCCAACTGTACCCGTAGCTCTCGAAGCTCGGCGGGGGCCATCCGATATGATGGAGTGGATATCGGGGCTGTCCCAGGGTACAAGACAATATAAAAGTCTACCTCTCTGCGAGGAGGTAGCCCTGGAACGTCATCGGGAAAAACGTCTGCAAACTAATCCACCACTGCAGGAAAACCAGGACTCCGTACGTCAACTGCTCCAAGGATAAGGCTAGCCAACTGATGAGTAATGGGCTGTCCTCTCCTCAGCGGAAGTCCATCCTGTGCTGAAAAGGTTCCCTTCTCGTTGGTGAAGATGAACCTGCTCCCGTCGGTGCGTACACATCGCACCTTGCGCCTAAAACAGTCAATCTGTGCATGGACCGTAGATAGCCAATCCATGCCCAAGATGACGTCGTAAGGCCTCGACGCTGCTACAAGAAGATCCCAGCCGAAGATCTCACCTCCTAGAGTAAGCTCACACTACCGGCACCAGTGTGTAATCGTCGAGTCTGTTCCCATAGGAGTCTCTAGCCGTAAGGATCGAGCCAACGGCTCAGTCGGAATCTCCGAGCTCCGAACAAGGGCAGCGGCTATGAAAGAGTGACTCGCTCCTGTGTCTATAAGAACTGCAGCAAGGGTGGAATAGACACAGATAGTACCTCAAATCATCTCGGGTGCGCCGTGGTCGTAGGCCTCTGCTGCCTGGAGCTGTGCCTGTCTCTGCCCGCCAGCTCCCTGTGGTCGGGGTAGACCTCCTGGTGGTGGTGGTGGCAGAGCCTCAAAGCGTCGCCCACCACCGGCTGCTCGTCCAGCTCCTCTGCCTCATCCGCCTCCTCCCTGCGGACCGCCACGGTCGACCCTCTGCCTCTGCCTCGGTGGTCCCTCAACCGTCTGCTGCTCCTCGGCACGACGGTTCGGGCAGTCACGTGCCATGTGGCCCTGCCCGCCGCACGAGTAGCACTGTCTGCCTCTCGAAAGACTGGCTCCGCGCTGTGTGCCCCGCACTGCTGAGCCAGTGTCTTGAGGTCGTCTGCCCGAAGGTCTGGTCTTTCTGGACCCCTGAGTCATCCGTCGACTGCCTGTTTCAGATGACTCTGCCACGTGCCGCCCTGCGGTGGGTCGCTGTGCTGGTGTAGACTCAGCAAGGAAGCTCTCGATCAGAAGGGCCCACTCCAGTACTCCTGTCTGAGTCGGTATGCTGAGGGAGATCAGCGATGCCCTAATCTCGTGTCTCAAACCTTGCTCGAAGGTCCGGGCCTGGAAGAATGGTTCCCGTACCATGTCGGTCGAGTAGCGCGAGAGATCGGTAAATCTCGCCGAGTACTGAGCGACCGTCATGCTGCCCTGCCGCTGCTGAAGAAGCTCCTGGATACGCACCGCACGAAGGGTGGCTGGGACGAACTCCGAGCGGAAGAGGCTCTCAAAGTCCGTCCAAAGAAGAGATGCCTCATCGTGCACCTGGAGCATCAAGCTCCACCATCGTCCTGCTTCTGCGTGTAGTAGGCTCGCAGCGAGGATCACCATGAGGTCTGCTGGTGTCCTCACTAGCCTAAACACTCGTACCACTGCCTCCAGCCAGTCCTCTGCTACCTGGGGATCCATCTCCCCGCGAAACCTGGGCGGTCGCTGGCACTGAAACTCATGCAGTGCGCTGAGGCGACGTGCATCGTCAGTGGCTGCTGCTGGAAGCATCGGGGGCTCGGCGGGTAGTGCTACCGCCGGTGCCACTGCTGACAAAGGGCCCTGCACCGAGGCCTCGTCGCTCGGTGGGCTGTCGTCACGCTCGACTCTCGGAACCCTAGCTGGCTGCCGTCGAGGGGCCATCCTGAAAAGGAAATAGGTGCGCCACGGTCAGAACAGTATACCTGGTGTGCTGATATAAGTAATCACAAAGAAAACTTTGAAACACACACGCAATCAATGTTTTCGTGCATTAAGTCGGAAATCAGAAGTCAGGGTCCTGGTGTACGGATACGTCGGCCGCCGTACCAACACTGGACTCCCTGAACTGATAACCACACTCAATACGCTAAACATTATTGCTTCACATAGAAAAGATCAGAGTTCGCGGTAGAACCGAACTCCTCTGATACCAATTTGTCACGACCCGCCCTCGGGGTCCGTGTCGTGACTACCCCAAGCCCGCCTTCCATAGGCCAGGGGCTGGCGACTAGCACCAAGGCGTAAATCCCGGTAAAAGGGAAGGCATTGCCTTTGTAAAGTAAACAAACACCACAGAGTAAGCAAGCGGAAAGTAAACACAAAGCAAAAGTAGAGTACAACTGAAAGTGCGGAAAAGTAAATGGGCCAGTATAAAAACCCAAACTGTAAGTAAAGTACAACTCGAAAGGGAAAACAGCAACTGAAAAGTAAAAGCCGCTACACCGAGCTGTCCACCGGAAATCCCACCTGAAGGGTGGGTACAGATAGCTCCACAGCTCCACGGGTCCCGCCGTCCGCTCCGAGCACGTCCCGCCCAGTGGTCCACCTCCGGGTACCGTCCCGCTCTGCAAGCCTCAGCTAAGGTCAATGCTGTCCGTCGTCTGCAACAAACACAACGTAGTGCGGGCAAAGCCCGTGCAGGGGTGAGTATAAGCTACTCAGTAGGGACCCCGAGACCCCTGAAGGTCTCTCAAATCCACAAAGGATAAACCACGAAGAAAGGTACAATCACGAAGTAACAACCGACACTGCTTAGGTATATGCCCATACATATACCTAAGACATCAATTTCAAATACACTCCAACCTCCGAGCCCAAGTACAACTCAGTCCACACAGGAAAGTAAACGTATTCCACACAGGAAAGCATATTGTAATCCACACAGGATAGCACAACACAATCCACACAGGAAGCAACAGGATTCAGCTCACACAGGTATACGTCTTCAAAGGACGATAAAGATGATCTCTGATCCATCTAAGTCGTCGGACCCACGAAGGATCGATAGGTAACTAACCCCCGCAAAAGACCCACATAGGATCGGGCCCACACAGGACCTGTAGGCGCTGGTTCACACAGGACCGCTGAGCGCAAGGACCCACACAGGATCGGACCCACACAGGATCGGGCCCACACAGGACCTGTAGCACTGATCCACGTAGGATCGCTGAGTGCTTTAGTCGTCGTCGTCGAATCCACACAGGATCTCTGTACTGTCGTCGTCGCAGTCACAGTAGCAGTAGTAGCAGTAGTAGTCACAGTAACAGTCGCAGCCAGCACTAGGGTTCCCGCACACAGCAAGCTCATTCGGAGGGTCCGCTCCACGAGCCGAGAGGCTGATACATCAAATGTCACAAAGTCCAGAGTTTATGTATCCAAAAGTTCTGTATCGACAACAGGAACTCAACGCAACAGACGGCGCGTCGATCGGACGCCCGGTCTGAGAGTTATTGGCATTTTCGTCCCCGGGCCCCGGTTGGTTTTTAAGGCAAAACCAACCCGACCGTACTCCACCTGCGTCCAAACCTCGGGCGGAGTATGCCAAAAGATCTGTCTCACTAAGAGGAACACAACACGGCTGACGGAACGTCAATCGGACATCCGTAGCTCAAGATATGAGCGTTTTCGCTCCGAAGGCCCGGTTGGTTTCGTGAACGAACCAACCCGGCCGAACTCAAAGTAATCCAAAACCTTGAGTGCGATATACTGAAACGACCGTCTCGATCCAAGGATCGCGTTGCCGCAGACGGTTCGTCAATCAGAGGTCCGTGGCTAAAGATAAGGCCAAAAGACCGAATCTGATTCGAAACGGGGGGGTCCGGGCCGACCCGGCCCGACCCCCCTGGGTTGGCCCAAACCGGCCCGACCCGACCCGGGTCCGACCCGGCCCGGCCGGACGGCCGGCCGGCGGCACGGCGGTGCGGCGGCGCGGCGGCCCGGCGCCGCACGGAGGCAACGCACGGGGGGGATCAAGCCCCCGCTTGATTGAAGGGCCAGCGCGGCTATATGCCACGCCCTCTGTAAAAAAAATGGCGCCCACGTGGGGGCCGGCTTGGAGAAAAACCGGGGGGCCTCCTGCCCCCCCCCCCCCCCTTTCAAGGAACCGCCCCCCTCTTAAATGAGGGGGGTTTTAGAGCTGGCAGGGGGAATTTATTCCCCCGGCCTTTGACCTTCCGGCCGGCCAACTGCCGGCCGGTTTTCTCCAACGGGACCGGAAAATCCGGTCCCCTCTTCTGCTTCCGACGCCGGCGGCCCGACCGCCGGTCTTCTCGTTCCGCCGCGGCCCGGAATCGGCCGCGGTGTTCGTCGTCCGGCACGGTGCGACAGCACCGCGCCCCTCCGCCGCGCCTTGATTTCCTTCAACGCGGCGCGACGGCGTCGCGTTCTTGATGATTCTTCCATGGCGCGCGCGCGACGGCGTCGCGTAAAAAGATTCGGCGAATATCCGCGTGGTGCGACGGCGCCACGCCACCTTGATTCATCCGCAAAAACAGGCACCAAGAACGAAGGAGGGGGTTCGGCCGTGCTCATGCGGTCCGGCCCCCTCACGTTAAAACACAACTTAAATATTCAATATCCTCACGTTAGTCATGCGAACCACGAGCAAGAATAAAATAATTAAACAATAATCAACAACCTCTACCTTGGGTATAGGTTCGATGATTTTTCAACGTCCCGCGGAAGACAACGTCGCGGAGGTCGGGCGTCGCGGTAGTTGTTCGTCAAATCTGATGACGAAGAGGTGCGTCCGATGAGATACGTCGTTGGCGAATCTTCGTATGCCGACGAAGGGAGTCCGAGGAGGAAGCGGCGTTCCCTCTCGTTGACACGGAAGACGAAGAAGAGAGGAGCGGCGTTCTTCTTCGGAGCTTGAGCATTCTTCGTCAAGTTGAGCGTTCTTCATCAAGTTGAGCGTTCTTCGTCAAGTTGAAGAAGAAGGAGGAGGAGCTCTCAAAATTCCTCACAAGTTGGAAAAACAAGACCAACCAAATAAAATAAGGTTCGTCCTTATTTTATTTACCAATCCAAGGAATTCAAAACTTCAAATTCAAAAACATAACACTTAATTTATTATACATGTCATGTGTAATTAATTAGATGTTAAGTTAACAAACTTTTAAGAGGGAGAGAGAGGAGTTTAAGGGGGAAGATGAGAGGTTTAGGTTCGTTTGGGTCCCACCACACTTAATCCTCTCAAGGGAGGTTAAGTGGGTATGGGTCCCACCCCTAACTCCCTTTGAGAGGAGTTAACCTACAAAAGTGAAATAAAAAGAATTCAACATTTTTTTATTCAACTTTTTATAATTCTCCCAAAAACTAACTTTCATCCCGCAACAAACGCAACTTCCGAAAAGGTCTCTTTACGCGAAAATCGGCGCTGCGAGTTCATCGGTGCCCACGGATTTCAAATCCGAGCACCGGATCAAAAGTTAGGAATTCTCGCTCGTTCGTTCACTGAAGGTACCCGAGCCAAACTTCAGAAATTGATTCCGGGCACTTCGGGCCTCGGAATTAGGTGCCGTCAGAAACCGCGCTCTTGTAAAATTCTAAAGAAAATTAAGAAAAAATTTCCCTTGAATTTTACGGGTCTTTACAGTTTCAAAATTAATTGAATGTGGTTTTAAATTATTTATTCACAATCATGGATTGTTTAGAACATTCGAAGATGGTTTGGTAACTAAATTAAATAAGGTTGATTTATCACCATTTATATATGAGTTATGTATTACCATAGATTCAAAAAATAGTTTCCAAATGGTTCTAGAATGATAGATGATAATTCCAAGACAAATATTTTGATGTTTTTAAATGATATTTTTAATGTGACATGATGTGTAGGCCCTGTTGGAACTTTTGGATGGCTTGATTGGTGCTGGTAACGTCTAGGGTTCTCCCACTAAGGAGAGGGACATCATATAGGGGGTGATATTTTTTGGATAAGAATGCATGTAAGTTGTGGGTTATTGGTTTCACCCACACATTTGAAGACATATTGATGGACCTTGTGGTATTATGATGAGTTTTGTGGGATTTATCTAGTGGTTCGAGTTATGGTTACCAAAAGACCTTGATTAGTCGAGTTGGTAAGACCAAGATTTACTGAGAGGCAATGTGGGATGTGCCGTTGAATTTTCTAGTCTAGAGAGTCTGATGGTTATTTAATTTGGATATTCCCATATGTCAATAGGTGATTCATAACAACGTTTGTTAATGGATTTCTTCTATTGTTTTTTAAGAAATATTCTTGAATACTATCCCGATGTTATATTTATTATGTTTCACCAGATTATTCATTCTTCTAGTGTCTTCTGACTTGTTTTTTTTCCTTCATTATTATCACAAATAATTTTAAATGTTATGGTAATTTACATAGATTTTGTTGAAATGTTTTGTAAATGGAAATCTAGTTTGAAAAGATGAATGTGGAATTTGTTTTTTATTATTATTAATTTCCTACTTGGTTTATCAAATGATAAAAAACCTATTTTTATAAGTGTATTTCCAAATAGTTTTTATAGAATATTTAGGGAAATTAAATGTATTTATTCTAAGGTGGTTACCTACTTAGATGTTTATGATCACACCCTACATATGCCTGCCAGTTAAGGTATACCTTAGACATTTTTTAGGTTCAGGTTTCTTATTCATGATTACTTATGGAGCGGTTAGGTCTTGTGGATTGAGGTAACCAAGTGGTCATAAAGAGATTGGGGTGTTTGTGGATTTTTCAGTTTCATTTTGTACTAATATTTTATTCAGTTTTTATTTTATATTTATTAGGTTTTCTAATTATTATTTGTTTTCTATGTGTTATTTCTCTTAGTTATCTTATCCTAATTATTATTGGGCTAAATCATTCCCAGTCTAAATATCTTTAATGACCAGTGAAAGTCACCAGTCTAGGAGGATTAAAAATTTCACTTAGTCTTTGCTACATAATGTGTCTCATTTCATGTTAGATGGAATCCCATCCTCGTTTGTGATAATAAACATGATGATTTAAACGTCATTATTTGTTAATAGATGTGGTAATTTCATGTGGTAAATGATATAGTTGATGTGTAGGTACATAATTCACTACCTTGACTGGTAACAAATACGAATATGTTTGGATTTTTATGGTATAAAAAATGGTGTCTTGACATCCTAATAAATCACCAATACCTCTCAAACATTTTCCAAGGCCTAATCACACATAAAGAGTTTATTTAATTATTAAATTCATAAATTTGAAAAAAAAACTTTTATCCTTTTTTATTAAATTTGTTATATTTTATATGTTAAACAATGACATAATGACATGTGTTATGAAATATGTTTTTTATACCCCCATCTCCATATTTTTTTTATAAAAATACAATTATATAATATTTTCAAAATGAATATGTCTTGTGTTAATGTTTAATACATGTTTTCACACTATAATTTTTATTAATATATATATATATATATATTATATTATATCCAATAATACATCTGAATATCACATATAAAATTTAACTCTTCAATTGTTTAAACAACAATACATAGTGATTAATAGATTGACTTATTCAATTTAATAATGTCAATTGTTCCACCATTTTTGGAAATAATTTTTTTTGGTTTCCTGATGTTTTAGGTAATTCATGATTCATAACCCAACCCACATAATATAAGAAACACTCAATATTCATCATTTCATTAAATTCTAAATCATTCATCTACCATGGAACAATATTATATGATTATGATAATTTTTTCAAAGAATTCAATACTTATATTGTAAAATGAAATATATATATATATATGATTTGACATAAATTCTTCATGATATACTAAGAATCAAAAAAAAACATATCCAAATTTATCTAAAAGATCAATTATATCAAAATAATTAAAAAATTAGAAATTTTTAGTATTAAGATCATTTATTATAATGTTTCATAATGAAAATATGTGGAATAATATAGGTTTTAAAATTCCCCAACTCTTGAACTTATTATTTTCCCCAATAAAATTATCAACATATAGTAAAAATTAAAACATAATTTGAAGAGCATAATTCTAATTCACCACACTCAAGAATATTTAGTAATAACTAATAATTTTAAAATAAGAAAAATATTTCTATCCTGGAATGATAAATCATTCCTTTCATATTAATTAACCTCTTAATTCATCTTCCCAATCTATAGTTTCATTTTACTTTTCCTTATAATCTCTTCTAATTTTTGATCTAAATTATTGAATATAATATCAATCATCATAAAATGGTCAATTATCAAGTGTTATAAATAATCATAAATATAATTAATTATACCAATAGATTTTCCATAATTTTACATGACAACATTTATTGAAAAAAATAATACCATTTATGAGGAATTTTGGAAAATTTAGTCATAGGTATATTTTTTATCCGAAATGACGGGAAAATTCAATATTATTCAATAACTAGTAATTAATTCTATGTATAATGAATTAATATAAATATAGAATTTAATAAATTCACCTAACGCATTACTCTTATTGAGAAAAATTATTTACCAGAACTATTTTTGTTCCTCATTATATTTTTTGGGCTAAAAATAGAATAATAAAATAAATTTTTCCTCTTCAAAAAATTTTGAAATTATTTTAGAAGGAATACATGAAATTTAAAAGTAAAATAATATATTGGTTATTTCTTTCAAAAATAATAATAATTTATTACATTCCTTCCCATTACAATTTATTCTATATAATAAAAAACTTGAAACTAGAACTTTTGTGAAACATAAGTTATTTTTAATCATATAATATAATTAATATTTATGATGAAGTGGAATAATTGGTATTTAATGTAGTTATCCAAATAATAAATATGTAGAACAAAAGGATTAAATAAGGGTATAATGAATTTATTATCACAAATGATTAAGGGATAACATGAACAATAATAGAATAAATAATTTCATATTAACTTGGGTATTTTGTTTTAAAAAATAATAAAATCAAAATATATTCATATGAAAGTATGATGATTAACATAAGTTTTGATTAATCACTAAAATATTAATACAAAATTGTCAATTGATAAAAATTCTTTGAATTATAATTAATAAAAATAAATATATTTTCAATCATTATAATGATAAACTAAAAAATAAAACAAGTATATGCTTTTAAAAAATTATTACCCTTATATTGAAATATTATTCTCCAGATATTTTAGTTTTAAAAGGAAATATAAATTTTTTATGTAAATATGACTTTTATATTTGCAAGGATGGATATCTATTTATTCTTAAAAACCCTCTCCCATACATGAAATTAACAATTTTTCTAAATGTTTTAACCAAATTATGCGTCATATATAAATATAACCTCAAATTGGGTGAATTTTAAAAATTTATTCAATATATATGGATTAATATTTATAAAATATGATATTATTAAATATGAATATATAACTGTATAAAATAATTTTAACAATTAAAATATTACTAATGAAATTTTAAAAAATTTAAAAATTAAACTAATGTGCTGAATATTTTAATTTTTCAATAGTGATCCAATTCCAACAAAAATTTTATCATTTATTTTCATAGTTGATTTATATTATTTAAATAAGAAAAATTTAAATATGTAGGTAATATGAATGGTTTACTGCTTTTATGTTTAAAATTTTTAGGGACTATTCTTAAACCAACTAAGTAATTCTGTACCTGAATCATAAACAAAATTCTTATAAATTGAATTAAAAAATCTAGCCTTCATTCCAAATAGTGCTTTATTTTTTTCTTCAGAAATGGACCGACCACATTTTTTTTAATGAAATAGGATAATGAAAATAATTTATATACTAGGGATTTAAATATATTTTTAATTATTTTTATCATGCAATATAATTCCATTTTATTAATTTGATAACACATTGATAGTAATTTAAGGTGAGAAAATTTATAGTGTCATGTTGAACGAACATATAAATCAATAAAAAAATTTTGTACTACACATTCACTACATCATATTTCTCATACTATGTAATTGATACATTATACATATTAGTTCAGAGTAAATCACTCCATGTTATCACATTTATTTTATCTCCTCCAGCACAGTTCCCTCCAATCCATATTCAACAAGTGTAGAAGTTTCTTCCTTCTAAAAATATTTCTCAATTTTAAAAATATAACTAGAGGAATACATATGTTTTAAAATAAAATTAAAACCATATATTGATATTTAAATAGTTTTTTAATGAATTCTTTCTTATTATTTTTAAATTTCACTGATTTAGTGGACTCTTTTTCCATTTCTTGCAAACAATATAACCACTATTGAAATAATTTATCAATATATAAGAGGAGTACATCATTTAATCTTGTGTTGTATTCTAGGGTTTCAATTGAATATGATAATGTATATTATCTTTAATTATGTATTATAATTATGTGTTTTTTGATATATTGATTGAGGAGATCAATTATATAAGAAAATATAAATGGGAACTAAACATGAAAAATTTAAATTAATAATAAAAAAACATGAACATATAAAAATTATTAAAATAAAAAATACTCTAATAATAGAAATACATAAATAAATACCTTGATGTAATGAACATATTACATGATGTTATAATTTAAAATGATACACAAATAATAGAGCTAACAATTAGACCATCTAATAAAAGTTATAAAATATCATTATAAAAAAATATAATATTTAATATTAACCCAAACATATAATTACTATAACAAAATAGTTTAATAATGTATATGGGGATTCAAATAAGGAACATGGAATCCCGATAATACAATTAAAAATGATAGGCAGATATTAAAAATTTATTCACTAATAATAATTGAAATTTTTAATAAATACATTAATTTAATATAAATAAATACGCAAAATATTATTTAATCAATATACAAGGATGGTTTTCATTAATGATTAAAATTGAAGCTCACCCATCATATCAATAAAATAAATTATTTCATGATCATTATTACAATCAGAACATTTATCTCTATAACCACCTATAATTTTACAATATCTCAATTATGAATGATCAAAAGTATCAAAATAATTAAACTGCATTGGCTTTAATCACATATGCAATATAATAACCCAATTCACTCTCATAAATTAATTTCATTTACCATGTTGGGTATATTTCACAATAAATATTCTGGTTATATTGTTTAAAATTTAATAAAGAATATCATGTATGTTCCATTATGATACAATTGAATGAGAAGAATTTATTAGTGAATTATAATTTTGACTTGTTATACTCTTCATTTTCAATATATTCAAATCCATTTTTTTACACTCCTTGATATTTTTGGTTTAACTATTAATAAAATATAGAACATATAATAGTTTAAATGATAATTTTTTTGAATAATAATGTAATAATTGTTTGAATTAATAAGGTTGGCCTAATGTATGAATTCCTAAATTACAAAATAAACCAATTCCTAAAGAATAAGTGGATTTATTACTCATGATATATAAAACATGGTTTCTACTATAAATTAATTTAATATATAATATTTTAGGTACTTGGGATACAATTATAGATAAACACACACACCACACACAAACTACTGGAAACAGAGGTCATAGCCCCCCAAGGGAAAACCCACCCCACCAACTATTTTATATATTATATTTTAATTGACTGAAGATACACATTTGGAATGAATCCCATCATATCCTATCTTCCATATCACAAACCACAACATTTTCATTTTTGATTTGCAGCTTTTCAATCCGCCTTAGTCACCCAGAAAGCTGAAGAAGCCATGGTTGGAGAAAATCCCTACAAACCATTGTCGTCACTGGTCCAATATCATCCCACCATGTTAATGGTCTCACATTTTCACCCTGGTGGCCTTGATGTCTTCTTACCACTCCACCATAACAAGTACCCATAGTGCCCATCAGTTTCCTATTCGTCTTGACTATCACGTTGGAGCTGCCTTGACCTTCCACCACACAGCCCACCACTATTCCACTACTACAACCCCTTATCGAAACCTTTACAATGGACTAAACATGCCTCTTCTGATTATTTTCCCTTTGAATCATAGGTGTCATGGCTTCAAAAAATATCCAACCACCCAAAATATTGGTGTTTTTCTTGGTTTTGAACCATGGACTGATATACTCAAATAGGGCTACCAAACCACCTTTCCACCACACTTGATGTGGTTTTTCCATAAATTATGAAAACCAGGAGAAAAAATTCTCATATAATAGTTAAATTATTTTTTCCCTGGCATAGAGAAATCCAAGATAGTGATGGTTAATTTTTTAATGAATGTTATAAGATGATAAAACTAGGTTAACATACTTTATTTATAGATTCTATGATGGAATTTGGAATCTTATTATGGTTTGTTCATTCAATGATAAATCTCTACATCCTTTATAAATATATTTATATATTTAAATTAATTAATTATTTTTTGATTAGTGTTAATGAGATATATTATAATAGAAATTCTTAATATTATTTTATGAAGGTATATTACAAATATAAAAAATATTTTCTTATCATGTTGTTTGAACATAAATTTTTTAATGATATTTAAAAAAAATAATTATATATTTAATTTTTATTATAATATTTTATTGTAATTCATTATAAATGACCATGGATTTTGAAAATTATTGTTATTACAAATAATTTTTTGGTTTGATGAAATTTTTTTATGAAGTAGTGTTTTTTATTTATATTTGTTTTTATAAATTCTGAGGTTTTTTTTGAAAATATATTAAAAGAGAATTTTTAATATACTTATTAGACTTATTTCTAATTGAATTTGATAGACTTGGAAGAATTTTATTGAGTGAAATGAATAAATTATAATTTTATTTAGTATGGTAAGGTGGTCATGATTTTTGAATATGGAATTTTAAATTTCCCAAGGCATAATCCCAGGGATAGTGAGATTTCACTTGTTGAGGATGACTTATTCCATATTAATGTTATTGTATTAGTTCTTAGGGGTGAATAAAATATGAATATATGATAAATATTTCATATTAGAGTTTCCTAAAATACCATTATTTACCTTTATTATTATATTTTTTCATTAAAACCATTCAAAAGAGTCTTAGAGGATCATACTTTATTATAATTTCATAGGTAAGTTGGTTTCTTTTATAAAAATATAGATTTTTATTTTATTAATTGAACTCAATTTATAATGGTTAATTTAGAATCATATGAAATGTTTTTTAGAAATTTTACTTGATCATGATTTAATATGGAATAATGAAATTGAATAATGCATTAAAATGGAATATATATAATCTTCTTGGGAAATCCTGCTATTTTTATTATAATCAAAACATATATACACAATTTGGTATAGATATCATCTAGTTTACAATAAAATTATTTTATAAATTTGAAATAAGATTTATTAATAGTTAAATTTATGATAAACCATTATCATTGGTATTTACATTTATTAGAATGTCACTAGAGGTTAAATATTTCATTTCTCGTGTTTTTTAATATAGTATGTTCTATTTAATAAATATATTTCTATTCGGATGGGATTGGTTATTCTATTATTGTTTTTTATTTATTTCTTTATTCATTATACATTTCATGCACAATTATTTATTTTTTAAAATTTAATTAAAAAACATACTTACCCTTGTAAATATGATAGTGAATTTTTTATTTGTTAATCATTAAATTGAATTGATATTATGTATAAATATCAAAAATTGAAAAAATAAAAAAACATGGAATGATGACGTGGGTTCAAAAATAGGAAAAATAAATCACCAAATTACGTGTTAGTACCTATGCACTAGTTTGAAACATTTATTGATATAGGTGAATGTGATTGAGGTCTTAGGGTGCTCTAATGTTTTTTATCGCATTTGAAATATGATCTGATGTGTAAAATTTGGTCATCCTACTCCAAACATATCTCTTCTTATTTTTATAAAATTATCTAACATATTAATAAAATTTTCATTAGATATGTGGAATACATATTTTAAAATAGTAAATATAAATACCACCCAAAATATATAATCTATTTTGGGATCAATTATTTAGAGTGATGGTAATTATCCTATTTATTTATGTACTTATCCTAAACTATATGGAAATAAACATAATTACTCTTCTAAAAAGAATAATAGGATTCTATCATTGAAATATAATTATATATAATTTAATCTCTTAATGGAAAAAATCATGAAAAATATATGATACATTTAAGGTTGTTATAAAACATTAAATTGTTAAAAGATCAATAACAAAAAGTTATACTAAATTTACACATGATTCATATTTCAAATATGTTCATGCATGGATGTAATCATGTTTTAAGAACAAAATAACATTTTTGTCTCCCATTTTTTGTACCCTAAAAGTGTTGGAAATAAATTATTTTGAAAACAATAAAAATTCCTTAAATTTAAACACTAATAAACTCAATTTTTCTAAATTTTTTTTATAATTGTTAATTCTCGTATTTATAAATTCTTCCCACTATTTTAATTAATTGAATTCATAATTGTTTCATGGGATTTAATTTCTTTATTTAGACGAAAATGTTTAATAATTTTTTTCATGAAAAATAAATTTAATTAAGATAAGTGAGTATTTTATACTCATTATTAAATTATTGAGTACACACTAATTGTAATCAAAATACATAAACATTTAATCTTGTTATATTATTTAGAAAATTTATTTAAATGTTATTGATAATTAATTTCCAGTGATAAAAATATGAAATCATTATTCAATAATATAACATTTTATGGTGAATCTTGTCACCATGTCATGGTTTGTGATGAATAGAACCATGTCATAGTTAATATGACTATGTTATGGTAATATACATTGAAGTGGATGATTTATTTTGTAACACCTGTCTAGTATTACTTCCTTCTGTTTTTGACTTAATTATTAGTATTTCATTTTTAGAATATGATATTTAATAGTTATAAAAGTTCATATTAACTTTGGAAAAATTGAATAATCATTGGATCTATGAAAAAAAATTACATGGAGGTAAAAAATTTATATAATCTGAGATATTTTAAAAATTTGTAGATAAACACTTATAACATTTTTGGAATCTATGTGGACTCCCTAAAGATCAATATAATTTTATTTAATCCTTGTGAAATTTTTACAATTTATATATATGATATTTTCCCAAGTGTCTGATACTCAATAAATCTTGGATTTTTTCTCAATTTTCTAAAACACAAGGAATCATGATCGAAATTTTTATGTCAAATTACTCCTTTGAATGAGTAGTTTTGAATGAAAATACACTCTATAAAAAATATTAATCTAACATGATGTTTTTTATTTTAATATATGTTATATATAGTTTCTTTTTTATTATTTTACAATTAGATGAATTGAGATGGACTATTTAATTTCTATAAATTTTAGATTCTTTTTTGAACATCATTATTAGAATATAAAGATATATTTCATTGAAGATAGAGTTTTTTATGAGAGTGTATTTATAGAAACCAATGAAACAAACAATTTAGTTACATCATCTCTTTTAAATTATATTTCATCTTTATAGAAAATAACATACAAGATATTTTTAATTCTATAATAATGTTTTGGGGAATCATTTATGTGATAATGAGATAATTTTATTTACTGTTGCCTTATAGTTTTATTTTATAATAGATTTTGTTTTTTATGATTAACTATTGAAGATATTAGTTTTTCCTTTTTTAAGTTATCCATTATGAAGTCATTGTGTTCTATGATATTTCTGATTTAGAATATGTATCTCAAAAAATATTTGTTTAAAAAATTCTGTTTTATTTGGTCACTCTATTGATCAATTCTAATTGAAGATGTAATCTAGTATTGAGCTACCAGTTATTGGTGTTTTTGTTAAATTAGTATCTTATGTATAGAATGTACCCAATGATTGGATGGTTCAATGATATTCCTAGTCAGAATGTTGATAACATATACCTTTTAAAATACCCTCATACCTATATGGAATAAAAATGAATAGTTACTCTAATGGGAACTGTACGGTAATAAAAATCCATTATAGGAGTATTTTGATTCTTATTGAATATAAGTGTTTTTTCTCAACGAATTTTTCTTAATTTAAAATTGTATTTATTTAAATTTTTTGATTAATTAATTTCTAATTATTTTATTGTCTTCTTATTTTATATTTTGAGGTTCATTGATCATTCTATAATTTTATTTTCAAATATATTTGATCTTTGTGGGTAGGAAATAAATTTAGTTTTTTCTATCTTTTTAAACTCACTATTCCAGTTGAAGCTTCCATTAATTTACCTACATAGAAAACACATCTTATAGTATATTTAATCTACCATTTGACTTTAATTAGTTCAACATTTTTATACAAACATATATAATTTTTTAATCACTAATGTGTTATATAAAAAAGATATTTTGTTTCAAACTAAATAGTTTATGGGATTGAAATTGAAAAAATTTTATCTAAATTGGCTACAAATTTTGATAGAACTGATTATGAGTAATGACATGAATAAATCCAAAAATATGCTGTAAATTCAAATGTTTATAATTTCTTTATATTGACTAGAAATTTGAAAATTCTTGAAATAAATGTTACGATTTATACACTTGATGATAATGAAAACATTCAATTTAATTTTTGAGTATGCTATACTTTTATTTATGTCACTAAAAGGAATATAAATAAATCAATGTAACATCTTTTTGAATTTATTATAGAAGAATGAAATAATTATAATTAATGCACTTATGAATAACAAAATAATCTAAAAACAAAAATAGTGATATCATGATAATACTTTCTTTCTCTAAACCATCCATCTGGGGAATAAATCACCTAATTTACCCAAATAATCATGATTCTAAAAAAGGTCAATAATGTTTTGAAGAGTGAGTAGTACATAATGATCAGTTGGTTAAAAATTATATAAATATTCTACCAATATAATTGGTATATAAGAGAACCATGAAAAGTGACACAAATCATGCCACAATGATTAATTTAGATAATTTAATAAGAACTATGATGCAGTTCAGGTGCTAATTACAGAAAAAGTATAAATATTTTTAAAATATAAATGGAAATGATTGTACATTTAATTATAAATATTTCACTTCAAAATCTCAAACATCCCATACACATAAATCGATAATATTGACTACATACTATTTAGAAAATTATTTTCTTGAGCATAAATAATGTGATTATGTAAAACTAACTGGTATACTATTTTAAAATTTTATTTTATTTAGAGATTACTAAAAATAGAGATATTGTAAAAATAATAAATCAATGAGAAAAGAAGATTTATTTGATGTTATATTTTTGAATATACAAAATAGGTTATTATTATACCAAATATACCTTGAATAAAAAAAATATATGAGATTATTATTGAGAAAAAGATGAAAATAATTTAGATTCATGGTGGATACATAGAAATATAATGAAAATCTTCCTTATTATTATAGTAGTGATTATATATTGATATTAACAAGAGAAATATGATATTTTATACTTGTACCTATAAAATGGAATGTGTTTTGTGGGAAAGATGTAGACAGAAAGATGGACAGTTTTTAATTTATATTATAAACAACATTTCTTATTGGAATAAATAAATAAATATAATAAATTTGAAAAACCTTGTATGATGAGTTTTGGAGTTATATGTTTGTAGCGGAATCAATAAATCAAAGGATCTTCAGGAGAAATAGTAGACATTGAGAAATAGTAGACATTGGGAAATAGTTATTTAGGAGAATGTTTTTCATGTTAGGTATAATTATAGGTTTTCTGAATTAACATCTATGTTGAGAAACAAGGATGTTTAGATTTATAAAGCTATTGAATTATTAAAAATACTTCTAAGTGGTAATGATGTTCTATAATGGTTCCAATAACTAGTATAAATAATGAGATTAGATTTATGTATAATGTTTAGAGCTTGAAAAACATTATTTAAGATATTAATTTTTGAAGGAATGTTTTCAACATGTAATATTTTTAGATGAAACCAAAAAAGAAAACATTAATTCCTGGTAATAAATCCATCAGATGATCACATTTAAAATCATATTATTTTATTCTAAAAATTTCTCAATTTTACATAAATTTCAAAATGTTGGTCATGGAAATAAAAATGTCATGTAATCGTAATGAATTATTACAGAACTCACTGATTGTATATATAAATTTGAATCATAGTAATTATAGAAATATAGGCTGGAATGATGTGGGTACCAAATGTTCCATTCATTTAATATTTTCAAACTGAAAGGTGTATATTCCTAAATAAATATTTATGATAAATTGATAAATCTATACAGAATGAGATGAATAATAATATCTTATACCTGGTTTAGTATTTATTGATTTATAATTTATCTGTCTTTTATATAAGGTTTTCTTTTTCTAATACGAGTTATGTTATCTATATATATGTTTTTATCCAAAAAAAATTTTAATGCATATTGATAAATTACTTATTAGTGGGGGGAAAAGTTTTGTTGGGATGAATTTTTTATAGATGAAAATTATATGATTAGATAAATTCATTAGATGAAACTACATCTTATTTGAGAAAAAATTATAGACTTATCTTTGATTAGAGGAAGATCATTCAATCATTTGAAGATATACATTGGATATATTATTTTGGTTTATTATAATATCAAGAAATTATTTATTTTTACATATAAATAACTCTTATTTACATATCTTGATAAATCCTTATAGATGTATATATTTTACCTGAAATTTTTTCTTTTTTAGAAGGTAACTAAGAGATTTTTTGAATTTTTAGTTTAATATTTTATTAATTTTTTTCATCATTATCCTTTAGCTAAATGTTTTTAAAACCATTAGGTAAGATCATATCCACATACGAGACAATATCTTATATAATGGTTTATTCACAAATAGTTGTTTCTCATCATTTAATGAAAGTATTCTCTTGTTTTAGAACCTAATTTTAGATTTTTTTTTTATTGGAATCGAAAAAATTTAAAAAAAATTGATATTTAAAAAAAAATATTTTATTTGTAAGAATGAAATAAATTTGAGTTGGTATTTCAATCATGATTCCCAACTAAAAGGATAATTTGAATTCCAAGGATGGGAGTTAGAAAACCTTCTTATTAAAGAATATTAATTATTTTATCCTATTATTTTCCATGAATTATTTAAATTAGTTATTTATAATGATTCAAAGTGAAAGAATAATGTCAATTTTACTATTAGTGACCATCAGATCATTATTTAATTGAATTTTTAGATGTTATATAGATACCACTTTTAGGTGAGTAAAATTTATTTTCTCAATAAAATTTTGAAACATTATAATCGTATAATTAATAGGTAGCTTTGGATTGTTTATGTTATGTAAATTTAAAGGTAAACAATGATATTCATATATATACAAATGATTGATATTATTTCAGTGGATTCAAACAGTCTTATTCAAAAGTATGGAAGATAATGAAACAAAAAAGATTCGAGAGATATATGTTCTTGAAATGCATTAGGATATGAAGATATTTAATCATGGAAATTAGATATATGTCTTTATAGAAGATATTTGTTTCATTATGGTGAAATTTATGACCCAGTGTTTCTAGTGTACTTTGAATCATATCTTAGTCAAAAATCACTGAGAAAAATTAATCAATGGAATAGGATACTCCTTAAATAGTGATGGATTACCCTATAAATAGTGAATTGGTGACAATGATGAATATAGTATATGTTTCATTTGAAAATAATTTATTTAAAGGGGGAATAAAAGATATATTTCCAGTATAAAATTAGAAAAAAAATAAAAAATTCATGAAGAAAAATAAAGAACTAGAATTTATTTTGTTAGATAAATCACCCTCACCAAAAAAGGAAAATGATTATAACGTAAATAATTAGATAATAAATAAGAAATATTATGATGTATTAAAAAGAAATGTAGGCGAATTAATATATAATCTTGAACTGAAGATATCAATTAAACATTATTTTAGTGTATCTATGTCAGATATTATAGACATGGGAAAAGAAGAATCTCAACGTAATGAGTTGCGGTAGGAGATGATATTTTAATGAAACATCATGAAGTCTCAAGATATACTACATCCAATAAATATTAGAGAACCTAGAATTGAAATGATGTAATTGAATAAATATATTTTTCAGAATCTATTTCTATAAAATGGTATTCAAAATTTCTGTATGTTTTTAACAAATCATACTCAAAATCGTCTATTCCTATAAGGAAATGAATATATGCTATAATTCCAAATGAATATGGATATATGGTTAAATCCACACAAATACTCTTACCTCTTCAAGAAATTCCGTTATATCTATCTTATAAATTATATTTTTCACCATCATGTTCATTAAATTTATTTAGTTCATCAGAGGATGGAATTTGGAAGAACTGGTTACTTAAATCAGATGGAGATAAAATTCAATGAAATATTATAAAGAATATAATAATTACCATATAATGTAAGTGGATCCACATGAATTTGAAAATAAAATAACTCCATATATTAATGACTAGAATGGTACTGATATTGATAAATTGGATGAAGTTCAATCCTCTGAACATGTTGATACCATTAACTTCTCACCCAATGATAAGGAATAACCATAAATAAAACCATGTGCTATAGATATTAGAGTCAATTATGATTTTTATTTCTTAGTATAAATATTTTGAAGATAAATAATGAAATAAATTAATTTTTGTGCTCTAATTATTCATTTTAGAATAACTATTAAGGGTGTTGAATATCAGATTAATCATTCTCATATTGATTCGTGGCCAAGTATTCTTTATGATAATATAATAGATGTTAAGATCCATAAAATTATAACATATATCCATGATCATCAATTTGATATAGAAGAAAAATTATCAAATATTAAAGAATATTATGATCCATACTTCTGAAAAAAAATTATAAGGTTATTCATGATAATAATTAAGATATAAAAATTAAATATTTTCAGGACCAAAATACTTTTTAGAGAGGAGTTGGATGAATCCAAAATTATTTATAAATATTTGGATCATAATTAAATTGGTAATGAATAGATGTTAAAGGATAAATATTTTTACTCGGAGGAGGAAAAAAAGAGCTAATATATATAATGAAATTTTTTGAAGATCAATAAATAAGACTCAAAAATATTCAGCATTTGTTTTCTAAATATATTAAAAATATATTTTAAATTTCGTTATAATTTTTAACTATAAAAAATATGATTTTTATTGAATACTTTTATTCTTGACCTTATTATTTATTATAAATTATTTTGAATCTACTATATTCCATTACATTTTTTTCATAATCATAAATTGAAAGTTGTTTTTTTTTGTTTTTTCTAATTTATTGCAAGAGATAACATCCAAATATAAGAAGAACATGAGTTTCTACCATGTCATTAATTGATAATCCTAGATGGATATGTATATACCTTGTGGAGGAACTAGATGATAACTGGGGACATCTATTCAATTCGTTTTTGTATCATGTAATTAATATTTAACAATTTAAGATCATTATTTTTTCATTATTTATGTTTCATTCTAAAAATAAAAATGTTGGATGAAATATGAAAATAGTATTTTCTATTTATATTCAAATTCATATTTTCATGGGGATATGTTTTTGTACTAAAAAATTTATTTATGTACCATTAGGTGGTATAAATCTAAAAGAATGAAGACTATATGTTTTGAATATGAAAAACTCATAAAGAGATTATTCAAATTTTATTCGGTGTTTTCTTGTTATATTTTCAGTCAGATTTTTTTTTTCAATTTATTTAGATGGTCATGAGGGGGTTATTTTTTATTCAAATGACTCGCTTTCATAGTTTTTTTAGAAATCACATTACACATTATGTTAAATTTGATTTATCTTGTAGTTTTTTATTTCAATTCTATGTTGGGAATCCATATTTAATTATTGTTTTAACTTATCCTAAACTTAACTGACCATAAGAAATTTATATCACTGAAAAGCTATAATAAAGTACTTCATTATAAGATAGAGGTTATATTCATTAGATGATATAGTGCTACTTTTTATTTAGTTCTAATAACAACAAAAAACTCATAAAATCATTATACAACAAAACATATAAATATGATTCCTTGGATGAATATAACCTACATGAACTATATATTTTACATCCAATATATTTATTGTCATATTAACCTTTTTGGAAGATTCAATTTTATTTATTATAGTATTTATATGCCATAATCTATTTTTAGTATTCACTATAAAATACAGTAGTTTTCTTTTGTTTTATTTTAAATATTCAAATAATTGTTTTCAATGAGATTTTGGGTGGGGAGAATATATCTAATTAATACTTTTTGGATAAATTCTAGTATATATTGTATTTCTAAATATTCTTATATATAAAAGTGATGGTTGGGATATAGAAATTGACTACCAATGGTTGTATCTACAAAGTTGAATGTATGGATCTTGTTCTTAATGACGGTTTGAATCAAATATGTTATTGATTAGAACTCCAATACCTTGGTTCAGATTTTCTTAACCCCAACCAATTTGAAATAATATTGAATATTTAATTTCAATAGGAACTTTTTAGAAATTAAATTCTATTAAAGAAGTATTTCGATTGTTATCCAATACTCCATATTATATTTCTCATTAAATAATTAATATTATTTTTATTTATTTCATTTTAGTGGTTTAATTGTTTAATTATATTATTATATTTTTACCTTGATATATATTGTGAAAAAATATTGTTCTTAAAAAATTGTATTATCTTAATAGTTGATTTTTTTGTGAGAAACATGATGTTTCTTTTAACACCAATAAAGCCAATTTTTAAGATTACACATTAATAAAAATAAAAAAATGATATGAGAAATCATTTTTATGTTATAGGGTATTTAAAAAATCCATAACACATATATATGAAGGTGTTTGATTTCTTATATTGTGGTATATCCTCTAACCATATGGGTTTAATATTGTTATGTTATCTTTGTAGGAAAAATCTATGTTTTTCATTTATTTCTTATTAAATACAAACAAATTATAATTATATCATATTAATAGAAATTTAATATTTATTATATTTATAAAATACTAGTTTTACAAAAATAACCCAATGATGTTGTTGTAGTAATGTATATATTGTCTGTATTATGGATTCATTAATGTGAAAAAAATAAAAAACTAATTACTAAATATTTATTACATAGTTCATATATAAATGGTTATGTTATTGTTCAAAATTTATACAATCTGTAAATTATTTATGAAAAATTTATGATGAAAATTTTTCAAAAAAAACCTGTATGTATAAATAAGTAATTTTTACATCATGAATTTTATTGAAAAATAATTACTGTGAGTATGGATATTAGATTTAATTTTAGATAACAAAATCCTAGATAAAAAAAATCCATAACATCATTCACAAGATTGAATTTTTAGGATTCAATATAAACAGTTTCGATAGTGGCAAAAATGTTTTATTTTTAAAATAATATAATATTTTAGGACCAAACGATAAATTATTATAAAAAATTATTTTTTTAATAGTTGTTTTGAGAAAAATTGTTTTCGAAAAATACATAAAATAATTTATCGTCACGTTCCCTAAGAGCCTACACAGAACCCAACAATATATTTACAATATTAAAAAATTAAAAATTGATGTGATCTATTACTATAGAGGATTCACATGGTTTGTAAATTGGTAATAAAAAATTATAATTGAGGATTAATATAAAATAATTGATACTATTTTAATAAACCTTTTTCAGTATAATATGAATTATTCATTTTAAATTCATTATTTATGATATTTATTTAACCCAATAATTTTTTTGTTGACTTGAAATGTTTTTTTAAATAAATAACAAATTAAATTGCAAAAAATATAAAATAGGTATATTATTAATATGAAGATTGTACATATTTTGAAATATAATGTTATTATATTTCATAGATTATAATATTTTTTAATATAGATGAGTATATATGAATTACAGTTATATGATGAAATATTAGTTTTGTATACTTGTGATGTAAATTTTATATTTCTATTTTTATATGTCACATAATGACTATATAATCATGTCTAAATTATGATATTTTTATAATTTTTTTGTTTATGAAATAGTTTTAAAGGGATATATCCTGAAAATAAATAAAGTATATGTTTATTTATTTATTTATATCATATTAATTTTTAATGAATATATTTCTAAAAATTATTAAGAGATGTATATTCTTAATTAATCTTTCTATGGTACCTATTATAAATTTAATATTAAGCTTATAATGATTTTTATGATATGTATTACATTAGATTTTAATTTTTCAAACCATGAATTTTTCTTATTTTCAGTTATAAACTATATCATGATCGGATTCTATGATTTATAGATATTAAGTGATGGATTGTATTTTAATTAATGATGGTCTTGCTTATTGTCAAATGAATGATTTAACTATAGGTTTTATTGCAAAATATCAAAGGAGAAATTTATTTATTCTATATGAGGGTGGTTTAGTACTTCCCAAAAAATACATTATATTTTGAAGTTTAGAGTATTATATAATTTTAAACCAAATAAGAAATGGTATCATGTACCATTTTTATGAGATTATTATATATAGGATATATTTTGTATTAATTAACAATAATCAATAGTTTTATTAATCCTTATTAATTAATATATTAATATTATGTTGATTTTTATAAATTAATAAGATAAAAAACTAACTTTTTAGAAGTAATAAAACATGGATTGAATAAATTTGATATTAAAAAGCCCTTTAAAATGGATTTTTTTTATTTATTAAAAAGTAAACACACGTTAAGTGGATAGTTGTTTTGTGTTGGTGAAAATTATTGTTTGGATCCTAGAGTTTATTATTCATATGGAACGTATGAAATAAGTGTCCTTAATGATTTTATTCATATTTTTATCATGATAAATGGTTCAGAAATATGTGGGATACCCTTACGGTTATTATACAATAGAAATAAAATCATGAAAAATTCATATGATGAATTCTGTCAAAGGGTATTCCAACTAAGTATCGAAGATAAATATATTATATAGTTAACTAGATTTATTACAAAATATTAACATAGATTAGTTATGAGAATATCATTGTTTATCAATAATTAAATATGGATCTTAGACCACTAATAGATATGATGAATATTAGTAAAGAGTTTAACATTTTAATGGGAGAAACATCAGTGAATTTGTTTGTGAGAAGGCTATAAAAATGACACTCAGATTATAAACCAATATATAATAGATAAAATAAAAATTTTATCAGGTTTTTATTTTTGTTATTTATTGGAGAAATAATTTATTATTTAATGTAACTTATTATACTAATAAATAAACATGGGTTCCATTATTGTAGTAGATAAAAAAAATTTGGGTTAGAGGAATCATATCCCAATTACCAGATATAAATAGATATTTAAAAAGATTATCAATATTATCATATGAATTATATTCAGGATCTTCACGGTGTATTTAGTTTTGTACTTGTGTAAATGGAGCCTATGGTAGAATAGAATCATCCAAACATGGATGCATTCATGATAATTGATCATCTAATGAGGCTCAATGAAAAAAATATAAGGAATTAATGATATGTGATAAAATGTACCTTTTATATTTTAAGTGGATAAAGTAACAAATTTCATGGAATGTATACCTGTAAAGACCTGAAAATTCCATGTAATTTTTTTATTATATAGGATTTTTTCAAGACTGTTAAATCTGACGGTGCGTGATCCCAAGTCCTGGAGTGCCCAGAATGATCTGTCGATATTTTGTTAAGCTTTTATTAGCACGTGTAATATTTTTTCCTAAAAAAGTGGAATAAATCTTAAATGGTTACTCATATTAGAAATCTGAGGGCACCGCTGTGGTTAGGATGTCAGGTTTAATCTAGGAATGACTTCAGTTTAGTCGTTGTGGGATTCCTGTGTAAAAGAACAAAAATGGAATAACCGTAAATAAAATAAATAAATAAATAATTTTATTTTCCAAATATTATAACTCACAAATGGTAGCTCGGATTGAAAATATGACACCACTACTGAACTCATGAGGGCGTGCTTTATTTAAGAAGATAATAAATTTGGTCGGGGTGGGGCACGAGTGAATGTTAGTTTTTGGTCATAAATAAAATAATTATATGACAATTATTTTATTGTAAAATCCACACCATTTAAACAGTAACTCATATTGAACATTTTAGAGTACTATTGGGTTAGTTTGGGAGGGTTTCACTTGGGAAGATCCTAACGTCGACCAGCGCAGGTCGAGGGTGAGTGTTAATAATTTTACGAACATTTTTTGTGGTACGTTCAGTAAACACGCAAGTGAAATATTTTAACTTTTGAATCATTGCTCAGAATTAAAATTTGAGGACACCATTGAACTCGCATTGAAATTTTTCTTTGAAGGAGGATTTCACCTTGAACGCAGTTGGTTGAGGGTAAAAGATAGTTTTCATGTTTTTCGTGGATAAAAAAAATAAAGAACACCTTTTTATTTTATTTTTAACCTCCCAATTGAATTGCTTGGAGGTGGGGATCGCCCGAGCTAGAAAACTCTCATTTGTGAATTCATGGACCTGGGGACCACCTGAACACCTCTTTTATATGGAGAAGTCCCTTGGGAAATCTCCCATTTATTTTCTCCAATGTAAATTAAATAGATTCACTTAAAAATACTAAGTAATAGCGTCATTGGAATTTAGTAAGTTTCTTATTAAATGAACCATTATAAATTTTACTATCGTTACATACCCTCCCCCTATTCTATTTATAAGGATTTTGGGGAAAGGATTTAGACAGTTTCACCAAGTGATGAAGATCTGGTAATGTGCCACTATGCCCGACACAATGAAGGCAAAGCCGACCCAGCGGGAGATGATGGATAAAATCGAACCACCAATTGGCGACGTGCGAGTGGTGTCTTTGGGAGTTGATCGCGGGAAGAAAGAACATGGTCCATTTGAGAGTACGGAGGATTCTAAAACATTCAATATAGGGTGTTATTTAATTTGTGCTTTTTTGTTTTCCTCTTCCTCGTTCTTGAATTTATACAAAGAACGTGGGTTAACCGACTAATGGGTTGTCCCGCGATTCTTCCATCATTGAGGGAGGTTGTTGCGGGGTATCATGTAGGGATTGTTGTTGATTTATAACCCATAATATCATTCTTTAAATTCTTCTTGAATTATGAATGTCTATGATGCTTTCTTCTACTATAACGTGGAGGGTTCAGGCCAAATGAACATGGCCCGACCACTCTGCAACATTAATGGGTTTGATGTGTTCTTCGTAACATAGAGGATGGTGACCGGTGCCGGCGATTGGCACTGGTGGGACTCGGGAGCCACGGCCGGCACCACAGATGGCTTCGAACAAGGCGGTGGCATGAACGTGCCGCTAGAAAAGGATTGTGGCTCATAGGTCGTAGTAGAGAAAGGGTGGCGGCTGACATCAGCTGGTCACACGAAGGGGCGGTGGTGTGCATCCACGCCGCCCGACAGACATGATCCGTGGAACGAGGCTACAAAAGTGTGGGAGGGCGGCCAAATCACTGACGGTCGCCGGTGATGGCGTGGAATGTGACCATGCCACACGGAGGATAGGCTAGCCATCCATCCAGCCGGGGCAGCCCAGCAGACGCCGCACCACTGGCCGCCACCCCACGGGCCGCCGCACCAGGGGCCGCCGCACCGCGGGATGCCGGACCGCGGGCTGCTGCAACATGGGCCGCCCCACAACGGGATGCCCTGCATGCCACAATGATAGGCCAGGAAGAACCCAGTAGGACGAGTAAACCTGAACAAGATTGGGTCGGCCCAGGTCGGGATGGGCCAGGTCGGACCAGACCCAGACCAACTTCGACCCTTTTCACTCATTCGACCATATCATGAGCTACGAGTGTCTGTTTTAAGAACCGTATATGGAACTAGAATCCTTGAATTGAGGCAGTCATTTTGGAATAATAAACATCAGTTTTGGATAATTTTGTAGTACGTCCTGGTTGGATCGAACCACGAATCCAACAAGGCCCTCGGAGCAGAAACACTAATAACTTATAGACATGGCATCCTATTGATGAAATGTCAGTTGTGTTGTGTCCCTTTTGATGTGGATGAACACTGTAATACTTCTTCCTAGGGTTTAATGTATGTTGAAGTATAAAACTATTGCTTGAGGAGCGAACCCTCCCACAATCTAGCAAGCATATTGCGGGAACCCTGTGGCTGGTTTCATGTGAATAATGAACATCGATCCTATGTGGGTCAGTTCATATCAATCCTATGTTGGTCAGATCCTATATGGGTAAGATCGTATGTGGGATAGTGCTCATCGATCCTATGTGGGTCAGCACATATCGATCCTGTATAGGTCAGATCCTGTGTGGGTCAGCACTCAGCGATCCTGTGTGGGTTAGCTCATATCGATACTATGTTGGTCAGATCATGTGTGGGTCAGCGGGGGTTAGTTACCTATCGATCATGTGTGGGTCAGAAGAAATGCTACTTAATATAATAAGAGAATCTAGCCTTTGAATAATCATCTGTACATCTGTACTTATGTTATACATAATGTGAGCTAAGTCCTTACCTTTGTGGTGATACCTTTGTGGTATTCTTCTATGTGGTGTATCTGTGTGGTACTTTGTTCCATGGTGATACCTTGGTTGTATTCTTATGTGTGGAATACCTGTGAGGTACTTACCTTCTTGGTGATACCTTAGATGTATTCTTCTGTGTGGAATACATGTGTGGTACTTTATTTTGTGGAGATTCCTTGGTGGTATTCTTTTGTGTTGCATACATGTGTTGTACTTACCTCTTTGGTGATAACATTGTAGAATTCGTCAGTGTGGCATACCTATGTGGTACATTCCTTCATGGTGAAACCATTATGGTATTCTTCTGTGCGGCAATACCATTGTGGTACTTACCTTTATGGTGTTACCTTCATGGTATATCTTCCTTGGTGGAACAGTTGAGCCTTGGGCTATGGATTTTGGCCCTGTGTTTCATCATCAATGATATGGGTATGCTTGATAAGATAGGTATATGTATTGGGATATACCGATGTAGGTGTAACAGTTGTTTTCCTACTTTTTGGTTTATCCTTTGTGGATTTTGGGAGACTATTGAGAGGTCTTGGGGTTCATACTGAGTAGCATTATACCCACCCCTACACAGGCTTTGCCCGCACCTTGTTGTGTTTGAGGCAGAAGACGGACAACAATGGCTAAGGATGAGGGTACCAGGATTGGAGGTAGCTTGAAGGTGGACCATAGACGAAGCATACAACAAAGATGCCCGTTCTAGAGTAGTACCTACCCTTCACGTAGGATCTTTATCGGGTGTTTACAGGAGCTGTTCAGATTACTTGTACATTCCAGTTTTCTTGTACTTTCCAGTTGGGCTTGTATTCTGGCCCCTTTTTACTTATTGTACACACTATTTTTACTATTCATTTTACATGTGTGCATATCTTGTTGTGATCTTGGTTGTGTGAGTCATAGGTCATTAAGGAAATACCTTCCCAGTTTTAGGGAATACGGCTTTGGTGATAGTCGCCAGCCCCTGGCCTTTGGAAGGAGGTATTGGGGTAGTCGCGGCACAAGCCCTGGGGATGGGTCGTGATAAATTGGTGTTAGAAGAGTCAGTTCTACTGTAGACCATTGGAAACTGATTTTTTAACATAAATAGTGTTTAATGTAGTCAGTGTGGTTATCAGTTTAAGGAATCCAGTGTTGGTGTGTCGGTAGACGTATCCATACACCAGGTCCCTGACTTTAGATTTATGACTCAGTGCACGAAAACACTGATTATGTGTGTGTTTTAAAAACATTTCTTGTGTTTTATTGACTCTGATCACCAGGTATAACTAAATGACCATGGAGCAGTTGTTCCTTATCAGGATGCCGCTATGTATACATCCATCTAGGATTCCTTAAAGAGTACATGATGAAGGAACACCGAGCGACGAGGCACCGATGTATGTACTGAAACTATGTTGGCAGCTTTGAGTGGTGTTCGAGCAGTACCACCACCCATTGGGCTGTAGATACCACTAGCTACACTGGCAGATGGTGCATGGCGACTAAGCGTGTTGTATGAGTTCCGGTCATAGAGGCCTCCGATGATTCGAGGTGAGTCAGTTTCCCACATAGCCGAGAGCTGGATAGAGTCGGTTTCTAGAGTTTTCCACCTAGTAGAGACACTACTAGATCAGATGGTGATATTAGCTACTAGAATTTTTTAGTGAGTGACTATGAAGATTGTCAGCATAGTGACGAGTCTTCGGTACGTGGACCATTACAGGATATAGTACTTTCGGGTAGTGTGTTAGCTGTATCACATCCCATTGGTAAGCAGTTACAACTGAAGGTACCTGTATAGAAAAAAATATAGGCTTAGTGCCTTACATGGGATTCAACATCAGATACCCCTCAGGTTCCTATGTGGGCTCAACTCACCGGCGGCTAAGAAATGGAATAAAGAGGTGGATGAGAGGTCTCTAGAGCGTCTATAGCCTGGAACGATGACTTGTTGGTAGCTGAGTATTTATCGAGGCATACCGTTCATTCCTAGTACTCGATGAATATGATACAATCAGTGCATCGGGGCTCAGACATTGAGCACAGTGTGTTTAAGGATTTCCAAGCCAACATTATTCTTCTTTTCATTCCTACTTATGTTGGGATGATAGAGGGTACCATTGTGGTTGAATGTTCATTGGCTAAGAAGACACAACCAATGAATGATAGTAGTGGGAAAACATGAAACTGGCACCAGTCATATAGACTTGGGTGTGTAAAAATGTTTCAGGAAGAAGACGTGCTAGGGATAGATGAATCTGTTGGGCTGTAGACATGGATGCAGAGCTAGGGGAGCAGCATGAGGTTGTGCACATTTCGACATATTACAACCACCCCTCTTTTTGGTCCCCACCAGGCTCAAGGAGCTAGTGGTCAGTGGAAGAGAGTACCTACATGTGGTTAGGAAGTGTGGCCCAAGGACTCTAGGAGTGATTAGAGTTATGATCTGTGACTAATACTAGCTGCCGTATCAATAGATATTAGTACCAATCATTCTTTATTTCCACTAATCTTTTCTAAGACCTAGAGTTTCCGGTTAAATTTTTGACATGACCATCACGTCTGGATATAACATTGGGAGGAGACTCGACAATCACTCTTACAACGATGGTGTGATCTGACCCTTGAGGTGAGGGTTTCGGTTGGAACCACTTGGTGGCGGCGTTGAGGCCTTATGGTGTTATTTTGGTTATGTACTGGGGATCCACAGTTCATAATCAGATTGATTGTATTTGGAAAAAGGATTTGGTTTCTCTACAACATTGGAATGGGGTTTTCCTTGGTCACAAAAATGTAATCCCAGGGAGCACAGGATGGAATCATTCATATAAGGGTGTAGCTGATCACTCATGAGTCGGCCAATCTGACCCTTGATGCAGCAAGAGTTTTGAGTATTGAGTTACAAACAGGAGTGGCAGATCATGAGGACATCAATTGATAAGATTTTTCCAAGATTACATCCCCAAAGTGAGAGGGACGTCTTCTATCGCTAGGTACTACTAGATATTTGTACCCAACATCCCTAGGGTAGCGGCACCCTTGATATATTTGATGAAAAATGGGAACCTTTCCTCTAGAAGGAGAAGTGTCGGCAATGATTTAAAGAGCTAAGATAGATAATGAAAAGAATAACTACACTACCCATGACCAGGAGTTAGCAGTAGTGGAATTCGCGCTGAAGGTTTTGTGGCATTACTTGATGGGTGAACGTTTTACAGTCAACATGGACCAGAAGAGTCTCAAGTATATCTTCTCTCAGTTGGACCTGAACAAGAGACAACGACGTTGGCTCGAGTTCCTCCAAGACTATGACTTTCAGATAGTCTATACTCCAAGGAAAGGGAATGTTGTAGTACATGAACCCAGCAAGATATCATGTATACAACTGTTAGGTGAGGTGAAGAAGTAGCTGGATGCTTTATGGATATCCTTTGTGGACCAAGATGGAGCAGTTTTTCTTCAGTCTCTCATAGTTACTCCCCCACATCATTAGCGAGTTTGGGAGGAGAAACCTAGGGATACTGACTCTGAGGTTTGATGTGTTCAGATATCCTCAGGGAAGGCACCTAATGGATTTTCTGAGGGTAGGGAGCACATCGACCTCTTTAGAGGACGTACCATGGTACCAGAACCATCAATGTCAGTACTGGTGGCCAAGGATGAAGAAATTAGTGGCCGATTTTGTATCAAGATGCCTAACTTTTTATCAAGTGAAAACTACTCAATGCTGGAATAAGTCTTATGCAGTGAAGAGATAGAGTCCTCTGGATTTTGTGGATGGTGACAATGTCTTTCTACAGGTCGCACTTCGATGAGGTTTGCAGAGATTTGGTCAGGCGGAATGTTATCTATGATGTTCATTGGACCCTTCCATGTCCACAACAATGTCGGCGAGGTGGATTACTTCCTAGCACTTCGCCCTCAGTAGCATCGAGTGCATGACGTCTTCCACGTATTCCAACTGAGCAGATACATGCACGACCCATCTCACATCCTTAACCACGGAGATGTGGACATCGAGGATGGGGTGACATTTTCGGTAGTTCCAGTGGAGATTGAGGATTGACAGAATAGAGTATTTCATGGCCGATTCATACTTTTGGTGTGTGTGTGTTGGCAGCACAGGAACCTCCATGAGATTACATTGGAGTGGGAGGCTCATATTCGTTCTCATTACCGCAAATTTTTTTCCTGGTTTTAGTAATGTGGATTTTGGAGACTCAAAGCCCTAAGGTGGGGAGAATGTAATGAAAAATAAAATCCATGTAGTTTATTTAAATATATGGAAATTTTCTGAGACTGTGAAATCTGACGGTGTGCAATTCCGAGACCCGGAGTGCCTGAAATGATCCATCGTAGTTTTGTTAAGCTTCAATTAGTATGAGTAAGTTGTTTTCCAAAAAATGTGGAATAACTCTAAAACAGTTACTCGGATAAGAAATATTTGGACACCATTGCGCTCATGACGGCAGGTTTACCATAGGAAGGACTTATGTTTAGTCGGAGCGGGAGTCCTGTGAGAAAACCCAAAAATTTCATAACAGTGAAAAAATAATTACATAAATTAATTTTATTTTTTAAATGCTTATAAGTCAGAAGTGGTAGCTTGGATGGAGTATGTGGTACCACCACTGAACTCATGAGGGCATGCTTTATTTAAGAAGAGACTAACATTGGCCGGCACGGGCCACTAGTGAATGATAGTTTTGAACTGTAAATAAAATTTTTAAGTGAGATATATTTTATTGTAAAATCCATAACATTTAAATGGTATGTCAGATTGAAAATCTGAGAGTACAATTAGATTTTTTGGGCCGTGTTTCACGTGGTAAGATCCTAACCTCAACTGGTGTGGGTTGAGGATGACTGTTAATAATTTTCCAAACTACTTTTCAAGTATATTTAGAAAACATGCAAGTGGTATTTTTTAACCTTTGAACTGGTGCTCAGAATTGAAATCCGAGGAAACCATTTAACTCTTTGCTCTGGTTTTTGTATAAGGATAATTTTACCTCGACCATAGTTAGTCGAGGTTGAATGATAGTTTTAGTGTTTTTCGTGGAAATAAATATAAAATAAAGAACATATTTTTATTTTATTCTAAACCTCCCAATTGAATGCTTGGAGGTGGGGACCGCTCGAGCTAGAAAACACCCAATTTTGAATTCATGGTGTTGGGGACCACATTAACCCCACTTTAATATGGGGAAGTACCTTGAAAATCTTCCCATTTATTTGTTCCAATGAAAATTAAATTTCACGACTTTCAAATACTAAGTAACAATGTCGTTGGAATTTAGGAAGGTTTATATTAAATGAACCATCATAAATTCCACGATCATTACTTACCCACCCCCTCTATTATTTATTAGAATATTGGGGTAGGCTTTGGATGGCTTTACCAAGGGACGAAGCTGTGGTAAAGTTTCGTGATGCTCCACACATAGAAGTCAAAGCCAACCCAACGGGGGGTGATGAACGACATAGAACCACCATTGGGCGACGTGCGAGTGGTGTCTTTGGGAGCTGATTGCGGGAACTAAGAACACGGTACACCGGAAAGCACAGATTATTCTATTATGTTCAACGTAGGGGTAATTTCATTGGAGCGTTTTTGATTTACTCTTCACTGATCTTGATTTTATATGAAGAACATGGGTCAACCGACTACCGGATTGTCCTGAGATTCTTCCGCCTTTGCGGGATTTTTTTTGTGGGGTATCATGTAGGGTTTGGTGTTGATTTATACCCCTATATCTCGTTCCTCACATCATTCTTAAATTAAGAATGTCTATGCTGCTTGATACCACTCTAACGTGGAGGATGCGGACCAAATGATCATGTCCTGACCACTCTACAACCTTTATGGGTTTGATGTGTTCTTCATGACAGAGGAGGATGGTGACCAGTGCCGTAGATTGGCCACGGTGGGACTCGGGAGCGGTGGAAGTCTCCACGACAAGACACAAAGAAGGAGACGGTGCAATCCCACTACCAAAGAAGGGATGCGGCCCGTCTGCAGTGGCAGAGCTAGGGCGGCGGTCAGCATCGGCCGACCGTGCGATGGGACGACATCACACATCCGCACTGCCCGGAGTACAAGAGACTGATACGAGGCCGCCGAAGAGAGGGAGGGTGTCTGGCTCACTTCCGACCACCATAGATGGTGCGGCGCGTGACCGCTCCGCATTGCGGATAGGTTGTACATCCGGCCAGCCGGGGCCGCCCAGCGGATGATGCAACACGGGCCGCCACAACGCAGGCCACCGCACTATGCGCCGCCGCACCACGGTCTCCTATACCATGGTCCGCAGCACCCTGGACCACTCAACGTGGGCCGCACTGGCAGACCGGGTCCAACCCTGGGTCGGACCCCAGGTCGGGCCATGTCAGACCGGACCAAGAATCACTTTGTCCCTATTTTCTCTTTTGGCCATAACTTGAGCTACGAGTGTGTATTTTTTGAACCATCTATGGCACCATATACCTTGAATTAAGACAGTTCTTTTTAAATACTCCACTTGTGTTTTAGATAATGATTGAGTACGGCCAGGTTGGATCAAACCCCGAATCCAGCAGGTCCCTCGAAGCAAAAATGCTAATTACTTACAGACTACGCGTTGGATTGATGCACTATCAGTTTCTTTTGGTCCCTTTTATTACTTTACATACCATTAGAATACTTATTCATGATACTTAGTGGATGTTGGAGTATCGATCTGTGGCTTGAGGAACAGATCCTACTGGAATCAAGCGAGCTTAGTGGAGGAAACTTGTGGCTAGCTGTACGTGAGGAAAAGAATATCGATCATGTGTGGGTCACCACATACCGATCCTGTATGGTTGTGATCCTATTAGGTTCAGCTCTCCGGGATCCTATGTGGGTCAGCACATATTGATCATGTGTGGGTTAGATCATGTGTGGGACAACATTCAATGATCTTGTGTGGGTCAGCGCATATCGATCATGTGTGGGTCAGATCCTGTGTGGGTCAACGCTCATCGATCCTGTGTGGGTCAGCACATATCGATCCTATGTGGTTCAGATCCTGTGTGAGTCAATGGAAGTTTTTTTCTTATCAATCTTTTGTGGGTCAGAGGCAGTGCTAATTTATAGAATAAGATGATCTAGCCTTCGACCAATCATTTCTACATCTCTGATTAAGTTATACCTGGTGTGAGATGAGTCCTTAACTTTGTGGTGATACCTTTGTGGTATTCTTCTATGTGGCATACTAGTGTGGTACTTTCCTTCATAGTGATACCTTGGTGGTATTATTCTGTGTGGTTTACCTGTTTGGTACTTACCTTCTTGGTGATACCTTTGTGATATTCTTTTGTGTCGTGTACCTTTGTGGTAAATTCCTTCACGGTGATACCTTAGTTGTATTCTTCTATGTGGCATAACTATTAGGTACTTACCATCATAGTGATAACTTTGTGGTATTATTATATGTGGAATACCTGTGTGGTACTTTATTTCATTGTGAAACATGTGTGGTATTCTTCTGTGTGCTGTTACATTTGTGTTACTTACCTTTGTGGTGTTACCTTTGTTGTATTCCTTCCTTTGTGGAACAGTTGAGCCATGGGATATGGATTTGGGCCTTGTGTTTCCTCATGAATGAGATGGGTATACATGATAACCTAGGTGTATGTATAGGGATATACCTAAGTAGGGCTGACATTTGTTTTCATGCTTTGTGGTTTATCCTTTGGGGATTTTGAGAGACCTTTAGGGGGTCTCGGGGTCCCTACATAGTATCGTTATACTCATCCATTTATGGGATATGCCCACAGCTTATTGTATATGGTAGAGATGACGGACATCACTGAATAAGGACGAAGGTACCAGGAGTAGAGGTAGCTCAGTGGTGGACTATAGATGATGCGTAACCCATAGATGACCATTCGAGAGCTGTACCTACCCGTCATGTAGGATCCTTGGCTGGTGTTCACAGGAGCTATTCAGTTTACTTGTACCTTTCAGTTTCCTTGTACTTTCTAGTTGGGCATGTATTCTGGCCCATTTTTACATAATGTACATACTTTTTTTTCTATTCAGTTTACATGTGTTTGTATTGTGTAGTGCACTTGGTTTCATGAGTTACATGTTATATTGTTAATGACTTCCCAATTTTTTGGAATATGCCTTCAGTGCTAGTCGCCCGCCCCTAGACTATGGAAGGTTGGATTAGGGTACTCAGGACACGAGCCCCGGGGGATGGGTCATGACAATTCCTAATATGATTCTTCATTTTAATGAAATTATGATTTTATAATCTATTCTAGGAATATATCATGTTATGGAGATAAATTTTCAGTCATTTATGGGAAGAGTTATTCAGTATTTTTTGTGAAATATTTTATGATTGTGCTCAATAAATGGATTCCCTCAATGAAATATTTGCTCAATATTACTTTTTATAATATCGGTGATCCATGTTCAATTCTTGAGGAAATTGTAAAAATGGTAAAAATTAATATAGATGATGAAGAAAAATATTAACGATCCAATATTTACCATAATTCATTAAAACCAATGGGATGTATTAATATTATTATAAAATGATTAAAATATATCATGTACGTACATTATAGATATTATTTCCTACAAATATAAAACGGTTCTTAGTGTAACAAATCATCTATTTTATTAAATAATAGTTTTTACTAGTATTCTAGTTTGGAATTTATATGTATTTAATCCATATTTAAATTTAGAAGTTATTTTATGTAACCTAATGATAATAAAAATAAATTATATTACCATAATATTTTTATAATCATTATATTCATTTCCAAAAAGAAATACATTAACTACATTTTCATAGTTATATTTTTTAATTTAATAAAATTAAAAAATTATTTAATCATTAGACATTATAAAAGTGGATATTCATATTACTCCTTAAAAATAATACAATTAATTATTAATAATATAGTGTTAGAAGTAATTTTTTCCAAGGTTTCAAATAAGATTACCATTTTCTATTTCAAAATTAAATATTTTTTATTCTAAAGAAATTTTCCAATATATTATATACTCTTTTTGGGTGTAAAATTTATCATATAATAAGGAATTATTTGAAAGTAATTATAAATATAAATGAACTAACATTCATGTAATCGTTATTAAATAGTTATAAAGAATAATGAAAACATTATATGGTAAAAAATTATTTCTCAATAAAAAATTATTTTTATATTTTTCATTATCTTTATCATAATAAATTTAAATTATCACTATTAAGAAATGTTAATAATAAAAATTTTCAATCTATAAAAATAGATAACTATAATTTAATTATAAATTAATATGAAAAAATATTAAAATAACATAAAGATTTCAAATCCATTTTTCAGTAAAATAATTTTAGCTATTCTTTCGATTTAAATAATAAATTCATAAATTTATGAAATTTAATTTTATAAATGAAATAAAAAATCTATTCATAATCTAATATTTTCTAATTTTTTTGGGATTTATTTATATTTTTCTTTTTTTATTGAATTTTAAAACATACAAATGTTTAAAAAATATTTTATATTTTATGTATTTATCTTATTATAAGAATAAAATAAAAAATTTTAAATCCATTTTGAGGAGAAATTTTTTTTAAGGTGAGATTATTTATTTGTAATTAATATATTTAATATAGAAACCTAAGTTTGAAAATTTTAAACCTACGATATATTTAATTATGATAAAAACTATTTTGGTCATTTTCGTATAATTAAGTATTCATGAAATACCATTATATTTGGTTTTTCATAAAATTGAAAAACATATATTTTATTTTACCATAATGTAATAGATGTTATTGGAATTAATAAAAATCATAAATATTACCCTAAAAACATATAGATTGATTTTTATTCTTAAATTCGTTTTATAAAAGTTGTCTTGGTGTGTTATAAATAAAAATTGAAGTAAAGTTTTATCACCATCAGTGATTAAATCCATGAAATATTTTTTATATTTCGATTCATAATTCCCTAATTAGTTAATATTATACAATTCATTTTTTTGGTAAAAAATATTTTATTAATGTAAATGTTTGTCACCACTATAAAGACTAAAAAAATACTAATGGTCTAAATAAAGGGACATGATAATAAAATAACACAAATAATTATCTCAAAATGGGTGGATAGAAGAATTATCAACCTCCTATTATCTTATAATAACAAATTATTAGTATTGTTTCAAAATTACTTTCATATGAAATTCCATTTATATTAGTAAATCAGTGCCAATAAAAACATCACCCTTTCTGAATTATAAATGGACCCTTGTACCATAAATTATAAGAAATGAACAAATTCTAATTACTACATATACTCAGCCATATTTAATTCCCTAATATACATCAAACATGTTTATTGTCTTCCAATCGAATGAGAATGCCCTAATTCCTTCAATAACAAAAAAGCATTCCAAGATTATATAAGATTTCTTCTTTGTAAGTTATAATTTCTTATCCCTTTTTAATATATTCCAAATTTAGCTCTTCAAAATTCTAATTCATTTCATTTATTATATCTTGATAATTTCATTATACTACTATAATGATGATATTATAATAAAATCTCTTAATAATCATACCTATCCATTGACTACAACATGCTCTTATTTGAGTCAAGTTATCTACCTACATAAATAATAGTATAAATTTGTTTCATGGATGGATATGGAAAAATAATTACTCGTAAGATGTGATATTAATGATTATGAAATATTTTATTTTTTTATAAAATGTTAATATTAATATTCAACTTATTATTATTTATTGTATTTTTTCACTAAATTTTTTAAAAACAACAATGTTATTGATTTCATATTCGAGAACCATGTCAAAAACTCATATAAAATAAAATGGAAAAGTTTAACACATAATTGATATTTTATTATTGTATATAAAAAAAATGGAGATTATAAACTCTGAAATGTGGAATGATGACTGAAATTATTAAACCATAATGGGAAAGGGTTGGTGTAAACTATTAAAAATTGATGAGCGATACTTTCAAAAATAAGTAATTCCTAGATTATATATTTATATAAAAGATTAATAAAAATGGTAATAAACATTAATAAAATTTTGAAATAAATAATTTATGATCCTTAACCTCTTGTACATGTGGGAAGATTGCATCAAATTAACTTTGAATATATGGTAAGGGATTTTCATCCAAATTTTATTTTTTAGACATGTTTCATATTTGGAACCGATTGAAATTTATATGGTATTTTAGATGTGAATTTGATATTTTTATGGATTATTAGATATTTTTTAGTTTTAATTCAATTTTTTCCAGGATTATTATTTCATTTTCAATTACCTTACTCATTACCAAAATAGTGAGTGCTTTTCTTATCTCAATTTCATTTCATTAAGTTATAATGTTTCATACAAACCTCTATTTTTATACATTGACTTAATTACACCCTATGATTGTGTTATGTTATATTTCTTATTTTTTCAGGTGATTTACATTTGTGTCACCTAAAATCATATTTAGATGTTTATTACTTTATTAACTTTAATGTATATTAGTGATTCTTAGTTAAAATTTTCATTCATTGACATATATTCTATATTCACCACATTATTTCAATATGTGGTGTATATATTAATGAACGATTTTTTTACAATATATTTCACATAATTAATTGGATTGATATGTCAGTTCCATGTTACATCTTTTGATTGATTTTGATTCCAAATTTACCAAAAGTTATGGGTTTTTTCCATTAACACATTGAAAATAATATATATTATGTTTGAATTATATTAGGTCTAATTTTGTGGAATTTATAAAAAAACTAATCTGTTTTTAGCATATTTTTCTACTTTTCAGGTCGTCATACCATTTTGACAACCTTTGGTTCTAAATGTATCTTTTTTATATCTTTTATTATTTTATATGCATCATTGTGATTAAGAAATAATGATACCTTCAGTATTCTATATCTGGGTGGAATACGATTATGTTTTGTGTAAATATTTATGAAAATAATTTCATTGTAGTTATATAGTTATTTGATGAAGCAGCTATTAATTATTTCATGTGGAAAATATACACATGTTTTGTTAATTATGAGACATGTTGTATAATCATGCCTGAGAACTACACTTTGAGCAAGAGGGCTATGGAGCCATAAGAATTCCACTCTATAACCAGAGGCTATTGAATATTTTCCAGGTCCTAAATCATAAATGAGGATACTAATAACATTAATTATATTTCTAAACAAATATTAACAATAATTTAATATCCATTGAAATCATTAGAAAAAAAATAAAAAACATATTGAAAAAAGAAATAAGATTATATATTAAGATACATAGTCATAAAAAACATAAACATGTCAACCATTAGTCTAATAAAATAGAAAAAATAATCAAGCTTAAATAGGGAAATTGGACCTACTTCCATACCCATGCCACAATTACTCCCTTGTATCAAAATACACATCAATAGTCTCTTTATTCATCCCATACATAACCAGTGCTCCAACTTGTAAAATTTCAATAAGGTCTATACCTTCATAATTGTTCCTATGACGGTTGTGAGAAGTAAATATTCTTAGGGTATCACCATGTTCCCCTATGAATGAAATAATATACATGTAATCAGATGAAAATAAACATATCACATGAGAATATTATACATCATGTGCTAACCCGACCATCATGACTCCATATGCATTAGGTTCACAAGTGAAAACTAGGTCACGACAATGCATGATTATACCTACTTTAATGTCATTATAAAATATAGTCATCACCTGATTCCATCTTATGCACAACCACCAAATAATTGAATACAGTGGGTAGACATCATCCAAGACCTCTAAAAACTACATGAAGGAACATGGTGTGAGCCTACATCCAAATATATTCCTACTACCTCATCAATCAAAGCCACATCTATCATCTATGTCAGACATCTTACCACAACACAAAACTATTAATCAAGGTGGTCCATTATAATGATAACATCCAATTTAAGTAATTTTACATTCTCTGGATCCAAGCATAATCAAGAAAATGTGATGCATCACGCACATGTGGACATGGTCTCACCCACAATAGTCTACCCAGTCTCATATCATTTATGGTGGGATGTAACCTTAGGATCATTTCCCGTAAAATGGTATAAATAATAACATAATAATTTTAAAAATATAATATCAATAATAAGGGATCCAAATTATATCATTTTATGATTATTTTCAATTTGTGATTTTAGTAATTACGTAAAACATTACGTAATAAATTTCAAATTCCAATATCCTGTCCATTTTCCCCATAAAAATTTCATTTTAAATATATAATGATTTTATTGAAGGAAACTCCCATAACATTATCAATAATATTATAGCAATTTCTATTCATCCATAAAATAGATTAAAAATAATTTAAAGCATGTGATGAGAAAACCTAACTAAATAAGAAAAATTGAATAACTAAACCGCATTACCTATTTTAGTCCTAAAAATCCAAATTAACCTTTATATTTATCATAATAATTCTTAATGCTCAAAAATATATTCACTTTTACATGAAAAAACATTTTTTCTCAATAGAAATCCCAATACATTTCAATTCTTATTATAAAGTAAAAATCCAAAATATAAGGGTTGTATTGAAAAAAATAATCTTCAATATAAAATTTCATAGAAAAAAAATATTTTCACCTTTTTGAAAGAGTTATAAACTATACATAAAAACATATTCTCATTTTCAAGGATTTTAAAATGATTTGATTTAATTTATTAACTATTTCAGGGATATCATATTTGTAACCTGGTAAATTCACATTAATTTACCCTTATAAGAAGCTGTATATGGGAATTACTAAACCAAATAATTCCCATATTTCATAGATGTAACCTTTCACTGGTAAACTCAATCGCATTACCCAATGCATTGCGAAGCTATACATAACTCACCCTTTTTCATAAGAATATTGATATCACTTTTCATTCAACTAAAATGTTCAATAACCATAATAAGAATAAAAAATATACCATTCACTTTAACCTAAAACCCCTTTTGAATTTTTATTCAAACCCAAAAGCAATAAATTTTTTTATCACATAGTGACAAGAAAAAGTTATTATTTCCTTAGAAAAACATTTTCAAGATTTAAATTCTCAAAATACTAAATTAAATAATCTATTTTAAAATATCTATTTAAAAATAAAAATTTAATATGAATGATTAATAATTACTATAATAATGGGAACATTCTATCAGACCATATATGTTAAAAGGCATCATTTTTTTATTTCAAAAAAATATCCCTAATATAAAATGTTAATATCTTTCTTTTTAAATTATTTTTAGAAAAAGTAAATAAATTTATTAAAACCAAACATTATCAACCATTCAATCCAAATTTATAATATTTTTGAAGAATTCCAATGAACCATGACATTAAAGTAATTGGGTTGGAATGAAAACTTTTAGAGATTATTTTTAAAATAATGTCCATTACCCCAAGTATTGAACAATATCATTCATATTCATACACACTGGATTAATTATAACACACGAAATATTTATAAAAAATAATATTCTTCTTGATATATTTATTGATAATCAACACTGATCTTTAAGCCAATTGATATTGACGATAAAGAAATTATTATTTATATGTCTCTATTGTAAGGTATCAGTTAAATTTCCATGATTATATTTTAATAAAAACAATACTAATATTTATAGATAATTTTTGAAAAAAATTATATCATTTTTTAATTCATAATATCAATATAATATTTCAGTGAATTTTTTATAATTTAATGGAAATATATATTTTGTTGTGAATAAGGAAAAACACTAATATTCGTAAAAGTCACATTTCTTATAATTAAATCTCATAATTTGAGAGTAAAATTATTTTTTACATTAATATGATACAATAATTACTAATTTAAAAAAATATATTCGAATTATTTTTATATGAGAAATTATTATACTTTATTTTTGTATATGATCATTTTTAAGCTTAAAAAATTATTGTTCTAAAAAAAATTTGAAATTATTTTTTACAAATATATTTTAGTGGATTTATTCAATTAAATTATATGAAATATTTAGAAAATTTTTCCTTATTTTAAGAAATGAAGATAAATTTTAGTAAATAGAAACTTTTTATTTTTATACAATATGAATATTAAGCATGGTAACTATTTTTCCACTTAGAAAGGGTAAAAAACTTAAACAAGTTTAATGCTATGGAATAAGGCATTAAAATCTCTATAAATCATAAATTTATCCTATTTTACATGTATGTTTTTAAAATAAATTCTACATATGAAATGATTTCAATTTTTATGAATTTACATTGATCATAAAATTTATATTGTTTTTAGGAATAAATTAATACAAAATGTCTCAATATTGATTTTAATATATATTCCACGGTTTTATAAGTATAAAAAGATGTCATGAATGAATATAAAAAGTTATTATGAACATATCAAAATTATAGTTGTTATGTTAATTTATTTTCATTTTTTGATAATGTATTTACCTTAAATGATCACCTAACACATATATAATGCTAGTGAAAACAAAAAAAATATGGGTAAAATATTTAAAAAAATATAATTAATATATTTTGGATTCATATTGGTATTAAAATAATTAAATTGGTAATTATAAATTATTATCGAGGGTAAATATTATGAAATATTAATTTTATTTCTTTTGTGATGTCTCTCATGTCAAATGAAGTGAATAGTTGAAAAAAATATCGATATTTTATGATAAATAATATTTTATTAAAAAATTTAAAAATTAAAAAAGTAAAGATGAGAAGTGGAACAATAAATTGGATAAAATTTAATTAGTGGACCATTTATTATCTGATTTTTAATTTTTAAGTATTTTTATTACACTGAAAATATAAAACATGTTTGACTATAGATATGGTAAAATATAGTTAATGAAGGAGAGAAATAAAAATATAAGGTTTATATTTTCAAAAAATCTATATAAATTTAATTTCATAGTGGAATTATATCCACAAAAGCTTTTAATTTGTATACATAGTAATTTTTAAACATTATATTCAATATTTAAATTAATATAATATAATTATCTTTCATTATTCAATGCGTGTCTTATCCTCACATTCAGAAGGGAACATTCTCCCCACCCTTTTTCACAAATTTTGAAACTTATAGATCAAAAAATAACTCCATGAATACATTTATATATTCCATACCATATTAATTAATTCCCTAGTAATCTCTTATGATACATATTTTTAGGGTTACGTTGGAAACCATGGGAGGTCTCTCATAGTAGAGGTATAAATCATAATTGATATCATCTAGTTCTATTCCTCATACAATAATATATAAACAATTTTTTCCCATAATTACATGATAAATAAGTCATAATAAATATAATAGGATGTTATTATGATGATTTTACAACTAATTTCCACCAACATTCCATAAAATTTTAAATTAAAGTATCATCGCTATGTAAATGTGGACTAACACCTCCATGAAGTGATGCGATTAATTTTTCATAAAAAAATTCACATGGATGTATATAATAATGGATTTATATAATATAAATTATATTAATGATATAATTATAATTATATAATGATAAAATACTCTTTATTTTTTATTTCTTATTTTCATTATATAATGTAAACAATGATCATGTGTATAAACAATCTTCCTTCTCCATGAATGGTGTAATTAATATTTCTATATATTCCATATATGGGTGGATACAAATATATATATGAAAAATATATATAATATATATTACATGATTAAAATTATAAATTTGATTGAATGATAATCAATTTTCAGGGACCAGAACTACCAAAATGAATCATTCATGAAAAATGAAATAGTTAACACCGAGAAATGATAATTTTAATAAGAAAATATTAAATATGTAGTTGTTGAGATTTTATAAGATGATAATATTTGATATTATAATGATGTAAATGGATCAATTATAGAATCATAATCAATCTATATTAAATGAATAGAATGGTATAACAATTATGAATCAATTTAGACATAATATTTTGATTTCTCATCTCACTTTTGTTTGTGTGAAAAATATTCTATATTCTCCATTTAATTCATCCATGTTGTGTATTGACTACATTATTGATCAATTTTATCATGAGTAAAATTATATTAATTGTATTTCATGTTTCATTTAATTTTATTAACTTCATGGGTGTTATGATTCAATTGTTACAAAAGAATAAGTTTTTTATGTTACATTCTCACTTTTCAACAAGATTATTTATGAAAAAATTTAAAATGATGCGATTATATGATATATCTCTAAAAATCATGATTTTTAAATATTTTTATTTATATATATTATATGTTTTTATTTTATTATACTCTTAATATTTACTCAAAATCACGAGATAAATTTTTTATGGAAAAAAAAATTTATTTATATCTTTGGCTAAAAATAATTTTATTAAATATCTATATCTTATTTATAATTATTAAAGTAATTTTTTTAATATAATCAAATTATTTATAAAATTTTATTTTTTATCTTTTTTAATTTTTTTAAATTTATTTGAATTTGATATTCTTGTCATTGTTATAATGAGGTAATTTTTACCAATGGTGTTAAAGGAATCCTTGATTTAACATATACCGCACGAATGAATTTTCCCAGAATCATGAATATTATTTACTTTGAAGGATAATTTACTTGTTTTCAATATTCATTTTAATGAAAATGTTTTTTCCAATATCATTAAAATTTTTAGGTTTTATATTTTTTATTTCAAAATGAAAAGTGTATTTTCATCATGAAATTTACGAGTGTGGTTTAATGGAATTTCCCTTTATTAAAAAAATTCGGTATTACTTTTTATTTAATATAGTTATGATCCTATTATAATTAATTTATTATATATCAATATATTTTATGAATATAGTGATTTCATATTAGTAAAATCCATATTTTTTATCCATAGTATAAGATATTATGAAATAATAAACTTCTTGATGATCTTATGGAATATATATGAATGGATAATGTAACTGGTTGGTCTATCATATTCATCCAATGCATTGGGAAATGTTTAAGTGTTTATGTGATCAATTGTAACTACGAGGTTATCATTATCCTTAAAAGGGTACAATAGAGGTTATCACTGCCCCAAAATAGTTACATGGGTGGTTATAAATATTCTAACATTTGATGGATGTCTTTATGGGTAGCCTTGACATAATATTTATATAATTATGACTATTACTCACCTTTATTACACTCCCGTATGTCATGTTATTTTTATTATTATGTGATGTTATAACTCATGATCTTTTATTCTTTTATGAATGAATTTTTATGAACTTTTAATGAATTATTTCATGAATATGTTTTATTAATTTTTGGGGATTATTATAAAATGTTATGGTCATACTCTATTACCCTTAGGGTCATTATATGTTTATAAAGTGTCATTAACAAGAATGTCACTTATTTACCCTTACTAGGAGTTTGAGCTCTCCATTTATCTTGTATGATTTTATATAGGATATGATGAAAGAGTTTTGGTATGATATGGATAAGATTTGTAAATTTTGTGATGAACTTAGTGAGAGATTAAGTAGTTCATTTATTTACTAGTTTTTATGCATCTATGTTTCCAAAGACACTTATCCCTTATGATTTTTTGGGATCATAGTTATATATAATAAATATTAAACAAATAATTTGTAATATTTACGTGTTTAATTTTTAGGTCATATTATATTGAATCATATATATTATTAGTTATTTTTGTAAGCAAGGATAAGAAAACATAACTGAGAACCCTTTAGAAAAAAGTAAAAATTATTGAATAAATGAAATTATTGTATAAAATAAGTGTAATTTTTTCTTGCAAATACATCATTTCCAAGATACTGTAAAGTGGAAGCAGCAATGGCAGGGATTTACCTCAGAGTGAAGACACTAAATGATGCGGATTGGATATTAAATCGATCATATCTAGAGTATGATGAGTCATCCTAATACAACACAACTATATACACATTCTAAAATGATATAAGTTGTGTATAGACGCAATTTATTTCTTATAAGACATTGATATATATATATATATATATAGAGCTTGGATGGAATGAAATTTTGAGTCCCAATTCTCTTGGAATAAATTTTATAAAAATATTAAATATATTTTATATTTCATGAACAAACAGTTTTAAAAAATCTGATAGATTTTAAATGGTTTGTGTTTTCAAATATATGAGACCATAGATAGGTATGGAACATGAATTTTACCCTAATTTCAATATAAAATTAGTCAATGTGGTACATTAGGACCCTCATTCATTGAAGTTATGTTTAATTGGATTAATTAATTATGAAATTAAGTCATTCATTAATTTTCTACCAAAATTAAATATTATAAAGACATTATTATGGAAATTTCTCTAGGATTAGCCTCATATTTTTTCAATCGCTGATGAGTTCTCTCTTCCACTTCCAATTAGAAAATCTCGAAAAATGATGATGGAACTCTGAATCGGATCAGATCTGGAAACTGTGAATGCAATGGATCCATCAAAATAATTGGAAAATGTATTCTTCATCAGAGATCAATCTGAAATCATGGTTGAACTTGTCAATTATTGTCATTATTCTAATTTGATTAAATGATTGTGCATATTCATCAATTTTTATGGATCTGTTCCAATTATAGCCTCTATATCTTCCCATGTACTAAAATATTTAATTAGTTTTTTGTATAACACTAGAATCCCCATTCCAAATTTTTTGCCAATAAAGCATAGCTAACGATATTAAACCCTTGATTTTTGAATGTTTCTTTATTTTTTCATCTCATTATTCACTAATTCTATCCTTGCTATCCTTGATTGACTTTTCTAAAAGGTACTAAGCTCAATCAGACCCCCAAATATTCATTGAATCAACAAAATGTGAACATAATGATGAGTGATGTATATATCTGGGATCATTTTTAGGTGAGGATGAATGATCTATAGATTAAAAATCAATAACTCGATGAACGAAGGTGCAGAGGCATGTAGAACATGTGGTGAAATCATCTTCAGTGATGAGAGGCCAATTTTTGATGAATTATAGCCCAGATTTCTGATTCATGGATAGCTCCACTCATCCTTGATGGATCTTTTGTGAATTCTATAATAATGTGATATGATTCAAATCAAAATATTAGAACATGTATTTCATTAAAAATCATGACTACACACCATGTTCGTAGAGGATCACACGGTTTGTATCCTTTCAGTAGCGGTGGTGAAGATTTTGAAAAACCGCCTGGATGGAACAATGATTACATCTCTAACATACCATGTACCATGATCCCATGTGTTTAAGACATGTCATAGATCACATGACTTGGTACATGATTGTGTACTATGGTACACTGCAACAGAAATCATAACAGAGCCCCTCGACTTAGTTTTATAAGACACCCCATGTAGTCCCCATAAATGGTATGTACTGCTACATGAGAATGAATCCATGTGTCATCTATGAAAACAACCAGGTTTTAAAGGGGCCACAAGTGTTGTGGGCCCCCCATACGCTATGTTCCTTTTAGATCTTTTTAGTGAACATCGAACAACATTATCCCGTATGTTTGAACTCATATTTTGACACACTAATAGCCTATCTTGAGTGTCTTTTCATGTATCATGAGATAGTTCCCTCGTATGTGGCTTAGAGGTAAAATGTTTAATGTTATATTAACAACAACTTATATTGTGGCTCTATATTATGACCACGATCAGGTGATATAATCAACGGTTTCATTCTGGGTGGAACCCTCTTGTGGGGTAGATCATTGGTCCCCGATGACCAAGAGTGGAACCCTATAGTAGGCAGGGAATGATTCGTCATCCTTATAAGTAGAACCCTCCAATGGGTTTGGGAATCAGACCTAGATGAACTAGAGTGGAACCATCCAGCCGGGTTGGGAATGGGTCCTCGACATTTGGAGTGGAACCCTCCCGCATGGTAGTGCATGGTTCCACGATGACCTAGATTTGAACCCTTTAGTAGGATAAGAAAAGGGTCCTAAAACATGTGAGTGGTAACCTTTTATTGTATCAGGGCATAGTTCCTCTACATAGAAGTTGTGGACCATTGACAATGAATCACAATATTGAGAAATGTCTTGATGTAGCATTGAACTCATGAGTAAGAGGGATGATTTTCCCACTAAAACATTTTTTTGACATGAAACCAATACTATACAAGAGAGATTGTGCTGTAAAAATAAGATAGTATCAAGGAGTGGTGAATGAGTTCCTCATATGTGTCTATTTAGGGTGACACATGAGATGATTGGAATATTTTGTTTACATTGGGAACAATTGGATACTCTCCATCCTATGATGATTTGTAAGATGAATATCCCTTAACTCGTCAATTTGAGCTTATTTTTTACTATGAATATATATATTTATATATATCATTATTTGGTATTCACTCCATGGATTTGGTTGTTGAACATTCAAGAAAAGTGAAGGCACTTATTTTATTTCATGTACTTTCCATGGTTAAATTGTCATCGTTGGATGAGTCTACTATCCTGTTATAGGTGGAGAGGACTCAATAGGTAGTCCATGTACTCACCATGTTTAGCCTCTTATTCTTGGAAAACCTTACATTCACTCTTTTTTGGGTTGATATGTACTATATCACTATACATTGTGTATCTATTGACTTCATATTACTTTGTATATCTTATTTATCCCCCTTAGATTTTGTGAGATTCAACATTGTCGGTATATACTCACCTCAACATGGGATTTTCACGCATGTATTGTGTCTTATGAAGAAAAAAAATGGGTTGATCAGGACCACATAAATGATTAGAGATATTGGGTTATTGGACCACACACGATGGTCATGGCTTGGGATTCATGGGTGGGGGTCTCGTTATGATGTTTAATATTTATTTTTGATAGTTTGGGATGTATTTCTATTTGGGAATGTATTTTTTCCCTTTTACATTCAGTTTACTCTATAGTAATTCCAAATTTTCTAGATGTTCAAGCATGTTGGATTTACATTATAGTAAGGTTGCATATTTTACTCATTCCTTCAATAATTTTTCATTTATTAGGATTTTTTTGTGTACAAGTATTTAAGAAAATACATCCCCTGGTATAGTTATTCCTTAACCTCTTTTCTCCATCCATGGCCTAAGAAGGCAGTCTTGGGGTAGTTGTGGCTGGAGCCCTATCTTGGGTCGTGCCATGACATATTGGAAATAGAGTAATTTCATTCATTGGGAAATATTTTTGATGTATCCCTTTGAATATGACTAGTTGTGTTTTAGGAAAAAATATTGAGGTTTCATGAGTGCATCTCCCAGGACAAGGAATCCAAATATAGTGTGGTGGATGACATATCCATTCACCAGAACATTGAATACATACTCATCGAATTGGCATGATGGGAAATTTGTTGCAGTAAGTAATGGTATATGCATCATATAATATTGAGATTTTCTCTATCCATATTGAGTTATATCACCACTATTATATATATATATATTATGATTTGATTGTGGTACAACTTGATAATTTTTAGGATGCCTCTACAACGCCAGCCGGACAGTATACAAGATCTGTTTCATGGCGATTACCCGATGAGCGGTGATGCCTAAATTTAATTTCTATTCCATGATATCCTTACTCTATGAGGGTAGGTAGCAGCGCCTTCCCCTATCAAGTAGTAGATTGTTCAAGCATAGTAGGTCATGGATGCATGCCGACTTAGCTTGATCTGTGAGTTCTAGTGTTAGTGACCGCTGGGGTACCATGGTGACCCAGATCCTAGAGAAAAAAGATGATTTCATAGATTAAGTTGAATGTATATTCAATATTTTTTGGACCCTAACATATCAAATGGTTGCGCCAGTATCTAGCCACTTCCATAGACCATATAGGCATTGGTATAGCCTCGTTACATTGATTCATGATGTGTTGACACTCTCATGTCCTAACATCCAGAAACTATTTTATGAGGATTACTACCACTCCATTTTACACTTATTATATATCCAATATATTCTATAGTTTTATAAGGGAGGGATGGTGGTGGTGGATTACTCATCGTTGTTCACAATCCTTACACGTTTCTCCCTTGAATTGATCTGTGATGGAAACTTCCATGCATGGATGTTTGAGCTGGGACTCCATAGAGATATATGAGGAAATTTAGATCCCTTGTGAAAATACACCTATGTCGGGATGATAAAGAATTTTCTAGGGATAGAGAGATTCCTATCAAAGGGACACCATATAACTGGAGCTGGCAGTGGGTGTCACATAGATGAGTCTTTGTAGTAGCTCCCAGATGTCAAGAACTAAGATACCAGCATATGAGATCCTTTCAAGATTATAATTAAATATGTGATGCAAGGAAACATAGAGTTACATAGAATCCCAGATAGGGGAGGTGCATTATTTTTTATTGGAGATGTCACATGGCATGATACTTCCTAACCATGCATCCAGATCAGCAATGTCAGATAGCGGATGGACCTCCATGATAGAACAAGCTCTATGATCAGCGATCTATCAGGGGTAGATAGGGTGGTCCCTTGGGAGGCGGCCATGGAATTAGGGTAGTAGGATATATGGGTGGTGGAAATGGTTATGATATTATTCCCACAACACCACCATGCAACTAACTTGAGGATCAGAGAGCTAGTTGTTATGGTCACAGAAAGCTGTTGGATTTGAATTTATATGATCTCACATCATACTAGATGATTTTATTAATGATATATGTGATTTATACTCTTGGTTATGTGTTGGTAGACACAACAAGATGTCATTATATTAACATAATAATCATAGTGAAATATTTAGATATCCTAGTTGAGGCACTAGCATAACAATCTCTTCTTAAGGTTCCTACAATGGACACATCATCTGTATCATTCATCTTCCAATAGTGTGGGGTCTCGTTTTGAGTAAATAGGTTCATCGAAGACCTTTTTGTCATCATGATGGAATCACACAACATGATGATTATCAGGGATTAGTTTTGAATGGTCCGAGAATAGATTGGTTTTCATTGTATAAAAGTAAAATACCGACGAATGAATGGGGAAACAGTATCCTTTAATAGATAGAGTTAGATATAATGGTAGGGAAAGTGAGTTTTATGAGCATGAGGCTAATTCACATCACCCATCAGATATCAAGTATAGCCATTTGAGCTCCATGCTCATCAAGCATTTAGATTACATCAGTTTTGGAGGATTATATAGACTTCTTACCAGAGCATGTTCCTGGACTTCCTCCAAGGTAGAAGAGGGAGTTATGTATCTAATTTCATCTTAGGACTGCTCCAATATCCATTATGGAATATCATATGGCGCCTATAGAGATCTAGGAGGTAATGTTTTTTGGAGGAACTTCATGAGAAAGGATTCATTTGACCCACTATTTCCCCCTTGAAATCTCCAATCATATTTGTAAAATAGGTGGATGGGATATTGTGACTTTGTGTGGATTATCTTTCCCTAAACTACGATATGATAAAGAATAATTACCCATTGTAAGGATTAACGAATTCTTTGATCAGTTTCATGGAACCTGATGGTACTCGAGGATCGATATGATGTCTGACTACCCCCATTTGAGGGTTCACAATAACCATATTTTAATGTTGCAGTTCTGATGTCGCTATAGTCACTGTGAGTTCTTAGTGACTCTCTTAGGTGTGATGAATTATCTAACCATGTTTATGGATTTGATGAATTAGGTTATCGAGCCATAAGTGTACCAGTTTTTCATTTTAATCATTGATGACATACTCATCTACTATTCAATAGATGTGGAGCACGTAGAGAACTTGAGGATGGTCCAATACATTATTCAAGAAAAAACATTAAGAAAAACTCTATAAGTAAAATTTTTGGATAAATGAGGTTCACCTTTCATGGAAGATAATTACATATCATAGTTTATCCATTGATTCATTGACAATCAAAGTAGTTCTTTATTGGGAGACACACAAGAATTTGTAAAATGGGTGGAGAATTCTTCTCATAGAGGGTTACTGTAAGAGGTTCAGGGATAATTTCTCCAAAACCATAGCCGCTTTGACCACCACAATGTTAAAAGGACAACCTGTTACCTATTCTGAGATGTTCCATAGGTTCTTTGAGTAGTCGAGGAATAAGGTGATGATTTATACTATGTTTAGACAACAAGAGGACAACATGGAGGTTGTAGTGTGTTGTGATGTCTCAAGACCTTGAATAGATTGAGTGTCGTTGGAGTGATAGGTAGTTTTGGAAAGCAGGTCAAGGGAGTTGAGACCCCAGTAGTAGGACTACTAAACCTGTGACCAAGAGTTGGTGGTGGTAATATTCTTACTGATTATGTGGATAGACTATCTTCAGGGAGAGAAATTTGTGGTTTACTAAAACCCCAAGAGTCTCAGGTACGTATTCACTCAGAGAGACCTGATTCTAAGACATCGACACTAGTTGGAGTTAAAATAGGACTAAAAATTTGAGATAGTATATACTCTAGGGAAGGTAAACGTTTTTTCAAATTCCCATAGCAGTAAGTCCCAATATTTCATAGTATAGGAAGATTCCGAGTAGCTTTCTTCTTTACAACTGACTGTGATAGAGTAAAAGGGTACATATTTTCTTTAATCGATGATATCAAATCCTTTACTTATCGAGTGTGTGAGAGAGTCACAACATAGAGACTTAGACTGCAAGGTAATAAATTATTAGATACCCACAGGTGATGAACCATATGGATATTTGGTCGGTGGAAATCACACAATCTTTTTTGAGTGTAGAACAATGGTTCCAGTCACGTAACAGGATGATGTGATGCATGAGTTCTACAATTCTACCATAGATGTACATCTCAGCATGGGGATGTTGTACATAGACCTTCATTAGTAGTTTTTGTGGTCCAAAATTAGATGTTGTGTAGCTTATTTCATCTCTTGGTGCCTCGCCTATCAGTATAAAATGGATGATCACCATGTTCTAGAAGGATCGTTGGAACCACTTGAGATCCCGAAATAGAATTACGACAATATATCCGTAGAATTCATCATAGGGCTTACACTCAATGAAGTGAAATGATGCAGTCTGTGTGATAGTTGACTGAATCATGAAGTCAGTGCAATTCCCTATTATCATGGATACGAGTTTGGTAAAGAGTTTGGGGGTAGCTGTTAGTATGGTAGATAATTCAACCTTACAGGGTGACCTTAAATATTGTCTCTGATTATAAATCATAGTTTACATCATGATTTTAGAGAGGCTTCTATGAGTAATTTGGGACCCAGTTGTGGATGTGTATTGTATTTCACCCCAGATTGATGGGTAGACCTAGTGCACTATCATGGTGCTAGAGGATTTACTGAGGGATTGTATGTTAGAATTTGACCACTGTTAGGAGGACCACATGCCCTTAGTATAGATTTCATATAGAAATATCTACCACTCTACCATCATTATAGTATATTTTTAGGGCCCAGACGGGAGACCCTACAATTCACCATTTTACTGAAAAAATATTATAATGTTATATATTATGGGAATAGAGATGCTGTAGGTGACAATGGAGAATGTCTTGGTCATCCATGAGGGTATGAGGATGGGCTAGAGTAGAAAGTAATAATATGAAGACAACCTTCATAGGGTTTTAGAGATTGACTAGAAGACCATGTTTTCTTGAGAGTCTCCCCATGATGAGGAATGTTGACATTTTTCTGGGTAAGAAATCTATCCTCAAGGTCCATCTGGAAGTTATATATCATGAATATGATTGGTGATATTGTATACATCTTCTCCCTACCCCCACAGTAGGAGCAGGTGCATGAGATCTTCAATGTGTAACAGCTGACAAAATACAAGGGTGACCCCATCAATGTTATCAACTAGGGTGAACAGATTATTGAGGATGGATCCACCTTTACGGAGTATCTGGTGGTGATCAAGGATAAGTAGAAGAATGACCTGTATGGGAGAAGCACTTATTTGGTTCTTCTGCAATGGAAACACTATATTTTTGAGAAGTGTTCTTAAAAGTTGGAGAGCCTTGTCCGACATCAATTATCAATTTTTTTCCATTTATTGTTTTTGGGGAAAAACATGAGAGAGGGAAAGATATAGAGCACATGTATTTACTTTATAAGTCTTGATATATATATATATATATATATCCAAATATAGGAGTTTAGATGGTGTACAATTCTAATGTCGGTGGGCCTGAATTTTTTTAAAAAAATTTAAATATAATTTGTATTGCGCATATGTAGATAAAAAATGAAAAATGATAGTGTTAAATGGTTGGTAGGATCAGAAACATGAGACCACATTAGGGTTTTGAATGTGGTGTTTACCCTAGGCATGACATAAAATGAGTCAACATATGACATTTGAACCCCTTGATCATTGGTGATGTGTTTAAGTTTATTTATTAATTATTTAATTATTAAATAAACTCTTTTTTTTGAAATAAATGATATATTTTAAATATATCATTATGGAATCCTATATAGGGTTAACCTCATAATACATCAATCACCGATGAGAGATCTCTTCTCCCATATGGTTAAACATCACGACGAATAATAACGAATCTCTGAATTAGTTAGGATAAAAAAAGTAAACAAAAATACTCTTTCCAAATCACTAACATTCAAATTATTCAATAATGATCAATCTGAAATCGAAGTTGGACACACCATTTTGTTCCTTTATTCCCACTTGATTAAATTATTGGGTAGATCTATCCTTTTTCTTGGATTTGTACCAATTATAATCTCTTCATGTGCCCATGAACTTAAATCTATAAAAAATACATTTTTTTAAATTTTGGAATCCATGTTATCAATCATCTTATAATAACATAAGGAAAATGATGTTTAAACATTTTTTTAGTGATTTGTCCCTCATTTCATCACATTATTTACTTCTTGGATCCCCATGGTCTCAGTTCTTCATTTTTGGTACATACCAAGCTCGATCGGACCCCCGTATTCCCAATGGATTGATGGAAAAGGAAATGATTGATTAAATATGTATAGACCTGGGATCATTGAAAGGAAAGTATGAAAAATATGACGATTAAACATCAAAAACTCGATGAACATAGGTTTAACGGTGTGTGGAAGGTGCAGAAAAACCCTTATCGGTGGTCGGAGGTATTTTTCTGCTGAAGGACAGCCAAGAATAGTGATTTATGGATAGATCCGCTCATCTTGAATGGATTTGAGGGGAGATATATTGCACCTTGGGTTTATTCAAGAAAAAATATCAGATCTGGGATTTATTTCAAAATCCCAACTACATGCTATGTTCGAATATGACTGCACAACATATTTTTCTTTCAGTGGTGGTGGATAGATTTTTTGAAATCCATAAGGATGGACCAATGTATAAATATCTAAAATTCCATGTACCACCATACCGTGTGAGTAGGTTTTGTGACTGATCCAACATCTTGGTACACGATTGTTTACCAAGTACATGAGGACTGTGAGCATAACATGGCCTCTATCTCTAGTTAGCTAGGACATGTCATGCACTCCACCCAGATGGTGTGTACTTTTACAAAGGCAGGAATCCCGGAGCAAGCTAGGGACACGACCAGGAAGTGAAGTTCGGTCAATCAACATGTGGGAACCCAGTCACACCATGTACCCATTAGTTAATTTTCATGAAACATTTAACGTTCGTATCTCCTTCATTCGAATTTAGATAGTGTCCCTCAATTAGTCTATCCTGAGTGTTTTATCACATAGCCCACAATGTTGTCTTCAGTTGTGGCTTAGATATTTATGTATAATGTTATGCGAACAACAAATTTTGAGGTGATGATCGATAATTTTCATGACCAGTGAGATAACTATAGGTTTCTTTCTCATTGATACCCTCTTACAGGGAATGGAATGGGTTTTCAATGACCTCGATATGAACCCTCCTGCCAAGCAGGGCATATATCTTCAACCATATAACTTGAACCCTATTGCGAGGCAGGACATGTGTCCTTATTGAACTATAGTGGAACCCTCTGGAGATATGGGCTTTATTCTTTGACATTTTGGGTGGAACCTCTATATAGGGTATGGAATTTTTCCTCAATATCCTACAATGGATCCCTCCATCCTAGCTGAGCATGGATCCTCACCCACTATAGTGGAACCCATCTATTCTACTAGGGAATGGGTCCTCTACCTAGATGTTCTGGCCCCTTGATTGTGCCATATACTGATTGCACATGGATTTATATAGCTTTAGACTCATGAGGATGGGTTATTCTCCCCCCCCCATGAGATGTGTTTTTTGATACATGACCCAATTCATGTAGGAATGTGTGTGCTTCCCAAAGGGCATAATATTAAGTTGTGGTGAAAGCATTCATCATACTTGTATTTTTAGGGATTACGTATGAGCTATCAATCATATTTGTATGAATTTTAGAATTATTGGATACTCATAATCCTAGGTGGATCTATGAGATAGATATCCCCTTACTCTCCAATTATTTCTTTTTTATATTGATCACATATATTTCCTTCATCTGTATTCACTCCTTGGATTTGGTTACAATCAATCCTTGAGATGTGAAGATGTGCAGGGTATACCAAATGATTTTTGTGTCTATATTCTCATGGTTGAATGTGTCTGCTCTCTTACTATCGGTGGAAAAAACTATATGTTTAGTTCATCTACTCACATTTTTATCCCTATACACTTGTATGAGATTACTTTTACACTTTATTGGGTTGATCTATGCTCTCCCATTTTACCATGTGTATCTAAATTCTTCATATTATTTTTGTATCTATTACTTTCCCCCTCATATTTTAGGGTGTTTCTATTGGGTATGTATATACTCACCTCTACATGGGATTTTTCTGCATGTGTCGTGTCTTATGTAGAAGAAATAAAGGTTCTTCGTGTCTATAGAAGATTTTAGGGATACTTGGTGGTTGAACAACAGACAGTAGTTGTAGCTTCGGACTCAAGAGAGGGGATCAATTCTAGGTGTTTTCATTTAATATTTTTTTAGGTTGAGAAATATTTCTGGTTAATCATCTGTTTTACCCCTTTTACCTTCCTTTTACCCTACCATAAGTTTGTACTTCCTAAAGGTTCATGCATTCTTGATTTACATTACAGTAGTGTTTCATATTATACATTTTCCCTATGATCTTATTCATTGATTTGGTAGTGTGTGAGAATATAAGTACTTAAGTAAAGGCCTACCAGAGCTTATTTATTCCTTCAGAACTTATTTCCACCCCTGGCCTATAGTGGTGGGCTGGTGGTAGATGTGGCTCATGTCCGATCTTGGTTCGAGTCATGACAATATTTTTAATTCACAATTTATATTTGAGCCACTATGATAGATTTTAATAAATTTTTACCACCGATTACCTAGGTTAAACCTAAGGTGTAATGGATTGAAAATAATTTTACATGATTTTGATTATTTATAAATGGTTATCATGATTACTGAATTTTAAATTTCATTATTATTACTATCACAATTCTTTTTTATTTTATTAAAAGGTTTAAACCTAGATGAATTTTGTTAATATAAAATGTAATTGAAAATACAGTTATTATTGTCATTACCAACCAAATGAACTGGGAGATGGAATGTGAAATCATGAGATTTTACCTTGGAAGCTATCTTGATATATGATTAGTAACCTAAACATATGAGAGATTACAAAGTAACCAAATAAGAGAAAAATGGAGATTGATGAATATTATAGAGGAAATAATATTTATCTTCCTACATGTTGGGATTTTTGGAAGAAATACCCGATGAAATTTCATAATAGAACGAGAAGATTATTTATGTGTGTAAAAGAAAGGGTAAAAACTAATTATTAAGGAAAATTATGATTTTAATAAGATAATTTAAGTACATCCCATGGTATAATTTATATTTCATTATAATATGTGATAGAAAACTTTTCATTATCCATGTGAATTAACTAATAGAAGGGATAACTCCTAGAAGAAGTAAGGGGATATTCTATTCCAAAAACAGAAGTGTAATGAATAAAGTGTTTATGTATTGGGATATAGATATTATTTTTTAGAAGTGTTTTATCAATGTTATTCTTGTTATAGAAATCATGTAATACATTACGATTTTTTAATAGTAGTTTTTATTTATATATTATCTAGAATATATTAAATGGAACTCATAACCAAGAGAACTAATTTAGTAGAAAGGTTATATTTTTATAAAAAAAATTATTGACCGATTGATAAACATTAAAATTTTACTAATGATGATATTGTATTTTTTTGTTAGGATAATTATATTGATAATAATGAAAATGTAAATTGGATAGTATGGGTGACTTTGAAATTGAGTAGTGATTTTATGAAAATGTTATGTATGGCGTTTATTAAATTTTTGTATTTATAAAATATAGTGGTTAGTTTGTGGTATTATTTGATGAATAAGTATTGAGTTAATTTTTAGAAGAATATATATTCTCATTAATGTTTCATGGTGATTTTTTATTAGGTTTTTTTAAGGGAATACATTTTAAATGTATTCACTTGTTTAGTATGATACATTATATTGAACTTTTTATTTTTTGAGGGTCAATATTATGTCAATTATGGAAAATTTTTAACATGTTTAATTAATTTTCCTATTTTTCAAATAATGGATAATAATACATTATGGTTTTTTTGAATTTATATATTAGTGGAATAGAATAATATGATATTGTTTATTAATATTGAAATATTTTTTATTAATATATCAAGTGAATGTTTTTTCATTTTTGATAAATCATTTGGTACAACCCATTTTTTTCAATTACTGAATAATAAAAACATTGAAAAATGTTCATCCAATTAATGATATTATAATCTCTTATGATTAAATTTTTTTATTTGTAAATGGATAATTAATATTGGTCATTCATCATTGGAATACGGAAGTAGAAGTGGTGGAATCTAATTAAAACATGAATCCAAAGAATGAAATCATGTTTATGGATTTGATGAAATAATGATATTATATTTTTGGATATTACATTGGAAAGTAAAACCTCAACTCAATAAAAAAGGATAATAAAGGTGAAACTAATTTTATTTATATAGTTATTTATGAAGAATTTATGGTCAATTTCACTGTGAACTAATTTATAGTGTTATAGTCATTAACATTCACATGACTATGTGCTCTATTACTCTCTATTAATCATTAGAAAATGATTTTTTCAACCATATCAATTTTTTCACTTATCACTAATGTTCTCTTTTCTTGGGAAACACATTACACATTATTTATGGTAACATTTAATTGTTACACTTCAAAATTTCAATGGCTATTTTATTATCCTACTAAAAGATATTGGTTTTCAATAAAGGTGTTTAACAATATAGAAGCATAGTTCACCAAGAAAAAAATTATAAGGATTACATTTATTAAATTTCGTGGAGGTGGGGAATTTTAAACCATTTAGTTTTTGTTTAATGTAATACTATGCTTGATATTTTTCTTAAAAAACAACATAGATATTTTAGAAAATTGTAATAAACTATAAAAACATTATTATTTAAATGTGACTATCATAAACTAGTCATTTAGATTTATGGAATTAATAGTATTAACTACATTATGATAAAAATTTATAAATGTTTTTTGTAGTTTAAATTTACTTATTATATCATAATACATATGTATTATATTTTTATTAATGACATTTTATGCTTCAAAAATAGGTTTTCTTCCAAAATCATTTCTATTATATTTTATGTTAACATTTAATCAATTTATTCCATATTAATAAATTTATTTTGTGAAATTATTTTAATAATTTTTTAAAAATATGAAAATATTATCCTAGAGTGAAGTTTTGGGATTTTTTTTGAAATTAATACTTTTTATATGAATTTTACAAATACACATTTCTATAAAAATATCAATCCAATTAATTAAATCAAATAATTTGAATGTAATATTATTTTTTGAATGTTATATTAATGTAGTATATGTCTATATTAATTAAAAATAATATAACTTATTTTTTTGGAGTCATATTTATACTTGAATTCGATATAAGATCATTATTATTATTAAGAAAAAAAATTAAAAAACTTTTTTCATTACGTTTCATATATTTATATTCACGTTTATTTATACTAATATATTAGTTGTATTAATAAAAATGGATTATATAATTTGAATAAAAAGGTTCAAATTTGGTAAATATTTCCCATTTATTGTTTGTCATTATGAATAGTTGTAATGGTAGAGAGTTGTCTTCTTAGTAAGGGTAAAACAAGTAAAACATGGTTAAAACTAAAGATATGTCATTAATATCTCTGAAAAAATTATTATTTTACTACTTTAATAGTTTTCTAAAAAATATATCATGTAAATGAAAATATAGAAATTTATTTCCACTTTATTTTGAATATAATATTTACATTATTGTATAGAATATATATTTAGAAAATGTCACTTTCATGATTTTCATTTCTATTATAAGTTCTCATATGGATAAAAAGAGTTTATAAATTAATATATAAGATTATTTCCAACATAAATAATTAATTTTTTGTTATATTAATTAATTTTTAATTATTAGTGTTGGTATATTTAAATTAAATTTCAATGCAATATAAATACAATGATTCCACCATTAAGTAAACAATAAGGGTAATTAACATTAAAAACAATAATATTAATTTATTTCAAATTAATTTTGGTGTTACAAAAATTTAATGGGTGATAATAATTTAAAAAATATTTTAAATGATTTTAAATGTTAATTGAATTGATTTATTAATTTCTTTGAATTCATGTTAAATGAATTTTAAAAAAATGTTTTCAATGATATTTTATGTGTAATAAAATTTTATTATATGAATTAGAAATTATTTTTATTAAAATTATAATTCAGAGGAGTAATTGTAGAAATTTTCATCAATGTAGAAAAGTTACCACCTTTCACCTTATAATTTAAATATACACCCTTATATGCTAATTTTTTTACCTCATATATTTTTAAAACGAGTTAATATAGTGGTTAAAAAAATATACTAATTAAAAAGACACTGAAAAAATTATAAAAATTATTATTAGATGATATTTCTACCTTAACCTATTATTATTTAATCCCTTTGTTATTTTAAAGCATTATTCTTTATAATGAAATTAATTGTACTTAATTATTTTATTTTATTCCATTTGTTTCCACTCCTCACATATGAAAGGGCACCTCCTCCTATCCCCTATTAATAATGTTTGTGCCTTATATATATACCATGATATACCATAATTATTTTCAAGAATCATTCAATATATAGTATATTCCATGGAATTATACAATGAAAATTATTGAAGGCATAATGTATAATCCCATGGTGGTCTCTAGAAGAAGATGTTTAAATAATTATAGAGATCATTAAATTTTATTTCTTCTTATAGATTATAAAAACATGTTGAATCCCTCATAATATTATACACAAATACCATCAATCAAATTAAATTTTATTATTATGATGGCGTAGTTTTCTCTAACCACTAATTCCTCAAATGAGAAATGAATGTATTACTCCTGCATATGTGTGGACTACAACCTCCACATAGAGATATTATTTATTTTCCATAATTAAATATCATGATATATTAAAATGATGTATTTAATGAATTAATATTGAATATATGATATAATTATTAATTTTTAATTATAAAATATTATTTATTTGTTTTCTTTTTTAGAAAATGAATACATTATTCATGTGCATGCACTAGTGGCTACTAAGTCAAGGAGAAATTTAATTCATTTTCATGTCTCTAATTTTTATTAAGGGTTATAAATATGAATATTATTAATTTATATGATAAAAATTAAATTATTAAAATTTTAGATTTTATGGAACAATGATCTGTGTTTAAGGAAAAAATTTCTAAAATTAAAAATTCTTGAAAAACCAAATAATTTCTACCCACAAACACTTTTTTTAAAAAATATTAATTGATATATATATGTGTGTGAATGTTATAATATTATGATATATAAGATATTATAACAATTTAAATGGTTTATTATATAAATAAATTAAATATATATGTTTTTTTTTATAGTTTAGATCACATTCAAATAAATTTAGACATAAGTTAAGGTGTCGCATCCCACTTTTTCTTATGTGAGAATTATTACATATTCACTAGTTGTTTCTTAATGAAGTGAATATTCATATCAATTTATATTTTATGTCAAGAATCTATTTTAAAGGTATTTAATGTTACATTTAAGGTTATTTAATTTATGGAATTTTGATTCAAACATTTCCAAATCGATAAGGTATTTTTATTACAATCTCACTTTATATAGAGATTATTGATTCTTAAATATTCAATTATTAAATCATTTTATCAATATATGAAATTTTATTTTTCATCTACTATGATTTTTTAAATATTTTAAATTATTTACATTACTTTTCCTCTATTAATGGACATAAGATTTTGAAATAAATTTTTGAGGAAAACATAATCTATTTCTCACTCCATCTAGGAATCATTTACTAACTTGTCCATATTTTCAAAAAATTGTTTCCATGAATGTTATTAATATTTTAAAATTATTGATTATTTTAAAATTTACGTATGTTTTACTTAATAAAAAATATTTGAAAATGAATATTCATGTTATTTTCAAAATGAGGAACTAATTACAAATGGTGTAAATAAAATAATTATTTTCATATATTCTATATAAATATATTTTCATAAAGTTAGAAATAAAATCTTCATCGAATGGTAACATATTATTATCCATTTTTTATTTTATATGAAATATTTTCCTAATATTTTGGAAATTTTTATATTTTAAATTAGTGATCTCAAAATGACAATGTTATTGTCCTCCAAAAATAAACAATACATTCTTTTTCAGATTGTTTATAATGATGAGGATGATATATTGATGAATCATTTTTTCTTTTCCATGAGGTAAGCTATGGTGAAATGAAAATTGTCTTGATAAACTTATGACAAACTTATAGATGGATTATGTGAGAGGTGGGAGTATTATTGTCCCCATATTAATTGGGAAATGAGTGATGTTTTATGACAATAATGGGTACATGAGATGTTATCTGATTCACATTAGGGGAAAATGGTAGGGGGCAGGGGGAGTTATCCAAAGTCTAATGCTGGTACAGAGGTAGTTATCCATAGCCTAACATGAAATGAATGCCTTTGATTTATCCTATATATAATATTTCTATGATTATGATTTTGATACAAATTTATGGCGCTCTGTTACAGCATGTTCTTATAATGAGGATATGATCTCATGGGTCTTGATCATTGAATATTTATAATCTATTCATTATAAAGTGTATAAGACGTAAGAAATAATTATGATCAATGAATTATTATATAATATTTTCAAATATTAAGATCATTTTATCGTACAATTATGCTCATGATATGTTTATATATGATCATTGACTGATATCTCTCTTTTTAAACATTATTTAGAGTTAATGATCACCCTTTTTTTAAAATTTTAATTTATCTAGAATTAAAATTACATTATTACTTTCATATTGATTAATTTTTTCTATATATATGACCAATAATGAGTGTAGGTAATGAAAAATGAATCACATTTCCATAAAAAGCATATATGAACAAAAGATGTTATCAATTTTCAATGGAATGAAGGTGTAAAAATGAAAGTAATATATTAACTTTAGATAATTATATATTTCTACATAAATATAATATATTCAAGAATTCCAAAATTATCTCTGTATGTGTGAGATAGTTTTGGAAAATGAAACATGTCTATTTGTGGAGGTGGTCTTCCACACGTACAGACGAGTGATATTTTTATTTCTTAAAAGATGGAAATGATATAGAAGAGATTTGTTCCATCAACATAAAAACATTTGAATATAAATGTGATACTAATTTCATTTTTTTATCATTTTTAGAAGAAATTTTAAGGTGTTCTAAGAATAAATAAACATGAAATATTTCGGTTAGCACATAAACCTCGTCCTTGAATATCTCCCTTTAGGTTACAACTTAATACTTACAGGGTTGGAATTTTGGGAAAACAGGTAAAAATAAGACATGGTAAGAGATTTTGGTAAATTATTATTTCTAGACTTTTGCAGTATAATATTCAGATGTTTTGTGAGTAAGAGATGAGAGTGGTTCCCTTTTATATATAGGGAGTGACACACTTCTAGTGATTTAATGGTTTAAAATAAGATAATATATTATTCGTGTAAAAAGGAAAACATAAACAACTCAAATTTAATGAAAAGGTGATAATGGTTGAAATAATATATTCCAAAAATAACTAAGATAATATTTTATGAACTTATAACATAGTTCTAATGATAATTAACTCATTTTTTCCTTCTTACTGATGAGACAACATTATCAACGAGGTAACTATTCATAAATAATAAAAAGAAAATTATCGTTACTAATTAATTTTTTCCTAATAATTCCAAATATGAAACAAAAATTCAATTCATGGATGTGGTATAAATTACATTTACTCTATGACTAAAAACATAATTAAGAATAGTTTTTCTGGAATAAAAAATTTATTCATCCAAATGAAGTTATTCAAATATAAAATAAAATATTTATTACTATAGAATTATTCCATTAATATTAGTTAAAATTGAAATAATTTAACATTAAAATAAATCCAAATAGAATATTATTTTTAAAAATATTTTATACTAAATGATATCATTTAATAGAAATTGGTATTTTTCATTATTCAAACAAAATTAATTCTCTACTAAAAAACATAAAAATTTAATGAATGATAATTTTGATATGCATAATCAAAAAATAAAAATTCCATTCTATCACTTTAAAACCATTAGAAAATTAATTTTATTTTTAAATTAAAACCCTATATTTCAATGAAAATATTTATATTATAATAAAACAATTTCATTTCTACTAAAATATAATATAAAATTATCATATGATATATAAAAACAAAATATATTTTTAAATATTATTATGGAATGAATATGATTCAAAATTATCATTGTTGTGGTTTTTATAAAAAATAGCTTGGGGAGATAATTTATTCCATAACATATGATTTCATTGATATTGAATATTCATTTACTTTTCCTAATAAGAAAAATTATCCTCTAAATATACCACATTAGGGCTCAAAACATGAGATACATCAGGTTTTTACTTACCTATAAATGAAACATGAAACAATTCAAGTACATGGGATAAAAAAATGAAAATCACCCCTCAATGTAATAAATATTACATTATCCATATTTCATAGGGTCTATTGAATCTTGAAAAAACTATCTCTTTTTCCAAAATTAATTACACATTTTTAATATGATATTTTAAGAAATACATGGCCACCTACAAATAAATAAAGGTCTCTCATTCAGTTATATATATTAATCATTTTCTTGACCTATGATACACTCATATGGTAAAAAATCATATTTCTATTCTCAAATATCTCTTCTAAGAATTCATGTATGAAAATTTTTGAGTAACTAATATAGTCTAATCCTATTGGATTCCAACACCATTTATCATATATTTCCTCAAAAGGTTTCATTGGTATAATTAAAATAAAATTTTAATTGTATGAATGATCAACTCAATACTAATACAAATCCAAAATTAATAGATAATCTATAATAATAAATCTTGATTTATATACTCTAATGCGTTTATTTTAAAATTCGATTATCTATCACATTAAGGATGAATATTTTACTAAAATTTAATGTATTAACCATCAAATTATGATGTCATTTACAAAAAAGTTTTTGGGACTAGGAATCATAATTAGATAAAATCTATTAGGGAACTCAGTGTAACATGACTATATTCTCAATATAAAATCCCAAAACCTGAAATGAAAAAATATGGTCGCATTATTACCCCTTGAATTGCATTATTACATCAATATTTGTTTTGTTAAACCACCGTGAAGTGCAAATATATGTTATCCCATTTCCATTATAAAACCAAAAAGGTATAATAACCCCCTCAGGTATTTTTTGTTTCGATTCAACATACTAGAAATTAAAACATTTGAAATTATTATCAGTTCTATCCTTTTTCAAACTTTCCCACCAAAAATATTCCGACGATATATATACGTCACAATTATAACTGGATTAATAAAAACATAAAGATGAATGAGAAAAAAAAAACAATTCTATCTTCAAATAGGAATCAATCAGAACACATAATCTATTTCTTGACAAGACAATACCTAATTTTTTTATAATAATTTCAGAAAATTTACCTTGTATAACCAATTCTACCTATTGATTCAAACCATGATCTTTTATATAAGCCATAATAAATCGTTATAATAAGTATGATTGTATTCTTACCCAATTAAAAAGGTAATGAGTTTATATATATACAATTTAATGCCTAAAATTTGATAAATAATTATCAAAAGGATTATATTCCTGACATAATATATTTAATAAGACATTATATCTACAACCCTATACATATTATACATTTTTTTCATTACCCCGATGTTAGTGAATTGTGAAATTACAAACTGTAATCTATTCTATCCATCATTACCACATAATATTCAGCTCTTTTGAGTGAATATATACTTTAAAATATTTTCATTTGAATAAAATTCACATTTTCACACATGTAGATAAAATCTCTAGATCATTAAATAAAAACAACAAAAACTTCTTCATGGTTATGTGTTGCAAAATTTTTCTCATGGGGTTTAATTAAAAAGTTGCATATGCGACAACCCATTAATTCTACACCGAGAATAAAAGTCCCTTTGATGATGAATCCTTTTGAATAAAAAACTCAATATATCATCTTAACAATCCTAACATTGGGATATTAGTTAATCTTATTTTTATTTCATGGAAACATTAACCACATTCCTGGTTTCATATGAATTTTACTTCTTTTGAGTTAAATTTTTCCATAGGATAGGTATCCAAGTATAGTTTTTATCAAACTATTAGTAGTAACCAACTGGGCGATGAAAATATCAAATCGTAGTGACATTTTTTTCCTTTATTAACTCTTAGTTAAATTTTGTCTTTATAGGATCAATAGTGGTTATATATTTAGAAACAACCAACCCAAGGAATGAAATATGATGTAACAAAAATATACATACTCTGAATTTTCCAAAAAATATCTTACCGATTAAAATATATAGAATAATCCATTTATTTTTCTCATGATCATAAAAAATCATTAAATTTAATAGGATATTAATGATAAAAATTCCCAATATGTTTTCAAAATACACCTATAATACTATTTTTATTAGATCCAAAAAAAACATATGGTGATTTAGTTAACCGTAATGGAATAACCAAAAAATCATAATGGTTATACCATGTTTGAAATTTCATGGTTAGAAGATTCTATTCCTTTTCATTTAAATAATGTTACATAACAGCCGAAGGATTTAAAAATAAATTGAAATGAATAAAACACTCGACTTATAAATAATGAAGCTTTTTTAAGGAGTTATTTATAATATATAAATTAAACATAATTTTTCTACTTATATGTTTGGAATTTCAAAAAAAGGACATCTACTATTGTGATCAGTAAGTTATTTAATGTCTCTTAGAACCTATTTGTTTTTTGGGGAATAGTAATACACCCTTATTAATAGTAATATGAATCTTATGAATATTAAATCATCTTATTATTTTATTTTCTTACAGTTATAAGATAATGATATGTTTAATAATTTTTCAAGGTGATATAAAATCAATTATAGTTTAAAAATTATTATTATTTAATATAAAAAATGTTTTTTAGAAATTAAAATAACCATATATTGGAAATAATTTTAAAAAAATTTGAGTTAATTTTTTAATTCTACATGTTGTAAAATGATTAGGGTTAATTTTTGGGATTTTTATGAAAGCCTTGAATTTTAGTGAATAGTGAAATTCAATAATTATGAAATATGATAAATAAATGAATTTATTCATCATGCTTGAGTCATGGATGATGTAAATGGCCATTGGATCGAAATTAGATGCAATTATTACTATGTGGAGTCACATTATTCATGACTATTCATATTCTTCAAAAATAATATTAATATAATTATTTAAATAATGTAAAACCCTATCTCTCCCCCACTTTAAATACCACCCTCACCCACTCTCCATATGACACCACTAAATCCTTGATCCTAATATATGTTCTACTAAATACTTTTCCCAAGCCCCTACACCATTTGAAAGTAATTTAAGTCTCACTAAAAGACCAAAAACGAAAGGGTTTAAGGAGTATCTCAAGGAGAATAGATCAAGAGGTAATAATTCTCATTCATTTTATTATGTTTTCTTTTTTATTTACTTTACATTTATTATAATCACTTATAATAACATTATCCAAGAGACAAAAAATAAAAATTATTATATTTATTCTATAATTTTATCATTTTTATTGAATAATTCATCATCATTCTTCCTCCCATATTTCTTTTATTCTTAAAAATAAAAACATCGTATGTGATATGCCGATTTACCAAAATTGTGGATGATGTGTTTTTAATTTCTATCACTTCCTTAACGAATTGTTATAAATAAAATTTAATGGTTGAAACAGAATTTAATGTGTAGGATATATCCTCTTTCATGTTATAGAGTTGACTTGTATATATATTATTATGTTATAAAATGAAACAAGCTTGTGATTATCATATAACCGCTAAAATGAACTAAATAGATATCAATAAATATTAATCCCATGATTCATCCTCATTAAATATTACCAAAATAATTAATGTAATTACTAAATATTATGGATAAAAATGAATACCTTTTAATTCCACCTCTAGAGTTTCATTTCCATATGCCATATAAAAAAAATACAAAATCGGCAATGAAAATCATGTAAAGAACGAACCCAGAACAATGGATGAAACAAAATATTAATAATTAATTTGGGAAATGATATTATGAAATAATAATTTAAGGTGTTAAAAAAATTAATATGTTTTTTAAGATATTATTAACAGTCTTTTAACCATTTTACAGTCAGTTTAAAAAGATTTGAAGGATGAAAATCCCATGGTAAGGGAAATCATAACCCAATTTACATTTTTTGGGTTAACCTTCTTCGTCAATATTTATGTGGTATTAAAATTGTTTTGGGTTAATAGTTTTTGTTATATTATTTTGAATTATGTGTCTTGAAGTGTATATAAAAGTTACATCTATCTATTACATATCACTTCAATTATATGATAGTTTAAGGTGATTTTCTTCTCAATATCCTCTTAAAATTTTGTTTTGGAAAATTCAAAACCAATGTTTTTATAATTTTTTTCATGTTTTTTGATTAAGTTATGGTCTTGGATATTTTTTATGATTACGGGTGGGAACTGTATCTACCTCTAAATAATTCATTATGTTTACGTTAGTGGTCGGTCGTATGGTTACTCCAAGTTTAATTGTGATAGTTACACAACAAGGTAGCCATCTGAGTTACATTGTAACCTAGTCGTCAGGGTTAAAAATTATAAGGTAGATAACAGGGTTAAAATATCATGTAATTACTTCCTGAAGATACCTTTATAGTTGTATTTATGTTTTTTATGTTTTCTGTATATCTATCAGAAATATCAGGTTTCATAGAGTAAGCTTATATGGGGGAGAAGTATACCTTTTTATAATTATTTCATACATTTACAAGTATTCATGTACTAATGTTTTATATTGTTATTTTTATACACCATTATGCTATTTTTTGTTATCATAACATGTGTTTAAATTATTTTTAGAGGTTATAATTATTTTTAGGAAAAACGTGTATGCCATGTTATATATTATGATGATTTTTCAATGAAAAAGGTTTTATATGAAATGTTCTATATTTTGAAAGAAATTGATATTGTTTTTGTGGTATTCGCTCTGTATAAATATGGATTTTTTGTTTGTATTATATTCCAATTTTCTAAAACCCTAAACATGAAAATATTCTAAATGTGATGTAACTTTATTTCATGAATAATAATCATGATTATGAAATGTTACAAGGTCGGGTCGTTATAGTCGGTATTAGAGGATGGTTAAGATAATGTTAGTTTATAGTATGATGTTATAATAATAAAATAAATTATATCTAAACTATTTTTAATTTGGATTTTTATAGAATTTAATTATTACAATGTTTATTCAACTAAGATTTGTATGTTGATAATGGTTTTCAATAGAAGTTACATGGAATCTGATGTGGAATGGCATTGACAGAAGGATATCCTTCAAAATCTGCTACAAGGAATGGTAGAGATTGGAACCGAGATTTTTGTGACAGTAATTTCTTAGATGAAATAGATAATAAATGTATTTGATATCTATTCAAGGAAACAACTAGATTTACCACAAAAGACCCTAATGATAGTGGACCATTTTATGAGGAAACACCATCCTCCTTTTAGTGTATCTTCTTACATTGTAGCAATAGAATGATTGATTAAGGACCTCGAAAAGAAATTTGATGTTATTAGATGTTTATAAAATAAGTAGGCAAGTGTTTACATTTACCGTTTGGAAGATAAATCTGATCATTAGTGGTCAATGGTCAAGAATATATGGGATAAAGAGGATGTTAAAGACTTATAGTGGGATGAATTAATGAGTATTTTCTTTGAAAAATATTTTCCAAAGGTTGTATGACATAGGATGGAGAATTAATTTCCAAAATTGAGGAAAAATGAGGATGATTTAGTGGTTGTGTGTGAGGAAAAAGTTACCATACTGGAAAGGTATGATCAAAATATTATTCGGGTTCTTGATAGAAAAAACATTTTTACTCATGATAGATGCCATGATTTGAAAGGGAATTGGACTACTGAGTGATAAACAGTTATGAGAAACTTGTAAGATATTCTAGGAGGGTCAAAATATAGTTTCATGATGATAACATGTACTTTTAGAACAAATAGAAGAGGTGGTGCATATAGAAATTTAGGGGTAGGAATCAATCAATTAGATCTTATAGTACGAATGTTCAGTTTATAGATTGTGAATAGGGTAGTAAAGAGAAACCTCGGGAATGACTTACAAAAACTGGGAAGTGTTTTTGATACAATAATTTTGGACATATGGTTAGAGATTAAAATGAAAATGACCATGATACTAATCCTGATATGAAAACTTTGAGGTGTTTTAAATTTGGAGAGAAGGTTCATTAGGAAAATGTCTTCCTAAAGACAGATACAAATGATGGGAAGCATCTATAATATATGTAGAAAGGTGTGGTGAGATCTTTTACGACTACATCAGTAGATGTCGGGCCATCTAATGAATTGGTACCAGGTACTTTGGTTATTTTCTTGGTTTTTACTAAAGTTTTTTTAATACGAGGTGAACACATTTCTGTATTTCTTTTATATGTAATAGTAAATTGGAATTATCACCTCAACAAATGGGACCAAAATTTATTGTTAAACCAATAAATGAAATTGTTACAATAATAAAATAATTTTATGAATCGTTATATTGTAATATGTAGAAATAAATTACCTGCAAACCTTGTTGATTTTCCTTTAGTAGAGTTTAATTTCATTCTAGGTATGGATTGGATTTCTCTTTATCATTATAAGATTAATTGTGGAGTTAAATAATATTTTTTTTAAAAAGTATTAGATTTTAGACAAGAATCAACCTATACAATTGATATCATTCTATGAATCTATGAAACTATTGAAATATTTAAATGAAAGTTGTCTTGAATTTATTGTTCAAAAGAAGGGAACTATTCAGATTAATGTTATTCCAGTAGAAAATGAATATCATGTTGTTTTTTCTGATGAGTTACCAGGTGTTATACCTAATTGGGATGTGGAATTCATAGTTGACGTAGTTCCCTATCCTAAGAAAATTTCAAATCCCTCTAATTGAATGGATGAAATTTAACATCATGAAATGAAAAATCAGTTGCAGGAGCTTCTTGATAAGGGAATGATTTATACTAGAAATTCACTATTGGGTTCTCTTATTTTGTTCTTGAAAACGAAATATGGTTCCATGATACATTTCATTGAGTAGATCAACATGAATAACATCACTTTAAAAAAACAATTATCTGTTTACTCATTTCGATGGCTTATTTAATAAGATCCAGGGATCGAAATGTTTTTTGAAAGATGACCTCGGGTCAGGTTACCATTTGGTAAAAGTTAAGGAAGAATACATTTCAAAGATTTAATTCCATACTAAGTATGGGCATTATAACCTTTTTGTTATGTCATTTGGGTTAACTAATCCACATGTTTTATTAATGTATTTTATGAAAATAATATTCCACAAGTTCATAGATATGTTTGTAGTTGTGTTTATAGAGGAGATTCTAGTATTTTCTAAAAGTAAAGAAGAACCTAAAAAACAACTGAGGGTTTTTAAGGAAATGAAAATGTATGGAAAATGGAGAAATATTGATTTTTGGTTGTAAAAAATTTCATTTTATTGGGAACATAGTAAATAAAGATGGAATAATAGTTGACCCTTCCAAAAAAAATAACGGTTTATGAATGGTCAAGGTCAACGAATGTTATATAAATTTTTTGTTTTCTTGGACTAGTAGGTTTTTACTATAAGTTTGATAAAAATTCTCCAAAGTAATCTAGATCTCTATATATGTTAACCTGAAAAGGGGAAAATTTTATTTTTACTGAAGAATGTGTTGTATGTTTTTAGGAACTGTAGACTATATTAGTGAATGCTCAAGTTTTTTACCTACCTTCCAAAAATGGTGATTTTTCATCTACAATGATGCTTCATTGAAGAGGATTGGTTGTGTTCTAAGTTATAATGGTCATGTAATAGTATATTATTTAAGGCAACTAAATCCTAATTAGTTAAATTGTCTAACACATGATTTGGAATTAACAGCTATGGTTTTTTCTTTTAAAATATGTAGGAATTATTTACATTGATCCAAATTTCATATATATAAAAACCATAAAACACTGAACTATATATTCACTCAGAAGGAATTAAACATTAGGCTGAGAAGATGGATTGTACAGATAATGTATTATGATTTCATGATTAATTAATATCATGGAAAAGATAAAATGTTGCAGATGCCTTGATCTGAAATCATCATTTATCATTAACCATGATATATTTTGAACACGACCCCGTGATTAATGATTTGATGAAATTTGTCTTATAATTCATTGGTACTGGAAATTACATCATTTTGTTTCTATTTTTACTGCATTAATCATTTCTAGAAAGAATTAAACAATCACAGAAGGAGGATAGAGAGCTCCGGAAAAAGATAGAATTGGATAAAATGGGTAAATTTCCAGAAATTAACATTGATAATTATTGTGTTTTGAGATTTGGAAGATGATTGTGTGTGCCTTGTGATTCTAAATTGATGAAATATATGTTGTTCGAATCTCATAGTTCTCAATGTTTAGTTCATATTGTTAACACAAAGATGTACATAGACCATCCAGAGTATTAATAGTGGGATGGAGTGAATATTGATATTGTCGAGTTTATTATGAAATGTTTGACATGTAAATATGTTAAAGTACATCAGATGTTTTTGAAGGGGATTATTTAGCCTTTACTAGTGCCAATGTTGAAATGGAAAAATATATCCATGGAATTTATTTTGTGACTAACAATGAATTTTCTGGGAAACAATACAATCTATGTTGTTTTTTATCGACTGCATAAATCCTCCCATTTCCTTGCTATTCAAGAAACAATGTATTTGGATCAGATTTTCCGACTGTACCTCAAAGAGATTTTTAGGTTACATGGAGTTCATCATTTCATTTTATGTGGACATAATATTTGGGTCACTTCTAGAATTTGGAATGTTCTTCAGATGTCATAGGGAACAAAATTAAATTTCCTACATCTTTTCATCCTAAATCAGATTAGACATCAGAATAGACGATTTAGACATTAGAGGATATGATTCAATCTTTTTCAATTGATTACTTAAGAAGTTGGGATCAACATATTTCATTAGTTGAATTTTCATATAAAAACAGTTTTCATTCTAGTATAATGATTCCAACTTTTGAGGCATTATATGTGAAGAAGTGTCAAACTACATCATTTTGGGATCAAGTTATAGAAAATAAGTTTATGGGACTAGAATTAGTAGAGGAAGTGGCTTAGAAGTGATGATGATCCAGCCACACATAAAGAGAGCTCAGGGTAAGAAGAAAAGTTATGCAGATAATAGGAGGAAATAATTTTCTTTCATAGAAAGTGATCATGATATTCTTAGAATATCACCATGAAAAAATGTTATGCATTTGGTATGAAAGGGAATCTGAGTCCATCATTCATTATACCTTATTATGTATTGGATAAATCTAGAAAAATCTCTTATCGAGTATCTTTGCCTATTAATTTACCTCAGGTACACAAATGTTTTCATGTTTCGATGTAGAGAAAGTCTGTGCTAGATTCATCTCCTCTCTTGAGCCCAGAAAAAGTTCATCTGTTAGAGAACCATTCTTATGAAGAAAAATAATGTTCAGATACATGATCGAAGGGAAAAAGTATTACAGAATAAGGTAAATGACGAGGTACCTTTTTTTGGAGAAAACACTTGGTTGAATAAGAAATATGTTAATATGAAAAATTCTATGAGGTAAAAGAACACATATTTTTTTAATAAGTAAATAAAATTGTGAGGATACTATTTCTAGAAGGTGTGGAGAATTTAACACCCCACAGTTTTAAAAATACATTGAAGTTCATAAAAATCATGGTCTAAACATAATGAAATTTTTTAAAGAGATATTTATAAACAAGCCATTAATCATAATTTTTCTGCTTCTGTGATTTGAATTTTAAAAAATGGAAATCTACTACTGAGATCAGTATGTTATTTGGGGTCTGATAAATCCAACTTATTTTTTGGTGAATAGTACTATACCATTATGAATAGTAATATGACCCTTATGAAGGGTAAATCATATTATTATTTTATTTTCTTGTGGTTATAATATAAATAGATCTTGATTAAATTTTTATGGTGATATAAAATCATTTATAGTTTTCAAATTGTTATTTTTTGAATAAAATTTGCTTTTATTTATAAGTTAAATTAATAATATTTATAAAATTATGTTAAAAAATAGATTTTATTTTTTTATTTCTACACATCACAAAATGGTTAGGGATGATTTTTTGTATTTTTTTGAATTTCTTGAATTTTTCATGAATAAAGAAATTCAATAATTATGATATGTGATAAGTAAATGAATTTCTGCATCTTGCCTGAGCCATGGATGATATAAATGTACATTGGTCCAAAATCAAATGCATTTTTTACTATTTCGGGTCACATTAATCAAGACTATTTGTATTCATTAGAAAAACTATTAGACTAATGATTAAAATAATATAAAACCCTTCCTCTCCTCCACTATAAATACAACCCTCACCCCTCTTCCCCTCGCACCACTCAAGCCATGATCCTTGACTAAGTTCATCCAAATACTCTTTCCAAGACCCACCCTCACGTCCATGACATTTTGGTCTCATCAAATGTCTATAACCAAAGGCCTTAAAGATGATCTCAAGGATAAGAGATCAAGTGGTAAGAATCATCTTTTATTTTCTTATTTTTTCTTTTTTATTTTATTTTATTTTCTTATATTATCATACCTTCAAATTATCCAAGATAAATGAGTACTATAGTATCAAATATATTCTGGATATTAATATTTTTATTTAAAAATTCATCATATTTATTCCTCTAATATTCCTGTTATTCTAAAAAAAATGTCGCCTATGAAGTGCTGATTTAGAAAATTCATGGATGATGTCTTTTCAATTTCAATCACTTCCTTCAAAACTAGCTATACAACCATTATAATGGTTGAATAAGATTTTAAAGTGTAATATATATCCTCTTTCATGTTCTATAGTTAACATATATACATAAAATTTTGTTATATAGTGAAACTAGTTCACGATTATCAAAGAACAACCTAAATGATTTTAACAGATATCACTAATGATTTATCCAATGATTGGTCCTCATAAAATAAAAAAAAATATTTGTTTAATCATTTAACATTCAGGAATCATATTAATACCATTTAAATTCACTTATAGAATTTCATTTCCATCCGATAAAGAAATCAAATACAAAACCTGCTATGAAAATCATGTAAAGAACACACTCGAAACAATGGAAGCAAAAAATACTAATAATTAATGGGTGAAATGATTATTCTAAATGATCATATAAGTTGTTAAAAACATGAATATTATTTTCATAATATATTGATAATACTATTTTAACCACTATAAAGGAGGTATAAATGCATTTTTATTATGAAAAACGAGAGGTAAGGGAATACATTACACAATTTCTATTCTTTGGGATAACAATCTACAACATTATTTATGTGGTATTAAATTTGTTTTTGTTATTAATTTTAATTTTATTATGTTTAATTATATATATTTATTATGTATATAGATATTAAATCTACTCTATTAAGTCTCACATTAATTATATGATATTTGAAAGGGTCTTTTCTTTTAAAATCATCATTTAAAATCTTGTTTTACAAAATTCAAAAGCAATGTTTTTGTGAAATTATTCATATTGTATTATTATGTTCTTTTTCTTGGTATTTTTCATTATTAAGGGTGGTACCTATATCTACATCCAATACATTGGGAATTTTTATATTGGTGGTCAGTAGTATGGTTACTCTAACTGTAACTTTGATGGTTACACAACAATGTAGTCATGAGTGGTACATAGTAAGGTTGTCATGAGGGTTAAAAATTATAATGTAGACAAGAGGGATAAAAGATTATGTATGTACTTACACACGATACTTTTATGTTTTTATTTATATTATTTAATTTATGTGAAAATCTTCTGGAAATATAAGGTTTCAAAATGTAAGTAGATATGGGTGAGAAGTATGTCTTTTTTAAAATGATTTCATATGTTTACTAGTATTCATGGACTAATGTTTTATTTACTTATTTTTGAATCCCTTACTGATATATTGGTGATAATAGCTAGTTTTTAAAATATTTTCATAGGTTATAAGGATGTGTATGATAGAGAGGGAATCAATTTTGAATGTTATGCAGATTTTTCCAAGAAAATTGTTTTATTTGAATAGTTTTATATTTTGGAAGCAATTGATACTGTTTGTGTGGTATCTTCTATATATATGTGTGGAATGTTATGTATGAATTATATTCCAATTTTCTAAAACTCTAAAATTTAATGGAATCTCAATGTGAAATGAATTGATTTCAGGACTAAAATTTAATATTATGTAATGTGATATGGTCTAGTCCTTATATGGTACATGGCCCATAGATAGATGTTTTAAAAATACATAACCCCATGGAGATAATCATATAAGTAATAAACATGAGTTAAATTATACTTTTTTACCATTGATGTTATTGAGTACCCTATAATAAATGAAAAATATCATGGAACCATCCTTCATATTAACCAACCTAGTAGAAGCACTTCAATGTTAACTTTAAAAATAATTGAAACACCTTCCAACAAATTACAATAATTTTTTACTCAAATAACTCAAATACAACCATTTTCATATAGTGATTTTGAAATTGTCATTAAATTTTGATGTAATTAAAAACAAATAAACTCAAAATAACTATCAAGAAAATTCATAGAAAAATCATTAAGAAATAGATTTGGATTTAAAATTACTACTAGCACATCACCAATTTGAATAACTCATTTCCTATAAAAAATACATGTAAGATAACATAGTGTTACATATTTTATCAGATTCTCATCTTATTGATATGTTATAAAATATATGATATCATTATTATATGAAATAAAAAATAAATATAAAAATTAACATATTTTGATATCCAGTCTATATTAGCATGATAAACTAATTTCTGATCCTGACTCATAATAACATCAAAATATACAATGCATATTTAAATGAATTTTTCATGAAAAACCATTCCATAGATGATAAAAACAATGATTTTTATAATGTATTATTTCATTAATAATATCCCCAATATTCTTTCCATGTTTTATGATATTATATCTTAAAATTGTGTTTCTATTTTATTTTAAATCTTTCAAGATATAAAATAATTAATGGATGTTGAATCAATCAAGGAATAAGAATAATCTAATTAAAATAGTAATATACACATCACCCCTTCATTTGAGGTTCCTCAATCTTTCATAGTAATAGAAGAATACATTTTTGTGAATTTTTGTTTCTTATATTGATTATTAACACCTCGATTATTTATCATCAAACATGCATTAAAAAAAATTTCCAAGTTATTATAGTAAAATATTTCCACTACCAATATTCTTTTACTGGTATGAACATTACAAATTTATTTTCCACGTAATCAAGATACATGTGTCTAGGATTTACACATTGATAAAACTTCTTATATCTCAACGGAAATTCTCCAAAAATATTCTTTTCACACCTATCATAAGAGGGTAATTATATTTTCATACCATCATAATTCATAGATGGATTATTCCCTAGATTAAATCATATCCTTATTGATATAAAAGTTTATAAGTTTTATCTAATATTTCTCAACAATCAAATAAATCATTATATCATTGAAAGTCATATACAAATAAATCCCTTCATAAATTTGGAATCTATCTTGATTATTTTTTTTTAATTTAACTGTTTTCTTCTAGAATAAAATTCAATATATACCAATAAAATCTAGTAAAATTATCTTTATATGTGGCTATATATTCCTCTTCCTTTCACATAAATGATATGAATTTTCTTTACATTAAATATTAAAGAATATTTTGAAATTAAATTTAATGTAAGAGATCATTAAATACCACCTATTCTATAGAATTAATTACCTCACATTTCCTATGTTTCATAATCAAAGAACACCATTGATCAAATTAAACTATAAAATGATCATTATAAATGGTAACATTTTCATGCTTCAAATATAATAGAAAATTATTTATTTTCCCCAAAGTGGTAATCCACCAATTGTATATAAATGGGTTTGAGGGTCAACCCAAAATCCAGAGGGAACTTTTTCATGAAATACATTACTATTGACATGTTCTTCATTGGAGAATTGGATTTCTCTCAAGAATTAGTTATTCAATTTATATCATTTATTAACTAACATAAAAAATCTATAAATTACTCTATTCTAATCTGAATCCTTTTTGTTTTTCGGCTTAACAATATATTATCCTATTGATGCCTTTTTACATTAGCTACTATGTATCCTCTATAGAAAACCATATTGAATATATAAGTATTAGATAATGAAACATGGAAATCATAAAAATATATTCAATGATAAAATTTACATATATTAAAATCTATACAATTATTCTTTTATCATTAAGATAATATATGTTGTTACCCTTTCAAATTCTCTAACACCAATAATTACAACTCTTACAATAATTGTCCTATAAAAACATGATTTAAACAAATGGATGGAATATATACAATTTCCAAGATAATTTTAGTATTTAGATATAGAAAATTAGCTACAAATTTATCTAGAAATGATTATATATTCACAGAGTGTTTACATTTCCAACAAAACAAACTTTTTATAAATTAGAAGATTCTTGTTTCAATGTAACACCCATAACAAGAACATATCCTTAATTAATGTCTATAATCATTATTAATCACTTTAAAAATATTGTTAAAACCATAGATGAGTAAAAAAATATCATTAAGGGAAAAAATAATGTAAACTCATTCGACCATTTGTAAACCCTAAAAACACATAAGAATATTTTACTTTTTCAATGTAAATATTTGAGTCCAAAAATCCATTTACATATCCAATAAAAATATTAGTTATTTAAGATACATCATTAAAATTTTTATATTAAATAATTAAGGAAAATATAATAGAAATTTATATTTCCTAGAAAAATTAATATGCATCAATACAATTCCTTTAGAAGACATCCATTCAAATTTTTCTGAAAAAATTATTAACATTCCCCAAAAACAAAATACCATTTTCATAACATTTTATATCATAATAATTCATTTTCAAACCATTGTAATAATATTAGAAGTTCTAATTTGAAATTATCCATATATGTTTTCAAAAAATAACCCTTGTAATGAAATCATAGCTATTACATTAACTAATACATTGGAGAGACATATCTGGATCATCAATCACTAGATCTATATTGGTTCACCCACCATTCATATAAAATTAAAAATAATATTATAATAAATAAAACATATATATAATTCAGTTATATCATAAAACCCATTCAAATTGAAATTTGAGCTCACAATAAATTGAATTTTTTATTTTCTCATAATGATGTGAAAATGTTTCTATTTCTTTGTATTTCTTTATAAAACTTAAAATATCTACAATATTTCTATAATGGGTTTCATTTAAATTAAACATGCGAAATTTTAATTGAATCATGATATTTAAAAATAATGATGATTATAATAAATGGTGTTTATGACATATATGTTAAATGACATTCTATTTGGGCTTTTGTAAAATAAGAGAATGAATTACTATAAAAATGATGAAATGATTCTATTTTAATACATTATAAATAAGGTCAAAAAAATTAAATTAATCTTCAAAATTAATAATTATGTTATAATGGTTATGTTATTTAATAGATCATAACTAATGACCAACCTTGCCTGGAATAAATTAAAGATGAATCTCATCGCTTTATTGATGTGGATATCCACAAAAACAAACATGTGACATTATAAATTTCAAACAGACAAAATGCGTAAGAGGGTAATTAATATAATATAATTATAGAATCATAATTCGGTTATAGAAATATTATATATAAATTATTTCCATCATTTTTACCAATAATGTGAGATAATGATAAAAAAAAAACGCATCAGTTTGTGGTGCTGGCAGTCTACACAATTGATCTGATTTTTTTTAATTTTCCATGGGATTGAAAATGGAAATATTAATGTTATTAAATACAAAAAATAAAATTATAGTATAATTAAGTTAATATTTTCATGATTTAATTATGGATAGAAATTGTTTTAATAAGGTAGGAGAATAAATATACTGGAAATATGCCAGTTAGGACTTATACATAATCGACGAATATCTACCTCGAGATTAGAATATATTCATTATAGGATTGGTATTATGAGAAGTAGATGACCTATAATATGTGAAGAGGGATATTTTTAAATATTATGTGCGGTTATTTTTCTTGATATAATTTGAATGTGGTGCGACGTCAAGAAGAGATAGGGTTCCTATCTATAAGTTAGCTTAGTTGAACTCTTGTAATTATTCAATTTTTTAAAATGATATAAAATATTGTTCATAAGAATTTAAATTATAAAAAAAAAATTAGAATATAAGGTGATACGGGTCCAAATACTATCTTCCAATAATAATTAATATATTATTTTTTGACCAAATCACTTACTTAATACAACAATTAACTAGTTTATAACTTTTTACAATGGGGATAATTTTTTTATCAAGTTTAATATTCATAATGACATGAAAAGGAAAATGAACTAATTAGTAAATTTGAACCTCATAATTCCCAATATAAAACCAATTTATCATTATTCAATTTTTATAATCTGCTGAATTTACTTTTATATATGATCATAAAAAGCAATCAAAATAGTTTTTCAAAAAAATAATTTCCTAAACCAGAGATAAATATAAACTAAAATATATTATAATTTTAATTTCTATGGAATTATTTTGATTATTTTTGTAATGGAAATAATTTATCTTTAAATCTAATGCTGATATTGTTTGGTTTTTTTAAATATTTTATAATATATTATCGTTTAAAAATTAAATTTTCACTATTTTTCTGAAATAAAATTTCAGAAAAATATTAAAAATTATCCCTAAACTAAATTTGATATGATGATTCCATAAAAAATGTGTTATTTTTTTTATCAATTTAATCATCCAAATTATAAAATTTTAATATTTAGGAAATGCTAAATATTTCATGGATAACATTTCAATTAGAATAAATTCATTTCAGTTATAACTAAAAATATAAAAATAATAAAATAATATATCAATCTAGAATGTATTTTACAATATTAATAAGACATTAACTGTATTCACTATTTAAATTACATAGGTTGTCACATTCATCCACATTATATAAATTTTTCTCTCACTACATTATACATTAGTTAAACAATTAAGGATATTGTCTCCTCCCTGGTTATTTTTATTCACATGTTGCTTCTTCCGTCATACGGGATATTAATGAATCCTTAACTGAGAATGTAATGAAATTCAATTACCCATATTGTTTTGATATAAAATTATTACTATCTTGTCCTAATATGAATATTCCTTTCTAAATACACCACTTCAATTCATAAAACATGATATTCATTTATATGTTCATTATTATAAAAGAATCATGAAGCATAATATGTACATTAGAGAAACTCATAGGTAAGGATACCCAGTAAGAAATTTATCCCACAATATCTAAAATTTTATAGGGTCCACAGAATCCTGGTATCAACATTATTTTTTACCAATACACATTGAATATTTCAAGGGATATACTTTATGAATGACACTGTATCCTTCCATAAAGTGAAATATCCTCTCCATGGTCTACTGAATGACACTTTTTCCAACTCTGTGCTCCCAACATATGGTAATTATAAAGAATATATATCTCAGTCCTATATTCAACAAATTCTAGTCTAAAAAATCATCTAAGATACATCATCTCAACAAACTATAGTATAAAACAATTTCACATAAAATCCCACAAAAGGATTCATTTGTATACTTAATTAAAAATAATATTATAATAGAATTCAACTGTAGACAGATGTTGATTCCAAATTCCTTGATAATATAAGGAATAACCACTATGTATATCATCAAATTTCTTAATTTCATGATCTAATTATCAATAAAATTTATGATTAAATGATGAACTATATTTTAATTTAGTTCCCATTAAATTTTAATGACCTCTACAAAATTTTAGGTAAAACTAATATTATTATCATATACAATGGATTGTGAAACATTATATAACCACACTATCCCCTTAAGATAATATATAGAATTTTGATCAAAATACATAGTATCTTGAATTATAATAAAATGTGAACATGTAGTCAAATGATCAATAATATATGTATTGTCTTAGTCCCTCACATCGCTATTTTAATGATCATAAATCATATTAATTTTTTTCTTACTATATTCATGTTTTATGATAGAAAATTGTATTATATAAAAAAAATTACTAAAAGGAAGATGTATTGAAGTTGTCGTGATTACCTAATGAATGTGTAATGAACTTACTATTGGAATAAGCTCAAATGACCAAGCGGGATAAGTGATTGTGTGGAGATGACCACATATTTAACTGAAAGTAACCACATACACAATATAATGATCATGTGTCATAGTAGGAAATTATATCAAATTCATTATCTGAGAATGAATTTAAGTCCTTTGGACCACAATTGAACTAAAACTAATGTGAGTTGATGATCTAGTTACCACATAAAGGATTAAACCTACAACTTGAAAAATTGTGTTACTTGGAAACATGTTAGTAGAATATCTATATTCCTTGAACATACCCTTTTTGGAATATATTTACTACATGAACAAGTCAAGTGGCCAAAAGAAGAGATGAACCTTATACTTGAAGAAAAAAAGTTACCACATGATGAAAATAAGTGACCATACATATAAATAATGTAACATTGTAAAGAAATAAAGTGACCCTGTGAATTAATGAATATAAATTCGTATAGCTATCACAATAAAGGATGAACTTACCATAAGAATAATAAAATCCTTGATCTCACACTCCATAATACGGGGATAAAATAATAAATTTTACATTTTTCATCGATTCTAATAAATGTGATATATTTTTTTCCAGGAAAACTAGAAAACATCAAAATGACTAACTAGATCACTTTAATTCTCAAAGACCATCTAGGCTTAGAGTTTTAGAGAATCTGCAATACTCTTATGTAAAAAATACCAATGTCATTTAGTGATAATTTTTCCCAAACAACATTTCATTTCTAAATTAAAATTAAGTCATCATCATCATCCATATAGGATCAAGTCTATATATAATTCACTCAATATAATTATTCATAACAAGTGGAAGAGGAAAGACAAGAAGGGTGATCTCAAATGATTAGTGGGGGAAAACATAAGACATAACAATTGAATCTCACCAATGAGAATAAGTAGTGGATACTGGTTTGATGATATAATCAGAGTTCATGATTGAGTCATAAAATAAATTATATTAATCCATTCTGGAAAAATTGATCATAAAACATGGAATAATTCTTTATAAGATGAATGAGGGTTTGGAATTAGTATTCATGATTAGTGTGATATCTATCTTGATCCATATAAACCCTATAAACCCATAATAAGCATAGAAAAAATGTTTTGGTATCATCGAAAATCATTAGATTAGAACACATTAAATCCATTGTAAATAGAGTAACCATACACGGATATTTCAAATTTTTTCCTTAGATAACATAATTATTACCCATTGCATTGGAGCACAATCTGGGTACACCAATTGCATAAACTATAATGAGATCACTTGATGCTATTGGGGTTCACCAATCATTAATAATGTCGATGAACCAAAACATGAATAATGTACATAAAGAATTCATAATAAAACTCATAGAACAATTCTTTATTATTTTATAACCTGATTAACTAATAGTAGTAGAATGGGAACCTTGTAAATCCCTTTGAAACATGATTAACCTCATGGAATGGATCCCAACTCCATAACCATCTATTTAGAACATGTTAAACCTCTGAAAATTAAAGGGGTTTCCCAAAAAGCTATTCCAAACAATCTCAATCCATCTTGAAAAATAAGAGGGATGGTATGAGTACAATATGAAACAATTATATTATGAATTTATGGTTGTTGTTTTTTGTGAAAATTAATAACATTAAAAGATCATTAAAAACATTATTGAAGACAATATACTTTTCATTTTAAAAATAAAATATTAAAACTCAAATGTCACAATTTTTTTAAAAAATATATTTATTTAAAAATAATATTTCAAAATTAGAAATGATGTTTTAAAATAGCTAAATTTTCATGATGGATGAAAATTAATTTCATGTCATATACATGAAAATAATGATTCCCTTAAATTTTTTTTACAAAATCCAAGAAGAAATTTTTATGAAAACCACATAGGATTCCACTGAAAATAAAATTTAAAAGAAATTTTATCATAAAAATATGTTTAATAAATCATTTATAAAATTTTAAAAACATCTTTGATAAAATTTTTAGAAATCATGGTTTCTAGAAAAAAAAGTGTTTTCGATCAAAGAGGTAAATAAATTTGTTTTTCCATAAATAAATTTATTTAAAATATTATGTATGTGACTGGGGAAAATGAAGAGAAAAAATTATGCTCATAAATTTGAGATAGAAGTATGAATTTAATACTAATTCTTGTTATTTATATCATAATATTTTAGCATTTGCAACTTAATAAAAAAATCCCAATTAATCAAGAGATCGTTGCATAAAATACATAGGAAATCGGTAACATTGAATCATAATACCCATGAAATAATATCATTAAATGAAATTTAATAATCATGATAGTATATATATTCGTGATATAACATTTCATTGGGGTTGTATATACACCACATAAAGGTAGATATTTTTTTAATAAAACATTTGAATCAAATGAAGAAAATTATCTAAACAATGAAGGTTCTAGGAGCTGTAGAAACGTAGTTAGGACAAAAACAAACGTTGATTTTTAACAGGATAAATGATTATTTTTGTATCAATATTATGATGAAAGTCAATATCCATGGAATAGAATCAATGATTTAGATAAGTAAGGAAGATCCCCTAATCATTTAGAGAGGATATTTCACATCATGTGTATAATTAATTTAATTAATTTTATAAATAAAATGATATCTGGATCATCATTATTTTCATCAATGGTGATGTTGATAATCCATAATGACCCTTCTATATTATATTGTTGTTCCTGCAAGAATCCAAACTATAATCTCTTTAATGTTGATCCACAAGTTCTCTGATGGCCTTGGATCGACACTACTCATTCTATAGGTGCTAGTGTGGCGATACGAGTGTTTTGTGTCAGTCATTATTAATTGCTTGTTCTTCTTCCAAGAAGAAATTAACTCATTATATAGAGGGGAAGGAAGAGGAATTGATAGAGAAAAAAATTAACTTAGCAATTTTCAATTCATTGGGTGTGCAGTTTGGTACGTGGCACAATAGACATATGTGTCTATTTGTTGACATGGGGCTTCAGTTACAATATTAAAATGCGTAACAACAATTAAATACATTCATAAACATAAATAAAACCCATGATATTAATAATAATATTGTATCATTATTTATAGTGCTCCAACATTCACAAAACAAAATTATAAATAAAAAACTGAGTCACAAAATAATAACAGCATTATTTTAATTTGTACCAACTAGTTAAATAATTATTTATTGTCTTGCAAATAATTATTTTACTATCGGACCAGAAATAGTCCGTTCAAACTCCACATCAATTTATTGAGAACCCAAATAAATAAATAAATAATTTATTCACTTAAATAAATATTTTTATTTAAAAACTAGTTAATAAATATTTATTAAATGTTCAATAAAATAAATAAATATATTGTACCCACAATTCAGTGAATAAATATTTATTTATTTTATGAAATAATTTTAACATGAATAAAATTATTCCATTTTCTTGAGAATAATATTTATTAATTAAATGAAAATAGAATTTATCCAAGACCACCAGAAACACATAGTATGTGACCCTATAGGATTCTTTCTTGTTGGAATTAGGCAGACATTCCTAAAGTCTAAGAGTACTGTATAGAAACGGGTCAAGGCACACTAAAGAATGAACATAAACTCGAAACAAAAACTTCCACATACGAATGATTACTGTGTAATATAATCCATTTTTTGCAATATCTCATCAAGCATGTTTCATGATAGGGTCATCATCTTTTAAGCTTGATACGTCATTTTTTGACTACATGAAATAAACTCATTATTGCACCATGGACATGGAATTTTGTGTGATGGTTCTATTTCAATAAAAGGTATGAGATGTCAACTTCCATAATTGTGTGGGACAAATCCTTCCATAGATTATCCATTAATAAAATTCCACTCGTGACGCACCCAACATACTCTACATCCCTCCAACTGTCTGTGTGATGGTTTTCATTAAATAAACAAAAGTACGTGAGTCAGGACATTTATTAGTGACAATATTAAAGTCCAAGGATCATTACACATGCTCACAGATAGAAATATTTGATGACTTCAAAACATGTGGAATTTTTACTGGCATGCCTATTATCATAATCTCTTGTCTTGGATATTACCAAGTGCGAACATCATGAGAGGATGTCTCATCTGTTAATGAGTACTCACACCTGACAGTTTGCATACTATGTGTCCCATTATTATATGTAATCCAACTGTTGTAATATATTTACGAATATTTTTTTAGCATTTCAAGGTTCTCTTCATAGAGAGGAACTGACATTACCTTATCAATTCAACAAATACTCGAGACATTATTACATCTTATTAATGCAAAAAAAAGAACAATATGTAATAATATTTTTAATATTTAAACACATTAAATATCCATGAAATAAATTAAAAACCATTTGGTTCTAGGAAACCAACTCTTACAAACTCACAATTGGACTAGAACTAACTGCAGACGAATTTCAGTCTTCTAGACCACAGATTGTGATCATGTTTCTGCTGAGTTAAGGATTTAGTCAAGGGGTCTTCCACTTTGTCTTTGTTGGAAATAATCTCACTGCACCATCACCTCTCTGAGAAATTTTTTTCAAGAGATGATACTTCTGATGTATGTGCTTTGTCCACATATGTGACCTCGGCTCTTTCGTGAGAGCCTCTACTGTATTATTATCACAGTACAATGTGATCGGATCTTTACTACTAGGTATCACTTCTAACCCCAAGACAACACTTCACATCCAAACTACTTATTTAGATTCCTCGAAAGCTATGATAAACTCGGACACTATGGTAGAATCTATTACCACACTCCACATTGATCTCTTCCAGCTCCATGTACCTCCATTCAAAGTGAATATGTATCTAGTTTGTGAGTTCATGTCATCTTGATAAGTTTGGAAAATAGTATCTACATATCCTCTGATGGAAAGTTCCTCATCTCTTCCATAAACCATGAACATATCCTTTTTATGGCCCAGATACTTTAGGATAGTCATGACTTTCATCCAATGGTAGTCACCTGGGTCAGCTTGATTTCTGCCTACTGTACTCAATGCATAGGCGACATCCCGTATAGTACATATCATGGAATACATGACTAACCCAATTGATTATGTATATGGATTTCATTCCATTGTATTTCATTCCTTAAGTTTTTGGGGACATATTTTCTTGGAAAGATGACTTCCATGTGATGTTGAAAACAATCCCCTCTTGCATTGTCCTACACTGAAACTCTTCAGTATCTTATCAATGCATTTACTTTGACATAGGCCCAACAATCTCTTTGATCAATCACGAAGGATCTTGATCCCAATAATATATGATGCCTTACCCATGTACTTCATTGAGAAGTATTTATTAAACCATTCCTTAATAAACTATAATACTGGTATCTCATTTCCCATATGTAATATATCATCAAAATATACTATTAACAAAACGTCTTCACTCCCACTATACCGTTTGTAGAAACACGGCTCAGATTCATTCTTGTAAAGCCGAATTTCGTTGTGGCTTCATCAAAACAAATGTTCCTTGATCTAGTTTCTATCTTTAATCCATAACTGGATTTCTGCAACTTTCATACCATAGTGGAATTTGTTGGAGTCATAAAACCTTGATGTTGTGTTATATAGAAAACTTGGAAAAATTTATAATTAAAGAAGGAGATTTTGACATCCATTTTACAAATCTCATAGTCATGGTAAGCAGCAATGGAAAATTTAATTTTTATGGATTTCAACACTGAAACTGTTGAAAATTATTCATCTTAGTCAATGATTTGATGATGTTTGAACCTTTTTGTAACCAGTTTTTCCATATAGGTTCTGATTTTTCCATCCATGTCATATTTCTTATTGAATAAGCATTTGAAACCAAAAACCTTTACATTAACTAGAGGATATACTAAAATCCCTACATTGTTTTGGAGCATGGAATCCTTTTCAGAATTCCTGGCTTCTTGACACATGTAAATATCTGTTCCACTTACAACATCCTTACAGGTTATAGGATTCTTATTATTAACTAATAACGAGTCACCATCCTCAGTATCTAGAAAACAGAACCATTTCTGTTCTCAAACCTCTCTTGTACTCATACATAGCTCTTGTGCCTACAGAACATTTCTTTCATCCATGGGGCTTTGTGGAATCAGTTACTATACCAACTCATGGGTACCTTCATCCTTAACATCATTTATGTCTATCTTGATCCCACACTCTCTTTTGATGATATTCCTCCTCTCAAAGAATATGGTGTGTCTTTCCACTATAACCTTTTTAGTGAGGGGGTGTATTGTTAATATCCCAGTGTTTCCATGGGGAATCTTATAAAGGTACAATTTGTGCCTCACTGTACAAGTGTGTTACTAGAAGAGGACTTAAAAACACATCGCTTCAACACACATGTAAATTCAATAACATTGATTTTATTCCACTACAGAACATGTTTGGAATACTATTTAATTATTTAGTTGGTACTTGGATTAGAATGTGTTACATTGTTTACAATACATATCCCCAAATGTATAATGGAAGACTACCATGACTCATTATTTATCTCACTATTTCCAAAAGGATTGGTTCCACCTTTCCCCCACACCATTACACTAGGGAGTGTATGCAGGAGTATATTGGGAAAAGATCACAAACACCCATAATTAATCAATGAAGTGTTGATTAAGATATTCTATACCATGTTTTGAGCATAGTTCCATAATCTTCAAACCAAGGTGGTTCTCAAATTCATTCGTTTATTCTTTGAACTTATCAAAATAATCATACGTTTAACTTATTAAGTAGATATATCCATATCAACTAAAATCATCAGTAAAATTTATGAAGTATGTGTAACCTCCCCTTGATTCAGCTATAAATGTTCCACACACATTCATATGAACCAATTCAATAAGATCTTTAGCCATCTTACCTTTCCCACTAAATGAGGTTTGGGTAAATTCTCCTTATAAAAATGCATATCATACAGAAATTGATTTTAGTTATAAAGAATATAAATATCCATGTTGAGGTAACATTGTAAATATTTACTTGATTATATTACCTATCCTATGATGCCGATGGTGGGTGTGGTATGGGTCAAGTGAAGCATCTCTATTATCGATTTCCATTAAATGGATTGTGTAATCCAACATGTAAAGACAGTTGTATTAGTGTGTCAAAACAAATCAAATTCTATCCTTGTAAAAGAAGCCACATTCATTGATGAAATTAATAGAAATCCATATATATCTAATCTAGACACAGAAATAATGTTTCTAGTAACAGAAGTCACATAAAACGAACCCTCTAACACCAATATCATCCGAGTTAGAAATGTGACATGTTAGTCCATGAAAGATACAACATCATGTCTGGCTCTGTTGGCTACTCGTAGATCAACCCCTACCTAGTCAATCATCTTTAATCTATTTGGTTCTGGTATTTGGATACATATGTGAGCAGAACGAGCTATATTTAATACCCAATTTTTAGAAACAGATATATTAAAATCGATAAAAAATCCACCTAAATATTCCCCTTTCTTCATAGGCTAGGTTCAGTTCCTCTTCTAATGGACCTTCCTGCCACATGGGAATCAAACAAACTCCTATTAAATTTCTTCCCCTTTTATCTTCCTTTTCGTGGAATGTCATGAAGAATCCTTGGGTGTAATTCTCTTTTCCTTCCCTTTTTTGCTATTCTCCATAAGGACAAAAGGATTTCCGCACTTCATATCTTTTTCCACTTGGTAAATTAGGATAAGAAGATAAGATAGAAACTTCTCAAAGTTGTTCATATTGAAAATGGAAACAAGGTTAGATAATATCTGAGGGAGTGATGTATGAATGAGATTGGTGCACAGTTACTTGGGTAGTTTAAAACCTAGAACCTCAAGGCTCTCAATGTATCAAATGATCATGAATACATGAGGCTCAACTAGGGAACCTTCTCCAAGCATAAACTGAAGCAGTTACTTAAAGATCTCAAACCTTTTCTTTCTTTCTCTCCCCTGGTAAATAACATGGAGGGGCTCGATCATCCTATAAGCATCCAGGATTTCATGAGACTTCATGAGATCACTATACATTGATGATAAAATCCAACATCTAACATTGACAATGTCATTCATATGTTTCTCGTAGACTAGGAAGTCTTTACCACTCGCCTCTTTTTCAGGTAGATTGGGTAATATTGACTCTAGCACGTAAGACTTTCGGTGTTGGTGTAGGATAACCTAAAGGAATCTAAATCATTCCTGGAAGTTACTGCCCATGAGGATGTTGTCTTTATCCATAATTGATCATAGAGATAGTGTGGTTGACAAGCATTTAATTTTTATTCTACAATTAAAAGTGCATGTCATTGGTAAATAATTGATTACATTTTATCATAAATAATATTTTTCTATTAGGTCTCCAACTATATTATCAATCCCCAATGGCCCTCACCATTTAACTCAGAATGTCCAGTTTCCTAGAAATTCTAGTGGAAAGGATCCGTATTCTCCTTCGCATTAACCCAACAAGGTTCCATCAAGATATTATAATGTATTTAGGTATAAAAGTCATTAACAATTATGGGATTACATCTCCTTGATCTGTTGACCAGAATCCCCAATCATGAAATCATGACTTTGGATTTCCTCAACTCTTGCCTCAAATATTACACCATGTCTTGTAAGGGATACTCCTCTTGATTTTATATGGTTAGGTGAAACCGAAACTATTCATTGGTGTTTCCTATCTAAAAGTAAGTGTCCCAACAAGGGTTGGTCAAACACGTAGTTTAATTGAGTTTTTCCCTTAATCATGTAACGGACGACTTGGTCTTACTAAATATTTTATTTGAGGGATTTTTTTATATTATGCATTAATTGATTATTATCATTATCACATACTTGTTAATATTATGTTTATCTTAATTAATTGATTTACCATGTCTGGTTAATATTTATGCATAAATTTTCCTAATTTTTGTTTTATCTGGCATGCTTTCCTAATTTATTAATTATGTGATCATGAAAACACATCCATAATTATAAACCATGTAACTGAAAGAAATAAAATAAAGTGAATGATCATGATCATTTTTAATGGTTAGTTTCTCTAGTGGTTAATAAACTAACCTTGACCTATGGGAGAAACATATTGACCCATTTTTGTTCTTGTTTACATATTTCCACCTACCCACCTCTTTGTATCTGGGGAATAGTTTCGTGTAAACTCAATCTCTAAACGCCTCCACTAGCACCATAGTTTCATCCATTACAAATTCCTTTTTTTAACTCACTTGTAGGTGAGGGGTAAAAAGGGGATTTACATAATATATACCTTAGGCATGCATTCCCGACATATTAAAGACAAGAGGGATCAAAGGAAAACAAACTTCATTTAAATAAATAAATTAAAAGAAAATATCCACAAACAATGGTCTTCGTCAAGATCATGATAATCTATACATGTAATGATTTTTATGCATAAAAAAACTGGCATTCAATTCATTAAGCATTTCTGTTTAAGAAAATCACACTCGAATCCATTAATTATCAACTTTAATTAAACATTCGTTTTATTATAAACCCTTGTATAAATTTTCTTGATATTATAAAACATTATAATTTTAAACAAATAAATTCATTCAAAATTATCTTTGTACGTAAAATGTACATTGGAGGAAACCTAGTGAATTCTTATTCATAACTACCCAATCCGTATAAATGAACATTACACAGATTTTAAATTAGATACATATATATCAAACACCTATCATGTGTTTTGCCTCAGCTTTATTCCTACATTATGGTAAACATCTCATGGGTTTGTATAATATAATAATAAATTTTAATAAATCTGTGTAATTTGGATGAGTACACAGCATGTAGTTCCAACTAAATGACATGTACGATTTTCACCTTCCATCTGAAGTATACACCCATGGAAATGGCATGTGAGTGTACTTCAGAAATCGTCGAAGTACATGGCATGTCTAGTAGGCCACTCCTTATGTAGTTCTTTATTACCCAGTCTCCTGTCAGGAAAGTCGTGTATGTGTTACATGGTCTAGCCCTAACCCAAAGGGACTACACGTCATGTCTAGTGGGCCACACATCATGTAATCTAGAAACCATGTGCCACATGTTCCTAGGAAACACACATATTCATTAAGTTTTAGGAAAACTCCAATGGGATGGCTTGGTTTGGTATACTAGACCAGTTGCATTAAACCTTGGCTATGTGGCGTGTACTGCCGAATACACAATGTGTGTTCTTGTGTTGTATGGAGATGAACATTTTTCACCTCTGGATGATATCTTATGTTTTATTATAATCAAAATTAAAAGATTGGTTTGTTTCCTTAAGGTGAAAGGGAAACAAAAGAGGAAGAAAAGATCCATAGATTCAAATTTGTAGAATGATTAACTTGATTTGAAAAAACTAAATTATTAAATGTGTAAATCATCAATGAAATATATAAAAAATTATAAACTATGATGTTACTACTCTATTACCACTTAGAAGGTTCTGAACACAGTGGAAGTGTGGTTCAAATGAAACCCAACATGGATTGTTACCATGATCAATGATTATTTTGGTATCAATATTACAGTGAACAAAAGTATCCACAGAATCAAATCAATGATTTATATAAAGAAGGAATATGCCGGAAAAATTTAGAGACTATCTTGAACCTCATGTTTATAATTAATTTTAGTAATTTCATATGGAAAATAAGACCTGGATCTTCATTATTTTCTTCATTGTTGATGCTGATCATCCGGAATGACCCTACCAGATTATGTTGTTATCCTTGCAAGGATCTAAACTATAATCTTCATAGTGGTGGTCCACACATGATCTGATGGACTTCGATCGACACCATTAATTTTATAGGTGCTAGAACAAAAAATATAGTGTCTTGTGTAAGTTTTTCTTGATCGCTTGTTCTTCAGCCTTAAAAAAATCTCTCATTCTTGAGAGGGGTAGGTAGAGGATTCAAGAGAGAAACTTTTTAGATAAACAATTCTCAATTCAATGAGTGTGCGGTTAGATTAATGGCATAGTTGACGTATGTGTTTATTTATTAAATTGGGGCTTCAGTTACAATATTTAATTTGGTTAAAAAATATTATATACGTTAATAACATTAGAGAATACCCATTCTATTAATTATAATACGAAGTCATTATTTATGGTGCGTGAACTTGTGCAAAATATAATTATAAATAAAATCCCACATCAATAATAATAGCAGCATTACATTAATTTGTGACATCTATTTAAATAATAATTTATTGTCTTCAAAATATTTATTTTACTATCAGACCATCCTTAGCCCACTAGAACTCCACTTCCATTTGAAAAACACACAAATAAAAAATTAAATAATTTACTCTCTTTAAGAAATATTTAATTTACAAACTAGTAAATAAATATTTATAAAATGTTCAATAAATAAATTAATATAATTTACCCAAAATCTGATGAATACATAATTATCAAATTTATCCAATTATTTTAAAATGAAATAAAATTATTCCATTACCTTGAGAATAATATTTATTAATGAAATTAAAATTGAATTTCACCAAGACCACCATAAATACCCAGAGTGTGAACCTCTTGGATTCATTCACGTTGGCATTAGGTGGGATTTCCTAAAGTCTAGGAGTACTATCAACAAACAAGATAAGTCATCCAACAGAATTAAATTAATGTCGCAACATTGACATCCACATTGGAACACTCACTATATAATATAATGCCTTTTTCACAATATCTCATTAAGTAGGTTTCTTGACAGTTTCATCAAATTTTATTCTTGATAAGTCGTTATTTGACTACCTGAAATCAACTAATCGTTACCCAATGGACATGGAATTTCATGCCATGGATCTATTTCAAAGGGCCAAGAATTGAAATTATATAAATGGAAGGGACAAATACATTCCCGACTTATCCATTAATAACATTCCACTCATGATTCACCCAATGTACCCTATTTCCTTCCAACTGTCTGTGTGATAGTTTTAATCATTAAATCAAATTGTGCAAGTCATGACATTTTTTAATGACAATCATAATGTCTAAGGATCATTGCACATGCTCGTAGATTGAAATATCCAATGACACCAAATCATGCGAAATTCATACTCACTGGTATGTTCTCATAATCTCCTGTCATGGTGTTTACCATGTTTGAACATCATGAGAGGAAGTCTCATATGCTTACGAGTACTCACATCTGATAGTCTGCATGCTATGTTCTCCATCCTTACATGTAATCTAACTATAGAAATATATTAAAGAATAATGTAATATCATTTCAAGGTTCTCATCATAGAGGGGAACTACTGTGGCCTTATCAATGCATCAAAAACTCAAGGACATTATTACATCACAGTCATGCAGAACAATGACCAATATGAAATAATTCTTCTAATATTTAAATATATTAAATTTACATGTAATAAAAGTTCAACCAGTTTGATCTAGGACACTAACTCTTACAAAATACCACTTGTTCTAGAGCCAACTGCCTTGTACATTCAGTCTGTTAGACCTCACAAGGTGATCATGTTTTTACCGAGTTAAGGATTTAGTCATGGGATCTTCCACATTGTCTTCTATAGAAATACTGCATAAAAAAACTTTACCTATCTATGAAAAATACATTAAGATATGATACTTCTAAAGTACGTTCTTCGTCCGCTAATGTGACATTGGATATGTTTCAAGAACCACCGCTATAGTACTATCATTGTACAGTATTATGGGATCTTTATAGCTAGGTAACACATCCCATTCCTTGATAAATAATTACATCAAAACTGATTCTTTAACTACCTAAGAAGCTATGATATACTCATAATCTGCTATAGAATCTGCGACCACACTCTTTTTTGACCTCTTCTATCTCATTATACCAATATTCAAGGTGAAGATGTATCATGTTTGTGATATCAAAAAAATACCATTCCACATTGGAAACATTTAAACCCTAAACCCCAAGAAGGATATTTATTAAAATTGATATTTAAATAACAATAAATACAATTGTATGAATCATAAAATACATTCATTGTTAGTATATACACCACACAATAAAAATAAGTTGTTTATATGCCATATATCTCATGGAAATTAAAGTAAGATGTTAAACCTCTTAACATACAAATAATTTTGATGAAACAAGATTAATATTATTTTATAGAGGTTTGAATCATATTAATATGTTATTATAGATAAATACTAATATTAATAATATCCTATATTATCCATTAATAAAATCTTGTCACTCATTCGTTAATAATTATTCATTATTTATAAAGTTTCAGGTTTTAATTCCCTTATTTTCTTACATTGACTTTGTTAAGAAATTTATAATTCTTTTAAATATAACATAGTTATATCATCATATATGCAATAATTAAATATGGTTATGAAAAAGTATATATTTTAAGATCAGGAAGATGATAATACATACTTAAGCATTAGTAATGTTTTTGTTTTTCATTAATCATTATGAAAATGAATAGAATAATAATTTATAATTATAAATAGATTATAATTTCATATATACCATATTATTTCTTTAAATATACTTAAATATACAATCCATGTGGTGTGGTGATGAAAATAGAGTCACATTTCTTTAGGAAGGTGGTATTCCACACGAACAAGAATGATGATATCACATTATTAGTGTAAAAAATAAAATTGATATATTATCATTTTAGAATAATAAATATGTAACTAATATAATAATTAATTAATTTATATAACTTATAGTAATAAAATTTATTCTTATTATATTCCATGTAAATTGTTATTGGGAAAATGAATTACATTGCTTCATGAGGCAGTAGTATGCGATGTATAGGGAGGATGATACAATATCCCCTACAGAATGGAATGTAAAAAATATGATTATAATATAATTAATATAGAGGTATAAATATGTTATAAATATCATATATATATATATATATATACTTCATATAAATTACCGTCTCCTACTCTGAGATGCGGTATTGAAAAAATGAACAATATTTATTCGTGAGGTGATAGTCTATCGTACACACGAATGTTGATTTTGTTACTGAATAGATAGAAGAGGATATTATTGAAGGTAATTACCATATTATAAAAATATAAAATTATATGGAATATAAAGATATTATTATATGGTCTTGTTTTAAGAATAATTATATAACATGGAGGAAGAAATAAAATAAAAAATGTCATTAAAGAACCATAGCTCCACTTCATGTATCCTCATCAGGTTTCCACAAAATTCCTTCATAGGTTAGATTTCAAACAAAAATAAGGCTTCTATGATTAGATTAAGAATTTTTGGAAGTGATTGTTTAAGGTATTTTTTGAAAATAATATATTTTAATGTTTGGATAAGGGAGGATAGGGGGTGGCCTTTTATATGTTGGGGTGAGGACACACTTGGTATTATTGAAAAGAAAGAAGTGATCCCACATTTTTCCTATTTAAATGTAGTCCTAAATAGTCAATTTCTAGAACATATATGATTTATTGTTTAAATATTTCCACAAAATTGCATTTATATATGTTTATATATCATTTATAACTTTATATTTTTTGTTTAACCTCATGGTAAACACATTTTTACATTAACAACAATAATAAATTTTTATTTCATTCACTATTATATCTTGTCCAAAATTATGTTTCCCTTATTAGATAATATAAATTATTACCATAAAAATTATTGAATAAATTTTCCAAATTTTATTCATTAAAGTAATCAAATTATTTTCAAATAAGTCCCACAAATTCAATGACAATGCGGGTTTCTAAAAAGAGATAATTCAAAATTTAACAGTGTTTTGATATCCAATCTCAATATGAAATTTATTGCAATGAAAACAATTTTATTTATGTATGTATAATTAAAAAAAATTAAATTTAATATCAACTTATAATATAATTCTACTTTATAATAAATATATCTGAAAAGTGAATTCTCAATTAAAATTAATTATGTTTCATTATTCCTCAAGAAAATAATCAGGGCCAAAAATTGTCAAAAAATAACACTAATTATTTTTTTAAATTATGATTCTAAAAAAATTAAAAAAATGGAAAAAATTAAATTTAAAACATAACTCACAAACTTGATGAAAATATTTGTTATCGAGAAGTGAATTTTTCAAGAAGAATACAATTTTAGGTTAACATTATATCGAATAATAATCATTGTATGAATAAAAATTAAAATATATTAATATATAATATTATATTTTAATTTAAAAATATTCCACTTAGGTTTTATTTTTGTTTATTAATGATATGATATATTAATCTCTTTAAAATAGTTTACAGAAAAATTCTCCTTTTAATCACAAAATTAAACATACACAAAAATACAATTTAATTATGATTCCCATGTAATTAGGTGGATTATAACTAACTATAAAATAATTATGTTAAACCAAAATTATTTAAAACTATAATTTTACTTGTATATTACATAACATATCAAAATTGAATATCATTTTAAAAAAATTGATATTATTCACAATTCACAAGAAAATCAATATTTTCAAAAAACACAAAAATTTACACCTATGTAAATTTTGATATTCATTTTAAAAAAGTGATTTTAATTTTGTCAAATGAATTTTTAAATTTCCAGAAAAATTTATTAAAATATTTTTTCCTAAAAAGGGACAAAAAATTGTTATTTAAGAAATCAATGTAATGAATGATAAATTATGTTTTCTAATGTTTTGATTGGCTATTTAATAAAAATTTGTCAATAGTTTATATTAATTAGGATACATATATGGATATATCATTAATTAGTTAAAAATATTTATTTCCTAAAATTGAATGGCCATGCTATAATGGTAATATATATACATCATGGATCATTTAAACTCAGAGTTGCATGTTTAAAATGCTGTTAAACATAAAAAATATCAGGGTTTTATATACCATATGCTATTGAAGATGTTAACTATATTTAAAATAAATACATTTTAAAGTAACAGGGTGTTATATTCTCATTTGAGGTTGGTTTTGTGTTTCCTTTATGCAATCGAATGATATTTTCATCTTTTAAAATCTTGGGGTGTCACATCCTTCCACCTTTAATAAATTTAGTTCACAAAATTTGAACATTATCCTGAAAATCAATGGATGGATGATCGAAAATACATTGGTTTTAAACCCAAATCCTAAAAATGTTTTATAAGAAATTATGTTAATAAGGTGGAAAGGGAAGTACAACGGTCATATTGAATAACAAATAATGATGCTTCAAAGAAGGAGAACATATGTGTGAATAGAATAAAAGAATAAATAATTATAGAGAGTGATTAGGGTCATTTATGACAAGAAGAGAATGATGTTTCCAAATAGGAGAACATAGGTGTGAATAGAATAAAAGAATAAATAATTATAGTGAGTGATTAGGGTCATTGATGAAAAGAAGGGAATGATCTATATAATGTTAGGGTCCTCAAAACTATATATTTATACGGGAAAAATGACTATCTATTCATCATAAATTGAAGTAACTAGGATAATATTTTTTTAATATCCTTTTCATAGAGTTGAGAAATTATATTACTATCTAGTCTAAGAGAATATGTAAATATACTTACTTGACTAGTATAATTTTATCATTTTTTCAATTTCCACCACAATATCATTTTTTCCAAATGATGAGTATTCAATATGAGTTCTTCATTCATAAATCACTAAATTCATGTTCTAAATACCATGTAACCAAAGATGTTTTAACAAGATATTCTTTGAATATTCCTACATTAAAAAAATACAAAATGGTAACCTCTTGGTATGATAATTCTGATAATTAATAATCTATCATATGATACACAAATCATCAAAATTCAAAATTAAAAGAACAATGTTGACACTAAATAATGATATAACCATATATAAAAAATAAAATTGATATACCCACAATTTAAGAGTATTTTAACCCTAGATGTTATCTCATACCATTCAAATTTCATGACAAAAAATATGGTTATATTCTTTTGAGGTAAAATTAATAGATTAGTCCCCAAATCACTTTTCAATCTTGTGGTAATCTATTTGAAATTACTTGAGTTTTCAATATCAAAGATCGTAAAACCCTTAAAGGTTATAAATACATTAAATCTTATTTCCACAATGTTTAAATTAATACTTCATGTCAATCCATAGCTTCAAAAATACATCAACCTACTATAAATGATCCTAAAATTTCATTAATCACACTCAAATCACATCACTTGAAACATAAAAGGAGTGTCTAAAACTTTTACCTTATGATCATCCTTAAGTTTATAGACCTATAATAAAATACATAATTCTTAAGGAAAAATTACATGAATGCAACCAAATATCCAAATTTACCTTAACTCGCCATTGATACCAACTATAATAGTCATGAACTCGCAATCCATGAACTGGGGCTAAAATCATATCATTTGTATTTCTGACATTGGAATCGATTATTATAACAAAATTTTTATTCTTGTAAAGCATGAAAAATAAATGGAGAAATCGGATAACATAAATTCTCAAGGACCTTTTATTTTTCGGTTTTAGATAATCAATAAATCTCTTACATAAACAACACATTGGTCATTAAAAATAATTTTACCCACAAAACCTAGCTTTTCTTATATCATGTGTAGTCATTATCATCATAAATATGAAATAACATATAGAAATAATTCATTCAGCAATATTCATTATAACCTATAGAAGTGGAGTCATAATAGTGGTGTGCTAAAATATTCAGTACGTTCAAACATAAGCATTAATAATTAAATGTCATCAATGAGTATAAGGAGTGAATAAGAGTGTGATTATATGATCAAAGTGATTGAGAGAATACTAAAAGAAATCATATATAGAAATTCTACAATCATCAATATCAAAACATGGAATAACTATTTAACAACGAAAATATTCATTGGAAGCGATACTCATGAGCCATGTGAAATCCATCATGATGAAATGAAATGCTATGAACCCATAACAAGCATAGGTAAGACATATTCGTATATTAGAACAATACTATAGAATACATTTAAATCCCTTATAAAACCCTTATAATTGGAATAACCATATGGTCTATTTCAATTATAATTATAAGGAGAACATAATAATTACCCAATTTAGTGAAGCACTATCTAGACCCACCCATTTAAGATGGTATAACGTGCCCAGCTAACACAATATGGGTGCACCCATCATATATAATGTTTCTAAACCACAAAATGAATATTTACATATCAAAAGAATAATAAATGTTATAGAAACAACAAAAATTATTTTATAACCAGAATATCTCATATAAATGAAATCAATATCAAATTTATCCTTATATAACATGATTAACCCATGGAAAATAAATCATTTCCATAACAACATATTTGAACCATGATTAACCCATGAAAAAGAAATGGGTTCTACAACAATCAATTTGAAACAATCGTAATCCATTAATAGGAAGAATACAGATTGTATCAATACAACATGTTCACATTGAATTACAAATAAATGGTCATCATTGTTGATGAATTGAAATTCCATAAAAAGATATTTAATATCATTATTGAAAAAAAAATTATTTTCAATTTTAAAATTAATTTTTAAAATAAATAATTGATATAGAATTTTTAAAATAAAAAATATTATATTATATATATATATAATGTATGTTATAAAAAATTATATATAATTACACATTGAAATTCTATTCATTCTGTATATGTTAAAATAAATATCCATTTCACATTTCCGGTAAACTCCAAATGGACATTTTTTTGAAAATGACAAAGTATTCTATTAAAATAATTTCATAAAATCTAAAAATTTTGTAAATTTTTCTTATAAAAATTATTTTCAAATATATAAAAATATTTCTTACTTATTTATAGAAATCATTTATTTATGGAAAAAAGGGTTTTCGATAAAAGAGTGAAATAAAAAATATTCATAAAAATTATATATTATAATATTATACACATGAAGAGATTAGAATGAAGGGAAAAAATTTATTTTCATGTCATAAAAATAGTTGAATAATATTCAAGAGATCTATTGAGAGGTAATTCACAAGATTTAACTATTAGAGAATTTATCACAAACAATCCCACTAAACATTGATATAATAACTTAAAACATTGACCAAATTTATTATGTTGAATTTTAATCCCCACGAAATAATATCATCAAATAAAACTTATAATATCAAGAAAATAAAAAAATTAATGATATAAATTTTAAATGGGTTAGTATATATACCACATAAAAAAATAGTTCTATTATATAACATATGTATTAAAGAATGAAGATTGAGACAAAAATATCTGACCACTTTTGTATCATTGAAAACATAAACACTGTAAAAGTGATATACATAAATGGAATTTTAATTCCAGATAAATTTAGCGATATAATTAAAAAAATAAATAAATGTGAATTATATACACTACACAAAAAAAACGAGCAGTGACTATGGTAAATATCTCATATAAATACTTGTAAGATGAGGATATCATTTCCTTACACTTCTATTGGGGTTAACATGATTTATCCTTAAGTGGGGCATTTTTGAAAATGTTATTAAATTATTATAGAACCAAAATAATATTAATAATATCATATATAGTCCTTTTATAGAATCTTCTCACATTTTTAATAATAATATTTAATTATGATCATTTTTTAGATGTTAATTGTTTTTGTTTCTAATTCAGGCTTTGTTACGAAAGTATAGATTCATTTATATACAACAAATTTAATGATTTAATTATCATATTTATATATAAATTATACATTATAAATAAATCATGTAGGATTTTTATGAAAAATTAAGTATGTTATGAACATAGAGTCGGTGGGCCATAAATACGCATGGGTAACGTTTCAATTTTATTATGATCATTATGAAATGGATATAACCAATATTTTATCAAACCATAATGATAATAATATCATATATAACATATTATTTGTTTTAATACCCACACACAAATATAGATATATATATATATATATATATATCATGAATGTGGTTTGGTGATGAAAAAAGAGTCGCATCACTTCATGATGGTTGTAGTCAACACACACATAAACGACATTATCATAATTTAATTTAAAAAAATAAAATGATATATTATCTTTTAAAAAAGATAATTATAGTGGTAATATAATAGTTATGCCTTGTATATAATATATAACCATTGAATTTATATTTATTACCTTCCATGAAAATATATAGTGATAAAATGAATCACTTCACTTCACAAGAGGGTAGTCCATCGTACACATGAATGATGTTATTTTATATCCTACATGAAGAAAATTATTTAGATGTATATGATATATTGAATCCATATGTATAAATATTTTACTATTTTTAAATATATATTTATATAATATATATCCAACATCATACCAAAATGTGTAAACTTGTAATGGAAAAACAATTGACAAAAGTTCACGAGGTTATACTTCATTGTACACATGAATAATTATTTCATAAAAAAATTTATTGGTGTGGAGATGGTTCTAGGTCATGAATTTATAATTAAAAAATCCCAACATTTTAAATAAGTTAGGCTATTAAATTATTATTTTTTAATAATAACATTATTTGTGGATGAATAAATAAATAAACACACGTTGAAGATGATTTATTATTCTCCGAGTATCCACATTTTGATTCCACAAAATCCCAATCTATGTTGGATTTATACAAAGAAAAGGATCCTAGGATTACGATAATGATTATATTATGTTATTTGGAATGGTTTTGGGATAAACCTAGTGGATTTATGGAGTGTTTAAGGGAGGGGATGGTGTTCCATTTTATAAGTTGGGTGGAGGACACACTCGGTATTTTTGAGAAGAAATGAGTGCTCCCACATTCTTAATATGTAACAATGCTAAAAAATAGACCATTATAAATAATATATGTGTAATTATCTATATATTCACCTAAAATATTTTTTAGATTGTCTTAAAGGTCATTTTACCCTCATCATTTTAGTTTAACCCACCGGTATACACATTATTACCTTAATTACGACAATTAATTTTTAATGTAATTACCATTCATTTTGGTCAAAAATTAATTTTGAAGTACTAGATGATATAAATTATTATGATTAAAATTATCTATTCAGTTTTCCAAAATTCATTTCATATAATTGATAAATTTTAAATCGAAATTAATTCCACTTATGTATTGATAAAAATATTTTTAAAGAGAAGAACTTCAAACGTTAACAATGTTTTTATATCAAAATTTGACATTAAATTGATTCCAATGAGATAAATTATATTAATGATTGTATAAATGAACAAATTTTACATAAAAATAAATTTAAAATATACTATAAATTAATAAGCTATTTAACAGAAAAGGAACCTTCAATTAAAATTATGTATTTTACACAATTCATTAACGAATATAATTTTAAATTTTTTTTGAAAAAATAACCATAATAAAACAATGATAGTAATATTTCAAAAATGAATTTTAATTTTCAAATTTTTTATGAAAGTGGTAAACTATTTTTTTTCGAAACATCCCAGAGATACAATGATAAAACATGGTTTAGATAAGTGTATTTATTACGAAGAAGATGATTGTGTATTAAACAAAATATCTAATAATAATTATTGAATTAATATCAATTAAATTTTATTGATATAAAATAAATACATTTATTTCCTTGACCAAGACCCCAGTGTCTAATATTTTGTTCCTGATACAATTACATTGGAAAAAGATAAAAGGAAACACACCCCGAAAGACCAATCAATTTAGTAGCCTTTGTAAACTAGATACATATACAAGTCTTATATTAAATTTTGATTACCAATATTAAAAATTATAATTTTATTATTTTTAATTAATAATATTACTTATAGTGTATCCTTTTGTATTATTCATAGAATAGTTTATAGGATCCTAATGAAAGGTATGAAAATAAGGGTGACCTCAAATTCTCAGTAAAGGTTATGTACAATGGAAACTATCATGAATCAATAATCATAATGAAATGGAAATATTAATCAATAAACATACATATAATTTCATTGATAAATTGATAAGGAATTACATAAATAACATGGTAAGGTAAATAGTTAATAACACATTCCATTTTAATAACTGAATATATCCTAATCGATAAATAGATAATGAAACAAGTCAATATGTTTTTTATAGTGAAAATCTCATGGACGATAATAAAAAAAAATATAAATTAATGAAATGATTAATTATTTGATTCCATGTTTCTTATGCACATAGTTCTGTAACCATCATGATCTATTCCCAACATAGATTAAAACAACTAGGAAAAAGCCATCTGATTTTCCCACCTAATTCCTCTAAATGAGACCACCAATGGGTTAATGAGAAATAATTACATTGACCCACCCATTTATTTTAGTCAAAATAATTCATAATGTAATGAATAATTAATTTTTAGATGTTGTTTATTACCAAATTTCTATATTGAGTTAATAATATGGATATATCTATATTTCCCCAACTAATCAATTAACTATCAAAGTGAAAACCATGTACGAAAAAGTTATACACTTTACGGAAAAATAATATCCATCACACTATATAATTAATATTAGAGATATATGTGATTTTTAGTGAAAGATTAATTAATCTAAATGATTATTTCAAGGTAATGTTATCAATCACAAAAGAAAGAAAGAATTCAATGATAACCTCAACGACTTTCTAATGTGAATGTCAAAACATATTTCACGAGATCAATCAAAGTGAATATTTAAATACCATTAAGTGTGATTTAATTATGATTTTAAATGTAAAAGTGGGATTAAATACACCACATAAATGTGAATTGGTTCATAATAACAATAAATCCTCAATGGAATGTAAATTGAGATAAAATATCTTACCGAATCGTTCCCTTGGATAAAAAATCTATAACCTACTTTATAATGGATTTAATCATATTATTAAAATATATTAGAACCATTTTAAAATTAAAAATAAAATATTAAATCCTTTATATCATATAATTTCCTGTTCATTAATAATTATTCATATTTACATTATTTCATGTGTTAATTATCTTTTTTTTAATGTATGTTTTGACTAGTTAATTCTAGTCCACCTATATAAATCATGATTTAATAATCAAAATAATTTAATGCAAGTTTTATATATAATATATATTCATTACATATTTATTTAAATTCATCCATAATGTTTATTTATATAAATGAAATACACCATTCATGGAGATGGTGTGCCATACACACGCCTAGACACAATATCCATTTTCTTATCATATTGAATGAAATAACCGAAAATTATATAAATTTCTATATTATGATTAAAATAAATTCATTTTTTATTTTATATTGCATGTGTTTATTAAAATCATCCTTAACACATTCCAAGTAAATTGTGATTGAATCACATTACTTGTTGTGGTGGTAGTCAACTGTAAAAAGGAGAGATATTATCATATTCACAAAAAATTAAATAATGATGGTATGCGTTATATTATAATTAAAAAAGAAAAAATACATCATAAAAAAAATATATATCATATATAAACTCTATGTAAATCATTATATACAATCATGAATGGTGATGATAGAAAAAAAATGACATCAGTTCGTAAGACGATAATCGTCTGTAGACATGAAAAATGAATGTTTATCTTAGGCAATGGAAGTGTTTTCTTGGTGTAGGTATTACACTAAAAATAAATAGTTATCATTATATATTTGAATATAAGGTTATTATATAATAATTATATAATTATAATTGATGTAGGTGGAGAATGAAACAAAATAAAAATGCTTTTAGAAAAATATTACATATTCTCCTGCTATCCTCCTTAGATTCTCCCTATAACAGAAAAGGGTTTCCTTCATAAAAATATATAGATTATTGAATGGATCTCTTGAATATGGGGAGTGATTTTTTCAGTTTTGTATGAACCTAATTTCTTGATAGTTGTGAATATGTGAGGGGAGGGAATACCTGTTTATAGTAGAGGTTTAGTGGGATTCTTGTAAATATGAAGAAATAAACACTACTAAGAGGGATCCCTTAAAAACATTTCCCTAAATAATGAACCATATGTGATAAAATAGAGGATAAAATTTTAATATTCCCATTAAATTGGTTATCGAAGATTGTATATGTCATTTTTTACCATAATATTAATGTCTAACAACTAAGTAGATTCATTTTTACCTTAATAGGTTTAATTAATTTTAATGGACTTTACCATTCTCATTTGTAAAAAACATAGTTGACCATACTAGGAATTAAAATAATTCTTATTCAGAATATGGAATCCATTTTTATTAATTTCAATCATAAAATTGGATTAATTTAATGTAAAACTATTCTCGTTGACAAAACGAGAAAGCTCATTTTTAATGTGAAAATATTTTGAAGATTACAATTTTTTTATATCTAAATTAAATGTAAATAAGATTCCAATGAAATTAATTGGAATAATAGATATGTAATTTTTCTTTTTGTGACATTAATCCCAATTAAAAAAACAATTTAAAATAATAAATTATTTAGCTGAAAAGGCATATTTCAATTAAAATTCATTATTTTTCACTATTCATCGGAAAATGAATCCTCTAAAAAAATAGCCCTATGATAATATTGACATAAAAATTTTTAAATAGATGTTTATTTTTTAAAAAATAATATATTAATGTGTCATAATTCTATTTTAAAATAAGTTTTTCAATAAAATTTGTCCACACTAGCTTTAAAAAATTTCATCTTTTTTTGTGTAAAATTAGACTAGTTGTTACCTTATGCCTATAAATTAAAATTAATTAATGTTAACAATATTTCATTTTATAATATATATATGTATATATATATATATATAATTTATATCGTTCAATATTATAAAATGATTTTATTATTTAAGATAAGAATCCTTTGGTGTGTAAAAACTGTTTGTTATAAAAACATTTCCTTTATATTCATTTTGATTTTTATATTCATTTATAAATAATTAATAACAAATTAATTTTTATAATATTTTTTTAAACCAAAAATTTAAATAATTTATCTTATCTTTTTCATTAAATCCAATTTAAAAGAAAATAAATTTTCATTTTAAATAATAATATTAACATTATTGGGTAAAACTCCTTATTTCATTTAACACAATGAATCTATGAATGTCATTGTGGAATATAATACAAGATAAATAAATATTTAATTAATTTAATGATATATAATAGATTTAATATTTTTAAAATTGTAAATATTTTGTAATGCCTTATAATTCTATATGGCATTCTACACTTATTGTTGTGTGTCATACACACTATCAAATATTACATTCATATTTTAATATTTTTAGATGTTACATACTACCCAACTAAAAAAAATTGAATCCTTGAAATTTAAATTTGATCTCGGTAATCAATTGTTTCATATTTTAAAATACATTTTTTGATAACCTGTCATTTTAAATGGGTTAACACAATATTTTCCTTATAATGGATAAAATGAAGTATGAAAGTCACATAACACGATTTCTATGTAGAATAAAATTAGTTGAATGTAATGATATGGTCATGGATGGAATGAATAAATATTTACAAATATTGATTGAGTTTATTGTTCAAAAATATGTGAATGACCAATGTAATGTTGGAGTTCTAAAAACCCTAAATATGAAGTTATTTAAAATACCATAGGTTCAACATAAATGAAGGTATTAGAATCCCATTTTTTTCAAGAAAAATTTCCTAATAATTATTTATAAATTTATTTTCTAAAAATATATGGAATTATTTTTACTCTCCATGTTTATGTAAGATAATTATCATCCTTTTGTTGTGCCTTGAACTATTTATACTTCATCTCTAAAAACAGGCCGCATCAGGTGGTGAACAACTACATTAATCTTTAAAAACTCATTTATGGATCAACATAATCCATTTTATATATGGTAAACTTTTATAAAAAAATAATATGATCTAATATGTTAGAAGGTCCCTGAATTTTGAAAATGAACGTATCATTAATACAAAAAAACTTTAAATAGCTCTAAATCATCTGATGAAAAATATGTGGACACCATTATCAAAAAATCTCTTGAATTATAAAAGTAAATTGAATGACCATAAAACCATATTTAAAGCATTCATGATTTCTTATACATTATGAGAAATAGGTTACAGGATATATTCCTTAAATCCAAAAAAAATTATACTCCATCAATGATATCATAACGACTTTTCCAATAATCATTAATTTTTACCGAGGTGATTTTTAGTATTTACTTTACATTATCTGTATAAATAATATCTATATCTAACCATTATTATATCAACATCAGGAACATATTTAGTGTTTTCTTTCACTCAATTGTATATTTTTTAAAAATTTCAACTTGTCATTTAATAATTTGTCATGGTAACCAGTACCTTTCAACATATGCATCCAAATTATTAATAAGATAGTACTATAATATAATAATTATATATTATATGATTATAATTACAAGTAAATGATTAATAAAATACTAAAATGAACCAATTTTTCAATCCAAACAAAAGCACATTGATAATTCAAATCCGGTTAAATCAATATCATAAGCATGAACTTTATCTCTTAGATTATTTTGAGGTATATTAGCAATATGCATGGGGAATTAAATATCATAGTTCCATATATCTGTAACATTGAATAATTATATATTGCATACTTGTTTCTATTCCCTTTAATAAATCTCTCATATCCATTTCTCTCCACACTTGTAACAAACTAAAAAACCCTTCAAGCTCTTCCTAGGGAAATTATTTCCTTAGATATCACATGTGGGAAAATACATCTTTTCCTAATTAAATTAATATGTTATTTTATCTAAAATCATGTTATTATCTTTCTTCCCATTCAATCCATAACAGTAGGATAATTCTTTCTCTGTCTTGAAATCCCAAAAAACAATTTCATCATATGAAGAAAAATATTGAGACACCAATGCCCTTTAAAGACATAGATTATTATCTATACTGAAAAGACTAATCGTGAATTCACTATTGTGTATGAAATACATAACATACCATGATAAACTTATAAAGGTATCTTTATAATTTACATAACATTCTTCCAAATTTTTAATTAAACTAAAGAAATTTATCAGTATCTTATTTTTTGATTATGAAGGAAATATTTGTCAAACAATTTATCCATAAAAGAATTTAATTCTATGAGATATATATCCTATTTTTATCTAGTATTTTGGATCAATAGACACCATTTATGATCATAACCATTGAGATAATACACTACAAGGGTATCCTTTTCTATTTCACTACATCCAAATTCTGTCCATATCTTCTCACAATACATAATTAATTTCTCAGCTTCCATTGGATCAGTAGTCCCACTAAATAATGGGGGCCCTGAACACATAAAATGATCTAGAAAAGAATAATCTTGATGTTGAATAGTTTGATCCATCTTGTAAAGGGTATTTTTCAAATCATGATTTAACTATACAAATATATCTAAAATTTTCATTGTTACAATACCAGTTAGGCTAGCTTTATCAATAAGATAAACTATACATTGGCCAACAATATTGATACCATTCTCCCTTCTAGGTTCCATTTATAAAAAATTCCTTATATTGGATTAAATCATATCATTATTAAAAAAATTATAGTCCAAAAAACACCTTAAATACTTATCCTAAAATTAAAAATATATCCATAATTAATCTTATAATCCAAAATATAGTTTCAATGGGAGGTCGTTATAAACATATCATAAAAGTATATCACATGGGTTTTTTTCAAAAATATATCTTTTCCTATATCATGTCTCTAATGTTTCTACTATAATTACTCTAATACCAACTGTAGTGACCTAGACCCCAGTAGACTAGATCCAATGCCAATAACCATTAAAATAGAATAAATGAAAAGGAAATTCTTCATGAAGGACCGATCAGTTTAGTAGTCATGGTAAAAAATATTCATACACACTTATTGAATTGTATTAGTAATATGGAAATTAAATTTGTTTTCATTTCATTTTTCAAGAATAAATTTATTCATTCTAGTGTATCCCTTCATTTTAGACATTGTACACTTTATAGGATCCTAGAGAATTGGAAAAAATAATGGAGCTCTGAAATACTCAGTAAGGGATATGTAATGTGGAAGTCATCATGAATAAATAATAATAATAGACATGTGAAGGTCAATAGCTGAACAAATATTCTGTGTTGTAATGAAACTGGGACGGAAGTTCATAAATAATGTAGAATATTAAATTACTCAAAACTCATGCCATTTAAATAAATAGAACTGGAATAATAAATAAACTAATAATGAAATGAATCCATAGATTATTTTCCTATTGAAAATATCATGGATAGTAATAACTGAAATATAAATGTATGAGATTTTTAATTATTGGATTATATGTTTCAATGGAACATAGAACCTATACCATCAATATTTATTGTCAAGAGAGCTTAAAATTTCTAGGTCAAAACCCATGTGATTTGGCCAATTGATTCATCTCAATAGACTACTGATGAATCAAGGGGATATAATTAAACATGTCCCACTCATGTATTTAGGTCCAAATCATTTCTAAAACATCAAATATTCTATTTTATTATCTTCTATATCATCAAATGTACATATTGAGTAAGGAATACAAATTTATCAACATTTCCCCAACTAATCAAAATATTGTCATGGTGAACACTATATATAATGATGGTACATAATTTAGTAAATAAAAATATTCCTCACAAAAGGATATGGATAATAAATATAAATTTAATTTACAATGGATAATTGTCATAAAAATTGATTGTTTCAAGAGAATGTTAACAAACACAAAAGAAAATGAGATTACAAAGATAACTTTTTTACTTATTTAATTTTAATAAAAAATGTCTTCGATGAGATAATTCAATTTTAAACATAAATAAAATTAATTAATAGGTAATCATTATATTAATTTATATATGGGTAGTATATACACCACAATATTCGTAATTGGATCATAATAACAAATAAGTCTCAAAAGAATGTTAATTGAGTTGATGTCCCTTACCCTATTCATTTATTTGGTTGAATGCACTTCAACTTCCTATATAATTGTTTTAATCATGTTTTTAACTACAATATAAAATATATTAATATTTAAAATATCATATATTATCTTTTGATAACAACTTATTATCCGTTCTTTCAAAAGCATTCATTTTTTCATCGTTTTGGATGTGAATTGTCTTTCTTTTCAAATATATTTCGACTTGTAATTTTCATTCCTCAAACAATGTTCATGATTAGATAATCTATAGAATATAATCCATTATGAATATATCATATAAATTCAATAAATATTTATTTAAAGTAATCCATAATATTAATTTTTAAGAAATTAAATACACCGTTAATGGTGATGGTATGTTGTACATATGCATGGTGGTTGTTTCTGTTTTCTTATAATATTGAAATAATGAAAATTAAATTATATATATATATACTATAATTAAAATATAATATTTATTTTATATATATCATATATTTTTATTAAAACTATTCTTAATGTATTCCATGTAAATCTTGATTGAATCACATCACTTCTTGAGGCGGTGGTCCGTCGTATACAGAGAAAACATTATTATATTCCCAAAAATGGAAAAAATGATATTATGATTGATATAATTAATAAATAAAAATAAATATATAATACATATAATATATATATATATATCATATATAAACTACAAATCCATAATTTTACCCAATAATGAATGGTGGTAATTGAAGAACGGATGAAATTAGATCCCAAGGTGGTACTCTGATGCACACACAAATGATGATTGTGTATCACATTTTATGGAAGTGTGTGTTGGGGTATGTCATAACCATAATATTAAAAACCAATGTATATTTAAGATAAATGTTTGGTAATATATTTTTTATATAAGAATAATTTAAGTAGTACATAAGGGAACAAAATAAAAAATATTGTACAAAATCATCACCAATTCTCCAGGTATCATCCTTTGGTTTGAACTAAATCATTAATAATTTTTATTCCCAATATACAGATTATTGGACGTGTTGAGGAATTTTTTGGAGTGATTTTTCCTGGGTTTTATAAAATAAAATGTATTTATATTTATTAATAAGTAGTGTAGTGAGTGCCTATTAATAGTTTAGTGGGGAGTCAAATTCGGTAAAATACCAAAACCTAAACACTATGGAGAGTTTTATATTAATTTAGTTCCCTCAAATAATTTAAAAAGTTCTTTAAAGAAGGTATATGGTCAAAATATGGATATCCAATGGGGTTTAGAAAAGTTTATAGGTCATTTAGACACTTAATATTAAAGTTAATATACTAAGTAAACTCTCTTTAACATTAATCGATGTAATTAATATTGATTTATTTCACTAATAGTTTTGGTAACAAAATAAGTTAAACATACTATAAATTATAAATTATTCTGATTAAGAATATATAATACATTTTTCTAAATTCCAATCACATAATTTCTAAAATTTAATTTAATATTAATACAACAAACACAATGAGAAAGAGTGTTTTCAAAGTCATAATGATGAAAAGTTTACTATGTTTTTATATATAAATTCTTCAAAATTAATATTATAGTGAAATTAAATGTATTAATATATATATATATATATATAATTTATCATTTCTTAAAATTAAATGACAATAAAAATATAATATATCATTATAAATTATTTATATAAAAAATCAATTTTCAATTAAAATTCAGTGTTTTCCACTATTCATCGAAGAATGAAAATTCTCTGAAAAATATAAACAATTCACCCTAACAAAATAATGAATTTAAAATTTCAAAACTTTGTTGTTTTTTTCATATAATATTTATAAATGTGGAAAAATATATTTTTTAAAAAAAGTGTACCATTAAAAGGTGGAAAAATGCATTTAGAAAAATATAGCGTTTTATTTGAAAAATTGTATTTTTTCATGTATAATTCCATTAAAATTTATTTGATAAATTTTAAAAAATTTATTGAACATATATATTTCATTAAAAACATTCACTAATAGTGATCAATTTAATTTTTAACAAAAAACTATTTTGGTACAAAAAAATAGTTTTTTTATAAAAACATTCCCATTATATTGAATTTGTTTTTATATTCATTTCGAATTAATTGGTAACCAATGAATTCATTTAATATTCTTGTAACACGCACATTTTTGTATGGTTTTTTATCATATTCATAACATTCAATTTAATGGCCGATGGAATATTGTCACATTATATAATAATGTATATAGTTTTCGGTATAAATTTATCTTGCATGTAATGCATGAAATCGATGAAAGTGTTTATTTGGTATAAGGAAATATAAAATAGTATTGCATGTATTGAAAGCATTGGAATATGTTTAATTGATTTAATATAACATGTTTCAATGTCTTGGTATTCTATTATTTCTTATATGCATATTGTTTCATATCACAAACAATATCAAATATGAGATTTATATTTTAAAATTTTATTATGTTACAGTTATGTCGCATGAAATAATATCCAAACCATAATGTAAATTTTAAATTAAATAATTTCATGTAGTGAACCTATAATTCCATACATGAATCTGGTGTTTCCTATAAATTACATTGGCATGATTAAAAGGAATCAATTCTCAAAGGATGGAATATTTTTTTGTCTTGGTAAACTAGAAACATACATGATTATTATATTACAAATAACTAATCCAATTAAAATATAATTTTTTTTTCAAAATTACATACAGTATAACTTTTTTCCCTATAGTAAATCCATACATATATCTCATAGTATGCTGCTTGGATTCCTAGGGAAAAAAATAATAATATTGAGATCAAATGCTCAATAAGGCTAATGTATTGAAGAAGAAATCATGAACCAATTAGAACAATAATAATGGAATAATAAATAACTAAAAAATACCTTGTAATCAAAAACTAACATTTAAGTTCATATAAAATGTGGAAAAATAATAATTAGACACATTTTCCATTAAATTAACCAGATAAATAAATATATAAAATTTAATTGAAAGAAACTAAAACACATTCCATTTATCCAATGAAAAAAATGAAATGTAACAATAGATATCATGGTGAAATTATCATGGATTAATAATAACTAAATCTATATGAGGGAAATAATTTATTATTAGAAATCATTTCTAAGGCACATGGAAACCTATTCCACCATGTCCTTTCATAATATGGGTTAAAACTACAGGCAGAAACCCATTTCATTTTCAAAACATATTTTTATCAATAGAAATCATAGATGCATTAAGGGGATATATAATGTATAGGACCCACTTATCATTTCTAATCCAAATCATTCTTAAGATCTAATAACAAAAATAAATAATATTCCATATAAAATATCCTAAATAATGTAGAATAAATAATATTTAACCTTATAATTTAATTAAATTCAAAGTCAAAACCCTCTATAAAAATGGTATATAGTTTAGAAATAATCATAACCATGATAAATGATATGTATATTTTGAGGAAATTCAAGGTTAAGTGATAATAGGAAATATAAATATTTCAATGGGAGTAAAAGATACAAATAAAGTGAATGCTAATTCCATCCTTGGGAAAAATAATCATAAACCATCAAGATGAAGAGTAAGGATGGTTTCAGTAAAACATATCTCTACTGGAGGAAAATAATGGTTTGCTGTCATTTATGAACAGAATAAAATTATCATTCAAAAATATTCTTGAGGAATATATCCTGTTCATATTGAATCACATTTTGAATATATTTTTTTAAAACATTTTCATTAAAATGTAACATTCTAATCATTTAAGGGATCCTTCAATTAAATTATGGTGCACAAATCCATATATAACCTATGTGGTAAAAAAGAATATTTCATTTATAAGGTAAAAAGTTTAGAAAAGTTCCCTGTTCAGAAAGAAACAAAAATACTCCATTGAAACATGGGTGAAAGAAAAAATAAGTAGAAATTTATTTACTATATCATTTTGAAATGATAAAAACCTGTATTGAAATCATTTTAATGAAACATGGATTTTGGAATAATATATTTTTGTTGAATTAAGATAAAAATGAAGTCGAGTTATCTTAAATACATTTTCTAATACATTTTGAGTACCAAAGAATGAAAATATTGAACTAGTAAATGAAAAAGGTAATGTATAACTAGAGGAGAAGAAAATTAATGGTATTATTATATAATTATCAAATAATTAACTCAAATAGAAATTTAATTTTATAAAATCCAAAAAAATATATGGTAAAGTCATCTCTTGAAAATGTTACAATGTTGAAGTGCGAATCAATCAATTAGAGGACTATGTGTACCAAATATAAATCCACATACGGGAGTAATAATAAATGAATATATAGTCAAAGTAATTAAAAAAACACATTGAATATTAAAAATAACTATTTAGTAAAATAATAAAATTAAAATAAAATTGGTTATGAAATTATTTTCCACTTCATAAACTTTTACTGAAATTACCATAGATGAAATAATTAAAATGGAAACTCAAAATGTGTAACGGCCTAGGAAATGACTCATTATGTAGTATTCCAAAAACATGGTTCCACTGAAATGGTGGCATCGATCACGGTCTCATACCAAAATGGTGGCACCGCTTATTGTGGCACCGTGAGGGTGGAACCATGACAGTGGCACCGTGACCATGGCACCACTTATGTTGTCTCACCAAATGGTGTCCCACCACTGTTTCTTTTTCCAATTCCACTCATAAAACATATCTTTTGATATAAGAGTGTTCTAATACACCATTCGAATCATTATAAATCCCATAAATGATATCTAAAATTCCATATGAGCCTAGTAACCCTTGACATACAAAAATGTGAGGGTTTTCCTTTGTTTCACACCTTTTCCCGTAAATTCCAGCTCCCCCTTGTTATGTGTTTTCCTCTGTTTAAAGGAAACTGTTTAACACACAAATATTATGGACACCATACTGACATGAATTATTAAATAAAAATTAATTCCATTTTGTGTAACTATCTAACCGTATGGTGAACCCACGATCCGCCTTTTAAGTCATTAAAAATTTATATCATGTAACTAAATGATCTACACTTTTTACCATGCTAGGATTCATTCCTTATTCTTCTTGGATGATTTCTTTCTTCTCCTTGGTTCATATAGAGTCCCCCTTCTCGAGGAAAGTGGTGCACCTATGTTGGAGACTTTCTTCTCACTCTTGGAGTCCTCAGAGTTCCTACCCTACAAGTCGCGCATCCCCAATTCATGGCACATGGAGAGAAACTTCGATCATTTATCATCAATGTAGGGATCTTCCTTTCCTTATCTTTACATTGTATCATGAGGGGAATGTATGATAATGATTTTATAGGGATATATGAAACCAACCCTTAATGAAGATAATAAACTGAATTTTAAATAATGAAGGGGTCTGTTTGATGATGGTGTCATACTCCTTCACCCATTCTTATATGTTGCGAACTATATGGGATAGTGTCCACTAAAAATCATGGCCATTGGTGGTATTTCCTTGTGTAGTAATGGACCCCTATATTATTTGATAATTTAATTGTTCTAACATAGAATTTGGTTAATCACATAAACTTGTTTGATTAAATGAATATCCAGAAAACATGAATACTTTTGTGAACACCATGATTAACCAAACTAAATGTGGAAACTCTTTTAATGGTGTGATAGAATTTGGAAATTCCCTTTCTCTATCTTGGTAATGCAACAACCCAAACATTAATTAATGAAAATTCATCTTAATATAATTAAATTTATTATTATGTTTATATAAAATTGGACATAATTGGTTTTATGTTTCTGAATTTTATGATACTGTAATGAAATGTGACCATTGAAAATATAGTTGTTGAACAATGATCACCGGATTAGTATAAATATAGGGCATTAACAAATCCTATTTACTCAGACATCAAAATAAATGGCCTCATCCAGTATACTTGACCTGTACAAAGACCATTTGTTGGTGCTCGGAAAGGAGGTGACGTCATTGGGATTCACTCTTGACCAAGACCAAGCTGAGCTATAACATGTTAAGCATGAACGGAACTGACTATAGGAGATATATAAGTCAATAGACATTACCACCCGAGCAATGTTATCTGATCCACCCCAAGAGTCTATCAACATCGTACATCTAACCCTTTAGTCTTATGCAGGTGTTATAATGGGTTATGTAACAATACCCCAACACTATAGAAATGTACATTATTTTTATATAAATAATGTGCATTCATTTTATTATTGTTACTTTGTAAATTGTTTTTTTAATTAAAAAATACTATTTTTAGTTAATAGTCCACTATGAAATCTATTTTGATGAATTAATGGATTTTTTAATTAAATATTATTTTATTAAAATATTATTATGAAATTATTTTTTATTAAATATAAATGATCATATAATTTTATGAATTCAATTATAATTTTTATTAAGGATTAAAAATAGTTTTTGTCAAAACCCAGGAATTTTCGGTAATTGTCAGTTTTTATTTTAAAAGTAAGAAATTATATATTTATAAAATTATTTAGATAAAATGAATATTATTTTTGGAATCAAGACATCAAAATTATCCAATGGTGAATTCTTCATAATTTTCCAAGACAGTTGAATTTTTGGGTAAAAATTAAATATCGTTTAAATATATAATATGTTTTATTACATAATAATTACCCAATAGTGATGTAATAAAAATCTATAAAAATTATTCCCGTCCAATATATATTTTAGAATTAATATAATGTCATTTAGATTTGTTTTATTTATTTTATAATGCTTTTTTGGACCCTCCAAGACTTATAAAACATTTTGTCTTTTTAAATTGTTTTCCTTGAGAGTGTGACTCATCTCCACATATGGAACCCTCTTATTTTAAGAATTTCGGCCATTGGACTTATAAAATACGGTTTTCTACACCCCTTGGGCAAAAACCATGGGCTTTTTTGTGGTATTGATTAGTTTAATGTGAGGTGTCCCATCCCTAAATAATAATGAATTCCTGATCCTTTCCTATATAAACCCGCCCATGCCCCCACTCCCTATTCACTCAAAGACTTTTATGTTTGACCAACCCCTGACCTTATCTCTCTCAAATCCTCCCTACGTGCCCCAATCTTCAAATAAGTCTCTCTCATGCCTCTCCATATCCTTTGGGATCACACTTCCAAGTAAGGTATTTCTTCCTTTCTCATTTGTGTTTAATTTTCATCAAGTTGTTATTACCTTTTTTTCAATTAAAAATGATGGGGGTATGATTTATGACCTCAACCATACCTTCCTTTTTATTTTTGTATGATGGGAGACCCTTTTATCTCTCATTAAATCCTCCCATGTACACCTGTTACCATGCCAAAATTCTGTGAGGGATTTCTCTCTCTTCATTTACATCCATGAAATTCATTTGAATTATGCAATTAAATTCCATTACATTTGTTGGGACCTGTATACATATGATACCCTTACTGTCCATTTCATGTACAGATTATGAGGAACCCTTTTCTATCTCATCAACTACTTTCATGAATCCTTATGTCACGCCGGTATGCTGCCGAAATTGTACCGTGTATTTTCAGGCCAAGATCATTGTATAGTGAATACCATACCCATGTCTCCATCAACGGTATTCACCTTTATGAACATATAAATATTGAATGGTACATTAATGTATTTATTCAACATTAATTAATCATGTAATAACTTATGACGTTGATTGATTGAAGGTTATTTGATTCATGTGACACACTTATGCATGAAATGAAATGTTTAAGAAGGGTGCACCCTAAGAGCACTCCAATGCATTAGGAAAAGTATAGTATAATGATATGTAATGTGAAATGGGTGTTGAATCATTCTAATTAAAGTGAAATGAGGTTTTACTTGTGCATCATGTGCAATGAGGGTTTACTCATTCTCCATGTGCAATGAGCCTTGGCTCATGCTAATTCCATGTTAAGTGTTGTTTCCACATTTCCATGTTATGATTATCACGATTTATCATGCTTTTAGGTTCATGTTTCTCTTGTGTTCCATTAATATGTCTATTGTCTAACATGTTTTATAATTCTCATGTCATTCTATGTTTATTCCCATACTGGTCTTTGTAGACCACCCATTTATTATTCATGTCATCAGGTTATCCCATGCAACGAAAAGTTCTAGGGAATGTAGTGGTCATGTAAAGGAAGTTTTCAATAAAGATTTAATGTGTTTTATATTCTAAGATATTATGTAATGTTCCTAAGCCACAATAACCCTAGACCCATTAATCGTCTATGTCTTATCAAGTGATGATTTTATATAATAAATCAGGATTAAATGTGTATTAAAAATCAAAGTTGTAATAGTTGGTATTAGAGAATAGGTTTAGTTATTTTTGATATTCGGATTAGAAAACCCTAGTGACTAATTAGAGACAAAAATAAGTATAATAAAAACAACCCTATGTATTGATGAGTAATGAGTAAGTGGTTTATCAAAAAAAATACATCCCTATATGGATACGAGCAGGTAGAGGCGGCTCTGGCACAGATGTATCCTAGGTGTAAACCCCAAAAACACCGCTTTGAGCTAGACTCGAACACGAACTGGTGAACGACAATGGGCTTTTCTGCACTCTTGGTTTTGAAAATAATGAGAGAAATGATTTGGTAAATTCATATTCTTATTATGAACCCTTATAATGGGAATTAAAAAAATTCACTTATGAATATGTGTTAGAATTTAGATCATGGATAGCATAGATTGAAGCCTATGGATTCATAAGTTAAGGAAATGAATGTTATTTACAAGTCATTAGTTTTTCCCTTTGATTACAATTTATGTGTTACCCCTAAAATTCCTTTTATTCCACCCAATGGCCGATAATAGGATGAAATTTTCTAACAACCTATGTGAAGATCAATGTGATGATTGTACAAATGAGATGCCCAATCCGATGGAAGTGGGAATCACGATCATTTAGATGATTCTCTCATAGTTAACTAATGAGTTGAATAGAAACATGGGTCAAGAGGAATGTTCACTCCCCCCCATAGGAATGAATATGTCTCTATCAATATCTTCATGAGACAATGGCCTCCAAATTACAATGGATCGTCTGATCCCCCAATCTCCAAACAATGGATCAACTCCATGAAGAAGATCTTCTCCATCCATCAATGTTCCGAACAAGAGAAGGTTCTTCTGAATTCTTTTCATATGGAAGGTGTAACCGATCAATGATTGGTGTTGATAAAAAATAAAAAGCCTGGGGAGGATATCGAAGAATTGGAATGAAATGATTTTAGGCGGATTTTTTTTATAAATATTTTCCATGCACCCTACGAATTAAGATGGAAAGGTACTTCCTTTCCCTCAAGAAAAAAGGTGATGAATCTGTCAGAATGTATGAGGAAAAATTCACAATTCTTTGATGATACGCCTCTGATTTTGACATTAACCAAGAATGGAAGATTGACCACATCTTTGGTGGGTGGAAACCTAAACGATGGAAATCGATGGAGATCCATGACTTTGACAGCTAGGAGGAAATTTTCTGTTGTTCCATTAAGGTCATAATGAAGATCATAGAATCTCAAGAGTATCATGTGGATAACTAGAGTAAGGTAGATTTCAATAATGATGGTCCGATGGATAAATCCAACGGTGCTAAGAAGATCCAGCACCCCACATTCCAATGGTGTGAAAGAAGAACCTCGGTAATTGCCTGAAGGGGATAAGTAAAAACATTATGTGTGGAAGAGAAGGGCACCTAGCTATAAACTGTCAACAAGAAAAACCCACAGCAGCAATAAGGATGTGGATTACTCCATTAGAACCTCAATGTGTTTTCCATTACTACAACTAAAAGCAACTGGGTAATCTTAAATATTTGTACCCTATGCCAAGGAATTTCTGAGGCAACCAAAAACCTCCATGTTACCAAGGGTGATCATTTTCCATTACTACAACCGATGTGTACCCCAACAATGAAGTGTTGATAGGTACACTAGTTATTCATTCATGAATAGTTAACGTACATTTTTTTCTTTAGGTTCTACACATTCTTTTATATCCCAAAAGTTTAGTAAAAAAGCCTAGTACCACCAAAAATCATGGAAGTAAAGATGTCGGTGAGTATGAAAATTGGTAAATCATTGCATCCCTTGAATATAACTCCTCCCCTGTCATAATCTATGAATTGAATTTTACGGCGAACCTCATCATACTCCCTCTACTGTTATTTTATGTAATTCTTAGCATGGATTGTATTTCCTTATATATATCCAATATACATTTTTGTGAGAGGAAAATCACTCTCCATGTGGTGAATCAATCCCCAATTTTAAACAAGTGTGAGGAGGAAGAATTATCTTCATTAGCTCCATCATCTCAAGTGTGGATATTAATTCAATAAGAGCACACATATCTGGATTAGATAATAGAGTCTAGGGAGACATCCATCCTTAAATACATGCCTATTGTGAGGGAATTTTCTAAAGTGTTTCCCATGGAATTACCTAGTCTTCCTCCTATAAGGGATGTAAAATTTTCAATTGATCTTATACTTGGAGAATTTCCAATATCCAAGACTCCGTATAGAATGGATGTTTTTGAGCATGAGAAGCTTATGAAACAACAATAGGATAATCTGGATAAAGGGTTTATAAGCCCAAGTGCTTCACCATGGGGTACACTAGTCCTCTTAATCAAGAAGAAGGATGGTCCAATGCACCTTTTCATCGATTATTTTGAGCATTACAAAATCAAGATAAAGAACGAGTACCCTCTCCCATGAATTGATGACTTGTTCGATCAGCTGCATGGAGTAAATAGTTCTCCAAGGTGGATTTTCGGTCTGGATATTATCAAGTAAGGGTGAATAAGGAATATATCCCCAAGACTACTTTTCATACAAGATAAGAGAACTTTGAATTCATAGTTACACATTTTGGACTCACTAATTCTCTAGAAATCATCATGGACTTGATTAATAGAGTCTTCCGAGATTACTTCGAGAAATTTGTGGTAGTATTTATAGATGATATTCTTGATATGCATTAAAACCAAGGGCATTCTTGAGGAGCATCTATGAACTATACTAGAGACCTTGCGGAAAGGTAATCTCTATGAAAAGTACATCAAATGTGAGATATGGATGAATGAGGTCACATTCATAGGCCATATCATCACAAGCTATGGGATATCTGTGGATTCCTTCAAAACAGATGCAATTGAGGGATGGATGAGGCCAACATCGGTAACAGAAATCCATAGATTCTTGGGGTTAGCTGGGTATTATCGACGATTTGTGAGAAATTTCTCACGATTTAACAACCTTCTTACCAAGCTAAATCAGATGGTTGTAAGGTTTTCATAGAGTGATAAATGCGAAGAAATATTCATGGAGTTAAAAAGGTGGATCATCACTACGCCCATGCTCACATTACCCATAATTTGATAATATTTTGTGGTATTTAGTGATGCTTCAAAGAAGGGCATGGGCTGTGTGTTGATGCGAAATGACAAAGTCCATGCCTGTGCTTCAAGGAAATTTAATGTTCATTAGAAGAATTATCCAAAACATGATTTGAAGTTGGCTATAGTGATCATCGCCTTAAAAATTTGGTGGCATTCTCCCTTTGGGGAGAGGTGTAAAATATATACGGACCACAAAATTCTCAAGTATATGTTAACAGAGAAAGAGTTGAACATGTGACAACGAAGATTGTTAGAGCTGATCAAAGAATATGACCACTCAATCCATTACCACCTTGGGAAGGTGAACAAGGTGGCATATGCTCTATGTAAAATAGACCCATCAATTCTCTCATTGATTAGAATTGAGAAGGACCCAATTTTTTTAGATTTGATGAAGATGGAAAGGGGAATCATAAATAAGAAAACATCACAAATCCTTTCAAAAATGATTTCACAACCATCTCTTTTAGAAATGATAAAGGATGATCAAAAGGATTATGTGGGAATTCAACTGAGATTGGAAGCTATTGGAAAAGGTAAATCCTTAGAGTTCAATGTTAGTGAAGAATGAATTGTGAGATTTGGGAAAATACTATGTGTTACATCAAGTCCGGGGCTGATGAAGGAACATTTTGATGATGCGCATAGTTCAAATTTCTCTATTCACCCAGGAAACTGAAAGATGTATCGAGTTGTTAGAGAGAATTATTAGTGGGATAATATGAATAATGAGATCACTAAGTATACAAAAAAGTGCCTTATGTATCAGCAGGTGAAGGCAGAGAGGCAGAAGTCTAAGGGGATGATGCAACCATTACACATACCAACATAGAAATGGGAGGACCTCGCCATGGACTTTGTCACCAGACATACAAAGGCATACAATGGAAACAATGCAATCTGGGTTGTTGTGGATCATCTTACAAAGTCTTCACACTTCATTGTAATTTGGGAGGATTTCTCATTGGATCAGCTAGAATGAACATATATCAGGGAAGTCGTAAGGCTACATGGAGTACCACTATCTATTGTATCCGATCGAGATCCATGATTCACCTCTATGTTTTAGAAGAGTCTTTAACATGCACTAGATACTAAGTTCTGCTTTACTGTGGATTATAATCCTCAAACTGATGGCCCATCTGACTGGACTATCAAAACACTTGAGGACATGTTGAGAGCGTGTTATATGGACATCAAAGGATGGTAGGACAAACATCATCCACTGGATGAATTATCCTAAAATAATAGTTTCTACTTGAGCTTCTAAATGGATCCTTATGAATCCCTTTATGGGAAGAGGTTCATAACACCAACATGTTGTGATGAATTCAGTGAGCATAAGCTGATTGGATAAGAAATTGTCTATGAAATGGTGGAGAAGGTGAAAACCATTTAGTATCATATTAAGGCAGCCCAGAGTCGACAGAAGAGTTATGCAGATAACCGATGATGATACCTTCAAGTTAAAGTTGGAGACAAGGTATATATATTCAAATCTCCATGGAAAAAGGCCATGAGGTTTGGAAATGAAATGGATGTTATGTCCTAGGCACATTGACCCCTTTGAAATTCTTGATTGTGTGGGGATGTGGCATATCGACTAGCACTTCAAGCTACCAAGGCTAAAGTATATGATATGTTTCATGTATCCCTCTTAAAGAATTACATATGATACCCTTCACATGTACTCTCTTTAGAGTTAGTATATCTAGAGTATGAACTTTCATATGAGGAGAAACCGGGGAAGATCTTAGATCATAGAGGAAACGTTCTATGAAAGAAGACAATGCCCCTCATCAAGGTGTTGTGGAGAAACAACAAGTTCGAAGAAGTGACATGGGAATTAGAGGAAGTGATGAAGAAAATTCACCCACGTCTATTTTAGTGTGCGAAAAGGAAATTTTGAGGGAAATATTCTTAAGGGGGAAGATTTTAATGACAAAAACTTTCATCCATGAAAATTCCTCTAGATCTAATTAAATGTCATATTATGGTTATATAAAATGTCAACATCATTTGTTTTATGTTTCTTGGTTTTAAAATACCGTTATAAATTATGACCGTGTAACACCCCGACCCTAGTTACCTAGAGTTTGTGCATTATTACATATCATTGGCATGATCACAAGAAATATCAATTCTCGAAAGACGGATTAGTTTATTAGCCTTGGAAAAACTAGATACATTCATAAATTTTACATTAAATCATAAAATGAAAACTACAACAATATAGTCTCCATAGTCCACACTCTTATACCCTCATACTATCCCTGAAGGACATTCATAAAATACTTCTTCACATCCTGGGATAAAAAAACATAGAAAGGGGTGAGCTCAAATTCCCAGTAAGGATAACAATATAGTGGAAACTTTCATAAATAAGAATAAACATTTAAGGGAATGTATAACTAAAACAAATGCCTTTTAAAACTTGATTTTCAGAATAATATGGCAGAAATAAAATGAAATAATTCCATATACTTATTCATATGGATATTCTACTAGTCTAATAATCACATGCAATATCAATAACCACATTTATAATAATGGAATGCACAATTCCAGAAAATCATAACCACATAGGCAAGGGCTCATGCCAAGACTATAAATAAGATTTTTTCGTGGCCTTGTGCCATGACACTAGTTTGTCTCATGAGATCTACCGATGCATCGAGGATCTATAGCGGGCTCCACCCGTAACTTATTATGTCCAATACATTCTCCATATGAACAGGTTTAAACATAACATAAACATTCGTATTAAAACTACAATACGAAATGTCAATAATTTCAACATAAACCATGAATGGTATAAAAATAACACATCCACAGTCAAACATATCACAAATTCTTCAATACAATATAAATTCTTTTTATCATAATAAATCAACTTCAAATAAGCTTAAAATCTGTCAATGGATGTTGACATAGATGAAATCAAAACTATTTGAGAGAAATATCTCCTTTTTGTAATCATTTGAAAGTCACATAATTATAAAATAAACATTTAAGTTGAAAATATTCTTATATGATTATAATGGAAGCTTTGACGATTTTATAATGGCGGAAAATATCTGCACTCTCCATATAAGTTAAAAAAACATTTATACCTTAATTCTGTCGAAAAGGTTAAAAAGGACAATGTTTGGAAATTGACAAAAAGATTCCTTTATAAACCTCTAATAAAAATTAAAAAAAGGGTATAAATGAATTTAACCCATATTCTAGTAAATACTAAAAAATGTTGGAAATACATTTTTATAAAACATGGATGTGGATGATAAAAAAGTCCCAGTAGATTATTACGTATAAACAACCTCTGATAATGAAGAGATTGAGAAATAAACCCTGACCTTGTACTTTTCCTTGGTTGGTGGTGGGTTAACCTCCTGTATAATGGTTAAATAATTGATATTAAATAATAAAAGAATCATATACATTAATACGATATCATATATGATCTCTTAATATTGATTTGTTCTCTATATCTCAGTATTATCGTTGTTTCGGGTGTTAACTTACTCGTTTTCTTTTATATGTTTTTTTATGTAAGACGTATTTTTTATGGATAGGATGTATCTTATTTATATACAGAATGATATAAACTCCTTAAACATTATTTTTAATCATTAAATGAGAATTATTCTTGAATGGATATGATGGGAAATGAATCTCATCACGATCGTGGAGATGGTTGTCCGTACGTAAGCACGAGCGACAATATCATCCTTTTGATATTAAAATAATATATAATTGGATGTTATATAATATATACAAAATAATTATTATGTTATATTTATTCTTTACAAGAATTAAAAATCATTATTATACCCATCCACATAATAATTTATTGAATAACAATTACACAATGACGTGGAGATGGTAATCCGTATGTACGCACGTATGGTGACATGTCATTCAAAGAATGGATATAGTACTGAATATGGTTGTAACATATTTATAATAACATCACAGTATATATAAGATACTGAAGTTATTATTTTATAATATTAATAACAAAGAAAGAACAATTTTATGAAGAAATGAACTTGAAAAAGGGTGGTGAAAACATTACCTCTTCGTCGGGTTCTTCCTATTGATTTGATCAAATGGGCTCCATAGGTTGGCTTTATGATCAAAATAAGGCCTCTATGTTTGAGTGAGGGATGTTCAGAGAGTATTTGGGTAGGGGTTGGCCGAGCCAAGAGGCTTTGAATTTGTGAATTAGTGAGAAGAGGGAGTTCCCTTTTATAAGAGAGGTGAGGGGAACCTTTGGAAAAGCTAGAAATATTATTTTATAATAAATTAATATTCGGTTTCTAATGGCCCCAAAGTAGATTATATAATTTTAAGGTGGGTATAGGTCGAAAACCACTCAAATAATAGATTTTAGACAGGTTTGGGTATCTATATTAACCTTATATTTTAGTTTTAACTCTTAGTTAATTAGTTTGACATTTACCATGTCACTTTTTATTTTTATATTATATAGTTAATAAACATACTATAGACATCCAAGCGACCAACCAAGTTGTCCATAAATGATACACCTATCATGATATAAGTCCTCTGGCAGATCCTTAGATTTTTAGGAATATAATATAAATTAATAATATAATATTTGTTTTAAAAACTCTTTTATGTCAAATTTGACACTATTGGGTATTCTGTTTTTGATAATCTCATAAAAATATTATTACTTCGAAAAAAATTTATATAACTGATACTAATATGTCATACTATCCTATAAAACTAGTGGAATTCATAAAATGTTTCAAATTACATTTATTTTGATATTTATATTATCAATTATTTTAATATTTCATTAATTAGGTAATTACTACATCACTATTGTGTTATAAATAAATTAAATTATTTAATGGCTAAAAATTAAAAATAAAATATCATTATGTAGGAAATAGTTTTAGCTTTATAATTTATATTTAAAATCTAATTTATCTTATGTATAACCCTATATTAAAAATGTTTTAGTAAATAAACTTTGATTTTAACTCTTTTAACTCTTCTTTGAATTAAATAATAATAAATGTCCTAATGTAATCCAAGTGGACCCAAAATGATAATATTTTATTACTAAGGTTTTTAGGTCGAGATACATTTGTCCAACAGAATCAGGACATGTGTTAGGGTAATATTAATATCATTTTTACCCTTAATTACCCTATTTACTTTTAACCGTGGTATATAAAAGTAAAAAGTTACTATTCACCAAAAATTATTTTCATCTCATTGAACCACATTTTACTCCTTGATAATAACTGTTTCTCTCGGATTTTCTAAATTCCACTCATAGAAATGGAAAAATTATGTTTTATGTGAATTTGCAAATTCTCCTAGGAGGTGGGTAAAAGACGGTGAAAATTTCAATAAAATTTTTATATATCTAAAATTATTCTAAAAAAACTACAATTAATTACATTGAAATTATATAGGTATTATGTATCTATTTTTAAATTAATTTAATTTAAATAAACTAAATAATTATTTAAATAAAAAGTCGGTTTTAACCAATAACGCAGTGTTTTTCACAATTCATAAAAAATTGAACGTTTTCAGAAAAATACCAAAAAATCACCCTAGGCTAATTTCGATATTCCAAATCCAAAAATGAAGTCCATTTTTAAAGATAAAATTTATAATATTTTGAAAAGATGGTATTACTATTCATAATGGCTAGTATGATTGGTTGTGGTGTGTGTTAGAACTCGAGGTTGCGTACAACATACGCTACTATATTATTAAAAGAGAAGCGTACCATCGAAGCTTGGCGTGTTACATTCTCCCCTCCTACAAATAATTTCATTCTCAAAATTTCTAGAAAATTACTGTATAAAAATACTTGGGTGATTCCTCATCAAAAGTTCCTCGGGTTCCCACCTTTCCTCTTCAATCTGTTAGTTTCTCCATAGAACTTTTCCCAGAAGAGTCGTTCAGTTTCTCAGCACTTGTTCTCTGGTATCAAGAATCCTGATGGGCTCTTCGTAATAAGACATATTAGATTCTATTTCTAATTCCTCATAAGTGAGTACATTCACTGGGTCAGGCATGTATTTCATCAACATTGATACGTGGAACACATCGTCAACTTTTGAGAGACTTGGCGGCATTTCCAAACGGTAAGCTACAACCCCAACTTGTTCTAGAATTTCGAAACGTCCGATGTACATGGGACTCAATTTACCCTTCTTACCGAAACATATAATTCCCTTCCATGGAGATACCTTCAAGAAAACATAATCTCCTACTTGAAATTCCAAATCCTTCCTTCGGTTATCGGCATAGATCTGCCGCCTACTTTGAGCTACTTTGATGTGATTTTGGATTACCTTCACCTTTTCCATCGTTCCCTCCACCGTTTCTGGACCTACAAGTTTCCTTTCACCAACGGCATCCCAACTGGTCGGTGTGCGACATCTTTTTCTATATAACGCTTCATATGGTGCCATCTGAATACTCAAATGGAAGCTATTGTTATAAGAAAATTCTACCAGAGGTAAATATTGATCCCACATACCTTAAATGTCAAGTGAGCATGATCTCAACATGTATTCAAAGGTTTGAATAGGACGTTCTGATTGTCCATCTGTTTGAGGGTGGTAAGCATTTCCCAACCAAAGTTCAGTATCCAAGGCCTTCTGAAAATTTTTCCATAATCTTGATGTAAAATGGGGATCACGATCAGAAACAATCGATAGACGTACTCCATGAGGTCTCACAACATCATTAATATATAGACCTGCTAGAATTTCAAGTGGTAAATCCTCCCTTATATTAAGGAAATGTGTTGACTTGGTAAGACGATAAAAAATTACCCATATTGCATCGTTCCTTCTATGAGCCTTTGGTCGTCCCATGACAAAGTCCATAGTGATATTATCCCATTTCCACTCAGGTATGAGAAGAGGTTGCAATACTCCAACAGGTTTTTACCTTCCAGCTTTCACTTGTTGACAAAACCATACATCATGTCACAAAATCAGTAATCTCTCTCTTCATGTTGTCCCACCAAAAATGTTCCATCAAGTCTCTATAAATTTTGGTGATCCCAGGGTGTATAGAGAAATTGGAACTATGAGAATCGTCCAACAATTCCCTTTTTAGATCAGGTATATTGGGAACCCAATTTCTCTTCCCAAATTTCAAAATTCCATCTTCATACCCAAAGTCACTCAATCTCCCATCATTCACAGCTTCAATCTTCTTTTGAAACTCTTCATCACCGTTTTGAGAACTCTTTATCCTTTCTAGTAAAGATGGATTGGCAACCATTTCAAAAATAATTGATGTTTCGCCTTCCATGGTAATTCCCATATCCATCTTCACTAGATCCATGAAAATAGGATCCCTTTCAATTCTCATCATGTTAAAAAATACATGATATTTTCTGCTCAAAGCATCTTCCACCTTATTTGCCTTTCCCGGGTGGTACTGTATCGTTCAATCATAATCCTTGAATAGTTCATGCAATCTCCATTGCCTCATATTGAGTTCTTTTTGTGAGAAAATATACTTCAAACTCCTGTCATCAGTATAAATCTCACATTTTTCACCATATAGGTAGTGACTCTATATCTTCAAAGAAAAGATCACAGCTTCTAACTTGAGATCATGAGTAGGATAGTTTTTCTCTTGAATTTTCAACTGTTGTTATGCATAGGAAATAACCCTATTATTCTGCATAAGGACACAACCATGTCCTTTCTTCGATGCATCACTATAAATAAAGAACCCATAATTCCCTGATGGTAGAGTCAATACAGGATCATTGACTACTCTTCTCTTCAGTTCTTCAAAATATTTTTCACACTCTTTTTTCCAATCAAATTTAACCCCTTTACGTGTGAGCTTCGTTAATGGGTTAGCCAATCGGGAAAAATTCTGGACGAAACATCGATAATAACCTGCTAAACCAATAAAATTTTGTATTTTAGTTATACTCATCGTTTCTGGACATTCTTAGTTTGGTCTTGTCATAGAAGTATCAACAGAGATTCCTTCTTTAGAAAAAATATGGCCACGAAATGAAATCTCCTGAATCCATAATTCACACTTGCTAAACTTCCCATATAATTCATGACATCTCAGAGTCTTCCGGATAATGCCCAAGTGATTTTCATGATCTACGTAGCTTTTGGAGTATACCAAGATATCATCAATAAATACCACCACAAATTCATCAAGATATTCCTTGAAAACTCTATTCATTAGATCCATGAATACAGAGGGTGCATTAGTCAATCCAAAAGGCATTACAATAAACTCGTAATGCCCGTACCTGGTTCGAAATGCTGTCTTCTGAATGTCTTCCTTCTTTACACACAACTGATGCTATCCATACCGAAGGTCAATCTTTGAAAATTATTGAGCTCCATACAGTTGGTCAAATAAATCATCAATGCGAGGTAGGGGATACTTGTTCATTATTGTTATATCATTGATTTCCCTATAGTTGATACAAAACCTCATATATCGATCTTTCTTCTTAACAAAAATGATAGGGGCTCCCCATGGAGAAACACTAGGTAGAATAAATCCCGTTTTACTCAATTCCTCTATTTGTTTCTTTAGTTCGACTAATTCCATAGTGGCCATTCTATAAGGGGACTTCGATATAGGCCCTGAACCAGGAATTTAATCAATGGAAAACTCAACATCTCGTTCTGGAGGATGTCCAGGTAAATCGTCCGGAAACACATCTACATATTCTTTCACAACAGGTAGATCCTCTATTTAAACATTCCCTTCCTCACCCACAGTCATTTCATTCTCTTCCTCCACAATAATTGAATTTATTTGAGCTATTAGGGGTGGATCTAGATAATAATTAGGTGGTGACGATTCTTCTCTAAAGATAAGGTGTTCCTTATTATCATCATCAAAAATCATATCCTCTTTCTTCTTAATATAAATCGTTGCATCATGGTTTAAAAGAAAATCCATACCGAGGTTTATATCAAACTCAATCACAGGTATGACGATGAGATCAGCGGATAAAGAACATTTATGTGCTCTAATGGGGACTGATTCACAAAACATTGTTGCAATGATACTTCCCTTAGGAGTTTTAACGGACAATTCCCTTGTTAAATAAAATTGGAAATATCTAATTTTCATAGAAAACTGGGAAGATATGAAACAATGCGATGATCTAGAATCAAATCATGCATTTTCTAAACATGAGGAAACCATTAAATTACCTGCCACCACATCTTTCGGAGCTTCTACCTCAGCAGTAGTGATAGCATAAGCTTGGCATTGATCCCTTGGCCTTCTCTGAGGTATGTTCCCCTGACGCTTAGGGAATTCATTAGAATAATGTCTCATCTCTCTACAGTTGTAGCATTGAACATCAGTAGCTTCCTTCTTCCCCTTGCAATGACGATCTTGGTGCCATTTTACACAACACTTGTAACAAACTCGCATTCCTTTTAAGAAAGAACCAGGGTGTTTCTTCCCACATTTACAACAGGATGGATATTCAACCTTTACTTTATTCTCCTTATTTCCATTCCCAGATTGATCAGCATATCTCTCCTTCACTTTCTTTTCTTTAAAGTCATAATACTTAGAGAATTCCTTTTTTTGTCTTGATAGCACATGAGACAATGTCATCGTACGATGAGAAGGATTGTGAGACTAATGCTCGACGGAGAAACGGTTTTAACCCATCATTGAAACGATCAATCTTACATCATTGGTTACCTATATAATCTCCAGCATACCTTGCTGTCCTTGTAAAGTTAGTCTCATACATTGTGACATTCTCATCCTCCTTTTGTCTCAGACTCAGAAATTTCCTTTCCATATCTGATTGATGGTCGTGAGGAATGTATTTTTATAAAAACAAATCTTTGAACTCCCTCCATTCCATATTTGATACTTCATCATCTTCCTTCGTGTTTTGAATCAATGACCACCATTGATCAGCATCTCCAGTGAGGCGATAAACTGCCATGACAACTTTTTCCCTTTCACTACTCCCCAATGCCTGAAATATTTTCTCTAGTGAACTTATCCATTGCTCAGCTACTAATGGATTTGTACTCCCATTGAATGTTGGTGCTTGCTTCCTAATGAAGCGATCTAACATTGATCCTCCACGCTGTGGATCAGGGTGCTCCATACGGGTAATCAGGGTGCTCCATACGGGTAAGGTTATTATTCATAACCTGAGTGAGTTGTCCTAGTATGGTGATAAGCTAATCAGCACCAGTTGTATCACCGGCTCCACTATTATTATTCTTGAGCAAATGGGAAATCCCTACATGGATTGCGTGCATTGATACGGTTTCCATTTCTTCCATTAGGCGCCATTTCTAAATAATGGGATGAACTAGATCAGTTTAAGAATCAAAATATATAATTCCATACTTATAAAACACTAAACATAAATTGAACTATTTATGGATATAATATATAATCATAAAATTGATTTCTTTGAAGAATTATATACTCATAAACCCTTCATAATTATTTGTAAAGAAAATTAGAGTTATCCCAAGCATATCTCCAGAGAGTGTCGTAACCAAGAGTTCAGAAAGGCCCGTTGTCATGCAACAGTTCCCGTTCGAGTCTAGCTCAAAGTGGTGTTTTTGAGTTTTACTGCTAGATACATCTGTGCCAGAGCAGCCTCTACCTGCTCGTATCCAGACATTGATTTATTGCTCAGAAAACTCACAAAATCCCTAAAATACCAAAATTCTAGGAAGTTATTCTATACTAATCATCAATGTACATCTTAGGTCTATGTGCTCTAATCAGAGTTTATATAAATCTAGCTTCTAAGGTTTATACTAAACATCCTCTGATACCAACTATAACTCCCCGACCCCCGTTACCCAGAGTCGGTGCATTATTACATATCATTCCCATGATCACAAGAATGATCAAGTCTCGAATGACTGATTAGTTTAGTATCCATAGAATGACTAGATACATTCATAAATTTTACATTACGTCATAAAATGAAAACTACAACAATTTAGTCTCTATAGTTTACACTCTTATCCCCTCATACTATCCCTGCAGGTCATTTATAAAATACTTCTTCACATCCTGGGAAAAATAAAACATAGAATGTGGGGAGCTCAAATTCCCAGTAAGGATATCAATATAGCAGAAACTTTCATAAATAAGAATAAACATTTAAGGCCATGTATAACTAAAAAAATCCTTTAAAAACTTGAACTTCAGCATAATATGGCAGAAATAAAATGAAATAATTCCATATACTTATTCACATGGACATTATACTTGTCGAATAATCACATGCAATATCAATAACCACTTTCATAATGATGGAATGCATAATTTCAGACTATCATAACCACATAGCCAAGGCCTAGTGCCAAGACTACAAATAAGATTTTGTCAAATCCTTGTTCCAATACACTAATTTGTCTCATGAGACCTACCGATGCATCGAGGAGCTATAGCGGGCTCCACCCGTCACTTATTAAGTCCATTGCATTCCCCATATGAACATGATTAAACATAACATAAACATTTTTATTAAAACTAGCATACAAAATGTCAACACTTTCACCATAAAAAATTAATGATATAAAAATAACACATCCACAGTGAAACATATCGCAAATTATTAAATACAAAAGTTATGTTTTGTATCATAATAAATCAACTTCAAATAAGCTTAAAAGCCATCAAAAGATGTTGACATAGATGAAATCAAGATTATTTGAGAGAAATATCTCATTTTTGAAATGATTTAAAAGTCACATAATTATAAAATAAAACATTTATTTTGAAAATATTATTATAAGATTGTAAGGGAAGATTTGAATATTTTATAATGGTGGAAAATAGCCGCACCCGCCGTATAAGTTAAAAAAAACTCTTACATTAATTCTGTTGAAAAGGTTAAAAAGGACCTTATTTGGAAAACAATGGAAAGATTCCTTTATAAACCTCTTATAAAAAGTCAAAAAAGGTATAAATGAATTTATAACATATTCTAGTAAATGGTACAAATGTTTTGAAATACATTTTTAAGAAACATGGATGTGGATGATAAAGAAGTCCCGATAGATTATTACATATAAACCACCTCGGATAATGAAGAGATTGTGAAATAAACCATTCCCTTGTACTTTTCCATTGTTGGGGGTAATTTAAACTCATGTATAATGGTGAAATAATTTTTATTAAATTATACAGTAATAATATACCTTAATATTATATCATATATTATCTCTTAATATTGATTTGTTAACAATATCTTAGTATTATCGTTGTTTCGGGTGTTAACTTACTCATTTTATTTTATATGTTTTGTTATGTAAGCTGTGTTTGTTATAGATAGGTTGTTTCATATTCATATCCAGAATGATATCAAGTCCTTAAAAATTATATTTAATAATTAAATGATAATTAGTCTTGAATGGATACGATGAGGAATGAATCTCATCGTGATCGTGGAGACAGTAGTCCGTACGTACGCACGAACGACAATATAATCCTTTTGATATTATAATAATATATAATTGGATGTCATATAATATATAATGAATCATTATCATGTTATAATTATTATTTACATGAATTACACATCATTATTATACCTATCCAAATAATAATTTATTGAACAACAGTTACACCACGACGTGGAGATGGTAAGCCGTACGTACGCATGTATGGTGACATGTCATTCAAAGGATGGATATAATAATGAATATGGTTTTAACATATTTATAATAACATCACAGTATATATAAGATACTGCAGTAATTATTTTAGAATCAGAGTAATAAAGAAAGAAGATGTTGAAGAAGAAATGAACTTGAAAAAGGCTGGTGAAAACATTACTTCTTCTTCGGGTTCTTATTTTTGATTTGAACAAAAGGTCTCAATAGGATGGATTTATGATCAAACTAATGCCTCTAAGTTGTAGTGAGGGAAGTCGAGAGAGTATTTGGGTAGGGTTTGTCCAAGACAAGGGGATTTGAATTTGTTAATTAGTGAGAAGGGGGAGTGCCCTTTTATAAGAGGGGTGAGGGGCACCTTTGGAAAAGTTAGAAATATTATTTTATAATAAATTCATATTCGGTTTATAGTGGCTCCAAAGTAGATTATTTAAATATTAAGGTGAAGATAGGTCTAAAACCACTGAACCAATTGTTTTTAGACAGGTTTGGGTCACTATATTATCCTTATTTTTAGTTTTAACTCTTAGTTAATTAGTTTGACATTTACCATGTCACTTTGTATTTTTTTATTATACAGTTAACAAACATACTAAAAACATACAAAAGACCCCCAAGTTGTCCATAAATGATAAACATATCATGATACAAGTCCTTTTTCTGAACCTCAAATTTTTAGGAATAGAATATAAATTAGTAATATAATATTTTTTTTTAAAAACTCTTTTATGTCAATTTGGACACTATTGGGTATTTTGATTTTGATAATCTCATCACAACATTATTACTTCGAATAAAATTTATATAACCAATAATTATATGTCATATTAACATCTAAAATTAGTTTTATTCATCAAATGTCTCAAAATACATTTATTTTGATATTTATAATATCAATTATTTTAATATATTATTAATTAGGACATTACGACATCGCCATTGTTTCATAAATAAATTAAACTATATAATGTCTAAAAATTATAAATAAAATACCATTATCTAGGAAATATTTTTATTTTTATAATGAATATTTACAATATAATTTATCTTATGTATAACACAATATTATAAATGTTTTAGTAAATAAACATTGATTTTAACTCTTTTAACTCTTCTTTGAATTAAATAATAATAAATGTCCTAATCTAATCCAAGTGGACCTAAATGATAACATTTTATTCCTAAGTTTGTTTTTGGTCGATATAGACTTTTCCAATAGAATTAGGACATGTGTTAGGGTAATATTAATATCATTTTTACACTTAATTACCCTATTTACTTTTAACCGTGGTAAATGAAAGAAAAACGTTACTTTTCAGTAAAAATTTTATTCATCTCATTGAACCACATTTTACTCCTTGATATTAACCATGTCTCTCGGATTTTGGAAAAGACACTTACAGAAGTGGTAAAATTATGTTTTATGTGAATATGCAAATTCTCCTAGGAGGTGGATAAAAGATGGTGAAAAGTTCGATAAACTTTTTATATATCTAAAATTATTCTAAACTAACTCCAATGAATTACATTGAACATATATAGGTATTATGTATCTATTTTAAAATTAATTGTATTTAAAAAAAATAATTAATTATTTGAACAAAAAGTCGGTTTTAACCAATAACTCAGTGTTTTTCACTATTCATCAAAAATTGAAAGTTTTCAGAAAAATACCAAAAATTCACCCTAGTCTAATTTCGATATTCCAAATCCATAAATGAAGTCCATTTTGAAAGATAAAATTTATAAAATATCATGAACTGGGTATTACTATTCATAACAGTTAGTTTGATTGGTTGTGGTGTGTGTTAGAACATGAGGTTGTGTACAACTCACGCTATTGTATTATTCAAAGATAAGCGTACCGTGGAAGATTGGGGTGATACATACCGTTTGCTAATATAGTCGTTGAACGCTTATCACATGATTTGTAAAAATATAATGCTTTAACAAACCGAATTTACTCAGAAAAAGGAAGCGATGACCTTATCCAGTAGACATGCCCCGTATGAAGCCTATTTGTCAGAGCTCAAAAAGGAGGTGGCGTCATTGGGATTCTCTCTTAACCTAGCCCAAGTGGAGCTTGAGCATGTTAATCTAGAGCAGAACAGACTATGGGAGAAGTGGATGTTAATAGATATTACCTCTTAAATGATGTTATCTGAGCCACCCCAAGAGTCTATCACCATCGCACACCTTACCCATCAGTCTTATGCGGGTGTTATAAGGGTTTATGTAACAAGACACTATCACTATGACAGTGTAAATTATTTTTTTATAAATAATGCGCATTAATTTTATAATTGTTACTTGTAAATAGTTTTTTTTAGAAAAAAAATAGTATTTTTAGTTAATATTCAACTAAGAAATCTATTTTGATGAATTAATGGAATTTTGAATCAAATAATATTTTAAAAAAAGAATATTATTAAATTACTTTTTATTAAAAATAATTTATCATATAATTTTATGAATGCAATTTTATTTTCTTATTATGGTTTGAAAATGGTTTTTGTCAAAACCAATGAATTCATATTAAATGTCGGTTATTATTTTAAAATTAAAAAATGAAATATTTATAGAATTATTTGTATAAATTTAATATTATTTTTTGGAATCAAGACATCGAAATTATCCAATGGTGATTTTTTCATAATTTTTTGAGACAGTAGAATATTTTGGTAAAAATTAAATATCATTAAATTATATAATGTGTTTTATGACCTCATATTGAGCCAATAGTGAGGTAATAAATTATTATAACCATTATTTTTTTCCAATATATGTTTTAGAATTAAAATAAAGCGATTTTATATTTTTTTTGATTTATTTTATAAAGCTTTTGTGGAACCTCCAAGACTTATAAAACATTTTGTCTTTTTAAATTGTTTTCCTAAACAGTGTGACTCACCTCCACATAAGAAACACTATTATTTTAACAAGTTCAGCCATTGGAATTATAAAATATTTTTCTTTCACTCTCCTTTGACAAAAACCATGGGCAAAACCCATTGTATGGTTTGTGGTATTGATTATTTTAATGTGAGGTGTCTCAAACCTAAATAATAAAGAATTCCATCTCATTTCCTATATAAACCCAACCAAGATCCCACTCCTTTTTCACTCAAAGCCTTTAATGATCGCCCAACCCCTGAAATCCTCTCTCTAAAATCCTCCCAATGTGCCCCAAGCTCCCAAGAACTCTCTCTCAAGCCTCTACCAAGCCTTTGGGATCACACTTCTAAGTAAGGGATTTCTTCCTTTTTTCATTTTTGTCTAATTTTCGTTAAGTTGTTATGCCCTTTTGTTTTCAATTTAAAATTTTGGGGTATAATTTATCACCTCCCCCATACATTCCTCTTTATTTTTGGATGATGTTAGACCAATTTATATATCATTAAATCCTCCCAAGTACACCTATTGCCATGCCGAAATTCTGTGAGAGATTTCTCTCTCCTCTTTTACATCCAAGTAATTATTTTCTATTATGAATTTAAATTATATTACATTTGTTTGGACATGTATCTATATGACCATATTACTGTTCATTTCATGTACATATGATGAGGCACCCTTTTCTATCTTATCAAATTTTTTCATGAATTCTTATGTCACATCGTTATGCTGCCAAAATTGCACCATGTTTTTCCAAGCCAAGATCATTTTGTAGTGAATACCAAACAAATGCCTCTATCAAGGGTATTAAAATTTATGCACATATACCTATTAAATGGTAATTTCATGTATTTATTCCACATTACTTAATCATGGAATAACTTATGATGTTTATTTATTCCATGTTATATGATCTAAGTGGGACAGTTATGCATGAAATGAAATGTTTAAGAAGGGTGCACCCTGATAGCACTCTAATGCATTGGTTGATGTATAATATCATGATACGTAATATGAAATGGGGTTTTACTCATATTAATTCAAGTTCAATGAGGTTTTACTTATTCTATATGTGCAATGACAGTTTACTCATGCTCCAGCTGCAATGAGACTTGGATCATTGTAATTCTATGTTAAGTGTTGTGGCCACATTTCCATGTTATGATTATGATGATTTATCATTACTTTATTTTCATGTTTCTATTGTGATCCATTGATATGCCTATTTTCTAACATGTGTCATATTCCTCATGTAATTCCATGTTTATTCCCTTACTGGTCTTTATATTTCACCCTTTTCTTATGCATGTCCTCAGGTTATCCCATGGAATGCTAAGTAAGAGGGAATGTAGTGGTCATGTAAAGGATTTTTTCAATGAAGATGTTTTTTGTTTTTTATTCTAAGCTATTATTTAATGTTCTTAATCCCCAAAGACACTAGACCTCTCAATATTCTATGTTTTATCAAGTGAATATTTTATGTAATAAATCAGGTGAAAGTGTGAAAAATGGTAATATGTGTGGTTGTTATACTTGATTCTTGTGGGTGAAATGTATGGGGATGGTATCCCCTATTGTGGTGCATTTGATGGTTTTGGATCTAAGGCTGTGTGGGGTAGTATGGTGGTGCTTGGATTGGATCCAGTACTTTGAGGGATCTCATGGATCCCTTTTGCTGTTGTGACATTAAAAGAGAACCGGGTATGAAAGCTTAATCTATTGCTTTGTTGTTTTTCCTTCCTTGGAATCTAGCTATGCCTTTTAGTTTCCCACTAGTGAAGAATTATTTAAAATTGAACCACTTGAATGTATTAACAAGAACGATTTCTTTGGGAAATTGTTTTCTAGGAATGAGTTGTCACTAGACTGTGGGTGGTGTTATTTTTATGAATAAATAGTAATGAGATATATAATTTAGTTCTTATGTTTCTTATTTTCACCCCACCCAAGTTGATCACTTCATGATAAAACCCCCCTTTACATTGGGGGAGGGTTTTTTTCAACACTCCTATGAGTGGATGGTTATTAACTCCTTTTCGTCTCCCTTTCCAGAGTATCCCAAGACTCTTTGCGCAGTCTGCGACTGCCTGAGGTCTATTATAGCACCAGATTATCTGGAAGGGTAGTTGTGGTGGCTGGACCAGGTATTTGTGTGGGAAGTTTTTTTCCCTATTGTCTTCAGGATGAGGCCCATGTGTCTTTAGGAAGCATAGTAGTAGTTCGGGCCTTGGTTTTTTCGGTCTTTGTGGTAGTTGATCTTGCCTATCAGTCTGTGTGTGTAATTACATGTGGTGTTTTTTCCCTAGGTGTTTGTGGGGGGGATGTGTGGTTATGGTATCCCAGGTTTGTGTGGGCAGGGTATAGCAGTGAGACTGTAATGAGAAAGGTGGGAGAGGTCTGAAGCATAGGATGAATTCAATAACCTGTGGGAAAGTGGTGCAGGGTACCCAAATATTGATGTGCTATTACTATTACTTTACATGAATTGCATTATTTGGGGAGTGTTCCATTGTGAGGTTGGGTGGATAGTTTCCTTGCCTTTTGCATTGGTTTTCTCCTTTTTCTCACAAGGAAATAGATTGCCTCCCCACTTGTGCATTGGAGCTTTTGGTTTTCCCTACTAAGTATACCTATATACTCAGCCTATGTACATAAAACGACTTTTAGGTTTCTATAAGGACTTCAAGGACCATGCGGGGCCGTACTAGTTCAGATGTTAGGACAGTTTCTATTTTTTTATTTGGTATTTACATTTAGTGTTTTCTTATATTGTAGAACTTATTATTAGAACATGCATATGGGAATAGATTGATGGGATTTAAATTTACGTCCACTTTTGGTGTGGTTTGCGATTTACTATCTTATCTCCCAATCCTACTAAATTAAAATGGTAATTCATTCCATTTTGTGTGTGATTATACACCATTGTTGTAAGTTGCTACTCCGGGACCTATTAGGGTGGGTCTCAAGGGTCATCATCTCTCATTATACCTGATAAAGGAAGTGTCTGGAAATATCTTCTCCCTTCCCTCATCTAGGTGAATGCGGTTTGTGATTGAATGGTATTAGAGGAAGGTTCAGATATAGGATGTAGATTAGGGTTAGGAATAGTTAGGATTTTATGGGATGGTAGGGAAATAGTGTTAGACCATCATGGTTGGTGAAATATTCCATTGAAGACTGGCTAGGACAAAGGTATTTTAGAGCCCCCATGATCTGATGCATCGACACTGGGCCTACCGAACGACCAAGTGAGGCTATGCTAATTCTAGGGTAGAAACATCAAGAAAGGTACATGAATAATAAGGACTTGTGTTCTTGTAAGTGTTGGGTAATTTGGGGATTTAAAAATGAATAATAAGTCTATCAAAAATTAAAATCAATCTTCTACAGTAATCTGGATTAGAAATTTAATGATTACCATGTAGTTATGGAACCCAGATGACGACCATGAGTAGTGCAGGTGATCAAGTCCAAGGAGGGTTTTTTTGGTTAATCGGATGAGGGCTAACCGAGAGGGGGAGGATGTTTAGAGGTAGAGGACACTTCATGCCATTCAGTGGAAGTCCCTCGAGAAGTAAAAGGGTAGCATCTCAGATATGGAGACAGAGATATGGCCTGGAAAGCTAGTTATAGCTTTCAGCATGATACGCGCTCCGACGAAGTACTGGGTTCCTCTGGATATAAGCCAGATATGGGGAGCAGCGCATCAGTGTTCGATGCTCTTTCCTGGGAAGAAGAGGAATGTTTAGGATTCATGGACTGACTTTGAGAATGAGTAATGGGCAGAATTCCACTCTTCCATGATGAAGGCTGTGAGGAGGAAAGCATTAAACTTTATTCAGAAGGGGATTATATCAGTGAGAGAGTTGGGGATCATTTTAAAGGATCTCCTTCTCTTTTCTCCAGACCTTTTTCTAGATGAGGATTCTCGGGGGAGGTGTTTAGTGGAGGAATTACGACCATCTCCCTAGTATGTTGTTACTCCCTTTACTCTACCAATATACATGGAGGTATAGAATAAGGATTAAGTTTTAGGGAGGATGCACACACTGGGTGGTGTTCCATGATAGGGGATCTAGTTGGGCATCTCAATGGAGAAGGTTGTTAGCAGAAGGCCTCCACCATCAGGGACTTCTAGGTTCGGACATTGGGGAGCAGGCACTAATAGTTCCAGTTTTGATATCCCATTTCACGCCCTTTCCATTTAGCCCCAAGAAAAAGTTACATTTACTGTGGTAGTCGTTTGAACCTTCTAAATCAGTTCCCTGACTGAGTGTAGTATAGTGGGTGTGTGCTATTCAATGGCCACATCAGCATCAACAGTTTCATGCCAGGCCCTTTTAGAAGAAGCTGTGGGGACAGTGATCTCCCACCTCTCTGAGACAACACATTGAAGGAGGAGGCTGACCTCAGGGCACTCCTCAGGACCTTGACCATGGCATGGTTAGGGAGGCAGCCGACTGCTCAGAGGAAGGGGAGCTAAGCATGGGTAGTTGCAAACCACCGATTTAGCCATTCCAGTAGGGCCAGAAGTCATCCGATGTATGATCATCTTGTTTAGTACTCTTTCATGTGCCTTGTTTGATTTATGAGCATTTCACTCCTTTATTGCACCCAGTCTATCCCATGCCTCAGGTCTAGACACATAGGAACTTTCTGTACCCTTGGTTTTGAGTACGCCATTTGGAGGTTAGAACATCTTGTATCATGTTTTCTGTGAATGTAGACGGATGTTGGGACCACATTAGTCCATTGGGGACCTTCTTTTTCTACAGATGAAGCCATATGATATAATTCAAGGCCTTGACAAGCTGTTATCTGTATGTGCTATTATTTACTACTTTTGAATAAGGACAGTGTTTTCAGATGTGGGTGGACAATTTGTGACCTTCATTGGCAAGTGGGGATTCTAGGAGGGTAGCCGGTGAGTGGATCACTTCTTTATTTTTTTGACAATCTTCATGTAGATTCGGTGAATCCAAAGATTGTGGATGTCTTGGGGATTATCTATGAGATCATGGACCTCTTCCTTGAGGTGGTGGTGAATCTACCCCCTCAACGTGAAGTTGATTTCTGGATAGACATTAAACCTGGTGCTCCTTGGATTTTGATGGCTCCCTATCGGATGAATCCTTCTAAGAAATGAGAGTAACAGATTCAGATTGATGATCTGATGAAGAAGGGTCTTGTTCAACCAAGGGCGACACCATGGGGCTCTCCGTTCTTGTTCAAGAAGAAGTAAGATGGTGGTATCAGGCTATGCATAACTACTGGAGACTGAATCAGTTAACGGTCTAGAACCATTACCCTCTATAGAGGATAGATGATCTTTTTGACCAACTGAAGTGGGCAGGATGGTTGTCCAAGATAGACCTATTTTCACGATATCACCAGTTGATGGTGATGGAGGGTTACATATCAAAGACTGCCTTCTGGTGCAGATACAAGCACATTGAGTTCGTAGTCATGTCGTTCGGCATTATGAATGCACCAGCCATGTCCATGGGGATCATGAACGCCATTTTCTAGGAATATATGGACCATTTCGTAGTTGATTTTATTAAAGACATCCTATTCAACTCATGATCATAGGAGGATCACACTAAGCATTTGAGGATGGTTTTAGAGGACCGCTACAACCATATCTCTACGAGAAATTGTCCATGTAAAAATTATATATGCGATAAGTACACATCCTTGGACACGTGGTGTCTGACCATGGAATTGTGGTGGACCCGTCAAAGGTCTAGGTGATTATTTCTTAGGCGGAACCCAAGAATGTGATGGAGGGTCATATTTTCCTGGGCCTAAAATGTTACTACCAAAGATTCATTCCCAACATCTCTTGATTTGCATCACCGTTGATAGCCTTGACCAAAAATGTCTAGACATTCATGTGGAATGGGTAGTGCGAGGAAGCCTTTAATTATCTGAAGTGGAATTTGGTTAGTTCCAGAGTGATAAGGTTTCCAGAAGAAGGATTGATGTTTGTGTTATTCTGTGATTCTTCAGGCCAAGGCTTAGGGTGTGTGTCAATGAAATAGTATGGGTGATCTTGTGTCGTTCTAGGATGTTACAACCCGATGAGTGTAACTATTCAACCCATGTTATGGAGCTTGTAGTGGTTGTGTTCACACTAATACTGTGGCGTAATTACCTCATTGGAGAGCACTTCATGGTCTACATGGATCACAAGAGCATGATGTATATCTTCCCTCAGTAAGACTTAAACTTGTGGATGCAGAGGTGGATGGATTTTATTCAGGAATATGACTTCAATATCTATTACACTAATGATAAAGGGAAGGTGGGGGGTGATTCCTTGAGAATTAAGTCATATAATGATGTAGTTCAAGAGTTGGCAGATGCTTGGAAGGTGATGGAGGATTTGGCTACCCTACACCAAGATGTAATGGTGGAAGGTGGTATAGGATCTATGTTCCTGATGACAGTGCAATACTTCCTGTTTCAGTAGGTGGAGGGGTCTTATTGGGGGGACTTAATGGCTGATGTGATGCACGATCGTGTTATCCAGAGTGATGCTCCAAGAATATGATCAGAAGACGGGAAAAAATAATATAATGTTTCATGGGATGTTGTTCATCCTGATGGAAATGTGCAAGAGTGTTCTTGGTGAGTTCCACAACTCACCCCTTCTGGTGAACCCATGAGTTTCCAAGATGTACTAGGGCTTGAGGGGTCAGTTTGGATGGCCCGAGGTGAAGCCGTCAGTGTTAGAGTTTGTGGAAAAGTGCCTTGTATGTGAACAGGTGAAGGCTAAACACCACATCTCGGGGGGGGGGGGGGTTTATAACCTTTTGATATACCTGTGTATAAGTGGACAACATTTCGATGGATTTCATCACAGGACAACCCAGAGTTCAAGGGGGATGTGATACCATCTGGGTTTTTGTGGAACAAATGATAAAATCATCTCACTTGTAATCAATGAGTCAACTGCATTAGATGCCCTTGAGCAATCGTATGTTGATGAAGTGGTGCAATTTCATGCAGATCTGAGGTCCATAATCTCCGATCGGGATACCAAGTTTACCTCACCACTATGGAAATGTTTTCAACATTCTTTTAGATCCCAGATATGCCTCAGCACTACTTTCAACCCCCAGACTGATGGGCAGAGAGAGAGCGACATCCATACATTTGAGGATATGCTATGGGAATGTGATTTGTTCTTTGGAGGATCGTGGTTATGACTCCTACCTCCGGTGGAGTTTTCCTACAATAACAACTATCACTCTACCGTTAGAAAGTCTCCATTTGAATATTTTTAATGGAGGACGTGTCACTCACCCTTGTCCTGGACAGAAGTCATGGAAGCAGTTTTCTTGTCCATGAAGTGGTGCGAAGCATGACAGAAATGGTTCAGCTTATACGAGAGAGGATAAAGGTGGCCGAAGAAAAGAAGAAGTCATATGCTGATAATAAGAGGATACCCTTGGTGTTTGAGGTCAGGGACCACGTGTTCTTGACGGTCTCCCCTCGGCGTGGACAACAGTGGTTCGGCATGAGGAGTAACGTTCTACCATGTTTGTTGGACACTTTATGGTGTTTCCAAGGGTCGACGAAGTGGCTAATAAGCTAGCACTACCAGAGCCACCACTGAGAGTACATGTCGTCTTCCTTATGTCTCAGCTATGTCAGTATCTTCTCAATGATTCCCACATCCTCGACTAGGGAAACCTGGATATCAGGGATGTCGCGTCGTTTGTAGAGCGACCAATGATGATCGAAGGTCTTGAGGAGAAGGTTTTTTATAGAGAAACCATTCCCTTGGTTCGTCTGTTATAAGTGTCATGGTGACCTTGAGGATAGTACATGGGAACGAGAGGCACATATGTGCACCCAATACCCTGAGTTGTTTTCAGTTTTGTCCTGTTTTGTTTCGTACTTTTTATTCGGGTGGTGATTATCCTAGTAAACTATGAAATGTGATGTTTTACTTATTCTATGAAGGTGTGTGATGATTCCGAACTATGGGGAAGGGAGGACCCGATACCCAATCAAAACACATTATGGTGGATGCGATTAAACCCATGCAGGTGAGTCAGTGCTCCCAATGCAGATAGTATTATGAAATGGTGGAAAAACTCCGTAATCCATATGTCTAGATAGTGGAACCTTTATATGTTGTGTAGTTACTTGAGGGAATGTGTTTCTATATGTCGAGGAGGTTTTCTCCTGAGAGGTATATTTCCAGGTGGGTTTTCAGAGACTTTTATTTTCATCGTGTCTAGTTTGATTATCGAGGGAGAGAATACTTTGAGAGGTATATGATGTAATGACCTGGGAAATGAATCATTAAAGAGTTTTCCAAAAACTCAGTTCCACCCAACGCATCCACCGAAACAGTGGCACCGGTCATGGTATCACACCAAAACGGTAGAACCATGAGGGTGTCACCGCGAGGGTGGTAATGTGGCCGTGGTACCGTGAGGGTGGAACCCTAACAGTGGCACCTAAAGGTCACACCATCACGATCACTAACTGAATCAGTGGAACAACAGATTGTGGAACCCTTACAGTTGGACCTTGAGGGTGGCACCATGATGGTGGCACCTCATGGTGGAACCGTCATAGTCGCACACTGAAACTGTGGCACCGCTGACGGTGGCACCGTGATAGTGGCACTGTGACCGTGGAAACGCTTATGGTGTCTCAACAAACGGTGTCCTACCATTGTTTCCTTTTCCAGTTCTTCTCTTGCAATGTATCTTTTGACGTTAGACCCTTTTAATACCCCATTTCAATCCATTTAAAGCCCATAATTGATATCTAAAATTTATCAAGAGCCGAGCGACCCTGGAATTACCAAAATATATGGCTTTTCCTCGATGTCACATCTCTTCCCGTACTTTCTAGTTTCTCCCCTGTTGCACATTTTTTCTATTTAAAGGAAACTGTTTAATAGACAGCTATTATGGACACCTATCCAATGATAATTATTAAATAACATTTAATTAAAACTTATGTAATAGTCCAACTTCATGGTGAAACCACGATCTACCTTTTATGTTGTTCAAAATTCACATCTCATATCTCTATTATCTCGCTTCTATCGCACAAGGATTATTTCCATCATCTTCTTGGCTGGTTTCATTCTTCTCAATTGTGTGTTTGGAGTCCCCTATCTCGAGGCAAGTTGTGTTCCCATGTTGGAGCCTTTCTGCTCACTCTTTAAGTCATCAGTGTTCCTCCCATGTGAGTCGTGCATCCCCAATTCTTGGTTGGTGGAGAGAAACTTATATCATTTATTATCCATGTAGGGTTCATCGATTTTCTCTCATTACTTTGTATCATGCGGGGTGGGTATGATAATGTTTATATAGGTATGGATGAATAAAAACCTTAACGAAGATAATAAATGGACTTTTATAGAATAAAGGGGTGTGTTTGATGATGTTGTTGTACTCTTTTACACATTATTTTTTGTTACTAACTGTATTGGCTTGTGTCCACTTAAAATCCTGGCCTATGGTGGTATTTAGTTTCACACTAATAGACCCCTATCTTCTATGATGATTGATTGTATGTAACATGGAAATTGGTTAATCACGTCAACTCGGTCGATAAAATGAATATCCGCTGAACAAGAATCCTTAGGTGAACACCCTTGTTAACTAAAGGAAAATAAGAAACTAAATGAATGGTGTCATAGATTATGGGAACTCCCATTCTCTATCTTGGTAATATGTGTGGTTGTTCTTCATGATTCTTGGGGTGATATAGATAGATATGGGATCCCCTGTTGTGCTAAAGTTGTTTGTTTGTAGATCTATGGCCATGAGGGGCCATATGGTGGGGATTGGTTTAGTTACAGTACAATGAGGGATCTCACTGATCCCTTTTGTTATAGAGACTTTACAAGAGAACTGAGTGTCAATACTTAATCTGCTGCACGGTTTTTTCCTTCCTTGGACTATGTCCATGCCTATTAGTTTCCCAATAGTGAAAAATTATTTAAAATATTTCCACTCAAATGTGATAACAAGAACAAGTTCAAGGGGGAATTATTTTTTGGTAATGAGTTTCGACTTTACTATGGGTGGTATGCTTTTTATGAATGCGTAGTAATGTGGGTGTTATTGTGTAGGATGGTTTTGGAACCCCTAGGTTGGGATGAGGGATTTTATAAATATATGTATAATTCTTTCCTCTGTTTCTTATTAGTTCCCCTCCCACATTGAGAACTTCATGTTGAACTCCCCCATTTCAATGGGGGTGGGTTTTTTCCCAACACTATTATCAATGGCTGGTAATTAGCTCCTTTCCTACTACCTTTCCTGAGTATCCCAAGACTCTTCGAGAAAGCTGTGAAGACCTGAGGTCCATTATAGACTATGATTCTTTAAGAATGGTAGTTGTGGTGGCAGGCCCTGTTGTGGTTGTGTGCAGGTTATTTCCCATGTTTCTTCAGGATGAGACCCATCTGTCTTCGGGTGTATCAGTAGAAGTTCGGGCCTAGGTGTCATTGGGCTTGGTGGTAGTGGTTCTGGACTAGGTTCTTGTAGGTGTGGTTATGTGTGGTGGTTGTGGCCCCGGTGTTTGTGGGCTGGATGTGTGGTTATGGTAGACTAGGTGTCTGCAGGAGGGGTATAGCAATGGAACTTTAGTGAGAATGGAGAGAGAGGACTGGCACATAGGATGACTTCAATAACCATTGGGAAAGTGGTGCGGGATACCCATATATCGATGTGGTTTTACTAGTACATTACTTGACTTGAATTATTTGTGGAGTATTCCTTGGGGAGGTTGGTTTATAGTTTCCTTGATAGGTTCTTTGGTTATCTCCTTTTTCTCACAGGGCATTAGAGTTCCCCCCCACATGTGCACGAGATCTTTTTGTTTTTTCTACTGAGTATACCTATATAATCACCCTGTATATATAAAACTACTTATTGGTTTCATGAGGACTTCGAGGACCATGCAGGACCATAATAGTTTGGACGTTGGGACAGTTCGTGTAGCTGTTTTTCAGTTCTTTGGTATTTACCGTTGGTGTTCTCTAGTATTTTAGCACTTAATACTGGAACATTGATATGGGAATGGATTTTTTTGATATACTTATACTTACATATTTTGTGTTTTTAGGGATTTACTATATTATCTCCCAATCCTACTAAATAAATAGGTTAATGTATTACATTTTTCATGTGATTTTGTACCATTGGGGCTAGTCGCCACTCTAGGACCTATTGAAGGCATGTCTCGTGGGGTCATTATCACTTATTATACTTAATAAAGGAAGGGTTAGGATATTTTATATCACTTCCCTCATATTTGTGAATGTGGGTCATGAAAAAATGTAACAAAGAATGAATAAAAAATGATACTATTTGAAAAATTGGAAGTATATAAATGATATATGAGAAATTAAGTTGTCAAAAATAATATTATTGTTTCAAGATAATGTTAGAAATCACAAAATAATGTGAGATTTAAATTAACATCTTCAAAAATTTTCTTGAGGAAATTAGTCCTTAAACATTACAATGTGTCCCATACTACTATTAAACATTTAAATCATAATATACATGAAGGAATAACATTAAATTAAACCTTTAATATCATCAGAATTTTGGATTAATGATATAACATGTTATAGGGTAGTATATACACCATGTAAGAGAAACTAGGATTATAATAACGAATAAGCCTCAATGGAATGTAAATTGACACAAAATCACTTACACTGGATTTACTTTTTGGATGAATGTCCCATGAAATTATATATAATTGTTTTGAACATGTCACAAACTAATAAAAGATAAAAATTCATATTTTTTAATATCATTTATTATCTTCTTTTAATATATTATTATGTGTTTGTAAATTGTCATTGAATATTACCACTATTTCAGGTGTTAATTGTCTTGTTTTTCTAGTATCTTTGGATTTGTTACATATTATTCCTATCTTGGTTTCATTATCTACAAAATGTAAACCATGATTTAAATACCAGATATATATATATATATCATGTATATTATTATTTATTATATTATATAATATTGGTATGTATGAAATCAAATGCATTGTTGAGGGAGACGGTAGGTTGTACGTACAAATGAAATATACTCTCATTTCATTATCATATCACAATAATGAAAGAAAATGATATATATATATATATGTGTGTGTGTGTGTGTGTGTGTGTGTATTATAATTATATTGTCATATATATCTCATATATATTGCATAGGTTTATTAAAACCATCCTTTATATGATTAATTTATAGTGCAAATGAATCAAATCGATTTGAGGATGCAGTAGTCTACACTTCCACATATGATTTTATCATATTTACACAAATTGGAATATATAAGAGTATGTGATATAGAATAATTATAAAAATAAATAAATTATAAATATCCTATATAACATATATAAAATATTTTACATTACAATTCCCAACCATGAAATCTTGTAAAGGAAAATAAATAATCATTTTTTCGCAAGGTGGTATTTTGATGTACACATAAATTGTATGTTTGTTACCCATTAGATAGAAGTGGATATAAGTTTAGATAACAATAATAGCATAAAAAATCATTATATTTAGGATCATGTTTTTTTTATTATAACAATGTAATAAAAAGTTTTTAATATGTCTATAAATAAATAAAAATAAAGAGCTTGAGGAACGGTGTTACCACTTGTTTGGGTAACACCTTTTGGCTTGCATGAATGTGAATAAATTGATAGCTTTATACTAAAAAAGATGATATAGGATAATGGGAGGTATTTTTAGCAGTTATATGTCTATATATTATTTGAGTCAATGTGTATTGATATTTATGAGGAATTGGGAGGAGATGATTCCTTTTTTAGAAGGGGAGGAGTGCAACTCTTGTAAATTTCAGAGAGTAGAATTTTCTACACATTTATCCCATTGAAAGTGAATCTAATAATTTATCACATTTAGTTAAAGTAATTATTGGGTCTAAATATGACCATATAATGGGTTTTGAAAAATATTCTAGGTCATTTTCTCCCTTGTGTTTAAGGTTTAGTCCCTTGTTAAGCTTAATTTCATATTAATCATTCTAAGTAATGATAATCACATTCAATAATTTTTTTGGAAAAAATATACGTTTTCCATAATATATAGTGAAAATAATTCTGATTCAAAATATGGAATCCATTTTTCCAAATTCCAACAACATAATTCATAGATATTAATTTAAATTTATTCTCGCAAATGTGACGACAATGGGGGCATTGAATGTAAAAATGTCCAAATGATTGCTCGTTTTTTATACCAAATTTTATGGTGAAATTTATTCTAACGACCTAAATAAAATAAAATGATAAATAAATTATATTATATTACTTTTCATCAAATCTAAAATATAATTTTACACTTTAAATATATTAGTGGAAAAAAATTTTTTGAATTAAAATTACGTATTTTTCATTATACATCAAAAATTGAAACTTAACAAAAAAACCAAAAAAATCACCCTAAACTATTTTTTTTGTTTATATTTCAAAATTAAATTTTATTTTGACATATAATATATATAAAAATTCCAAGAATTGGATTAAAATTTTGTTCCCTTTTAAAAGGATCTAAAAGTGCCTTAATAAAAATATAGGTTTTTATGTGTAATATTGTGTTTCTTCATATCTTATGTCTATCAAATATTATAGGTGATTATAAAAAATATTTGATTTAATATAATATATATAGATATTTTTTTAATTAATATCACTCACAAATTGTAAATAATTTATTTCATTAGGATAAAACAACTTTGTGATCATAATAATAGATTTATATAAGAATACTCTTTTTATATTCAATTGGTTCTTATATTCAATTCTAATTAAATTGAAACAAATTCTATCATTTTAGATATTTTGTAAACCTAATTTATTATTAGTTAGTTAATAAAATTAATAAATAGTTTAAGTCATATTATATTAAATAATAATTTTTTAATGATATATTTTTGTTCAATAAAACCTTGTCTTTTATGTATTGTAAGTTTTCGAAGGAAGTAAGTGTTGTTTGCAATGAAAGATAAAAAAAATGATTCATGAATTGAATTCAGTAAAATATATTCAGTTTATTTAAAATAGTAAAAATATTATAAATTCTTGGGATATTTAATTCCATTACGCACTTAGTGTTCCAAGTCATACACGCTACCAGATATAATGTAACTAGTTTAGATTTTCGGGGTGTTAAGTTATCACTAAATTAATTAAATTGTGGAAACTCAATTTAAACATGATATTGGTAATTTATTATTTTATATATCTCATTTTTAAGTCCCACATCATGAGAAGGGTTTGTAAAACATCCTCTAGAAAAAATAGGCAATTGTAATTAAAAAGGTTACATTGACTAAAATTAACATGGTCTCTAAGTAGGAGATCATTAGTGTCATGTGGAGATAAATATTTGGAGGAAAAGAATAAATATTTGTATTATGTTATTGGGGTCATAAATCAAAAAAAATTGAATGATCATTTGAATGTTATGGTCCTAAAAGACATAAATCTATGATGAGTTAGACGATCATCAGTTCAAGAATGATTAAGGTAATAGGCTATCATTTTATTTATAATTAATTTTAATAATGGTGGGTAATTCATTTAATCCTAATTAATATAAAGAAATATAATAAAATAATATATTTCTACAAATACAATTTCATCCATTGGTTGTGTTCCAATTATTTTCAATTCATCTATTACTTTATGAAATTGATATCCTAAAATTAACTTTGAGATTTGAGGGAGTGAAATAAATATTTAACTAATTTCATGACCCATAAAAGAGTTATAAGTATAACTATTTGTCTCTAACTATTTTCCAAATAAAATATGGTTAATTAATTAACCTCTAAAACTAAAATGTAACACTACTGGATAATCAATAATATTTATTCATAAAATTTGTTAACTAAAAACAATGACATATTTACCCGGACATTGCGTAGGTTAGCGTTTTATATGAAACCATTATCATCCACCGGTCATGGGATAATGACCCTTGACCTTTATGGAATTGATTGGTTGTCACTGAGAATAAATGTTGTCCCTTTTTAACATTATATTAATATAATTTCCAAATTTAATATAATGTACATCCTTCAAATTTAATCATTATATAGCTTATAATATTCAATATAACCCTAATACATAAATAATTCATCCATTTATGTCCACATAGGTCCTCCCTTGGTATAAGGTTTGTTCATAATATCATTCATGACCCCTTATATTCAACTTATAATAAATTAGGTTTAAGCTCGGTCATTCATTTTCAAAATCCTTCATAATTGTTTGTAAAGAAAATATGAATGATCCTAAGTGTATCCCTTGGGAGTGTCAAAACTGTGTGTGAAGTAAGTCTCATTGTCCTGTACCAATTTACACTAATTCAATCTCGACGCACCTTATCAGTGTTGTCACTCCTATGTTCATTTGTTCCAGAACCACGTACAAATTTAGTATCCTAACAAGGGTGTATTTCAAGATAAACCACATAATATCTATGTAACTAATACTTTAGGATGTTCTATTATACTCATCTTAAAATTAATCCTTTTGGATATTTCTCTAATCTAGGTTTATGATAATATAGTTCCAATGGTTTCTACTGACCATCCTTTGGAAAAAACTCTTGTGACCCGACTATTGAAATCCCCGAGTTAGTGTCTACTATCAATTACAATGACATTATCGTAAAGAATCACATCCCAAAAGAACCATGAGTTCAGTAATCTTGGTAAACCAGATACATATAAGATTATTATATTAAAAATTAATACTCTAATTAAAAAAATTTCTTTTCTAAATAACTCTATGGATGACTTTTTTCCATATTAAAACCCTAAATATCTTTTATAGTACACTTCTTGGATTACTAGGTAAATGAATAATAATAATGGTGATCTAAATTTATCATTAAGTGTAATGTATAACGGATTAAATAATCAATTATTTATTTTAATAATTATGGAATGGTAAATGATTGAACACACATACCCTCTAATTGACAATATTGGAAGGATGTTCATAAAAAATTTCATATTAAAATAGGAAACACATTTCATTCAAATAACTAGATCAAAAAAATAAAAATGTAATGGTAAGAAACTGAAACACATTTTATTTAACCAATGAAATGAAAGTAAAATGATTCCATATATTTGTTGATAGAATATCTCATGGATGAACAATAAATGAAACTAAAAGAGGGAAATTTTTAATTGTTGGAGATCATGTCTAAGGCACATGAAAACTTATAACGTCAAGACCTATCACAAGATGGTTTAAAACTAAAAATAGAAACCCATTGAATTTTGGAAAAATATTTCTCTCATGAGAACCTGTCGATACATCAATGGAATATATAATGTGTGGGTGCCAACCATCATCACCAGTATATAAAATTACTCATATAAAATAATAAAAATAAACAATATTCCTTTTCAAATATCTGTATTGAATAAAGAATAAAGAATATTTCCCTAGATAATAAAATAATTATCAATTTAAACACCATATGTAAAATTGTTATATGGATTAAGAAATAAAAATATCCAATTTAAATGATATGTATAGTTAAGGGAAATTAAATGTTCATTTATCATATGAGATTTGAAAATTTCAAGGGATTTAAAAGAAACCAAGGAAGTGATCTTCAATACTATGTTTTTTTAAAATAATCATAAACCATCCATATGAATAATAATGATGATATAATTAATACATATCCAAAGTGGAGTAAAATAAAGGGTTTCTGTCATTGATGGATAGAAATAAAATATCATTGAAAAATTATTGAGGAATGTCTCCTTTTAAATTTGAAACACATTTTGAATTTTTCTTTTCAAATCACTTTTGAAAACATTTTCCATAAATATTAACCTTTTAAACATATAAAAGAATCATTAATTAAATTATGTTGGGAAAATCATTACATGTCATTTGATGTAAAAATAATATCATGTTTGTGTGATAAAAAGTATAGAAAAGTTACTTATTGAGAAAGAGACAAGAATATTTCTTTGAAAACACAGGTAAAATAGAAAACAGTAAAAATGTATTTAATAAATCATTTTGAAAAGGTTAAAAACCTTATTGAATAAATTTTAATAAAACATTTTTTTAGAAGAAAACATTTTCTTAGACTTAAGTGAGAAATTTTGTCAATTTTTCTTAGAAACATTATGTGAGACATTTTGACTACCAAGGAGAGGAAAAATGGAACTAATACTAGAAACAGGTCATGAATAACCATATTATAAGAAAATTAAAGCATTTATTAGAAAATTATTAAACTATATTTTATGATTTAAATTCAACTGTAACAAATACTGAACAATGGTTTATTGTAAATTAAACCCTTCAAAGGTCATAATGATTAAGTTAGAATTGATCAATGAGTAAATTACGTGTATCAACTGTGAATAAACATTATGATGTGTAAATTAATCAATACATAGTCAATGTCATTAAATACATAACAATATAATATTGACAATAAATAGTTATTTGTATAACCAAATGAACCGAAAATGGGTTATGAAATTCTTTTCCACTTGGTAACTTTTATCTCAAATCCTCATTGATGAAATAAATCAAATTGAAACTCAATGTATCATGAAGAATGATTAAATTGTGATATTATATGAAAAAGTGGGTGTATGAAAACAATATATAAGATATTCGGTTCAAAAAAAATAATGTTATTATTTTAATAGAATGTTAAGAATAACAAAAGGAAGTGATATTGTAAGGAAAATCATTAAAAACATTCTGGAAGAGAATAATCCTTAAACATTCTAACATTTCCTGTACCACATAGAAATATTTAAATAATAATATCCATAATCGATTAAAATTAAATTAAAATTATAATATCATGATTATGAAGTTATTAATTATATAACATGTCAATGGGAGTTATACCCATGATAAATGAAACTAGGAATATAATATCAAAAAAGTATCTACGAAATGTAAATTCAAATAATATACCATACGTTGTCTTTACTTTTTTGGTGAAGAAAATTTAACTTTCTGTATAATAGATTTAAACATGTAAATAACTAGAAAAAAACTATAATCATATTTAAAATATCATATATTTCCTTCTAATAATATCTTATTACCCATCTATAAATAGTCTTTCATTATTTTCACTCTTTCGGGTGTTAATTGTCTAGTTTATCAAGTATGTTTTGTCATGTTACATGTTTTTTGGAGCATTGTTTAATAATCTAAATAATGTAAAACATTATTTAAATATCATACATATCAATTATATAATATTTTGATATTTTCAATAAAATGCACCATTCAAGTATACGGTAGGTCACATGTACGGAAGAACACTACTTTCTTCTCTTTGTCGTCTTCAAAGAATGAAATCTATTGATATATATGTAAATTATAATTAAATTATCATATCTATTTCATATATATAACTTTTTTTAATAAAAATTCTTTATATGTTCCATGTATAGTATAAATGAATCACATTGCTTTAAGGAGGCGGTAGTCAACACTTCCACAAACAATGTTATCATATTTATAAAAAATAGAATGTGTAATGGTATGTTTTATAAAAAAATAAATAAGAATAAAAAAATTATAAATATAAAATATAAAAAATATAAATATATTTTATATAATAATTCCAATACAGGAATGTTGGAAATATAGAATGAACAATCATTATTTTTTGAGGTAGTAGTTCATCGTACACATAAACATAATGTTTATCATCAATTCGATGGATGTGTGTGTAAGTGTATCCCAAAAACATATCATAACAACATATATGTATATTGAAGATAAATTATACAGTTTTTTTCGTATATTTATGGAATAATTATAATCTAGGAAGTGGAGAAAGAAATAAAACTAATGATCTTGAGGAAAGATGCCACATCTTCTTTGGGTAAGTCCTTTTGGTTTACATAAAAGGGCTTCCCCGGATGGATTTATGCCAAAGGGGGGGGGATTATAGGATAAATTTATGGATTATTAAGTGATATTTGGGATGATATAATATGATCCAATTTTTGTTTATTGGAGTTAGGAAGTGGGGGTAGAGGAGCCCTTTTAATAGTGGAGGAGGAGTGGCACTCTTCTAAATTTTCAAAAAGGGAATCACAGCCACATTTTTTTTATTGAATGTGGATCAAATAATAGAAACAATATGATCCATGTGAGGATAGAGTATAAATATTAATATAATATGGGTTTTTAACATGTTTATTGGTCACTTTGGGCTGTATATTTAATGTTTTGTCCCTTGTTAAGATTAATTTCACCTTAATCGTTGTAATTAATTTTAATCACTTTCACTAAAAGTTTTAGAAAAATTTTATTTTTATATTAATATAAATTTAAAATTATGATGATTACAATTATGGAATCTATTTTTTCATAAACAAATTACATAATTGGATTAAATTAATTTAAATTTAATCCTGTAGACGGTACGAGAATGTGGGGTTTTAAAGTAAAAACTTTGAAATTTTTGCTACTTTTTATACCGAATTTCATAGTAAAATTTATTATAATGATTAAAACTGGATTGATTGATAAATAATTTATATAATTTTAAAATAAATAAAATTAAAATATAATTTAAATATATAAATAAATTCGATGAAAAAGTAATTTTGAATTAAATTTCGGTATTTTTTTCTATTCATCAAAATATGAAACATCACATAAAAATAAAAAAAATTACCGTAACATAATTTTTTTGTTTCTATTTTATTTTTTAATTTTATATTTACATATAATATTTATATATGTTTCAAAAAAAATTTAAAATTTATTTTCATTAAAAATTGGTAAAAGTGGCTTAATTAAAATACTGGTTTTAGTTTGTAATATTGATTTTGTTCTAATATTATGTCACAAAATTTATTGGATGATTAAAAAATTATATGGTTGAATAAATATATAAATATATATAATTATTATCACCCACTAATTATAACATAATAATTTTTTCTACAAAAAACACTCTTTTTATATTCAATTAGTTCTTTTATTAATTCATAATTAATTTGAATCCAATGAATTCATTTTATATTTTTTGTAAATTTTGTAAATGAGTTAGATAATAATTTTAATGAAATGGTAAATTATTATTATTATATTAAATAATTATGTTTTAATAATATATTTTTATTAAGTAATACTCCATCTGCAGTGCAAGGTAACCCTTCGAACAAATCCATTGTTTTGTGCGGTGCAAGAAAAGTCAATGTTAGATGAAAAACAAGCTATAATATATATTGATTTTATTTAAAATATTTAATATATTACAAATTAACTAGATATTTTATTCCCTTATGAACATGGTATTTCTTTTAAAATAGTCTATCAGATACAATATTCTTAATTTAGATTTCAAGGGTGTAACATTTATTTAATGAAAATGTAATTTTCAAAAAATGATTTTATTTTTCACTCTCGACAAAAAAATCAATATTTTCAAAAATAATAACAAATTTCAACCAAATTAAACATTGATATTATGATTACAATGATGAACTTAATTTTAACGTAACAATTTACCAAATGGTTGACAAATTTATTATCATATTATTTTCATAAAAATGATTAGAAATCAATTCTTGAAGAAAACACATTTCCACAAGATAAAATAACTTTTCTAAATATTGACTGATTATTTATTAAAATTTATCAATAATTTAAATTGGGTAGGAAATATATATATATATATATACACATATCATTATTTAATTAATAATGTTCATATCCTAAAAAAATGGCTAGTCTATAACGGCTATATATATATATATATATCATAGGTCATTTGAGCTTGCTGATTTGTGTGGAATACAATATTGAACACAAAAAAATATCATAGTTACTTGTTCCGCAAGCTATTGAAGAGTTTTAATTTATTTAAAATGAAATTTATCATAAAGTATTAGGGTGTTTATTCTCATATATGCCCAACATTTCCTTTCATTTACAATATCAAATATAATTTTCTAATCTTTAAATCTTGGGGTGTTACTTGAAGAAATGAAGTGGATATGTGAATTAATGTAGCTATAATGTAATGTTATCATGCTATCACATGAAGAGATGAACATACAACAAGATGAACCAATATGACCAATATAGGTAATGATTTTATTGTTCTAAGTGACGATACCATTTAACTATTTGAAGTACTCATGCAATATAAAAAAATAAGTTATTATAATTGTACTTAATGTGATGAAATGTTGTCATGTGTATCTTAAGGACCAGAGTTCTATAAAATATTAAATATCTATATCATGGATCATTAATTTTAGATTCAATTCATTCATGACTACAAATCATATCTTCCAACACATATGTTGAGATGGAGTTATTTTTACAATGTTTAAAAAATCATAGTTTAAGGAGTGGGGAATTATATGAATGATTGAGTATAGAATAACAAATATGGTGAATATAAATTGATATATTTTATATTTCTAAAAATTAAAAGTGATAAGATGGGGACATACACAGAAAATTCCATGGCACTCTATTTTCCATAATTCTCTCTGTAACATCGGTTGACGCAATTCCACGATAGATCCAATGACTATTGAGGAAGAAAAATTGATCAAATTATGCTGCATAAAATATTATCTATTATTATAATTTTATGTTTTTCTGTTCTACTTTAAATTTCTAGATTCATTTTCTATTCATTTTAATCCATTAATACAAACTCATATATTATATTGGTGAGTGTTGGACAACATATCCCTTGTGAATTAATATTTGATAGTCCATGTAGAACTATGGAAGAGGTAATGTGTAGTCAGGAATACTGAATTGTAGATTTTTCCATAAAACAAGATCTAGGATGTGGATAATTTTATTCTTTAAAAACCATATTTCCAGCAGGTGATTTCCAAGTGGAGATGATAATGTCTCATCATGAGTCTAAACCTGATATTTTAATTTTGGTGTGTTATTTGATGTTTTTTTCTAAATATATATTAAAACAAAAAATTATTTAGTTTATAATACTACACAAAAAAACAATACGGTGATAGTTAGATTTAATTGTTTTATATGGTCTTTGATAAAAGTTTAATTATTTCAAATTTCAAAATTTTTTTAAATTTTTTATTTGAGTCATGATTGATAATTTTTTATGATTTTTGAATGATCAATATATATAATTCTAGTATTTTAGTTAATTGCATGTTTTTATGAAATAGATATTTTTAGTTTCAAATATTTTTTTATAGATATTAAATTTGGTAACTTAATTCATACAACTGTAGATTTGTCCACTCTAGAAAAAAATTAAAATATGAGAATATTTTTTATTCATTATTACCTTTGATCTGGTTTTAGAAAATGATAAAAATTTACGGTATTTCTAAATGCTTATTTTTTATAGTAATACAAATGAGATAACAACCAAGAAAAAATATAATTATTTTAATTTAACTAATTATTAAAACTGTAAAATCAAAATTACAATCTATATAGGTTCTATGGGATTTGATATATGAACCATAACTAATTAAAAAAATGAAAAACCAAAAGCCATTAGAGATGAATGGAGATAATCCATTAAGGATTATTAAGACTATAAATATATATCAATGAATTAATTACGCTATTTATTAGAGGATGATGAGTTTAATATAATTTTTTCTTGTTTTTCTACATATGAATTCTGGGAAACTCTTGTTGTTTCTCATGAAATAATTTCAAATGATAACGATATGCAATTGAAAAAATTTCCAATAAATATGATAAAATCACAATGAATCTTAATGAATCCATTTTTCAAATGTATATCCTTTTAAGTGATATTTTAAACATGATTTATATAAATGAGATGGAAATTCATGATATAAATTGTAATGTCCGATTTTTAATCATGGTATGAATCGTTTTTTTTTAGTTCAAATCATTCAAGAGAACCAGTGAACTGGAATCCACAACCAGTTGTGGGTCCCCAGAAGCTGTTAAATTTAATTAAATAATTTATTAATATTGTTGTAAATAAATTTCATTTCACCCTTGCACTGCATTTGGGATAAAAATAATTTAGAAGATTTAAAAGGGAATAAATAGAATTTAAAGGAAAGTAATGAAATTTAAATAGGGATAAAATTAAATAATAAAATTTAAATTTTTGGGGAGAAATTCTAAATAATATTATTGGTTAAACTGTCATCCCTCTGTTTTGAAGCTGATGGTCATGCCTCCGCTTCCCCTCTCTGACCAACTCCAACAGGGGAGGGTGGTAGAGGCTCCAACCTTGATTTATTCCCCTCTCAGGACCTTTCCATTTCCCCCGTTCACTATATAGTCTTCTATACCATTATTTACTTCTATTTAAGTGAGAATTAAATTCCATTCTTATGTCAATGGAGTTCAATCAGTACCAATTTTTTCCATGGAGTTCACGAATGCTTCAGCAATGCTAGATCTTACCCTTGTTTCTCATTCTGGGATGAAACGTACATGGACCTAGCCTTATTACATTACATAATATGGGAATATAGTTAAGAAATAACTTCCTTTAATATTTAGTATCTTTTAAAGTTTATAGTTTTAGAGATTTTGGATATATTACATAAATAACATTCCACAATCATATAGAGAAGATACCACATAAATAACATCCATTTCTTCCAAAATATAATACTTTTAAAATAAAACATGATATTGTGGACAAATATACATATCCTTTAATTTGGATTCCTTCTTTGTCTTACAAATCCTTAAAACCTATGAAAATAATTTAATAACTAGGGATGAGAATGAAATGCTCAGTAAGAGATAAAAAATGAAGAAAAAAAGAGAAAAAGAAAACATTAGTCCATGAATTCTTGTAAATGTATAAAATCATTTAAAAAACATACTTGTTACCCATATATACATAATCTATGAAATAAAAGATACTAACAAATAAATAATTTATATAAAAAGAACCATAAAGTTATCATAGGGCATTACTAACATCATATTATAACCCTTTCATTATAATATAATAAGTAAACCTCGTGACTATATTACAATTTATTCTACCATCATTGTTACAATTGGAGTTACCATACAGCCGACCTCCAAAAAACAAATACCCAATAAAATGGAGAGAGATATAGTTCCCACAATTTGGCATAATAAATTGAAAATAAAAATAACATAATCAAACAACATGAATGATTAATTAAATACATTTATCTTGAATTTTTTAAAACATAATTTTAAAAGAGACTTTTTAATGAAAATCCACTTTTAATATCATATAATTTAAGTGATACATAATATAGTTGATGAAAAATGTATATACACAATAAATACACATAAATAAATATAATATAAAAAAATTCAACTCACAAAAAACTTCAATACCATGTAAATGTTGAATTAGAATTTTATCCCAAAGAATTGGAATTTGGGTATGAATTCCCTTACCTCGTGTTATTATTTCATTATAATCATTTAAAACTCTTGTATAATGGTAGAAATATTTTTTTTAATCACACAGAAACAAAATATGTTTATAACACCTTATATAATCATTTCGTAACATTATTTCACCCTTTAATTATTAGTATTTTGTTCCTTCCATTGTTTTGGATGGGTTGTTTACATGAATTCCATGGTCAGTTTGTCTTTGATTTTCTTGTTGTATGGAAATGTAATACCAAAAGTAGAATGAAATGGTATTAATATTCATATAGAATATATAATTACACCTTAAATAATTTTGATATCATATATGATGATTGATCATTAGATAATCATTAATGATGTTTGTCTAGATCATTTTGGCGGTTCATTGATAATCATGAACTTGATTCATTATATAATTTAATGTCATGAATAGAAGTTTATTCTAGAAAATAATATAGTTTACCACATACACATTACATTCTGTTTAATCTATTAAAATTGTTTTATGATATTCTTAGAATGATGTAATGGATATTATTGACACGCCATCCATGTATTTGATAAATCGTCATATCAGGACAGTGTTATTATTTTTAGAACAAGAGGGAGAGGAGAGGAAGGAAGATAATGAATTATTTACATGAACATGGTAACATATATAATATATATGATTCTAAAGATTTAATACCTCATGGATAAGTGTATGGAAAATAGTATAATAAAATAAAGGAATTGAAAATAAAACACATTAAAAAGGAAGAGGATTCTCACCTCTAGATCACTTCTCATTAAGATCCACATTAAGGCCATTCGTTTTGGGCTTTTGGGGATACTATAAACTCTTTGTATTTGGGAAGAATATTGGTGAGTCGATATGCCAAGACATAGATAATGATCAAATCTAGAGAGGTTTCATAGGAAAAGGAGAATGAGGGTGGTATTATAGTGGCTAAGATGAGAGATTTTCCATTATTGTAACCATTATTTTAAACTTTTCTCAAGACTATGAATCATCTTGATTCATGTGACCCAAAATAGTAAAAATTTTATGTGATTTTGAGTGAAGTGGGCTTATATCAGCCTTTCATCGCCTATGATGATGAAAAATAAGTATTTAGTATTTATTGTAATTTATCGTATATTAATATTCATCCAAAATTATAGAAATTCAGAAAAATACCAAAATTTAACCCTAACAATTTTTTGATGTGAAGAAATATAAAATAAAATCCATTTTAGGAAAAAAAATTCTATATATATTTAATTAAATTTTAATAATTTTTTTTAATTTTTTTCAAATAACAATTTTACATTTATAACTAAATTTTTAATACGTTGAAAAATTAATCAAGTTGTAATTATCTTAAAACCACAAATAAATAAAATAATAATATAATTTTCTATTAATTAGGTTTATATTACTAATCATATAACTATTCATAGGGTATGTTACTCTTCACTATACATCAAGTTGGTTTCAGTATACTCTAAATAACTTACTGATAACAATTGTAGGTGACTGTTTTTCAAAATTCAAAACATAAAAGCTAAAAATCATTTTTAAAGGCCAGTTCTAAATACCTACCTAATTAAAAGTTTCTTTCATTTCAATTTATTTTGAAAAAATTAGTGTGTTAAATTATCTCCACCTTCTAGAAAGTGTGCCCTCCTTATTTTATTTATTTATTAAACAAGTGAAGGTACCTTTACATGATAGAATTTTCAGATTCCCATGTTCCTTCTTGAACCATGTGGTTTCTCCAAAAAAACCTTTACCTAGTATATTACCTCATTCTACAATACATGATCTCAATGTTTAAGAATCTAAAATGGTTTCTCTTAATAAAATTGGTTCTCTTCTAGTTGAACAGCTTCTAGCATCAAAACATGAGACGAATCTGGCACATATTTTCTCAACATCGAAACATGAAAAACATTATGTACCTGAGATAAAATGGGAGGAAAAGCTACTCAGTATACGAATTGTCCAACCTTCTCCAAGATTTTATAAGTTTCAATGAACTATGGACATATCTTTCCTTTCTTATCAAAAGTCATAAAAATCTTCCTTGGTGATATTCTAGGAAAAAACATGATCACCTACCTTGAAGGAAATTTCATTCTTCTTGTTGATCGCATAACTTTCATGTCTACACTGAGTTGTCCTCATGTGTTGCTGGATTATCTTAACTTTCTCAGCCACTTCCTAAACTAATTCTGGTCTAATAAATATCATTTCCCCAACATCATCCCAAAAAGATGGAGTTTGACACTGCTTCCCAAAAAATGACTCAGAAGGTGACATCTGTATATTAGAATGAAAATTTTTATTATATGAAATCTCAACTAATGAATGTTGTTGATCTCAACTACCCTGGTAGTACATTGAACAAGTTCGAAGAATATCCTTCAAATTCGAAATCGTTCACTGTGACTTCCCAACTAATTGAGGATGAAAATATGTACTAAAATTTAATTCTATTGACAATTATTTATCAAGTCCCTTATAAAAGTTAGAAGTGAACATGGGAACCTAATCAGATACAATGGAAATAGGAACTCCATGTAACCTAAAAAAATATTTAAGGCATAGTCGAGAAATATTTTCCATATAAATTGTATCTTGTATAGAAATAAAATGGGTAGATTCTATCATCCAATCAAAAATAACCCAAATCGAATTTTTACCTTGAGAAGTATTTTGTAGTCCCACCAGAAATTCCATAGATACATTCTCCCATTTCCACTTTGGCACTGGAAAAGGCTGAAGAATCCCAATTATTAACTGCCACTCTTCATTAACCTACATACATTTGAAGTATTCGATGGATAAATATGAAATATCTCTTTTCATTCTATCCCAAAAATAATACTCATGAAGGTCTCTGTACATCTTATTTAATCTAAGAATAACTTAAAATATAAAACTATGAGCTTCACAAAACAAATATTTCCTTAACATGGAATCACAAGGAATAGAAGACATTTTACCAACTCGTAATATACAATCTTTATCAAGGTTAAATTTTGGAAACATACCCATTTTAAACAATTATACTTTTTCTACAGCTCACGGTCTTCCTTTTATACTTTCTTAATTCTGTCTGATAACGATAAATGCACTAACACCTGAATCAAAATAGAGGCATTTCTTGCACCAATAACTTCTAATAAAAAATTCACCAAATAATTAATCAAGGGATCATGTTCCCAACTTAACATTGTTAATGATGCATGATGTTTTCGACTACAGGAATCTGCCACTTTGTTTTCTTTTCACAATAGGTAATAGTTCGTGCGATCATAATCCTTTATCAGATCAAGAAATATTGTCTGACTCATTTTTAATTAATTATGAGTGGATATATACTTCAGAATATTATGGTCAGTATATATTTCACATTTTACTACATTTAAATTATTCCTCAAAATGATAATGGAAAGAACCACAACTGCTAACTCCAAATCATGTGGGAGTAAATTTAAATTAAGAGGTTTTAGTTGTAATAAAGCATAAGCAATTAGCTGATCATTCTGCATCATTACACAACCAAGCCCCTTCAATGAAGCAACATTATAGATGAAAAAAATTACCATTTCCAGAAGACAAGGACAAAATTGGAGCATTCACGAACCACTTTTTCAGTTCCAGAAAACAGATACCACATTATTTTTTCCATGTAAAGTTTACCCCATATGGAATTAACACAGTTAACGGTCTATATAACCATTCCAAATTTTTAAAAAACCGTTGGTAATAACTTTCTACTACCATAAAACAATGAATCCATGTATATGTTTTTGGACTTTTTCATATATCAACCACTTTTGTTTTGGCAGGATCATCTGTTATTCCATCCTTATTTACAATTTTCATAAGATGATAAATCTATCGCAACCAAAAATCACACTTTCAATATATTGAATATAGTTATTTTCCATTAAGGTTTAAAAAACCCCCTAGATGTTTTTCATGAACCTCTTTACTGTTATAAAATACTAGAATGTCATCAACAAACACAACTACCAACTAATCCAAGAACTCATAAAATGTTCTATTAATAAGATCCATGAATAAAATAGGTGCATTAGATAACAAAAATGGCATAACAAAAAACCCATAATTCCAATATCTAGTACAAAAATTTATTTTTGGGATGTTATCCTCTGTCACCTACCACAGATGGTATTTGTATATCAATTCAATCTTGGAAAAATGATGAGCTCCCTGAAGCTGATCAAATAAGTCATTGATACGAGGAAATGGATACTTGTTTTTAATTGTGATGTGATTCAAATATATACAATCAATGCAAAGCCTCATGGAAACATATTTATTTTTAACAAACAATATAGGGGAACCCCGTGGTGAAGTGATATGGCGAATGAATCCTTTATGAATAAAATCATGCAACTTATTTTTCAAATCCTGATGTTTTATTAAGCCATTAGATATAGGATTTTTGAAATTTGATTATCATTAGTAACTAAGTCAGTTGGAATTCGTCTTCTCGATCAGGTATGAAACTATGTAAATCATCATAAAAAACATCAAGGTATATATTTACCACTATCACATCATTAATCTGACCATATTCCCTTGTTCTCAATAATATGAGAAAGATAACATTAATTTCTATCATTCAACAATTTCATAGCATACTGATGTGTTAAAAATGGTATGGGTTTGTTCTTGTCTAAAAACTAAAACTCATTCTAAAAAAACAACTTCATTAGCTCAATAGTAAATCTTCGCATGATAAACAGAAAGCCAATCTATTCCCAGAATGACATAAAACTCTATTATGGGAAAAAATAAGGTTTTTAGGTAATTTATTTCCACAAACCATAATATAAAGATTTATTTGATTACACTTTGTTGGAATATTTCCCCTAGGTGTTTCAAAAAAAATGTTCTTTTATCATTTGTTGAGGTGATATTTCGAATATACAAAAAATTCCTTCGAAATAAAATAATGTGTAGAACCCGTAGGAAAAAACATTAGAAAAATGTAAGTAAACAAACATGGTTGCTTATAAAACATCATTGGATGGCCTAACATCTGGTGATGTAGTTGAAAAATATCTCAGTAAACCTTTTTTCATATATTCAGGCTTTTTGCAACATTCATATCTCTCTTTGGGAGACATTATAAAAATAACCCATCTCTCAAAATTTTAAACACATTACAATTTTTTAATCAAGATTAGTTTTAGGATCATTTTCCTTAAAATATCAGCACATATTTCCAAACTCACTACATCTAAAACACTTCCCAGTTTTGTTATGGAATTTTCTAGGGTTCTTTTTTGAAACAATTTTCACAAATTAGAAACTGTAATTTCTTACCATCATATTTCATTGGATGATTCTTACCCATGAATTTCCATCTAGACCTCTTATTCTATTTTTTTTCAATGTTCATGTGATCATTGGTAAACTCCATCTCTACCATCTCATCACATCAAAATGTTTTTCATAACATATGAATTCACAGGAGGCCAATTCCCTTCGATATCTTGGATTTATTCTTTAGTAAATATAGTTGATTTTGCTATCATGATCCAGAATATGATTTGTAACAAACCTCACATTATGGGTGAAGTTTCCATTATACACAGCAACTTAATATTCCTATTTTTTCTTCAATTCATGGATTTTCTTCTCCATTCCAAGTTTCACCACCATAGGGAAAATATTTTCAAGGAAAATACTTTGAAATTCATCTCACTCAAAGGAATCAATCTCATATCTATCCCTGATATTTTTGACCATTGAACACCACTGATCAGCTTATCCTTCAATGAAATAAATGGAAAGACTTCAATTTTGATTAACTATACACCCCATAACATCGAATTTCTTTTCAAGGGCCTTAATAAATCCTTTAACTACTACTAGGTTTGAAGAACCATTGAAAGAAGAAGGGTGTTGTCCCATAAAATGTAACTCTATCATCAATTTATATTGTGGTACCTATAGTTCTTATATATCTTGGATACCACAACCATTTATTGCATGTGTCAGCTAATCCATAACTGTCACAAGCTTCTTGGTTCCAATCCGTACCATTCTGGGCAGCAGATTCAGAAGGATATCATACTTTCTGGGCCTCTCCTCTTGAGCTTTCCTATTTCTTTTGCAGAGAAACATTATAAACAAACATATATTATTCAATGAAACATGGAAATGATTAAATTAAATGTCATTTAAAATTATACATAATGTAAATATGATTTATGGTATTCTATAAACATCATCCTTACATATAAATTTATCCATAATTTAAATATCATTTTGTTCCTTCCGTAGTATTGGGTGCTTTCTTTAGCTGATTTCCTTGGCCGATTTGTATTTAATTTTCTTTTCGTATGGAAATAAAATACTAGAAGTTGAGTGAAATGGTATTAACATGATTCTAGAATATATAAGGATATAAATAATCCTTTTTTATCATAAATGATAATGTATCCTTATATAACACAATAATGATGTTTTTATGTCATTTTTGGCAGTTCCTCAATAATGGTGAACTTGTTTTATTATATAATTTACTTCCATGCATTGATGTTCATTATAGAACATAAAATTGGTCAAAAAATACAATTTATATTCTTTTTATACAATTAATAGGTTTTTATGATTATCTTTGAAGTATGTAATGATCATTTCAAATACATCGCCCACGATTTTGGTAAATTGGCACATCATGGATGATATTGTTATTTTTGGAACAATAGGGAGAGGAAAAGAAGGAAGACGATGAATCTATTAAATTAACATGGTAAAATAAAGAATATATATAAAATTATAGAGATTTTATACCTATTATATTATTTTAAGGAAATGGAGTATAATAAATGAAATGAATTGGAATGAAATCCCATGAAAAAGGATGGGGATTCTGACCTCTTGATCTCTTCTCCTTGAGATCCAATTTATTGACTTTGTTTTTGTCATTTTGGTGAGACCAATAGAACTAGGACGTCAGGAAGAGCCTTGGAGTGGGTATTTGGGAGAACTTATGATGTTATCAAGGCATTAGAAGTTTGAGAGGAAGAGGGGAATAAGGGTGGTTTTTATAGTGGAGGAGTGGTTGGATTTTAAATTATTTTAATCATTATTTTAATTTTTTTTCTCAAGACTATGAATAGTCTAGGTTCATGTGACCCTAGAATAGTTAAATTAGAATTTGAGTTTGAAATAAGTGGTCATAAATCCGCCTTGCATCGCCTATGATGCAATAAAACAAGTATTTATAATTTTTAATAATTAATCATAATTTATTATTCATAAAAAATTATTGAATTCAACAAAAATAAAAAATTTCACCCTAAAAATTTTACTATGGGTAGAGTTAAAAAATTAATTCCATTTTTGGATAATAAATTTTTAAATATTCTTAATTAATTTTTAAATAAAATCATAATTTAATACAAAATAACAATTTTAAACCTATAACTCATTTATTAACACCTGGAAAAATTAATCAATTTGTCATTATCTAAAATATTAATGAAAATAAAATAATAATAAAATTTAATATTCATTAGGATCATGATACCATTCATATTAGTATTTATAATTGTATATTACTATTCTCAAAAAATCATGTTGGTTCCATTAGACTCTAGATAACATTAAGATCATAATTGAAGGGATTTTTTTTCAAAATTCCAAAAAAAAGAAGTAGAAAAATTAATTTTAAAGGATTGTTCTAAATATATACTTAAAACAATGTCTCAGGCATTTCAATTTAATTTTAAAACCATGGGGTGTTACATAATGCACACCTTCTGGAAATTTCTCCCTCACAATTTCATTACATACAATACATTTTTACGTACCTTTCCCTAATAGCATTTTTAGAATCCCATGTTTCTTCTTCAACTATGTGGTTTCTCCACACAAAAAATTACAGTTGTATTACCTTATTCCACAATACATGTTCCCTTCGATTAAGAATCTGAACTGGTTTCAATTCAATACAAAGGATTTCTTCTACCGGAAATTCTTCTAGCATCAAAACATGTAATGAATCTGGTACATATATTCTTGTCCTCAAATCATGAAAAACATTATGTAAGTGAGATAAATTTAGATCCAAATCTACTCATTTGGTGATTGGTCTAACCATCTTGATGATTTAATAAGGTCTAACGAACTGTGGACATAGATTTCATTTCTTACCAAAATTCATAATTCTCTTCCATTGAGAGATTATAAGAAAAAAATGATCACCATCCTTGAAAGAAAAGTCTTTCATCATGTTTTTTGCATAAGTATTCTTTTTTTATGTATTCTATCTTCATGTGTTGTTGGATCATCTTAAATTTTTTAGCAACATTCATTAGTAATTATTGTCCCATCAACTTCCTTTCCCTGACTTCATCCTAAATTGCTGGAGTTGGACACCACTTCCAATAAAATGACTCAAAAGGAACCATCTGTACATTGGAATGAATACTATTATTATAAGAAAACACTAATAATGAGATATTTAGATCCGAAAATCCCTGTTAGTCCATTGAACAAGATCTAAGCATACCATTTAATGTATGAATCTTTCATTTTGACTTCCCATTTGATTGAGGAAGAAAAGTTATACTGAAAACTAATTTTGTTCCCAATAACTTATGGTGGACCTTACTGAAGATAGAAGTGAACATGGGATCTTGGTTAAATATAAGGGGAAGCTGAGATCCAGGTAACCTAACAATCTCTTTTTGGTACATTAAAGAAAAATATCAAAAGACACTGTATCATGAATAGAAAAAAAATGTTCAGATTTTGTCAACCAATCGTTAATAACCCAAATCATATTGTTACCTCACGAAGTATTTGTTATTCCACCATAAATTCTATGGATACATTCCCCCATTTCCACTATAGCACTAGAAAAGGAAGAAGTGTCCCCTTTGGTAACTGCCACATGACTTTAACTTGTTGACATGTCACGCGTTTCATGGATAAATATGGATTATCTATTGGCATTCCACCTCACCAATAATATTTTGGAAGTTCTCTTTACATATTAGTACTACAAGGATGAACTAAAAATGGAGAACTCTGAGCTTTATACAACAATTGTTTCTTTAACTGAGAATCACAAGGCATGCACAACCTTTTACAAAATCATAAAACACATTCTATATCGAAGATATATTCTAGAAACCTACCCATTTTAACTAATTATTCCTTTTTCTATAGCTCATGGGTTTCCATAAATGATTTATTAATTCTTTCTGATAATGAAGACTGCACTAAAACCTGAAACAAAATAGAGGTATTTCCTACAAAAATTACTTCAAATAAAAAATTTATCAAATAATTAATCAAGGGATCAGGTTACAAACATAACATGGTTAATTATGCATGATGTTTCAACTCAAGGAATCCAATAATTTGTTTTCATTTATCTGATGGTAATGGATCATGAAATTATAATCCTTTTTCAATTAAATCCGACTTTTATGACTTGTGTTTAATTCCATCTTAGTGAATATATACATCATACTTTTATGGCAATAAAATATTTGAAATTTTGCTCTGTATAAATGATGCCTCCAAATATTCAATGAAAAAACCACAGCTACCAATTCCAAATCATATGAGAAATAATTTAACTCATGAGGTTTTATTTTTCAGGAATAATAAGAAATTTCCTTATCATTCTACGTCAGAACACAACCAACTACCTTTAATGCTGCATCAATATAGATAAAACACTCACCATTTTGAGAAGGCAAGACTAAATCTAGAGTATTTACCAATCTATTATTCAATTCTTGAATACAAACATCAAATTCTTCTATCCAAATAAATTTAAATTCTTTTTCCATAACCTAGTTAACGTTCTAGATAACCATGATATGTTTTTATCAAACCATCGGTAATAATTTGGTAATCCAATAAAACTATGAATCTATTTAACATATTTTTGGCCTTGGCCATTTATCAACAACTTTGGTTTTGGTAGGATCAATTGTTATTCATTTTTTATTTACAATTATTCAAATAAAAGAAATCTAGTGCAACCAAAAATCAAACTTCTTGAGTTTTCCATTCAATTTCACTTTTTATATTCTAAAAACAACCCTTAGGGGTTTTTCATGATCATATTTACACTTAAAAAATATGAGAATGTCATTAATCAAAACAACTACAATGATATCAAATAAATCATGAAATATTGTATTTATAAGCTCTTGGAATATAGTAGGATAATTAGTTAACCCAAAAGACATAACAAAACTCATAATTTCTATATCTAGTACAAAAATCTATTTTTAGGATGTCATCCTCTTTCCCCTTCATCTTATGGTATCTAGATCTCATGTAATCATGGAAAAATTATGAAATCTCTATTGTTGATAAAACAAATCATTGATATGAGGAAAATGATACTTGTTTTCAATAGTTTTGTTATTCAATGATTTATAATCAATGAAAAGTCTAACAGAACCACCTTTGTTATAACGGAGCACCCATTGGTGATGTAAAAAGATGAATGAAGCCTTTATTAATAAAATCCTACAACAGGTTTTTTAGTTCAAGAAGACCCATTTGAGCCATTAGATATCTGGGTTTTGAAATTGGATTATAATCAGGAACTAATTCAATTGTGAATTTGAATTCTTGACCAGGTATGAAACCTAGTAACTCATCAGAAAAAACATCAAGTTATTCATTTACCATTAGGAAATCATTAATATATATAGTTCCCATGTTTTCAAAAATATGAGGAATATAAATTTTATCTATATATTATCACTTTTTCTTAGCATCCAAAAATGGTTTCAATGGTATATGTTCATTCTTGTATACAAACAGAAAATATTTCTGAAAGAAAACTTTCACAGATCTATATTCAATCATAGCAAGATAAATAGAAAGCCAATCGATTCCTAGAATGAAATCAAACTATAATAAGGGTTCAACAACATGGAAGTCATGTAATGTCTTTCCACATACTATAATAGGATGATTCATATAATTAATATTTTCTATAATATTTCCTTATGGTGTTTTAATAATAAGTTCAAGTCTCATTTGTTTAGGTGATATTTCTAATTTACAAGAAATTCCTCTAAAATAATAGAATGTGTAAACCCAATTTTAAACAATACATTAAAAAAATAAATGTAAAAAAAGGTACCTCATACAACTTCATTGGATGTCTCAACATCTGCGGATGTAGTCACAAAGGATCACACTACACCTTTCTGCTAATATTTTTGCTTTTTTGCATTATTTGGATCTCTCTTTGGGTATACATTTTTATAATGATCTATCTCTCAAAATTTATAACACTTTACTATATGATTATAAGGATTAGTCTTATGATAATTTTCATTAAAATCATGGGAAACATGTCCAATCTTATCACATTGAAAACACTTCCCAGTTTTGGTAAGGCATTCCCCATGGTGCCTTTTTCCACACTTTTCACAAACTAGAAACTGGAAACTGGAATTTCGTACCAATTTTTTTTGTCTATTCTTACCCATAACATTCCATGTGCACATATTCTTATCCTTGTTTTCAATGTGCAAGAAATCATCTGTAAACACCATCTCTACCCTCTCATCACATCAGACACATTTCATATCACTTTACAATTCATGGGAGGCCAATGCCTTTCGATACATTCGATTTAATCCTGAGTAAAAGCAGTTGATTTTTATATCAATATTGAGAATAATATTTGGAGAATACCACATCAGTGGGGTGAAGGTTACTTCATACACATCAACTAAATATTCATCATTTTTATTCAATTCAAGGAATTTGTTCTCAATACTATGTCACACAACATGAGGTAAATATTATTCATGGAAATAATTTTAATTTCATCCCACTCTATCATATCAATATCTTCTCTCTATCTCTAAAATTTTTGACCACTAACCAACACTAATCAAATTCAACATAAAAAGGATAAATGGAAACAGATACCTCTTTATTTTACTGAATAACCAATAACATAGAATATCATTCCAATGGCCTTAAACCATCATTTAGCCTCTATTGGGTCAGAAGATCCATTGAATGCATGAGGGTGTTGTATTATAAAATGGTCTACTATCATCATGTTATATTGTAGTACCCTTAGTTATTATCTTGCATTGATTACACAACCATTTATTTCTTGCATAATTAGATCCTTTACTACCAGAATCTACTCAGTTCAATTCCCATCCATTCTAGGCTACATATTCAGAAGGGTGTCATTCAATCAGTGCCTATCCTCTTCAGCTTCCATGCTTCTTCTATAGAAATTTTTTTTGAAAAAACATATATTAGTCAAATAAAAATGAAAATATTAAAATTCTATATCATTTAAAAATAAAAATAAATTAAATATCATTTATGGTATTCTATTGACATCATCTTTACACATAAAGTTATCTAAATCGTCCAATGATACCAACTATAAGGATGTGACCCTATTATATTACATAACCATGAATTTTAGTCAATAACTCACTTCCTATCATATTGAAGATATTCAAAAGTTAATAGTTTTAGAGAAGTGGGATATAATACATACATAAAAATCCACCTTCATGCAGATAAGATACCGTATATACATTATCCATTTCTCCCGAAATATATTAATTTTCAAATAACACAAGATTTCCTTGAAAAATATTTATAACATTTTCCTTGGATTCCTTATTTGTCTTACAGAACCCTATAACCTAGGATAATCCTTTAAAAACTTCATATGAGCACAAAAATCTCACTAAGGGTTATAAAAAGACGAAAAAATAACAAAATAAAACAATAGTCCCTGAATACTTATATACCCATGAAATCATTTTAAAAAAACATACACGTCACCCATATAAACAAAATTTGTGAAACACTACATTCCAAAAAAAACATAATGAACATATATACAACCATTAAGGTTACATGGGTCATTACATAAACAATCTTGTAACCCTCTCAGCACCCTTTACAATTTGTATCTCACACTAATACTTTACAATTTGTGTAATCTTTGAAGTTACACTTGGAGTAACCATACAAACAACCACTAACATACACATACCCAATGAATTAGAGGGAGATATAGGTCCCACCATTCATCATAAATAATTCCCATTAACTGTCACATAATCATAGAACATGAAATATTTCATAAAAATATTTCTTATAAATTTTGTAACATAGAATTTCAAAAGTGAATTTTTAAAGAAAAGGCCCGAAAAAATATCACATAATAGAATTGATACTTAATAGAGAGGATATAACATGTTTATAAACATTAAATAAACATAATTAAGAATCATATAAACAATATTAATCCGACAAACAATTTTAATACCCCATAAATAATTATGTGGAGTGTTAACCCAAAGAATGGAAATTAAGATATGAATTCCCTTACCTCAGCTTTGTCTTACCTCAAACTCATTTAAAACTATTTTATAATGTTTAAAAGTGTGTTATTAAAATATTAATGAAACGTATTCATGGTTATAACACCCTATATTAACATATTATGAAAACATTTCACCCATTAATTGTTATTTTGTTTCCTTTCATGGTTTTGTGTGCATTATTTACATCATTTACATGGCTGGTGGGTATTTGATTTTCTTGTCATAGAGAAATAAAATTCCAGAAGTTGAATGAAATGGTATTATTAGGTTTAAAAAATATATAATGATATCAGAAACCATTTTTTATCATATATGATGATGGATCATTAGATAAAACATTTAGGATGTGTGTTTATATCATTTTTGGCGGTTCCGTAATTCTCACAAATTGTTTCATTTTATATTTTAATTTCGTGCATAGAAGATAATTATAAAACATAAATTATGTTACAAAATAAAAATTAATTTTGTTTTCGACCATTAAAAGGGATTAGGGTCATCATTTAATGGCGCAATGGATATTGCAAACACATTATCCATGATTTTGATAAATTAGAACATCGTGGAAGGTGTTTTTAATTTTAAAACAAGTGGGATAGGAGAAGAAGGAAGATAATTAGTATTTTACATGAAAATTGTAAAATATAGAATATATACGATTCTAGAGATATCATAACCTTTATATAAGTGGAGTTAAAGGGACTGTATGAAAAGAAATGAATTAAAAAGAAAACACATGAAAAATGAAGAGGATTCTTACCTCTTGATCTCTACTCCTTGAGATACCCCTTAAGGACTTGTGTTTGGAATTATTGTGAGACCACTAGCTCTAGGTTATGGGAAAGATCCTTGGGGTGCGGATGTAGCAGAAAGTAGAAAATTATTTAGGCTTGGTAGGTGTGATAGGAAGAGTGGAATGAGGGTAGTATTTATAGTAGAGGAGAGGAGGGATATTACATTATTTTAACAATTATTTTAATTTTTTTAAGTCTATGAATAGTATTTATCTAGGTGACCCAAGATAGTAAAAAATTTTTGTGATTTAGAAAAAACATGGCTTACATTCTCCTTTTATCGACTACGATGTAGTAAAACATGTATTTAGTATTTATCATATTTTACTATTACTCAAAAAATCATGAATTTTAGAAAAACCGCAAAAAAGACCCAAAAAATTTGTCAACTTTTAGAATTAAACATGGAACTCCGTTTTTTAAAAATAATTTTCAAAATATTAATATTTTTATTATTAAATAAAATTAAAATTTATTCAAAAATAACCATTTTAATTCTGTAACTCATTTTCCACCACCTTGAAAAATTAATCACATTGTAATTATCTTAAATTGTTAAGAAAAAATAATATTATTACAATTTTATATTCATTAGGATCATATTTAAATTCATATGGATATGTTAGAATTCACTAAAAATAAAGTTGGTTCCATTAGACTCCAAATAACATACTGATCATAATTATAGATGATATTTTTTCAAAATTAAAACCATAAAAGTTGAAAAATTATTTTTAAAGTCTAGTTATAAATATATATTAAAAAAATTTCATGCATTTCAATTTTTTTAAATCCATGCGGTGTTACAAAACAACCCTCATTTGAAGCCTTTGAAAGGATTGTTTTCTCTTATTGGAAGCTTTAGGATTGGATGGTTGATGGCCTTTTTGATTCAAAGAACATTCAGATTATTTTTTCATCTGTGGAAGATCTAATCTATGCATGGTACATTTATCTATAAGCTATGGATGGCTTACAGTGTAATCTATTTTGATGGTCTATCTATTATCATCTAATGTACAACTACCCATTTACGATACTCTAAATCTCTCTTCCTAGTATTCTATTACAATTTCAAAATATGGTGTTTCTTTAGTTAATCTATGATATGAATGGTCTCTACCTCTGTTCAGATGCCCACACTAGTTTTGTTTTCCTTCTAGTCTCACTGAGATTTTTTATTAAATTTGGTGTTTCTAATGTACCACTATACTACATCAACATTAAGATTAATGGAGATTTCCACTAGAATCTGAATGTTTGTTATGACTCTTAAGTTCAATTTTTATTTGTCTGTCATTTTTTGGGTCATGATATTTACTGATATCATTGAATCCCCTCCTATTATTCTCAGAAAGCTACCCCTTAGGCTATCCTGGAAATTTGCATGGTTGGTGTGGGATATGTCAACAAGATGAATCATCAGGGTACTACTGGGGATGGAATCCCTTCCCTATTTCAGAATGAGGTAAACACGCTTAATACAGAAGCTTGTGTGGTGGAGTAGCCTGCAAATATGAGTTTCAGTAAGCCCATTCTAGAAAAAGGATAGGGGATATTTGCAGATCCAAGAAGAATCTCATGTATTTGTTCTTCATTTGAAGAGGATGTGAAATATATTTTTATTCCTCCACAAGAGAAGACATAAGTGGACAAGGGGGTCATTTTGGGATTGATCTGGTCGACAAGAAGGTGGAAAATGAATATTTAAATAACATGGATAAAATATACAATAATCTCAAAAAAATATGATTGACTCTCTACCGGTGATCCGAAGGTTACTGATATTTTCAAGCATCTGCGGATTTATTTAGGAGGCCCTCCCATCATTGTTAATGTTGATCCCTCCTTCAAGAGAGAATCATTATGTTCAAGATCATGCTTCTATTATCAGTTTTGAGTCTGAAAGGTTGAGGTCTTCAATTCCATGATCACATATTAAGGAATGTGTGTCTTCCCAATTGAAGGATGGAATGAGTCCTCTTAAGACCAATATCTTATGTGAATAATTGGCCGATGCGAGCAAGAAGATGCAGAAAATTAAGGGTGGTAGAATGTTATTTAAAATATAAATAAATTGGTTAAACCAAAATCAGTTGAAGACATCGAGATAGGTAATGGAGATAGTGCCTCCAAACAAATGATATAATAATATTAGGATCAATATGGGGATAAAAATACTAGAGCCAACTTGATCTTGGGAAAAAAGGTAAATCTCTAATTTGATAATTTTCTTATTCAAAAGGTAGGGAAGAATAATCAGCCTCACAAATATTACTCGAACCTCCCTAAAAGTTTTTTACCACATCATAGGGTTAGTACAAGAATGGTTTAAAATAAATCGTTGTAACTGAATCCCAAACTACCAAAGCAGTGAGTTTAGAACCTATTGTGACAGGAGAACAACAGGTATGTTGAAATATATCAAGAGAAGAATGAACCGGAAAACCGGTAATAGTGGAAGACAAAAACATGGATTTTTTGGTGATCATCATCAATTATAAGGAATGTATGATTAAAAAATATGTTCGGTTCAATACCTAAAAATAAGAGGTCAAAAGAATATATGAAAGAAGGTTATGATTTCATACCGATGAGGAGAAAGTGGAGTAGTTAAATAAGAAAGACAAAATACTGGCACATGGTTTCAGCCAACATAAAATTAGAATATATGAGTTTATACAGACAATGGAAGGAATGGATAATCACTTTGAAGAACTCATTAGTGAGGAACTAGAACATGAGGTTAGTATACTTCACTGGGAATTATATAGATTGTTTAACTCAAATAATCTCACTCTTGATTTCAATCAATTTGTGAGTTCCTTCACTACATAGTGGTTTTTTTATAATTGTTGTGGTTTCCCACTTATCCGGAATGCGGCTTAAAAAATAAATAAACTTGGTGTAAAAATGAGTTAATACCATTTTAATTAATTTTTTCATTTAATTAACCATTTTATTTTTGTTAATTTATTTATTTACTTGGTTTTTTATTTATATTTTCCTTTTATTTTTTTCAATTCCTTTTCTTTCTTTCTTTTTTTTCTCCACCTCTCCTCCCTCTCCCTATGGGTCACCCCTGTATAACCCCCAAGGTGGTGTACTTCCTCCCTTACATCTCCTTCAGAATCATGATATAATATTATTTTTCCTCTGATTTTGATGGCGTATAGTGCACTATGAATCTCTCTGTATGGATCACCTCACGCAACAAGAATCATTTGATCTCATTCTAAATCCTTCATGCAATCTTTTATGGAATGAATTTAACAAAATTGGGTTTTTTCTAAAATCATGCAGTTTCTTCTATTTTAGGTCAAATAAAATATCAATATAGATCTTAGTATCTTCTATTTGTGAAAGGTAGGGCGTCTACTCTCTTTCCCCTTATTTTGTTACATATTTTAAAATTTGTGTTGTGCCGCATGTCGGCGGCTACTGACAATGCTCAATTTTACCTATGCTAATTTAATTAAATTGTTTGTCTTAGTTCTTACAGCATTTTCGAGACAATTTTTTTGTTTAAATTATTGAAACATCATTAGATACCCTATTTGGTGTTCCAATGTTCTTGGTATCTTTTTCTGTTATCCCTGAACAATTAAATGACCTAATTGCACTAGTTGGGTGACCCCCATTATGTTGAGATTTTAAATAGAAATATTATTTGGGATTATTTTGAATCATAAACCATGAGTTCTGTTTTTTTTTCTATGATTAATTAGTATTCATCCTTGTTTAATTATTATCCCATTGTTCCTTCATAAAGTGATGTCTGCATATTTCTACATATTCTAATAAATGTATTTGGATGTTACTGCTTGAGAAGAATGATCATTAATATGTTTCATTGAGTTACATATATTATTCTCTTGCAATTATAAAATCATACCTTATAATATATGATTCCTTGAAAAATAATTAAATTTTGGGAGGTGAGACAACGTGTGATCTATTTTGAGGACAACACAAGGACACTCGTTTTCTAACCGTTTAAACATTATTTTTGGGAGACGACATTTTAGCCTTTTATAGAAGAGGGTTCTCCTTGGATTCTAAATAATCATGATTGATAGTGGTTCCCAAAGGGACATTGAGGGATGAACACATTGTAAAAGTGTCTAAACCACCCCTTGAGGGATACTTGACCCATAGTATGTCATATCGGGACATAATCATGATAAATCCATGCCTCAATGGATACTTGGTCTTTTGGAAGATTTCCTTGGATGGGCTCAATGGTATTGGATTAATGGAAGGATGTTCCATAGCAATACCTTCGATATGGGCTTGGACTCCAACTCCCAACATGAAAAAAATAATAATGACAATGCATGAAGGGTTGTTATTTATACTTCTTAAGGTCTGTGTGAATTTTGATACCTTTTGGGGCTTGAATTACACTTTTTTGAGACATAACATAGACCCCAGGCTAAATATCTAGTGTGGGCGTATATTCCTTTTCGTCATCATTTTTATTTTTAACCTTTATATATATATATATCATTTTTATTATAGGTACTATATTCAAATTCCAAGGTTAGCCCGAAGTACGGGATATGTGATTGGTGTTTTTGTGGACCCTAACCAAGATATATTTATTTATGTATGCATAATTGATTTCATACATCTATCATATGTTGGAACAATGAATTTATTTATATTATGAAATAGAAAGGTTTAGACACTATGGGTGTCGACCTACTAGGATTTTATCTCACTCCCAGATTGAGTGTAGTTTGGCACATGATTATACTTTATACACGGAGGTAGGGATAATGGGAAGAATAATACTTCTGGTTCTTGTGTGTGTCTTGCTACATAGGATGGAGATTGGGGCAGAGAACCGAGCATTTCCTCATGATGAAATTATTTCACTTTATGTCATTTTATTTACATCTTCATTCCATTCTTATATTGATTTTTTCTTCACTCTTACTTTAGAATATACGTCATAGCATGATATCATTTGGTATTTCGTTTATTTATCAGCTTCCATAGTTATTATATATTTATTTGGTGTTATTCATTTTCATCTATTTCATTTTGATTATATATATGCTTATAATATTTAGTATAATCTAGATTTCTTCCACTGGATATTAGCTATTAATTAAGAGTGAATATTCATTCGTGCTGAAATGTTAAATGGACCCTCTATTCTAGTCAGTAACCTCTAGTATTCCAGAACATGTGCTTGAGGTTATGTTTCCAACCTATATCAGAGCACCTATCCAGTGGATTTTAGGATGGGGATGCTATAAAGTGGTATTATAAGTTGGTTTTTCTTTTTTCCATACTATTTGGGTTATCCAGATAATAGGATATAGAGAATTGGAACATACCCTATGCTTGGACATAGCTAAAACATGTTCCATGGAAACCAAAATTCGTGGGTTGGGAATGAAGTTGGAGATTATTCTAATTATTGTTGATATGATTTCACTGTTCAGTGAGACACTTGTTTTATGTTTTTGTTGATATTGTTATTTTTTGAGATAATGACTTTTACCATTGTACCCCGTTGATATGTGGGAAATGCATTTACATGCATCATATTCGGCACCATAGGGATTAACATGACATGTATATTTTCTATCCATATCTACTTTCAGTATTCATTTACATGTTTTTAAGTGAGTGTTGTTGTGCCTGGTTATAAAATTTTGAAGTGACTATGTTTTACACATAAATTTGTGATAATTTTTATGATTTTAACTTTACATTACCTAGTAATTAGTGGTAGGTCTCATTTTAGTGATCCTTATATGTTTTCCCTTCCTTAACTAAACCCAGATCCTAATGTGGGCTATTAGTTGTGTAGTGGTATGAGGTAGGATATATACCGACCCTCTTTATTGCACCGTTTTCATGTATTATTCATCTACTATGAATTCAATATAATGGGTTCTTTTTGATATTGTAGACTAATACCACCATGATGTCATCATGAGAAGTCTCATGAGAGTGGAAATGATCACACTACATAGATGGTGGGTCCTGAACCACCATATGTACCTCTTGTAGTGCCTCCTATAATGTTACTTGTAGTACCTCCATTTGTAGCACTTCCTGTAAATCATCTAATGGACCATGTAACTTAGTTTAGGAATTGTATCCTCAGGAATATGTAGTCAGTGAAAAATAATTCCATAGCTTCTTTGTATATGGATAAGAATACACAAGACCATCTACATCAGCCCCTTCCATCTTTCTCTGGGAGTGGTGGTCCTCATGCAGCAGAGTCATGGATAGAATACATGGAGTCTATCTTTGACCATATTGAGCCACGTCTAGAGTGAAGGGTCAAACATGCAGTATACTAACATTGAGACTCCTACAATCATTGGTAGGATGATATATATCAAGTGCAGTGCAACAGAGACATGGTTTGGGAAGACTTACAAACAACACTCTATGATCACTTCTTTCCACATACTCTTAGAGACGATCATTCCAAGTAATTATTACATCTTCAGTTGGCCTCTATGAATGTGTTTGAGTATTCAAATCATTTCATTGTGCTTCAGTGTTTTCCCCCATATATGACTGGTGATGCATAGAAAATTGCGAGTCTCATTGAGGATGGAAACATGTCTACTATCCGCTCGCAGGTGCACGAATTTTATTTTAAAACTAATACAATTATCATAAATTAGTCTCTCACTTCAGAATGAATGGTCAGGGAAGCTAAACCTATGATCCAGGGTAGTTCGATTCTGATGTAGGGTGATTTTTCTTCATTAAATAAAAATTTCCATTTTGAAAGTGCACATGGAGAAAATCCAATCCAAGTAGCATGTTTTGACAGTTCAATCACATGTCATCTGTGCAGTAGAGTTGGCCATTAAAATCCTCAATGCACGAGCGACTTGGTGGAGTGTTGCGCTTGTGGAAATATTTGTCACCTTCTGCATTTCGTCCATTCTTTCTAACCAAAATCTAGTAATATAGGATTAGTACCAGCACCACTATCATGTATGGGATCTATTACTCCATAGCAGGCTGGATGTTCTTTTTTCCATAGGATGATTAGAGTGAGTTAATGGTAGATTTCATGGTCGAGGATATCCACCCCCAGACTGTTAGTGTCAACAGAACAGACCTGCTCAGGCTAGTAAGGTATCATATCAGGGCCATGGTTTGGGTCTTATGTACGCAATGAAACAAACACGAGATGAGTAGAGTGAAATACCATCTATATTTAAAGGGAGTATTCTAGTATCCATTAAAAAAAATTTGGGCCATTTTTATACTAGTGCATCACATTTGATTTTTTATGCTGTTTTTGTTGAAAGAATTGGTTTTTCAATTGAGTACCTTTGTAACTTCATGTCACTCAAAACTCTAATAGGGTTTAGGAAAAAGGGAAAACACTAGTTCCATGAGTTCCCCTTAAGATATATGGGTATCGTTTCCATATGAATTTTTATATTCTTTATATTTTTGTCATAAACATCATTATTAGAATGAATTGTATTTCTCCTCATCGTTCCCAAGTGGATTGTTTTTTCTGTCAGGTGTCCTTGTCATAACTTGAAGGTGACACATATCTACAGAATAGAGAATGTGATATGCATGTAGATCGAGCTAGACATAAATGTTCAGTACTGGGAAGAGTGACAACTCAATTAAAAAGTATCTTCATGAGTGATCAAGGAATGAAACTAGTTGAATTTCCTCCAATGGTGGATCGTTTCAGGGACATTTTCCCTAACGATTTCTATAGCTTACCACTCATGAGGGATGTGGAGTTCACTATCGATCTAGTGACAGGTGTGGAACCACTGTCTATTCATCCTAATATGATGGAACCAATAAAGCTACATGATCTCAAAATTAAGCTTAATGATTTTGAGGATAAGAGTTTTATCAAATCTAGCACATCCTCGTGGGGTTAACATGTTCATTTCACCATGAAGGCAGAAAGTACCATCAGATTGCATGTGAATTACTATAAGCTTAACCATCTTATTTTAAATATTTGATATTTATTGCCTCATATAGAAGACCTCTCCAACCATATTCAGGGTGAATATTTTTTCTTCCAGAATGATCTGAGGTTGGGATATCAACATGTGCATTTGTGACCATTATACATACCACGTATGACATTCCAGAGTTGTCACGACTTCTATGAGTATCTTGTTATGCCATTCGTCCCCACGAATGCATCAATATTCTTCATAGTTTTTATGAATCAATATATTCACCATCACCTTGATTCCTTTATGGTGGATTTTTTTAATGACATATTGGTGTATTTTTGTTTCATACACAACCATGAAACCCATCTTGAGATCGCAACGAGTACACTGAAAGAGCACTAAATATTTGAAACACTCAGTAAATTCCACCTCTAGAATGATAATGTACACTTCAGGGGTCATAAAATATCTAAAGAAGGAATTTCAGTCGACCCAGAAAAGGTGATCTCATATTTTTAAAGGATCAGCCCAAAAATGTTTTCAACATACGTAGTTTCATAGGGATTGCTGACAATTACAGGAATTTCCTTCCTGATTTAACAGACATAGCAGTGCCACTTAAGACCCTTTCTAAGAAGGGTGTGTAGTGTTTCTATTCAGATGCATGTGAAAATCAATACCAGAGTTAAAGGGATGACTCACCTTAGCTCTGATCCTAATTCTATCTGATCCAGGTATAGGGTATACTATTTACTATGATGCTTCAAGAATCACACTATATGGAATTTTTATGTAAGGAGAATGAGTCGTGGCTTATATATCCCACCAACTGCGACTTATTGAGTGGAACTATAATACAGATGACCTTATATTATCAGCTATTTTTTATGATTTTGGTTTATAGAGACACTACTTGTTGGGTGAATGGTTTGTTTTTTATACAAATCACAAAAAGAATGAAATATATATCCATACCACGAGAAATAAATTTAAGGTAGCATAGGTGGGTAAAATACATTAAGTCATTAGATCATTAGATTTCCCATACCCCTAGTAAGGGAAATTCTATGGTTGATGCAGACACTAGCCATTTAGGTAGCTAGTTCTGTGTTTTAGATGATGGATTTGTTTTCTAAGATGAATCTAAAGGATCTGGAACATCATGGACAACAAGTTCTAATATCTCTTATAGTGAAATCCTCTCTTCTGGAGAGATAATGTGATAGTTATATGATCCATAGGGGTTCATTTTGTGGTAATGTGTCAAAGGAGGGGACCCTTTTCCTAGTTGGGTTGTTGATGGCAGGGAAACTCTACTTTACAATGGCCATGTTTGGGTAACTTTTTATATTCAAGAAGAATTGATGAGGGAATATCAAACCTCAGTTTGAGAAGTTCATCCTGGACATACAAATATGTATAGATACATTTCATCGGTATTGTTGGCTGGGAATGAAGAAGCAGATAGCGGGTTTAATCACTCAATCCTCCACCAATCAACAGGTGAAGGAAGAATACCAATGACCTACTAGACATCTAGAGCCTCTATCCAATCCACAGTGGAAATGTAATGGCATCACCATTGATTTTGTTACAGTATTTCGAAGACCTACATGATGAAGTGATGCAGTATTGGGGATTATCAATAGATTGAAAAAAGTCATAAACATATTTCCAATTCTTGTAACTTATCTATTTATTAGTTGAAAATGTTGTACATATAGGAGATAATATGTCTTCATGGGGTACCTTTCTCTGTTTTCTCAAATTGAGATGCCCAATTTAGTTCATAGTTCTAGAAAGGGTTGTAGAATGTAATGGGATTGATGGTAATCTTGAGTAATTCATATCACCCTTTGACTAATGGGAACTCCGATTAGACTATATGAGTGTTAGTGGATAATCTATGAGCTTGTATCGTTTATTTCTCAGGTTCCTAGGAGAAAAATATTCCTCTTATTGGGTTTACCTATAAAAATTTATTTCAAGAAAAAATTCAAATTGATTTGTAATATCCCTCTCTGTTAGACCATTCTCTTCACAATTATACTGGCCCAATGAAAATGAGGAAGCTCTGTTGTGTCGTCATCTCATTCATGAAATGCATAAGAAAGATCAAATAATTCAGAAGTGTATGACTTAAACACATTACAGACATAAATATTATACCAATAATTATCGCAGACCTACTGAGTTTGAGGTGGAAAATCATGTATTTCTTCATGTTTTACTCTAACACCCCAAGCTTCTACGGTACGCTTCTCTTTGAATAATGTGATAGCTTGTGTTGTACGCAACACCGAGTTCTAACACACCATAACTAATCAAACTTGCCGTTATGAATTGTAATACCTACTTTTTGAAATTATATATATTTAATATTTGAAAATGGACTTCAATTTTGGATTCTAAATATCGAATTTAGTCTAAGGTGACATTTTGGTACTTTTCGGATAACGTTAATATTTTGATGAATAGTGAAAATTACTAAATTTTAATTAAAAACAACATTTTTAATCAAAATAATTAATAGTGATAAATGATGAATTTGAGTGGTTTTAAAGTATATTTAGAATATATTTTTACCATTTAATACAATTTTGGTCATTGGACATAATTTCGCAAATTAAAACGAACATAAACAAGTATCAATCTTTCGATAGTTATTATATCTTAAAAACACGCTTTTTGTTTTAACAAAGGGAATTAAATTTAAATTAATTTCTTCCACTTCTGTGTTTTGAATTTGGAAAAATGGATTCCATATTTGGAATCAGAATGTTCAAATTGTGTAAATATGTAACTTGTATTTTTAGACATTTTGAATAATTAATTTGGTAAATATGTAATTTACCATGGTTAAAGGGTAAATCCGGTAAATAAGGTTTAAAAAATAATTTTATAATAATAACAAATTACCCTAAAACGTGTCCTAACATTATTGGTTGATACATGTTTGACCATAGGAATCTTTGGGTCGATTTTGGGACCCCATGGTGCAACTTGTAAGTGATAGTGACATTTTATTTTAATTATGTTGAAATGAATACAAAAATTACACAAGCATATATCTTTTAGAAACACAATTTTTACCTAGGGATATATATGTTCTATTTTCAAATATAAATATTAATTATAAGGATAAAAATATTTTCTACATAATTATAATTTATTTATAATTTTTAGACATTAAATAAATTAATTTATTTATGACACAATGATGATGAAGTAATTACAATAATAGTGAAAAATTAAAATAATGGAAATTATAAATACCAAAATAAATATAATTTGAGACTTTTAATGAATTAAAATAACTTTATTGTATAATATGACATATTAGTATTTAGTTAATTTAATTTTTTCTAAGAAATCATTCTGTTATGAGTTTTACACAAATCAACTATTGAATAGTCTCAAAATTGACATAAAAGAGTTTTTAAAACAAATATTATATTATTAATTGATATTAAACTACTAAAAATTTAAGGTTAGGCCAATAGACTTATATCATGATAGGTGTATCATTAATGGACCACTTGGGGGTCTCTTGGATGTATATAGTATGTTTATTAACCATATAATATAAAAATACAAAGAGACATTGTAAAAGTGAAACTAATTAACTAAGAGTTAATACTTAATTATAAGGTTAATATAGTAACCCAAAACTGTCTAAATTCTATGGGTTAAGTTTTTATCGACCTATACCCACCTTAACATTTAAATAATCCACTTTGGAGCCATTAGAAACCGAATATGAATTTATTATAAATTAATATTTCTAGCGTTTCCAATGGTTCCCCTCACCCCTCTTATAAAAAGGCACTCCCCCTTCTCATTACGTCACACCTTAAAATCCTTTTGGATCAGCCAAAATCTGACAAATTACTCTCTAAAATTCCCTAACTTCATCCTAGAGACATTACTTTAGTCAGAAAGCCAATTTAAGATCCCTTTTGATCAAATCAAAAGGAAGAACCCGAAGAAGAAGTAATGATTTCACCACCCTTTTCCAAGTTCCATTCTTCTTCCACTTCTTCCGTATTTGTTATTACCATTTTAAAATAATAATTCCAGTATCTTATATATAATTTTATGTTATTATAAAAATGGTACAACCATATTCAGTATTCTATCCATCCTTTGAATAACATGTCAGCATAGATGCGTAGGTACAGCTTACCGTCTCCACGTCGTGGTGTAATTGTTATTCAATAAATTATTATTTGGATGGGTATAATAATGATGTTTAACTCATGTCAATAATAAATATAACATGATAATGATTCTGTATATATGTTATACCATCCATTTAAATATTATTTTAATATCAAAAGAATGATATTGTTGCTCGTGCGTACGTACGGACTACCGTCTCCACGAACGCGATAGGATTCATTCTCCATTGTATCCATTCAAGTATAATTATCATTTGATGATTAATAATAGTATCTAAGGACTTGATATCATTATGTATATGATTAAGATAGAACCTATCCATTAAAAACATGGCTTACGTAACAAAACATATAAAAGAAAAAGAGTACGTTAACACCAGAAACATCGATAATACTAAGATATTAGTAACAAAGCAATGTTAAAAGATCATATATGATATCATATTAATGTATATGATTATTGTATAATTTAATAACAATTATTTCACCATTATACAGGTGTTTAAACTACCCCAACCATGGAAAAGTACAAGGTAAGTGGTTTTCATCTCACTCCTTATTCCCGTGAGATTCATGCCATATTGCCACCATTACCTTTTGTGTAGTGTATGTACTGCCCATAATTATATTCTTTGTGTAATACACCTTAATGTATATGTATTTACATATTCATTGTATGATACCTCTTTCATGGGTCGTACGTTTCGTAAGTTACCAAATTGGTATGGGTTATTTCACAATCACTTCATTATCCAAGGTTGTTTATACGTAATAATCTACTGGGATCTCTTTATCATCGACATCCATGATTCTTAAAAATGTATTTCCAAAAAAATTACCATTAACAAGAATATTGGTTAAATTCTTTTGTACCCTTTTTTGACTTTTTATAAGTGGTTTATAAAGGAATCTTTCTATCATTTTCTAAACAAGGTGCTTTTTAATATTTTGACACAATTAAGGTAAGAATGTTTTTTTAACTTATACGGCACGTGCGGATATTTTGCGACATTATAAAATCGTCGAAGCTTCCCTTACAAGCTTATAAGAATATTTTCAATTAAAATGTTTTATTTTATAAATATATTACTCTTAAATTATTTCAAAAAATAAAGATAAATTTCTCTAAAAAGAGTTTTGATTTCATCTATTTCAACATCCTTTGATGGATTTCACGCTTATTTGAAGTTAATTTATTATGATACAAAACTTCTATATTGTATTGAAGGTTTTGTGATTTGTTTGACTATGGATGTGATATTTTTATAACATTCATAGTTTATGGTGAAAGTATTGACATTTCGTATTCTAGTTTTAATACGGATGTTTATGTTATGTTTAACCCTTTTCATATGGGAATGCATTGGACTTAATATGTGACGGGTGGAGCCCGCTATAGCTCTTCGATGCATCGGTTGGTCTCATGAGACAAACTAGTGTCTTGGAACAAGGCCTTGACAAAATCGTATTTACAGTCTTGGCACGAGGCCTTGGCTATGTGGTTATGATAGTCTGGAATTATTCATTCCATCATTATGAAAGTGGTTATTGGTATTGCATGTGATTATTCGATTAGTAGAATATCCATGTGTATAAGTAAATGGAATTATTTCATTTAATTTTTTCCATTCAATGTTGAAGGTCAAGTTTAAAAGGCTTTTGTTTTAGTTATACATTACCTTAAATGTTTATTCTTATTTATGAAAGTTTTTGCTATATTGTTATCCTTACTAGGCATTTGAGCTCACCCATTTTATATGTTTTATTTTTCCTAGGATGTGAAGAAGTAATTTATGAATGACCTCCAGGGATAGTGTGAGGGGATAAGAGTGTGGAATATGGAGACTATGTTGTTGTAGTTTTCATTTTATGATGTAATGTAAACCTTATGAATATATCTAGTGTTTCCAAGGCTACTAAACCAATCGGTCTTTCAAGATTTGATCTTTCTTGTGATCATGACAATGTTATGTAATAATGCATCGACTCTGGGTCACTGGGGTCGGGGCGTTATAGTTGGAATTATAGGAAGTTTAGTACAAACCTTGGAAGCTAGATTTAGATAAACTCCGATTAGAGAACGTAGACCTATGATGAACATTGCGGATTAGTATAGAAGAACATTCTATAATTTTGGTATTGTAGAGATTTTGTGAGTTTTCCAAGAAATACATCCCTATCTGGATACGAGTAGGTAGAGGCGGCTCTGGCACAGATGTACCTAGGGGTAAAACCTGAAAACACCGCTTTGAGCTAGACTCGAACGGGAACTGGTGCACGACAACGGGCCTTGCTGCACTCTTGGTTACGACACTCCCAGGGGATATGCTTAGGATAACTCTCATTTTCATTACAAATCATTATGAAGGGTTTATGAGTATATACTTTTTCAAAGAAAACATTTTTATGATTATGGATTATATTCATAAATAGTTCAATTTATGTTATGTGTTTTTATAAGTATGGAATTATGTATTTTGATTCATAAACTGATCTAGCTTTTGCCATTGTTTAGAAATGGCGCCTAGTGGAAGAAATGGAAACCGTATCAATGCAAACACTCCATGTAGGGATTTCCCTCCTGCACAAGATAATTATAGTGGAGATGGTGATTCAACTAGTGCCGATTAGCTAATCACCATACTAGGACAACTCACTCAGGTTATTATTAATAAGCATACCCGTATGGAGAACCCTGATCCGCAGCGTGGAGGATCAATGTTAGATCGATTCATGAGGCAACAACCACCAATGTTCAATAGGATTACAAATCCCTTAGTAGCTGAGAAATGGATAAATTCCCTAGAGAAAATATTTCAAGCTTTAGGGAGTTGTGAAAGGGATAAAGTTTTCATGGCAGTTTCCCGACTCACTGGGGATGCTGATCAATGGTGGTCATTGATTCAAAATACAAAGGAAGATGATGAATTATAAAATATGGAATGGAGGGAGTTCAAAGATTTGTTTTTAGAAAAATACTTTCTTCGTGACCATCGAGCAGATATGGAAAGGCAATTTCTGAGTCTGAGACAAAAGGAGCATGAGAATGTCGCAATGTATGAGGCTAACATTACAAGGATAGGAATGTAAGCTGGAGATTATATACGTTACCCAAGAAGTAAGATTGATCGTTTATTTGATGGGTTAAAACCATTTCTCTGTCAAGAATTAGTCTCACAATCCTTCTCATCGTACGAAGACATTGTCTCATGTGGTATGAAGACCGAAAAGGAATTCTCTAAGTCTTATGACTTTAAAGCAAAGAAAGAGAAGAAGAGACCTGCTGATCAATCTGGGAATGAAAATAAGGGGAAGAAGGGAAAGTTTTAATATCCATCCTGTGGTAAATGTGGTAAGAAACACCCTGGTACTTGCTTGAAGGGAACTGGAGTCTGTTATAAGTGTGGTTAAAAAGGCCACCAAGCTCGTGATTGCAAGGGCAAGAAGGAAGCTGCCAATTTTCAGTGCCATAATTGCAGGGAGATGGGGCATTATACAAATGAATGTCCTAAGCATCAGGAGAACTTACCTCAGAAAAGGCCAAGGGATCAAGGCCAAGCTTATGTTATCACTACTACTGAGGTAGAAGCTCCGAAAGATGTGGTGGCTGGTTATTTAATGGTTTCCTCAAGTTTAGCAAATGCATTATTTGATTCTGGATCATCGTATTGTTTCATATCTTACTAGTTTGCTAAAAAAATTAGATATTTATAATTTTATTTAACAAGGTATTTGTCAGTTAAAACTCTTAAGGGAAGTATTATTGCAACAAAGTTTTGTGAATCAGTCCCCATTAGAGCACATAAATGTTCTTTATCTGTTGATCTCATCGTCATACCTATGATTGAGTTTGATATAATCCTCACTATGGAATGGATTTCGGACTATGAAGTGAAGGTTTATTGTAATAAGAAAGAGGTTACGATTCTTGATGATGATGATATAGAACGCCTTATCTTTAGAATAGAATCATCACCACTTAATTCTTATCTAGATCCACCCAAAATAGCTCAAATAAATTCAATTATTGGGGAGGAAGATAATGAAATTACTATGGGTGAGGAAAGGAATTTTCAAATAGAGTATGTACCTGTTGTGAATGAATATGTAGATGTACTTCTGGAAGATTTACATGGACATCCTCCAGAATGGGAAGTTGATTTTTCCATTGATTTAATTCCTGGATAAAGGCCTATATTGAAAACCCCTTATAGAATGGCCACTGTAGAATTAGTTGAACTAAAGAAAAAACTAGATGAATTGAGTAATAAGGGATTTATTCTCCCTAGTGTTTCTCCATGGGGAGCCCCTGTTCTTTTTGTTGAAAAGAAAGATGGATCTATGAGTTTATGTATCGACTACAGGGAGATCAATGCTATAACAATAAAGAAAAAGTATCCCCTACCTCGCATTGATGATTTACTTGACCAACTGCATGGATCTCAATACTTTTCAAAGATTGACCATCGACTAGGATACCATCATTTGTGTGTGAAGAAGGAAGACATTCCGAAGACAGCATTTCGAACCAGGTACAAGCATTATGAGTTTACAGTAATGCCTTTTATATTGATGATGCACCCTCTGTATTCATGGATCTAATGAATAGTGTTTTCAAGGAGTATCTCGATGAATTTTTGGTGGTATTTATTGATGATATCTTGGTATACTCAAAAAGATACGAAGATCATGAAAATCACTTGCGCATTATCTTGAAGACTCTGAGAAGACATGAATTATATGGGAAGTTTAGCAAGTGTGAATTCTGGATTCAGATGATTTATTTTGTTGGCCATATTGTCTCTAAATATGGAATCTCTGGTGATCCTTCTATGACCAAGGCAATCCAAGAATGGCCAGAACCTACGAATATAACTGAGTTATGTAGTTTTATTGGTTTAGCAGGTTATTATCGACGTTTCGTCCAGAATTTTGCCCGGTTGGCTAACCCATTAACGAAGCTCACACGTAAAGGGGTTAAATTAGTTTGGACAAAAGAGTGTGAATAATGTTTTGAAGAACTGAAGAGAATATTAGTCAATTCTCCTATATTGACTCTACCATCGGGGAATGATGGGTTCGTTATTTATAGTGATGCATCGAAAAAGGACTTGGTTGTTTCCTTATGAAGAATGATGGGGTTGTTGCCTATGCATCACAACAGTAGAAAATTCATTAGAAGAACAATTCAACTCATGATCTTGAGTTAGCAGCTGTGATATTTTCTTTGAAGATATGGAGGCACTACCTTTATGGTGAAAAATGTGATATTTATACTGATCACAAGAGTTTGAAGTATATTTTCTCACAAAAAGAACTCAACATGAGGAAAAGGAGATGGCTTTAATTACTCAAGGATTATGATTGTACGATACACTACCACCTGGGGAAAGCAAACAAGGTGGCAGATGCTTTGAGCAGAAAAGATCATGGAGTTTTGAACAATATGAGAATTGAAAGGGATCCAATTTTTATGGATCTAGTGAAGATGGACATGGGAATAACCAGGGAAGGTGAAACATCAATGCTTTTTAAAATGGTTTCCAAACCATCTTTACTAGAAAGGATTATGAGTTCTCAGATAGATGATGAAGAATTTCAAAAGAAGATTAAAGCTGTAAATGATGGGATATTTAGAGACTTTGTGTATGAAGAATAAATTTTGAAATTCTGGAAGAGTCTTTGTGTTCCCGATATACCTGATCTAAAAAGGGAATTTTTGGATGATGATCATAGTTCCAATTTCACTATACACCTTGGGAGCACCAAAATGTATAGAGATTTGAAGGAACATTTTTGGTTGGACAACATGAAGAGGGAAATTGATGATTTTGTGTCAAGATGTATGGTTTTTTAACCAGTTAAAGCTGGAAGACAACAGCCTGGAGGAGTCACGCAACCTCTTCCCATACCAGAGTGTAAATGAGACAATATTACGATGGAAATTGTCATGGGGCTACCAATGACTCCTAGAAGGAACGATGCAATATGGGTTATTATTGATCGGCTAACCGAGTCAGTACATTTTCTTGCTATAAGAGAAGATCTACCACTGGAACGTCTAGCAAGACTATATATTAAAGAAGTTGTGAGACTTCATGGAGTACCCATATCGATTGTTTCTGATCGTGATCCCCATTTTACTTCACGATTCTGGAGAAGACTTCAGAAATCCCTGGATACTGAAATTCATTTGAGCACTACCTACCACCCTCAGACAGATGGACAATCAGAACAGAGTATTCAACCCTTAGAAGACATGTTGAGATCTTGCTCACTTGACTTTCAGGGTATGTGTGATCAATATTTACCTTTGGTATAATTTTCCTATAACAATAGCTTCCATTCGAGTATTCAGATGGAACCATATGAAGCCTTATATGGAAAGAGATGTCGCACACCAACCTGTTGGGATGAAGTGGGTGAATGAAAACTTGTAGGTCCAGAACTGGTGTAGGAAACAATGGAAAAGGTGAAGATAATCCAAAATCACATCAAAGCAGCTCAAAGTAGGCAGAAGAGCTATGCCGATAATCGAAGGAAGGATTTGGAATTTCAAGTCGGTGATCATGTTTTCCTGAAGGTATCTCCATGGAAGGGAGTCATACGTTTTGGTAAGAAAGGTAAATTGAGTTTCAGGTACATCAGACCTTTCGAAATTCTAGAACGAATTGGGGTTGTAGCTTACCGATTGGATATGCCGCCAAGTCTCTCCAAAGTTCACGATGTGTTCCACGTATCTCTATTGAGGAAATAAATGCCTGACCCAAGGCATGTACACACCTATGAGGAATTATAACTGGAACCCAATCTGTCTTATTGTGAAGAGCCCGTCAGGATTCTTGATACGAGAGAACAAGTACTGAGAAACTGGAAGACGCGTCTGGTAAAAGTTTTGTGGAGAAACCTTAAGAAGGAAGAGGCAATGTGGGAACCCGAGGAACTTATGATTAAGAACCACCCGAGTCTTTTCATGTGATAATATTCTAGAAATTTCGAGGACGAAATTATTTTAAGGAGGGGAGAATTTACACCCCAAGCTTCTATGGTACTCTTCTCTTTGAATAATATGATAGCGTGTGTTGTACGCAACACCGAGTTCTAACACACCATAACTAATCAAACTAGTCGTTATGAATAGTAATACCTACCTTTTGAAATTATCTATATTTTATATTTCAAAATGGACTTCATTTTTGGATTCGGAATATTGAATTTAGCCAAAGGTGAAATTTTGGTACTTTTCAGATAACGTTAATATTTTGATGAATAATGATAATTACTAAATTTTAATTTAAAACAACTTTTTTAATCAAAATAATTAATAGTGATAAATTATGAATTTGAGTGGTTTTAAAGTATATTTAGAATATATTATTACCATTTAATACAATGTTGTTCATTGGACATAATTTCTCAAATTAAACCAAACATAAACAAGTATAAATCTTTTGATAGTTATTATATCTTAAAAAACGCTTTTTGTTTTGACAGCGGGAATTAATTTTAAATTTATTTCTGCCACTTCTATGTTTTGAATTTGGAAAAATGGATTCCATATTTGGAATCAGTATGTTTAAATTGTGTAAATAGGTAACTTTTATTTTTAGACATTTTGAATAATTACTTCGGTAAATATTTTATTTACCATGGTTAAAGGGTAAATCCGGTAAATATGGGTTAAAAAATAATATTATAATAATATAAAATTACCCTAAAATGTGTCCTAACCTTATTGGTTGATACATGTTAGACCATAGGAATCTTTGGGTCGATTTTGGGACCCCATCATTCCACTTGTAAGTGATAGGGACACTTTATTTTAATTAAGTTAAATTGAATACAAAAATGACACAAGCATATATCTTTTCGAAAAACAATTTTTACATAGGGTTATATATGTTGGGGTTTCTACTATAAATATTAAATAGAAATATAAAATAATTTTATACATAATGTTAATTTATTTATAATTTTTAGACATTAAATAATTTAATTTATTTATGACACAATGATGATCCAGTAATTACCATAATAGTGAAAAATTAATATAATTAATATTATAAATACCAATATAAATATTATATGAGACTTTTAATGAATTAAATTAATTTTATAGGATAATATGACATATTAGGATTGATTTAGTGGACTTTTTTCGAAGCAATAATTCTGTTATGATTTTTACAAAAATCAACTATTGAATAGTCTCAAAATTGATATAAAAGAGTTTTTAAAACAAATATTATATTAGTAATTGATATTAAATTCCTAAAAATCTAAGGATCGTCCAAGAGACTTATATCATGATAGGTGTATCATTAATTTACCACTTGGGGGTCTCTTGTATGTATATAGTATGTTTATTAACCATATAATATAAAAATACAAAGAGACATTGTAAAAGTGAAACTAATTAACTAAGAGTTAATACTTAATTATAAGGTTAATATAGTAACACAAACCTGTCTAAATTCTATTAATTGAGTGTTTTTCAACCTATACCCACCTTAAAATTTAAAATATCCACTTTGGAGCCATTAGAAACCGAATATGAATTTATTATAAATTAATATTTCTAGCTTTTACAAAGGTACCCCTCACCACTCTTATATAAAGGCACTCCCCCTTCTCATTACTTCACACCTTCAAAGCCTTTTGGTTCGGCCAAACTCTGCCAAAATACTCTCTAAACTTCTATATATTCATCCTAGATGCCTTCCTTTAGTCATAAATCCAACGTAAGAGCCCTTTTGATCAAATCAAAAAGAATAACCCGAAGAAGAGGTAATGATTTCACCACCCTTTTCCAAGTTCATTTATTCTTCCACTTCTTCCGTCTTTGTTATTACCATTCGAAAATAATAACTCCATTATCTTATATATACTGTGATGTTATTAAAAATATGGTACAAACATATTCATTATTCTATCCATCCTTTGAATAACATGTCACCATACGTGCGTACGTACGGCTTACCGTCTCCACGCCGTGGTGTAATTGTTATTCAATAAATTATTATTTTGATGGGTATAATAATGATGTGTAACTCATGTAAATAATAGATATAACATGATAATTATTCTGTATATATGTTATACCATCCATTTATATATTATTTTAATATCAAAAGAATGATATTGTCGCTCGTGCGTACGTACGGACTACCGTCTCCACGAACGCGATGAGATTCATTCTTCATCGTATCCATTCAAGTATAATTCACTTTTGATGATTAATAATAGTATCTAAGGACTTGATATCATTATGGATATGATTAAGATACAACCTATCTATTACAAACATGGCTTACGTAACAAAACATATAAAAGAAAATGAGTAAGTTAACACCCGAAACAACGATAATACTAAGATATTATTAACAAAGAAATTTTAAAAAATCATATATGATATCATATTAATGTTTATGATTCTTGTAAAATTTAATAACAATTATTTCACCATTATACACGAGGTTAACCTACCCCAACCAAGGAAAATTACAAGGTAATTGGTTTTCATCTCACTCCTTATTCCCGTGAGATTCATGCCATATTTCCACCATTACATTTTGTGTGGTGTATCTACTGACCATAATTATATTCGTTGTGTAATACACTTTAATTTATGTGTATTTACATATTCATTATATGATACCTCTTTCATGGTTTTTACATAACGTAAGTTACCAAATTGGTAAGGGTTATTTCACAATCTCTTCATTATCCGAGGTTGTTTATACGCAATAATCTACTGGGATCTCTTTATCATCCACATCCATGTTTCTTAAAAATGTATTTCAAAACCTTTTTACTATTTACAAGAATATGGGTTAAAGTCATTTATACCCTTGTTTGACTTTTATTAAGTGGTTTATAATGGGATCTTTCCGTTGTTTTCTAAACAAGGTGCTTTTTAACCTTTTGACAGAATTAAGGTAAAAATGTTTTTTTAACTTATACAGCGGGTGCGGCTATTTTCCGCCGTTATAAAATCGTTGAAGCTTCCATTACAAGCTTATAAGAATATTTTCAAAGAAAATATTTTATTTTATAAATATATTCCTCTTAAATGTTTTCAAAATAGAAATAGATATTTATCTAAAAAAGAGTTTTGATTTCACTTATGTTAACATGCTTTGATGGATTTTACGCTTATTTGAAGTTGATTTATTATGATACAAAACTTATATATTGTATTGAAGGTTTTGTGATATGTTTGATTGTGTATGTGCTATTTTTATACCATTCATAGTTTATGGTGAAAGTATTGACATTTCGTATGCTAGTTTTAATACGGATGTTTATGTTATGTTTAAACCTTTTCATATGGGAATGCATTGGACTAAATATGTGACGAGTGGAGCCCGCTATAGCTCCTCGATGCATCGGTAGGTCTCATGAGACAAACTAGTGTCTTGGAACAAGGCCTTAAAAAAATATTATTTGTAGTCTTGGCACGTGGCCTTGGCTATGTGGTTATGATAGTCTGGCATTTTGCATTCCATCATTATGAAAGTGGTTATTGGTATTGCATGTGATTATTCGATTAGTAGAATATCCATGTGAATAAGTAAATGGAATTATTTCATTTTATTTTTGCCATACTATGTTGAAGTTAAAGTTTAAATGGATTTTTTTTGTTATACATTTCCTTAAATGTTTATTCTTATTTATGAATGTTCCCTCTATATTGTTATCCTTACTGGGAATTTGAGATCTCCCATTTTCTATGTTTTATTTTTCCCAGGATGTGAAAAGTAATTTATGAATGACCTGCAGGGATAGTGTGAGGGGATAAGAGTGTAGACTATGGAGACTATGTTGTTCTAGTTTTCATTTTATGAAGTAATGTAAACCTTAAGAACATATCTAGTGTTTCCAAGGCTACTAAACCAATCGGTCTTTCGAGAATTGATCTTTCTTGTGATCATGCCAATGTTATGTAATAATGCACCAACTCTGGGTCACTGGGGTCGAGGGGTTACATTTAAAAATTTTGTGTTACATGTATAAGAGGAGACAAGGGAAGTTATCACTGAGATACAGCAGGTCATTCATGAAAATGGAAAAGGTTGGGTTGGTTTCATATCAGTTATTGCTACCTTAGAGGTATTGATCCACGAAAGAAGTCTTCCATGTATCTCAACTTTGATAGTATCTTCCAGACTCATCTCACTCTCTTAACCCTAAAGACATTGATCATGATGTGGATTAATCCTTTGAGGAGTTTATGATCTATATCTTCGACCGTAGCATAACTTATGTTTGAGGAAAGTCATTTTCTTTTGGTCTAAGTGTTATGGAAACATGGATGCATTCATGACGAGACAGGGGAGCGGGAGACTGATGTACATGCAATGTAGGAATAACTTTTCACAAATTTTGTTCTTCTACCCTTAGAAGTGTAACTCAGGGATGAGTTCTCATAAGGTGGGGAGGTTGTAACGTACATACATTAATCATGGTATAAACAATTTTTGTTTTTATTCCAAATCATTATAGTGACCCAGGGCATGCAATTGGGAACCCTATTGTGGGTCCCAAATAGACATTAATTTTAATTATATAATTTGTCTTGTTTTTTATAAACAAAATTCAGGCCATACTACTGCATTTGGGCTAAAAAAAATTAAAATTATTAAAAGGGAATAAAATAAATTTAAAGGAAATTAATCGAATTCTAAGAGGGATAACAATAAATACTAAAAAATAAATAATTGGAGAGAAATTAAAAATAATAAAAATGGGGTAAACCCATTTTAATAAATTGTTTCGTTTATTCCACCTTTTTATTTATATTATTTTTCATATTTATTTCATTTTTTATATATTTAACTTTTTATTTCTTTCCTTTTTTTCTTTCTTACATTTTCACTCCTCCTCTCCTATATCTCCCTATGTGTCGTCCCTATAGACCCCCCTGGGTGGTGTGCCACCTCCCTTACCTCTCTTTTGGAATCCCTCTCCAGTCACATTTCGCTTCCAATTTTGACCTCGACTAGTGCGATGTGATGCTCTCCGTAAGGCTAGCCTCACACTCCCAGAATTGTTTGATCACATTATAAATTTGTTGCATAATATTTCATGGAAGGTTTTTTTCCAAAATTGTGTTTTTTCTAAAATCATCAAGTTTATACCATTTTAGAACAAATAAATGATATCCATGGATTGCAGGATCCTCTATTAGTACAGAGTAGGGAATCTACTCTTTTCCCCCTCATTTAGTTGCATGTTTTAAAATGAATGTTGTACCACTCGATGGTGCCTGTTGATGATGTTAAATAATACCTATTCCAATTAAATTAAATTGATTGTTTTAGTTTTTTCACACTTGATAGAGAAAAACTATGTTCTGTAAGTTATTTCAACATCATTGGATTCCCCATTTGGTGTCCCAGTGTTCTTTGAATCCTTTTCCATTAGAAGAGAATAAATAAATTACATAATTGCATGACTTGTGTAACCCCATTTTCGTATAGATTTAAATTAAATAAATTATATGGGATTATCATGAACCATGATCCTTGAGTTTTTTTGGTTATCTATGCCTACAAATTTGACATACTTGTTAAATATTTATCCTATAATTTCATCATTAAGTGATATGTGCATTTTTCTACATTCACTGATAAATTGATTTTGTGCTAACTGATAGACCATAATGATAATTAATATGTGGATTTGATTTTCTTATGTAATTATATTTCAATTTTAAATTCATACCTTGTGAAATTTCCTTCCTAGAAAACAAATTAAATTTAGGGAAGTGAGAAACAAGGGTTCCATATTTAAGAATACATAAGATCTCTTCATTCTTGACCAGTTACACATTACGCCAGAGAGGCAATGTATAAGATTTTTCAAATGAGAATTTTTGTGGGTTTCTAAATACTCATGAGTGATTCTGGTTCCCACAGGAACATTCAAGGATGGACACAATGGTAGATTAGATTTGCCATGCCTCTAGTAATACATGAAACCTTATGTTTTATAATGGGATGAACTAATGATAAAGCCACGCCTCGATTGATATTTGGACTTTTAGAGTATTTACTTGGACAGGCTCAGTGGTATTAGATTAATTATAGGATATACCGTAATGATACATTAGGGACATGCCCAGACTCTAAATCTCATCTTGAAAATAATAATAATTATAATGTGTAAAGGTTTGTTATTGATACTACATGAGAAATTTGTGAATTGGGATACCTTCTCATTATTGAAGCACACTTTCATGAGACATAATTTGTACCCCAAGCTAAAGAACATGCTTTCCGATATGTTCCTTTTTGTCTGCCTTATTATTTATAGAATTTTTATATGTATATACGGATCCTTCTTAATACAGGTACCATATTCAGATTCCTGATTTAGAATGAACGTTGTGATATGGGATGGGTGTCGTTGAGTATGTAGACCAATATATATTTATTTTATTATTTTTATTTTATTTCTTATATTTATATTATGTAGGCACACTACTTTTTTTATAGCATGGAATAAAAAGGTTTATACACTGTGGGGGTCGGACTATTAGGATTTTATCTCACTCCCTACTCGGGCATCATTTGTTACATGAGTAGACATAATGCTTATAAGTAGCGATAATGGGAAGCATGATTATTATGGTTCTTGTGTGTTCCTTTCTTATTAGGATAGAGCTTGGGGGAAGAGGACTGTTATTTTGGTTGTGATCCAGTTGTTTAACATCATTTCATTTTCCTTATAGCTTGATTTCATTCTTTTAATCTTATTTTCTATACACATACTTTAGCACAAACATCCTAGCATAATGAAATTTTTTATGTAGTTTATTTATAAACTTCTTCACTTATTATATATTTAGTTGGGTTTATTCATTTTCTTCGCTTTCAATTTTATGATCTATATTCTTCCTCTATTTAGTATAAAAAGTTTTCTTCTACTGGATATTTTCTATTACCTATGAAGTCATAGTATTCATGGAAGATAGGATTAGTGGACCCTCACTTTTATCTGGCAGCCTCTAGTGTTCATGAAGTTCCACTTGAGGTTTTGCGGAAAACCCGGCTCTCGGCATACTTCAAGGGAATTCTAGTACGGGGATGCTACAAAAATCAAGTGATGTGAATGTTGTGATTCTTATTAGATAGCTAGAAAGGAAACGTGGATTCTATTAGAAAATAATGTCACATAGGTAAAATAACAGTGAAGGATTTTTTTAGGAAAGTCATAATATAAAAGGTTTAATAGAAGGTATACACAAAAGAAGATTAGCCTAAAACAATGTTAGTTGCATTGATGACTTTTGAATCAAAGATGAAGGAAGAAATTTAATATAATAGTTCGAGTGATGGTGAATCATGTATGGAAAATCTTGAGATGATGGATCACCTAGTTATGGGATTAAAAAGGTTCAATGGGAATGAGAAATTATTTAAAAAATAATTTTATGGGGAAAATATATATATAAATTGAATCTTAAAAACCAAATTAATCAGGTGAAGTAACATTTAATGAAATAAAAAGAACATGACACATCATGGAGGATTTTCCTATTTGAAAATTTATCAAAATCATGAGGATAATGGTTAAATAAAAAATAATGCTATGGAGGTTACTTGGAGAACCTCTAATGATAGTTCGAGGGACTCTAACTCCAAAAGAAAAGGAAAAGATGACTGAACCAACATGTTCATCATTGAAAAGTCATCTATGTTACTAAAAATTCATTTTACATATCATGTAATTATTTTAAATCTATTGGAAATGAAAATAACAATATAGAGATGATAATTAAATATATACTTGAATACTATAATAAGACAAAATTAATATTCAATGAGCTTAATGATAAGTATAAGAGTATTAAAAATTATTATGCTCATCAATTAATTTTAAATCATATCTTTCTGTATATATTGAGACGAATGTGTAGTTATTTAATGAAGATAAGGGACATAAATTATCAAATGATAAAGTCAAGATTAATATTCAATGTTTTATCTGATTTTTGGAAACCATGGCCTAGATTTGTGGTAAATAGGAAAAACCAAAGTATATAATTGGGGTTGGTTACCAGCCGGGTTAGAAGAGGATTTAAAATAGTAAATTTGTTCCTAGCTCAAGATATGAAAACTCTAAAAATAGTGTATATTATTATGGACCCAATAATGTTTTTATTTCAAAAATGAGTATTTCTTTTTATAGAAAACATGTTAAACTACTTTTTATTTAAAAATTATTTTATTTCTAACATTTATTGACCCATGAAATTTTGGGACCAAAATCATTTCTTATTTACATATTTATTATAGGTCTTCATGACAAATACTAGTAAACACGTATGGAATAATAATAGTGGATGATCTAGATAGATTATTATATATCACTCACGATTTATAAGTATTAACTAGGTAGATGATAGTCATGTCACGTTTTGTGAAGCATCCAATTTAAAGTTAATTTGAGTCACTGCATTAGTAAATCTAGTATTGTTTTAATTTATATTGATTTATATACAGATGGGTCAAATTATAATATTCATATAATATCATTGTTTTTTACTGATGGTTATCATTTTATTGTTGAAAAAAATTATTTAAAAATGTATAATTCCAAGTATTATTTAGATTATACTACCTTTTAAAATTACATCTTCTATGTAGTAGATTTTGATTAACTATTTTCAAAAAATATAAATTCATATGGGCCTTTTAAAAAATTATGGAATTTGAGAGAATTAAACTAAAATCATTTCACTCTTATAATAATATCGTTTAATAAACTAATTAAGTATCACCATAAATATAAACTCCATCACGAAAATTATACAACCCATATAAAAAAGTGAAGTACTGCCATGTCTAATTAAAACCAAAGATATATGTTTGAAATTATCAACCCCTAGAGTTGGTTCAAAATGATTTTTTTGGACCATCAATTTTTTATAGATTAAATATGAATCATTATGTGTATATTATTGTAAAATATTATATTATATACAACGTAGAATTCTTTTATGATTTTTAAATTGAATCTTGTTCATATTTTTTGTTATATGACAAAATATATTGAAAACCATAGTGGACTTAATACTATGTCCTTAACGAGTGAGCATGGATGTGAGTTTTAGACGAAAGATTTTAAATCTTTATGCTTAAAATAAGTCTATAATAATAAAATGTTTTCTCCTAGGACTCCCCAAAATAATTGGATTACAAAATGACGGAACAGAACACAATAAGATATTTCCTTGAATATTCTTATAGAGTATGACTTGCCGGATAATTTTTTGGAATAATCCATGAACACATATTGTTATAGTATCATTATTTTTTTATTAGATCACCATTGAGGAATTATAAATAAGATCTAATGAATGAAAGAATACAAAAGTATAATAAAATTACATTTTATTGATGTAATTCCATTACAATAAAAATAATTGTAAATCTAGATGTGTTTTGATCCAATTGTGTTGAATGGATCATTCTCATTTGTTAAACATCTAGTGAATCCTACAAGGTGTTCAAGAAAATATCCAAAATTGATGAAAAATATATACTTTTCAAAATTTAGGAAACAAATCCATATGAGACGATAAAACATTTAAGAAACCATAATGGTGATCTTTATAATTTGAATATCAATACAAAAAGAAAAACTATTGATAGATCTGTGAAACCATATAAAAAAATTATCATCACAGTGTAATGATTTGAACTAGAACTAGAAGATGAATATTAAATAGTAAATAATTGATTCCTTAGAAAAATTAAGACTTATAAAGTTCCTCCCTTATATACAATATATGGAGATCTATATAGACGAACACATACTAAAGATTCTATTGAAAAAAAGCTGCAAAAAGGCATATTTTTGCAGATTGATCATAATAACTTCATTGAAGATATAGAAGGTGAATTCTAGGTAATACCTATGAGAGAATAATTGAATTGGTTTAAATGGGAAAAAAACTATGAACTAGTAGAATGTATAAATGAAATATTGGTCATTGAAACTATATTTTTTTATTTCTACCAAACCTTAGTAAGCCTTTATATGATGCCTGCTACCATTTTATTTGAATATGATATATGGAAATTAATCTTAATGTACCGTTAAATTTTTCAGTCATTGTGAACATGATACATATATGGTTTTTATATTATATGTGAATTCACAAATGACAAAATAATTTTTTCATGAATAAATGTATTCCCTCTTAGAATATCATTGTATATCATTCTTAGAACACTTCATTTTTTCCCTATGAATTAAAATCAAAATAATGGTGCAATAAATTTCTCAATTTGTGTTATGTAGGTGGAAGTTATCGTGAATCAATAAGCATACTCAAAATAGAAAGGATAATAACAAAAACAAATTAAATTTAATCAATAAACAAAAAAGGGAGTTCATAACAATAAAGAAATTTAAATAAATGAATGAAAATTCCATTTAATCAATAAAATTTCTATCATGACTAGATAAGGGATAATTAATATGGTATGGTAAATTGATGATAACCAGTCCATTTAATTAATAAACCATGAATGATATGCATCAATATATTTTTGCAGAGGTAAAACATCATGGATAATAATAACTTAATACAAGTGATGATATTTTTTAATTATTGGACACCATGTTTCCCAAGTAAATGGTACCTTAAACCACCAATACCATTCAAAAGGTGATTTAGAATAATACCATCCAAACATTTCACAGGATATTTTCGAATCTTCTTAGTTACAAACATGAAGGGATTATACCCAACTAATTGGTGTTGATGATACTATCAATGCATTAAGGGGATTACATTAAATGGTCCCCAACCCATGGCATAACAGTCGAAATCATTTCGCATATATTTAATAATTAATTTAATTTATAATAAAAATTTCGTTATCTAAATATATTTTTATTGAGAAAAGTATATAGATTTATAAATACTTTCCCAAATAAAAAATTACTCTCAAATTAAGCATTATATGTAATAATGTTATATGGTTTAGGCAGTAAACATATCCATGATAAAAAAAAATTATACATAGGGGAATTTTATGATTCAATTGGTCACTAGAATGTTAATAATTGAAGGGGGAGTTAATGAAAACCAAAATAATTAAAGGAATATAATCAAAATATTATCCTTAGAATAAATGACTATAATACATACCAAGGAAGAATAAGGTTGGAATCAACACGACATATACCAATTAGAGTAAGAATAATCATTTTCGTTGTTTATAAATAAAAATAAAATAAAAATATCTTTAAAAAAATTCTTATGGGAAAAATCTTTTTTTTTTTGAAAATCATTTTGAAAAATACATTTCTTTGAAAATTAAATTTAAAAACATTTTATTTAAAAATAAAATTGTAAAATTTCAATGCAATCTTCAACGAAATAAAGGTGTGTAATTTTGTACAAGTTGAAAAGAACATTAATTTTTAATTGTATAAAGGATATAAAAATTCATTGTTCATATCATGAAAAGAATATCCCTTTTATGAAATTTTTATTGGAAAAAATTGTAAATAGTTATGTAATAAATCATATTGAAATGTTTTAAAAAATGAAAACATTTTGTAAAACATGGTTTTGGAGGAAAATAGATATCCGAGCAAAGAAAAAAATGAAGGCATGTTTTCTTATAAAAATATTCTTCAACATTTTATGTATGAATATATGAAAAACTGGATATATTAATCCCAAAATTATCATTAATTACCAGAGGATAATAAAATGAAATGGTTTATTAAAAATGATCAAGTAATTTCTTTTAATAGAAATTCCAGTGCACACAATCTCAATTAGAATTAGATCATGCCCATAATATCAGAGTGAGAATTACGTAAAGAATATACTATAGTATCAGACATGTAAAAATTTGAATCTCAAATATAAGAGGGCGGTGAATTTTATAATTTAAATATTCCTTTGGAACCTTAAAAGTTATGTTTAACAAGGTTAAACAATCATTCACAAGACCACATAATGAAAACATTTCAATTTTCTTAAAATATTGAATCTACCTTAAAGCGTATAGAATCTGTAATAGAATTAGAGTAATAGAATTACAATGTATAAGAAGGTTATACTTCCTAACTTTAACAACGTTAACATACAACAGTAGAATTAAAATGACTTGAAATAGTAAACAAGTATCAATAAGATTCTATTAACCCAAAGAGAAGGGTATCCAACAACCCTGGATAAAGTTTCATTGATTTATACTTTAACATAAGTCTATCTTACCCAAACCCAGGTAAGCCCTCAATCCGAATATCGGTATCTGCCTTGCTATCCCGACAAGCCCTCAATTTAGAAGGAAATCAGAACCTCTATTTTCCAATCCCGGAAGCCCACGATCATCATGATCAGAGTCTGCACGAAGCATGTCTGAACAAGTTGTTCATGACATCTGCACGAAGAAATGAGAGTTGTAAGAGCCTATCTCTCTAAAAATCACTTCACAAATTTATTCCGTCGAAGTCAATTATTGAATTTTAAGTTCTTTGCTTGTTCAAGTGAGATTGTATTTATATGAAAAACTTCCCAACGATCGGCTCCTCTCCAATGGTCATATTTTTTCCTTAAATTTTGGAGGGAATTGGACATGTGTCAAACATACAATGGTTCGTTTAGAACAGATTTTATGAAATAATTTCAAGTAACAGAAACGATGTTACATTAAAGATAAATTTTAAGTATAAGATAACTTAGAATGAAATATCATTGGAATGATACATTTAAACAACTCTAACATTATCACAAAAATGTAATCTTAATAAATCAAGAAAATGGATTCATAAGAATAAAATTATCAAGAAAACAGAATCATAATAAAAAGTAAATCAGATTGTGAAATAGGTATCTCATTTGTTCCAGAATCGGAATCAAAAAATCGAAATCACTTATTCACTGGAATCAGAGTCATTAAACTGAGTCACATATAAACCAAGATCGGAATCATAAAACTGGATCACATACACACTGAATTCAGAATCAAAAAATGGAATGACATATACACCAGATTCAGAATCAGAAAACTGAATCACATATACACCAGATTCAGAATCATAAAACTGAATCACATATATACCGGATTCTGAATCATAAAACTGAATCACATATACACCGGATTCAGAATCATAATAAGACATCACATATACACTGTATTCGGAATCAGAAAAATGATTCACATATACTCCAGATTCGGAATCATAAAACAGAATCACATATACACCAGATTCAGAATCATAAAACCGAATGAAAATTAAGTATGTATAATGGAATGAAAATTATTTATGTATAGCAGAATGAAAATTCCAGATATTAAGAAAAATTCAAAAAATAAAAAAATTCAGAACATAATAAAAATCTTTTTTATTTTCAAAACATACAACCATAAGGAATAGATAATTCATAATAAATCCTTATTGAATCAACAATCTATCCCTTTTTGGAAGGCAAAAATAACATTTATTAAGGAAGAATATATTGAAAAAGATAAAAAAGTATGTAAAAAACTTATCTCCCTTTTTGAGTAAGATTTTGGATGAATACGACTAACTCCCACATAGGTTATGTTTCCCATGGATTGTATTATTAATCTTTTAATTCAGGTTTTCTTTATTGAATATCTCCCCCTTAGATAAAAATTACTTCTTAAAAAGAAACTCAACCTTACATGGACATTATCCATTCTTTCCATACCTCCCATACTATATTCTCATTCTCAGAGATTAAATTCATCCTTTAAATAAATTGTACCCCTTTGTGATCTTAAAAAAAGATGGAAGGGAATGAAGAAGTATAATATGTCCCTGTAAGGTTAAGAAAAAATAAATTCAAAAAAAAAAGAATGATATGAAAGAAACCTTTTTTGAAAATTTTATAAATATTGATTATATTACAATAAAACATCAGAATGCAATGAAAATTCATCCAATCTTCTTCTACTCAGACAACATCTTCTTTATCAGAGCTTTGAGTTTCTTTACATCCTTATGATCTTATTCAAAAAATTTCAATAAGATCATATGATCCTGATCCTTCTTCTCTAATGAAAATATCCCCTGTTCATGAGCATCCACCTTTATCTCTAATAGAGCTCTGACTTCCATCTCAATGCTAACCGATCAAGCAACAGAATTGAGTTGAATAGCTTTTTCAAAGATTGATGTCTTAACCTTATTGAACACAGTTTAACAAGTATTAAAAGTGCCATTTTTTGATTCCATGAAGTCATCGAACTGTCTATGTTCATCATTGATAGTTTGGTCTGGTTAAATACTACTTTACAAGTCACCTTCTGAGATTTTTAATCATTAAAAAGATTATTGATTTCTAAATCTTTCTTGAAAACCATGTCAATAAGAATATTGGTCGATTCATTCTTTTGATTCGGGGTCTCTTGAGTCATTTGACTCCGATCTTCTATGTTTTCAAGAACCGAAATGGTGCTATCCAACTTTCTTAATGATAAAATAAAAAAATCATTTTCGATAGTTGGAGAGGACTCGGATCCTGAAACATCTTTTCTTTCTCCACATCTCTTGGAGTTAAGGAAGATTGTCTGTCTATTTTTATAGAGTAATTTTGAGGAATTTCCTAATCAGATGAACCAATAAAAACATTCTTGCCTTTAATAGGGTCTTGAATTAAAGATTTATCATCTGAAACATGAAAAGCATTTAGATCTCCCCATTCATCTTCTTCTTTTTCAAACTCATGATGTTGATATCCTCCGTGTCCCTCTTCTTCATGATATTATTCCTATTATTCACCTCGTTGTTCAACTAGTACATTCTCTAATTCTTCTTCTAGTTCAAAATCAATATCTTCTTCTTCATCAACTTCAACCTCTTCCTGAACTTCTATTTATTCCTCAAGTTCTTCTTCAACTAGTTCTTCGACTTGTTCTACTGAAACCGATTTAGAAACTGAACTCAAAGGAGTTCCAACATAATCTTCAAATTCCCTCAAAACATCATCAGCATTAGATTTGATTATTTGATCATCCATTTCTTGAACTGGTTTTGATAATTCTAGGACATTCTCCCATTTCTGGATTTCTAGAGTGGCCACCAGTTTCTTATGAAAAACATGAGATTCGGGTACTTCCTGAGATTTATTTTCCAAACATTTTAGAATAGACGGAAAAACATTCTTTTCCAAAGATTTATTATTTACATTCTTCTCTTTGTTTTCCTTCTCATGATTTTATGCTTCCTTTATTTATAGAGCCTTAGTCTCTGCAGTATTGAGACCAAAATAAGGAACTCTTTCCTTTCTAGTTGCTTCCATTTCTCTCCACTTTGTAACAGTTGCATCTAAATTAGCTTTTGGTTTCATTGCAGTTGGAGGTGCTAAATCTGGCATTGCAGGAACTGGTACTGGCATGCTCGGTTCATCACGTTTCCTTTTCTTAAGAACAAACTTTTAAGATTCAGGAACATCACCCTTTTTCTGGACAACCATACCTTTAATGATTTTCAATTCTGGAATAAAATCTACTTTCATTCTCCATTGAGTGTCATCTCTAAGAAAAAAAATCTTGAATTGATTTGAGACTGATCGGCATGGAACATTCATCCCATGAAGACACATAAAAATTATCCTATAAATAGTTGTTGGATACATAAGGATATGAGATCTGATGGATCCACTTTTTATTGCTTGTATGGTATGAAAAATGTACTTCACCAAGTTTATCTTCCTTAGATTGACAAGAAAGTCAAACCGAAAGATATCCCATATCATTAGAGAATCCTTATCTCCATTTCTTGGAATAATAAATCCTTGCATCTAGAGAGCCACCAAATTTTGGTTCATTTAAATATTTGTAATCTCTGGATTCTTAACATACTTTAGACCGATAATATATAAAGCCTTGAATTTTTCAAAAGATCCTTCATTCCCAGGATGTTTTTGAGAACAAATAATAGCCTCCCCTTCAAACAGTATGTTAAGAACATTTTCTGCCTTCTTGTATGGGATTATATATGATTTATCATAGCATTTGATCATAAACAGATCCTTACCATTATTTTGAAAGAAATTAACATATTCATAGAATTGAATGAGGAGGTTTAGATAAACCAGATCCTGAGATTTCTCTTTAGCCACACAGTCACTTTTCCATCCATTAGATCTTATCACCTTAGAAATAAGGGAATCATATTTTTTAAAGAACATAGGGAACACGAACCTTTCTATAGAGACTGACCTGTCCTTAATCTCCTAACTAACCGACATCTGATCTGTTGGGGATTCAGAGTCATTCAGGGTGACAGAGAACTTCAGAACAAAAGCATTGATGGCAAAAAAACATCAGCACTGAGATCATTATGGATGGTGCGATACTTGAAAACGAGGAACCCCTTATATAGACATAGCTATGAATTTTCAACTTCCATAAGATGATAAAGTGGCTGACAAAAAACATGATCTAATCTGACGATCGAGAATGGATATAAGAAAACATGAATTTTGATCTTTTGAAGTAAGATAAACCGTAATTTATGAAATTTTGAAATACCAACCACTAAAACATAAGGTAAAGAAAATAAAGATTAAGAAAGATTACCTTTATAGTACTCTGAGGGATTTATTGGTATTATAAGAATTTTTCTTTGATGTTTCAAATATGAGAGTTTCAAATCCGAAATTTTCAAATCAGAAATTTTCAAATCCAAAATTATCAAATATGATATTTTCAAATCCAAAATTTTCTAATCCGAATTTTCAAATCTGAAATTTTTAAATCTGAAATTTTCAAATCTAAAATTTCTTAATGAAATGAAAATAATTTAAATAATAAAAATAAACAAACATATGTACTCCCCATGAAATAAGGACTGGTTTATTTTTAGGAAATGATTTAACCAAGAAGTAGATATGAATTATTATTTTACAGAAATCATTCCTATATTTTGTTTAATGTATTCAAATCTATCAAGAGGTAGAGATTTTTTAATAATATCATCAAACTTTCTCTTATGTTTCGATGAATTGAAGAATAATATCTCTTTGAGAGTTATAATCAAAATTTACCTTTCCACCTTTTGTTTTTAAATTTTTTTTTAAATTTACTTCATTACCAGTCATGTATTGGGAACATCCACTATCCATGTACCATAGATTGTTGGTACATCTTCATTTTCCTGAAAAATAAAGAGTTAGGCTTTCAGAATCCAAACATGCTTGGATTATGAACTATTAGATAAAAAAATATTTGGTAGCCATATTTTTTTAGAAAAATATGCTTTATGAAACACAAGGGATTGCACTATATTTAAGGAACAATTTTTCATCCAATACCAACCTCTTTGGAATTTAGTTAAAAATGTTGTTGTAGAAGGAACAAAATAATTATTTTTAAAAATAGTTTTTTCATGAGAATAACCTAGTCTCTGATCATTACCATGAGGTTAGATTTGAGAATACATATATTCTAAATTTTTCTTAACAAAAGTAAAATTTTCAAGATGTTTATTGAAGGAAAATATTTCTGATTTTAGTCACATGACTAAATTATTATCTTGATGAATAATAAATTTAGAGTTAAATTTATTCTCTAAAACATCTTTCTTTAAAAAATGATTTTTATGATCCAAAGAATGTTTATCCTTCTCAGAATTAACTTCTTAAAGATTCTTAGAATGATTTTTTAAAATACCATTTTTCTCATCAAGATATTTGGAATGATCTAAATTTATTTTATGAAAATAGATTCTCTAGAGTTTACTTTATCAAGTTTCATAGAATCTTTATAATTTTTCTTTTCTGGAAACTTATAAAATCAAGAAACATCCTCATAAAGAAGAAAATCACTATCATTATTTGATGGAGAATATTTTTCATCTGAAGAAAAACCTATATCTGGAAAATTTTCATTTAAAGACATATTTGTTAAGGATTAAGCAGTTTGTACCATAGCCATAAGACAATGATATTGAAATGAAGATCGGGATATTATACCAATATTATTTTGTCCAGAAGATTCATATTCAGAAGAATCATCAGAAGAATCTCCACCACTTGCACTCCATGTGTCATGGGATTTCAATACATTCTTATACTTTGATATGTAGAAATTTTTCTTGTTTCTTTCAAAAATCAAGTCTTTCTTGTATCTCTTCTTAATAAAGGGAAAATCAGGTCTAATATGACCGGTTCTTCTATATTCGTAACATGTCACTTATCCATCTTTCCTATATTTTCCATCATTCTTCATGTATCTATATTAAATGTTCGTTTGTACAAAAATCATGTTCATCCTCTGAGAAAGATTTTTTAATTCATTTTCTGATGCTTCACTATCACTAGTTCCAGATTTAACACTGAACTTCTTAGATTTTTACCCTGTATTTCTCTAAGTAGTCTTGGACTTCATATGATTCGATGTAGTTGTAAAAGAAAAATATCCATTTCGATTCATCTTCTTAATATGTTCAGCATCTCTCTTCATTCTAGTTTCATGTTTAAGAAGAGTTCCAAATGGTTCATCAAGAGAAATTTGAGTATCTTTCCTATTATCATCTATAGCAGTCCTCTGGGATTCCCATTAATTAGGCATGATGTCAATATTATTGTCTACAATGGATTCATCATCTAAACCATTCTCACCAATGGATTGTAATCTATTGGAGATAGACATAAATCTCTGTTGTGACTAACATATGGGTTCTACATAAGGGAAGAAAAAACTATGATACTCATCCCTGAGCATAGCTCTTCTAGTTTCAATGACTTTAGAAGTTTCAAAGTGAGTAACTTCCCGATTATTCCCAACACTATTATAAAATTCATAAGATGAAATCTGGATATAAATATTTCTAGTCATTGAATAAATAATAGTATTATGTACCTAAATGTTCATCTAGTATTCCTCCTTTTCTAGATTAGTAATGGTTCTATGTTCCTAATCAAGAATCTTATAATCTCTTGTTAACATAATGTAGTTGTCTTCACCTATGTATATCATAATGGTCTTAATTTTATCTATCTATAAATCATAGTCATTTCCATCGAAGATCGTTGGTCTAGTAGGATTGAGATTCTCTAATGATCCAACATGAATGCCTTCCATACTAAAGAGATATTTCTTTCCACAAAACTTATTAGTAGTAAAAGTTTAAGAACATTTATGTAGAACATAAGAAATAGAAAACTTGTGGATGAAAAATTATATATGGATATAAGTATTTCAGAGACCTCCTCTATTACCAATTGTACAATCGAATATACAAAAATGAGATGCTCAAATAAAAAATGTGGGTGAATTTTTAACTTTAAAAATCATTTGTAACATTAAAAGTTATTTTTTACAAGGTTAAAAAACATTCACAAGTCCTCTTAAAGAAACCTTTTCTATTTTCATAAAATAAATATTCTAACTAAAATTGCATAAAATCATTAATCTAATCAGAGTAAAAAAAATTACAAAGTATATGAAAGTTATACTTTATAACTTTAAAGAAGTTAACATACAACAGCGGAATTAAAACAACTGGAAATAGTAATCAAGTAAAAATATGATTCTTTTAAACAAAAGAGAAGGGTTTTTAACAACCTTGGATAATGGTTCCTTGATTTATAGATTCATGTAAATTTATCTTACCCAAAACCAATTAATCCCTCAATCTGAAGATCGGTATTTGTCTTGCAATCCCCGTAAGCACTCGATTTAGAAGGAAATCAGAACATCTGTCTTCTAATCCAGGAAGCCCACGATCAGCATGATCAGAATCTGGACAAAGCAAGAATAAAAAGTTATTCACACCCAAACAAGTTTTTCATGACATCCGTAGGAAGCACTAATAGTTGTAATATCCTCTCTCTATCGAAATCACTACACAGATTTATTCCGTCAAAGTCAATTATCGAACATGAAGTTATTTCCTTGTTCAAATTAGCTTGTATTTATAGGAAAAACTTCCCAATAGTCCAATCCTCTCCAACATTCATATTTTTCCTTAAATTTTGGAGGGACCGGGATATGTTTCAAACATATAATGGTTAGTTTATAGTAGATTTTATGATAACATTTCAAGTAACAGAAACGATGTTAAATTAAAGATAATTTTTAAGTATAAGAGAACTTAGAATCCGATATCATTGGAATGATACATTTAAACACCTCAAACATTATCAAGAAAATGTTATCTTAATAAATCAAGGAAACAGATTCTTAATAATAATATTATGAAGAAAATGGAATCATAAGAAATATTAAATCAGATTGTGAAACTAGTATCTCATTTGTTCTGGAATCAGAATCATAAAATCGGAATCCCTTATACACCGGAATCAAAGTCATAAAACTGAATCACATATACAATGGAATCTGAATCATAAAACTGAATTAGATATACATGGGATTCATAATCATAAACCTAAATCACATATACAGCGGATTCGGAATCATAAAACAGAATCACATATACAGCAGATTCAGATTCATAAAAATGAATAACATATAAACCAGATTCAGAATCATAAAAAAGTATCACATATAAACTGGATTAGGAATCATAAAATGGAATGAAAATTCTATAAGTATACTGGAATGAAAATTTTGTAAGTATATGATAATGACTATTTCGGATCTTAAAAAATACATAACTTAAAAAAATTCAAAACACAAGATTTTTTTTTGTGATTTTCAAAACATAAAACCATAAGAAATGGATAAGTCTTAAGATATCCATATTGACTCAACATATACTATGTCTATTAACTATAAACAAACATAAAACAAATGTAATTACAAAAATAGATAGTAAAATTCATTTCACATATAATTTCATTACCAAACTGATTCGTGAAACCTGTTAAACATAATAGGGGATTTTTTGACATTATTGATTACTCTGATTCCAAATATGGAATCCATTTTTCCAAATTCAAATCACATAAGTCAAGCAATGAATTCAAAAATTAATCCAATATATGGAATGGCAAATCAGGTTTTTAATTTAAAATTTCTCGGAATTTTGATATGTTATTATATATAAGATCAATATAAAAATGATTCTAATGATATAAATTGGATTAATAAATGTATAATTGAACTATTTTGACTTCAAAACAAATTCAAAATCTAATTTTACATTATAAAATTTTTATATGAATATTATTTTATAAAAAAAAACTTATTATTTTTATATTATTTATCAAAAAATAAAACATCTCAAAACACACCAAAACAAAGATTTATTATAATTTTAATATTCTAATTTATGAAATGATGTATATTTTATAATATAAAATTTTCAAAAGTGTCAAAATTTAGCTTAAAAATAGAACCTCCAATAAATGGAGGAAAAAACTACATTTAAGAAAATACAAAAATTTGTGCATACAATTAGATTTTTTCATAACTTATTTCATTCAAAGTCTGTTGGAATAATGCAAAAAATATTTTATTGGATATAAATTATATATATTCAATTATTATTAATCAAAAATTTAAATAATATAAATTTATTAAGATATCATTCCACTGTATGTTTAAAAAAATTATAAAAACATTACCTCTAAATTCAATTGAATTCTATTTTCGTTTCATTTAATAGGTAACCAAATAATTAATAATATAATTTTTTACACTATATATTTTAATAAATCAATTAATAATATTCATAACTCCCAATTTAACATCTATGATATAATTTTAATAATATAAATAGCAGTCAATAAAACTCTGTCTTGCGTGTAACGCAAGCCATCAAAGAAAGTCCTTATTATGTTTCACAAACGCAAACCATTTTTAGGTATTATGAACTATAAGATGGACTGAATTTATTAAATACCGTTAATATATTATAATGTATCAGGATGTTATATTTGTTTCTATAATTTATTTTTACTGTCAAACACGATATCGATTAAAAAGTTAAACTTTTAGAATTTAAAGGATGTTGCATGGTGTTTAAGAAAAAATAACTTTGAGTTAGGATATATAATTAGAAGTAATGTTATATTGGTAACCCAAGGGTTTATTAAAGTGGAATTTATTTACTATAATGAAACCTTTCACAATGTAAATACATGAAAATGTAAAAATGATTCCTAATTATGCAACACATTTGAATTTCAAACAATACCATGTTCATGTTTAGAGTGTATTTATAAAATCGTATATTATTAATTGTGTTTTTTAATAAAAACCTCCTTGATTTAAAACATGATATTTTCCCAAGACATGTTTATAAATTAAAAAAATAAATATAATGTTTAAAACAATCTCCTACAGCTTGTTATGGTAGGATCATCTCATTTTTTATTTCTAATGGCATTTTAAAAGGATTTGTTGCTAATATATTATTAATTAAAATAATTTCAATTTCTTAAGGACAAATACATAATGGTGAACTTAAATTAGGGTCTTCCAAAAACACATTTTTAAATATCTTCTCACAATTAATGGAAAATGAAAATCAATGGATTCTAATGGGAGTGGTAAAATTATTAATCTATTTTCAGATGTTTCAAAATATGGAAGGAAGCATTTGAATCAAAATAATTTTCACTAAGGATCATATAAATCATTTTTGTATAGAAGGAACTACATAAATTGCTACTTCAATGATTAAAATCTGTACGTTTTATCTTAATGAAACTGAAAAATCGATTGATCGATCCATTTATAAAAGTATATTTTGAATTTTACTATAATTAATTTTCATAAAACATGATATTTATTTTAGTGAGTGAACTTGTGTATGATAACAAGAAAACCAAAAAGATTCACATTTTTAAGAAGTAAAAATAGTTTTCTAAAACCTCTAAAGTAAAAAAATGATTGTTTTATTCTACATGGTACACATTTAAATAAATTCATTATTTCATGGAAATTTTTTGTGGTAATATGTTACATTGAAAAAAACATATAGAAAAGATATCTTTTTTACACTGTATATAGTTTAATGGCTTATAAAAAATTAGAAAGTTATTGTATTATCTACGACTAAATCATAGTGAATAGATAAAGGTGGTTATATTTCATAGATTATATGGATGTAACAAACATTGGTAGACTATTGATATCAATTTTGACATGTCCCAATAAATTTTGGTTTTACAAGTTCTATTAATGTTTCTAAAAAACATATATCCCATTCTAGGACAAAAAACATTGATATATTATATCACATTTTGAGTGATTATTTTAAAAAATGGATATTTCCCTTGAATTCATTTGTACTGAACATTATCTCATAGACATGTTTACAAAGCCATTTTATAAAGAGAGAATAAAATATATTAGAGGTGAATTTTTGTCGGTCATATAATCCTTAATCTTTAGGTTATATTTTTTTAAATATTTTTTATTTATTTGAATTATTTTTTCTTAAACCATAACATGTGTTTATTGAGATTTTTTACATAATTTTGTAGTTTGATTAACATGATAAGTTAATTTTCCATGTGTTTTTGGTCATATAATGTTTAGTGACCATGACTAGTTGGTCATACATTTACTATAACATTTTTGAAATTTTAATCAGACTAATGATATACATATTATGATACATTACTCATAAGGTCACCATAATTACAATGGATATATGAGCAGTATACCTATCATACATTGATTACCAAAAATCAGTTGCTCGTATACCTACTGTGTTGATTTCTGTTTTAAACTATCATTAAGTTATTTTGTAGGAATTTTTATTATATATTTTTCATTATATTATATCCTAAAATGATTTAATTAAAATAAAAAATTCGAATTCGAATCAACCCATATATATTTTATAAAATAATTTTCTTCATTTTGAATACCTTCGTACTCACTATATCTCTCCCTCTCTCTCAATACCATTCACTATTAAAATATTATTTCATAAATCTAGACCTTCTATGAAATTAAATTAGATTTTTGTAATGTTTAGGAAAAAATGATATCATGATACCCTACATCCAATTGAATCCCTTCCAATAATAATTTTGAAATAATGATATAAGTAGTTTGATTGATAAGTTAAATTGGTACAATCAACATTTGAATGATTGACCATTGTTTATACAAAAGGAATGTGATGCTCAGTAGATCCATCCAAGTAGATTACTATTTTAGAGATCAATTGAGAAATAGGGTTTGGATCATTAGTTTTATAAAAATGGTTAGAAATAATATATGTGGACAGTTAAATAATTATTTCCCCATTATGAATATTCTCTATAGTTAAAGGAGACAACATTTAGAAAATTGTTAATGGACATGTTTTTGTGTTTTATTTTAAACTCTAGGTAAATTTATTATGTGTGACTCAACCGGATTTTCATGAATACTAGCATATCTCAGATCTAATAAACAATCCCTATATTTAAATTTAAATGTTCCTGAAGAACTGAGTGGGAATGGGACACATAGATAAACCACTATAGTATGGATTAATTGTGAATGGATAATGTAGAATGGTTCATTCAACATTTGAAATGTCCTATGAAAGAAGAAATTAGTATCCTATGACTCTAGGATATTCTATTTCACTTTATAATAAATAATTTGATTCAGATTATTTTTATTTTATATGATGTGTAATTTATATGATTTGTGTAATCCATCTTCATAGTTTATTTTTTTTCAAAATCCAATGTTCATATCTAGAATTTTGGAGTATAAGGGATACCTTAATCAAAGTGTATGTGACTTTCATAGATGGTTTATTCAATGAATAAAAGATATGAATGTATATGAATGTAGATTTCAACCCATAGAAAATGGAATGTGTGGTAGACTTAAAGAAGATGTATGAAATGTTTGATCCGACCTATTATCCATCTTTACCGAGGAATTAAGTAGATCTAGGTCTTGAGATATATTATTTTGTCGAATGTACTTATTATTATTATTTTTATAAATAAGATATATATATAATATATCATGATATGGAAACTAGGTTAGCACATGAGTTTGACAAGGAAGCCTCTCCTGTTATGTTATTTAGGACACCTGACTCTCCTCTATCATTACCCTCTCTTGAATAGTAATCTCAAGAGAAGGATCTTACTGATACATTAGTTTTAATCTGTGGATTTGTTGAAAAAAATGTATGAGATGAATTGGGTGTGCCTAATAAGGATGAATAATGTTTAGATAAGTCTCCTATTATAAGAAGCACTCTTAGACAATGTATACTAGATACACCATTCAATAGGGATTCGTACCTAGTATCTGTAGTTTTTTGTGTATACAAATTTGAGTCTGATATTGATGATGATGATAATGTGGGTACTCTACACTATGATAGTATAATTACCATCCACTCAACTCAAAGCAACATGGAATGATTTTTATTCATTGATATAGTGTCTTTTAAAAGACTTGAATTATCTTTTTTCAACACCTTAGAAGCACAAGCTTGGGATGATATTTTTTATTATACTTCTAAAATGAATTTTGAGAAAACGAAAGATAAAAATGATAAAACAAAATATAGATATATTCATATTGTTTTTGTTGAATATAAAGTGGAATTTGATGAAAAATTATATGTTCAATTTATGAAATCAAAGTTAATAGATATTGAGGATGAGATAGATGGATAAAAGCTGGCTTATGATCCATATGGTTCAATACATATTTCTTCACATTCTATTCAATCCATATCCTATTTAAATAAATATAATTTGAATGAGTTACAACTATATATATTTGGGGTGATAAAAAATGTATTATTTGTTCTTTAAATGTAATAAATCCAATTAGGGAATAAGATATAGCCATGGTAATTTCATTGGAAGTTTATTAACATCAATATAGGATCAATCATATAATTAATGTCATGAGAAATTTGATTATGGGATTGAAGGATCATGTTGATGCAATAGATGATTATATATCAAATATTTTGTAAAATATTGTTCAAATAATTTTGAATTCGATAATTTATGCTTCTACATATTCATACCCAGCTCTTATTCTACTTGTCCCATCTATTGTTGATGATGTGAGGATCAAACAATTCATTAAGGACGAGATAAAAGTTGTTTTTTATGAATTTGGGAAATAAGAGAATTGAGTTTTGATGGTTCTTAGACCCATGGTGAAAACATATTTTTTTTACTAAGAAAATATTTTAAACAATATTGAAGACATATATAGATTATCAAAGCAGTTATAAACATCTATAATATTACAATCATCACTAATACATACCTAAAATCTAGGTTTAGATACTTTTATAGTGATTTGAGGAGCCTCCCTTGTCCAAGGCATTTGAGTCTCAAGTTTAAAGGCTTAGAATTTTGAATCATGTTCTATAATATTTTTTTAGAAAAATTGGAATATATTTTGGAAATGGAATGTGGGGAAAGATTTGTAAATTATTTTATTAGGACTCTAGAACAATTCCTATAAACTACAAAAAGAAATGTAGTTGTATCTCCATCAACCTAATCTATTACATCATCTCTTCCCAACTATTATAACCTCATCTATTATCTATTTGGATTTATCTCCTAGACAACTAGTCCTACACAATCAACTAGTTTCCTGGTGTGTGGTATTCTAATATGATATTTTAAAATTTATATCATATCCTTAAAAACCTATTAATCATGATTCAGTCTCTAACATTAGAGTTAACGATCATATAATTATTAATAACATTATGGATATCTCATTGTCTTACTCTGATTAGAATAACTGTTAGGGACACTCAATTTGTAATATTTTTATAACACCTTTTAATAATAAGGAAATACATTTTTAATAATTATTTTTTAAAAGTTTTTTAGTTATTTAAATATTAAATTATTATTCTTTAATATATTTGACCTTATCTCTATTTTTGATAAACCCAAAAGGGGGATACAATTGTGAGTTTATTCAATCATTTTTAATTCCGGAAAATATGTGATATTTTTAGGACATATGATTCTGATGTATTAAAATCATTTACTTTTATATATTATTATTTTTAATCATAATAATGGGAGAGACCGTTGTATGATCCAAACACCAACATATTTTAATGATACCAAATCATATTTATTTTATTTCTATTTAATTTTATGTTTTCTGATAGAATAATATTTTATGGAAGAAATGATAAAAAATCCTAAGTCTCAAAGATACCATGGAAGCCTACCAATTGTTTAATGAACCTACCACATGATGAAGTTAAAATAACAATGAATAATATGTTGCTTTGTGGAAGTGACCACACATTGAACTCAATGTGGCCATAAGTACAAACAACTGACCACATTTCAATTGATAAAATTATATCAAAATCATAAACTGATTGTGCATTAAATTATGATTGACCACATTAGTATTGAACCTTCCATGCATTCATTATATAGATACTATATGAGGATTTAACCTACCTCATGAACAAAAAAGTTAAATTGTGATAGGTGAGTTGAAATTTTCTATGTCATGAACTAACCATGTGTGGAAAGTAATAATGTGAAGAACATTTCATGTCACTATACGAATAGATGAATTTTACACTTGATAAAAATATTTTTCATGAATGAAATATGTGACCATGTGAACATATTAATTGATCACATGATGTAATGGAGTTACCATGTGATGTAATGAATCTAATGTCCAATTTCATGAAGATACCACATGATGAGATAAATATACTACATGGATTAATGATGTTTTCATGAAATAAACCGAAGCTACTAAGTGATTTCATGAAGCTATCACATGATGAGACGAACCTACCTCAAGAAGAAAGTAAGAAACTATAAGAGAAAATAAAGTTACATTACCATGTCACCATTCCATGTAACCATGAAATGAAATGGTGATTTCCATGCTATATGTTAAAACATGTGGTCATCTCTAACTTAAGTTGTGGGGTTCTTTCAAATCATCTTTTGATATTTTTTATATTTTTAAGTTATTACTTTGGGAATTTAATAATGAAATGAATATCATCCACTGGATACTTTTAATTGGAGTTACATTTATGATGAAGAACCATTAATGGAAAAAATGAATAGGGGGTGTATGAATAATATAATATATAGTAACAAAGTTGATGAATAGATGTTCATCTATGAGCTATGTATTAAATGGGAAATTGATATAAAGAAGAAATACACATAATTTTCCATGACACTCTATTTTCCAAACATTGATATGTATTCATGGATGAATCCCCAAATGGAATTACCTAAATCCTATTAATCAATTGAATATGGTCAAATTGTGTTTTGTCAAATACTATCACTTCATATCATTTTATCTTTTATTATATATTACAATAGAGTATATGACTGTTATACACTATTTATTGATTAACAATGATTCTAAAATAATATTATAGAGTTCTATACACACTATATTTTATTATTTTACATTTTATATCCCATATATAATTTTTTAAGAGTATCTTTGTATATTGGAATAATGAAATATAGATGTTTTATAAAATATATTTTCTAGTTTGTGGATAGTTTATTCCTTCATAAACTTCTTTGTAGTTGGTGATTTCCATGTGGAGAGGACTTAGTCACCTCTTGGTACTGAACCTCTTGTTTTTATTTCATTATGTGAATTTTTATTTTCCAATACAAATTTTTCAAATATTCTATGTATTAATGTTCAAAATAATACTATGAAACATTAAATTGATATTAAAATTTAATTTTTATTCTATATGTAGTTTCTGATACAAGTAAAATTGTTACAATAGATTGATGCTTTATAAACATGGTTAATCTGAGTTATTATCAAACATTTATTATGCTTTTTTAAGATCAAATTATATACCTCAAATGTTTAACTTATTTGGATATTTTTTATAAATTATGGGATCTATTTTTATATTGATTTTAATTGAAATTTAAATTTGATACCCATTTCACCATAATCTTTTGTTTTCCACTCCGGCTGATAATCCAAAATCATATTATTACATTAAATTGAATGTTGTAATAGAAATGAAAAATAAATGCATATGTTCTACCATTTCCATGTTGGAATTAAAAATTGTTAGATAATCTGCATTATTATTGTTCATTCAATATTAAACTGCAACAAATTAAAACATTTCCTTATAATATCACCTATATCCTTCTTTATACCATCCCACAAAATAATTCTCAAAAGGTCATTCCACATCTTAGTACTGACAATATTAACAAAAGAGAGAGTAGTGGATCTTCACGTAACAATTCCATATTTAACTAAAAATAACCATGAAATCATAAACTAAATTCAAACATGTTAATACCTAATTTTACTATATTAAATTAGAGAAATGTTCCATCCATTACCAATTAAACATTTTCTTGAAAACCTTGTTGCAAATCTATGAAATATTAATTCTTACTTCTATTGATGACATTACTGATACCTGATTCAAATGTAGAGGATCTTATACATAAAATAATTTTATGTTGACATTTATTAAATTATCAAATAAAGATAACACTCAATATGTACCATATTCAGTGATGTAATATATTTTCATCAGAATCAATTGACTATGTTTTTCCTCTTTAGCTAGATGATAGTGAATTGTGAAATCATAAATATTAATTAATTTTAGTAATATATATTTCCTCAAGTTAATCACTTTTTTAGAAAATATATACATGAAATATTCATACTCCATAAATACTTCTCATATCCCTCCTAATATATATGCCTCCAAATATTTATAGAAAAAAACAATACAACTAGATCATTTTAATTTGTAAGATAATTTTTTTCATTTTATTTTATTTGATGAGATGATAAGATATTCATTTTTAGCAAGACGCAATTGAGGAAATTTAAATAATAATATATTTAAATTGAAATCTAACCATTTGATAGTGGAATGTACAACATAGGATCTTTACTTAATATTATTTTAAATTATTTAAATCATTCTTCAAATTCATTTTTCTAGATGAATATTACCCTTTTTAATCTGTACATAGCCAGTGGGCTTAAAAAATGAGAAACATTATCAAAAAACAATTGGTATTGACCCATTAACCTATCAATAAATTGAATATCAGAGACATGGGTTGGAATTGGTCATTCCTACACCACATTAGTCTTAGTAGGACCAACATTCATGATATCATTAGAAATAACATGCATGGGGATTGAAATCATAAGTAACCAAAATTCGTATTTACTAAAATTTAAATATACATTATTTTCATTTATATTCTACAAAAACATCTTTTTATTTTTACAATGATCTTCATAGCTCATATATTATATCATTATATCATTAAAAAACCCAAAACAATTATCCCTAACCTCATGGAATGCTATATTCATTATATCCATAAAATAATGGGTGTTTTTTTTACAAGAAATTCCTAAAAACATTCTCATAATAGTCATTCTATGTCTAGATTTATTTCACTATAATGTTATATTCCTTCAAATTTATAATATTAAAACAAAAAATAAGATCACTATTTGATAAATACTACACTCCCCAGAGAAAATCAAACAAGTCCTTGATATGATGAAAATAATTTTTTTTCTAATTAATGAAATTATTGAGTAATTGAAAAATAATGAAAATTATCATAGAACCCTTTTTATTAATAAGAAATAGAATATGATCACATCATTGGGAAGTTAATGGGTATTTTAAACCCTTATAAAGATATTATAGCAACTATATTTTCAATTCATATAACTCATATAAAGCCACATTAAAGGGAAATTTTGAAATAGGATTTACATCAAGAACTAAGTCAATAATAGAATAAACCAATTTATTATTAATAAAAATATAAAAATCATCATGAAAAACATGTAGATATCCATTTACTACTTACACATCACCATTTTGAACAGTTTGTTTTTCTCAAAACTATGTTTAATATAAATTTTAATTCACTCTTCGATATATATCTCAACTTTTTGGAATGTTATCAAATGTATAAATTTATTATTTTATAAAAATAGAAACTCATTCTATAAATGAATTATTTATCTCTTTAACCTATCATAAAATAATAAAAAATTAAATAAAAACCTAGAATAAAATCAAACTCTACAATGGGAAAGATAATAATTTTTTAGGGAAATCCATTTGATAGATGATACTAGGATGTTTTAAAAACAATTATTTCCATTATATGAACCTCATGATTTTTAAAAAATATTCATATCTTTATTTATTAAAATTTTATTTTAAATTTACTTTGAAATTTACAAGAAAATAGATTGTGTAGATCCAAAATCAATCAATAAATTTACACAATGTGATTGAAAACATAATATACCTATATCTACCTCATTTGAGGGTCTTCCATCTATAGTAGTAGTAGGAAAATAAGTTTCTACACATTTATATTTTTTATATTGATGCTTCCCACCTTGATTAATTTGAATCAGACACATATTATCGTAATGTCCTAAGTAATTTCCCTTAAAACATTTCATTTCATTGTTTTTCTTATTTTTTCACCACTAATAGTAATTTTTTTATAGTCAGGATACATGTGTTCTGTATTTCTGTTGAATAACACTTCCATATCATATAAGACATTCTCCAAAATTCTTTTCTCCACCATTAACCCAACATGGTAATTGAATTTTGTTACCTCATGACTTCTTTATTGAATACTTCCCATTTCTTTCATCCTAGAACACTTCTAATCTTTATTATTGTAATACTCCAGAATCTCTGTATCATCTTCCCCAATACACCACATAGTTTCATCAAAAATTACAAATTCATGATTAAATTCCACCAAAAATCTATATAATATAATTCCATGTTACTGTTTTTGATAATTTATGAAATGGAACCCATCATGACCACCCCTACAGAGTCCATCACTAAGGTGATGAATTCCAGTACCAATCCTCTAAATGTCCTTACATATCCCTATAATAAGGTACAATATAGTCACTAATATGTAATAACATTATTAAATATCCATATAACATGATATATGAGAAAATATTGTAGTTCAATTGAGTATAATTCCACAACCATGTTAGAGAATAAAGCACTATATATGTTATTTTAAATTAATTAAATAGTTGTAACTTCCCTAAAAAATAAACAAAGATATTTATGTAATAGGAATCCAAAATTCCAATGATGATTTAAGTACAAATTCTACTGACTTATTGGAAAAGATCCATCATCATGAAGAAAAAACACTATTAAATTCAAAAAATCAAATAAAAATATAATATAAAGTAATTAAATGAATGAAAAACAATCACATGTCCATAGTAATGTAGGGTTTCTATAGGGAATATTTTCATGACTCACCAATCCACGAGCAATCACATTATATGACACATCCTTAGACCACTTGTCTACTATATCCCCATGTATTATATTATTAAAAATATTTGATATTATTTTTTAAATCCCTATTCTTGAAAACATATATAATCCCAACGATACATGGAATGTCACATGCTACCCCATATTTAATGGGATACTAAAAAGTAGTGATAGCCGAAATCATATATGTTTATACTTTCCAATGAATAATTATAAAAAAAACTGAAACAATAAAACAATATACGAAAAAATTATTAAACTAAACAAAAATAAATAAACATAATGTGATGACAACTAAATTTATGTATATATAGTTATATTCATATAATTATTACACCAATCACCGAGTGGAAAAATCCCAAATATAAAATAAAAAAATTGAATGTTCTTGTCATACTAGAAACCCTAAGATGCATTGCACTCCCACATCCAAATACACATTATGTCACTATAGCCCAACCCACTACAAAAACTATTCTAAAATCTCTTCAAAAAACTAAATTATTTTTTTTGTACTATGGTTCATATTCATGGAATATGAAATATATCATATTAGGGTTTCAACATGTTCCACAACTATACACCATAATATATGTGTATGATTGATAAATTAAACAACTCAATTAAGAACATAAGTTGTCATGTTATATCAAGGAAACCATGAATCCATATGAATCATGTCATTATGTTATAATTTGGAGCCACTGATCCCGATCAAACCTACTTCAATTAGTTTCCATAATCCACTTTTCACCTCTTTACATCATAACCAAACCAAGATCATACACAATGAATCAGAGTATGTAACACCCTAATGTTTTATGATTTTTTTAAATAAAATTGCATTGGTAGCTAGTGTCATGCAAGACACCATGTTATTCTTGCACTATATTCAACACTAGGTTATCTTGCATTACACACGACACTACGTTTTAATAAAACAATGATATATTATTAATATAATTATATAATCAAGAACATTTTATCTTAGCCAACAAACATAGAGGATTGGGTAGTAAGAAATAATTTAGAAATATAATATAGATTTTTTATATATAATGAAAACATATTGATAAAAAAGAATTTAATTTTCATTAAAGTATATATATGTTACAAAATACTATTTTCTAAAAAAATTATAATTTCATTTTGGGAGTATTAATAGAAAAAAGTTTACACTTTTTTATAAAAAAATTGATAAAATAAATTTCAATGTTTAAATCGTCATGTCAAAATTATATTAGGGTTATCTTTTTGTATTTTTATGAATAATTTATTTTTTCGTAAATAGTGAAATATAGAGAATTGAAATTGAAAATGTACATTATATTTAATTTATTTATAAAGTTATGTTATATTTAAAAAATTTTAATGTATAATTATTTAAATTATAAACCAATTTTCCATATTAGTTAATTTGAATCAATTTTATATTGAATTTTCATATAAAACGTTATAAAACATTTCACTATTTCTCTTTACAAACATGTTTTCTCGTTGCGTGTGAGGGATTAATTTTATATTCAAATTTCAAATTTATTTGAATTATATTGGAACGAATATAGTCCATATTTGGAATCATAATAAATTCTATTATCTAATAAGTTAAATCTAATTTTTTATATAATTTAATAGTAGAAGTAGTAAAAATTATTTACCGCATTTATGGTAAAAATGGGTTTACCAAGGGCGGTTAAACTAAAAACATAAGTGATAAAAATAGCCCAAAACATTAAAAAAACCATGGTATTTCCATATTTATAACTTATATATATTATTATATATAATTTAAAATTTTTCAAGTATGTGGTAAGATTAAAAATTTCGGAATGGCTTTTTCCAAAAGAAAACATACAACTGTGTTACTCACCTCACTTATAAAATGACACTCCTTGTTCTCTCCACATACCAGATTAAAAAAATTCAGAAAATAATGACCGACGTAACATAATAAATTTCATCATATCATAACATAAGACTTATTTTAAAAATAAAATCCACATAAGAAGGCCTTGGTGTAAACCTAAGGAGGACACTTGAAAAAAGGTAAAGTTCATCAATGAGATTTTTGGTTTTATTTATTCCAAAAACTATATAAATTAATATTATAACGTGATGATATAATATCCCTATTATCCTAAATATTATGATATGGTTTTGAGTAAAGGTAATAACATAAAACCATCTCTACTTCCATCAAATGGGTTACAAATTCATCATTCGTGTACACAAAAAACCACTGCCTCACGAATCGATATCAATATTTTTTCCATTACCACATCTCATAGATTCACCTAATGATGGATTTAGATTTTATATATGATATTTATGATATTATTATTCCTTTATAATTATTATATCATACATACCTTCATGATTTCAATTCATTGTAAATACAATAATGTCACTCTTATTTACGACGGACTACCATCTCATGAAGCGATGTGATTACTTTATGGTTTAAATATAAGGTAATAATGGAGAGTCTAATGAAATTATAATATATATATATATGAAATAAAAAATATATTTTTAATGATAATATATGGATTATATTTCATTATATTAAATCTAAATGAAAACGGAAACAACGATCACGCGTACGTACAGCCTTCCATCACTATGAATGATGTATTTCCATTCATATCAAAACATTTTATAGATAAAAAATATAAATATAAAATAAATATATATTATATTTGTATCATGTTTAAAATTCCATATATGATTAAATAATTATCTATTTATGTAGGCAAAAAAATTATAGATCAAAACATATTTGAAAAACAAAGGGATTATTACCCAAAACATTATATTGACATAGAATTATTAGTAAAAGGGTAATAAATGGTCATAAGAAAACCATATGTGTTATTATATATATTTATATAATATACTTACAATGATATTATATTAATTATAAAGGAGGTATTAATGTGTATGATGGAATTCAAGACTAAAGGTAAGTGGTTTCTCCCAATTTTCGTTCTCTATAACATATGTTATGTTATGAACTTATATTCCTTCATGAGGTGTACATAAAAAATTGTAATTTAATATCATGAATAAATTTATACTCATTATATTATAGTTTTAATTTTATATTAATCAATTATGTGGATTATGAATCAAAGTTACCAAATATGGGAATGATTTTATTTTATAATCTCATTATTTATCAATATTTTTTATGATTATCTTTCCAATGATAAATTATTATTATTAACCTCTCAATAAAATCATTTTAATTTATTATGGTTATTAATTATATATTGTTGTAATATTACCATTTTCGTATTATTTGGTATTTATATTAATGTATAATAAAACTTTTAATTAAACTTAACAATATTTCCTTTTTATTCTAGGAATATGTTTTATCCCAAGACCATGTTTTCTAAAAATTATTTTAAAAATGTTTTTAAAATTGTTTTCTTATTATCCTATTATTTTTAAAAGAAAATTTTTCAATTTATTCCTTTTAAAAATTTTTCTATAATTGTAATTCCTGAAATTTTTTAAACCATACCCATTTAGATTTTATTGAAAATGTGAATGGAATATATTTTTTAATGTGTTCTTCATTAACAAAACTTTATATCAATATGATAACTATTATATTTTATGTTTCCCTCATATTTGGTTAATTTAAATTTCATTGATTTTGATTTAAAAATAATTTAATGTTAAAAAAAATTCTTCAAAGAAGAAAAGATTTTTCCCAAAAGAAATGTTGTAAACAATCAATCAAAAACATTCTACGTCTAAGTTAATATTTTTTTATTATATTTATGAATTATTGTGGATATCATCCAAGGATACAATTCTTATTATTTATTTAAATGTTTTATGTTTATGATTACATAATTCATATAAAATAATTTTCTATTCCTTGGGTTATACTATGATATAAATCATATCATACCTACTTTATTTCCATCGGTTATGCTATAAGGAAATTATTAAGTGATTATGAATATTATCTCATTTTTATAGGTTATGTTATGATAAAATATTTATGAATCCCAATTAATTTAATGGGTAATAATTTGATGAATGTTCTATAATCTTACGACACACATAAATATTGTTTTCATTATGAGTGAGTGGGACTTGTATCTCCCAAATTTATTGGTTAATTATTAATGTTATATGAGCTCACAGGAACACGAGAGGTTTTCCCAGGCCTGAAAAATGGTATAAATGAGTCCATCCCAAGATTGAAGTAGTTACATGGGTGGTTGTCAAAATACTAACAAATTATGACATCATTTGTGTGTATCCTTGACATAAGAATTTCTATGCTTTTGTGTATTCCAAAAATATATGTCTTTTTCCAATTTAAATACCTCATGGATCATGTTATTTGATTTAATTATGATTCATGTATTATGAACTATGAATCGTTATTCAATTACTGAATATTTTGATTTTTAATATCGACGGTATGGTTTTCAAATTCTATGTCCACATTCTCATTGCCATACATTTATGTTGTTCTTAAATGTCTAACTTATTTAAGCTTCTTGAGAATCTAAACTAACCATTTCTTATGTACCCTTTCCCCGAGTTATTGAGAAATGTATTATGTATGATAATTCTAATAAGGGTTCTAGTTATGAAGATAATAGTGGTAGATGGTATAGTTTACCTATGGACTAGTTATTTTTATTTCCATGTTCCTAATAACGCTAACCAATTATGATAATCGGGCATGCGTTTGTGTACTGTAGTGAATATTCCTAAAAAATGATGTAATATCTATTTATGGTATGCCTAGTTCACTAATGTTTGTATCATAGGAAATGAACTAATCTTATCCGTTGGAACTCTCACATGTTAGTGTTGGACAAAGCATGGCAATCCACCCAGGGGATTCATGAGGAAAGGGATTACACTAGGGATAGCGGTGTTTCTTACCCTGGAGTTATACCCACACATGGAGTTCTCTTATATGTATCAATTCTAGTAAATTAGAATTAATTCCATTCCAAAATTATGGGTATCAAAATAGAGTATTACTTATCATCTAAAAATTGAGATTATAAAACCTTAGTGACATCCCTATATACATGTCAAAGGATAAGTCTACAGATTATTAAATATATAGTAATATATTGTGTAATTTTGGATAAGGATAGAGTGAGCGGTTAGAAAACAATTACATACCTATCTGAATACTGAAAGTGGATGTAGATATGACATAGATGTACCTCGGGGAAATAAATCTAAAAATGGTGCATTGAGATAGACTTTCTCATTACATGGTTAATGAAAATGTGCTTCACTATAAACCCAGTTTACCACTCATAGGGGATATGCTTAAGAAATTCACATAATATTTATAAACAATCATAAGGGATTTAATTAGTTGATGATAATGAGTGGCTAGGGATAAACCAGATATTCCATAGTTTAAATAAGGTTCCATTAGATAGACATATTATATGTGATTTTCGTGGACTATGTGGTTCCCCATCATGATTTTTTATCTTACAAATTGTTTTTTGGTTATAATAAATGTATGGAACTCGAAGAAACCATGTTAATGCTGTGTGTTATAGAAAATTATATTATTATCATCCCATGAATCCAAATATTATTAGAGGAAAAATGAAAAATCTCATTGTTATTCTCACCCAAATTTCTCATGACATAAATCACGTTATACGCACACACAAAAAGAGGGGAAAACATTTTCATTAGCCCATCAAGAGTCAAAGAACACCTTCATTGATGGGGATTCTAATCCAATTGTTTTTGAACTATGTATTTCCATAACTAAAAATATATTTTCTATTCTCTAGTATTGAAAACAAGAAAATCTCGTCTTTGTTGTCTACCATTAATCAACTGAAGTGGATCAATGGTGGACCCTTTTTAATAATACAAGGAAACAGGATGAAAATATCCCCTTGGATTGGGAAATGATTAAGAACTTATTCTTCAATGAGAAATTTCTTCATATTATTCATTTTAAATTGGAGAAGGAGCTCCTTGAGTTGGTGAAAATGATGAAGAATATATTGGTACCTTTAAGGAAATATTCACATGACTTTTGTTATACTATTTCTATATTATCATATAACAAAAAAGTATTGTTGATAAATTCTTAATCTCATTAATGAAAATTCTCTAAAGGAATTTATCCCAAATAAAATTTAGTAGCAATGAAAAGATTGTTTGATGAGTTATCAATTTTGAAATATAGATTGGTGGTAGGTATCAATCTCATGGATTTTTAAAAAAATAAAAAAATATAATCAAAATGAAAATATATGAACCACAGAGATAATAAGATGGGTTTTATTTTTTGATCAATGTGTGGGATATTTTGTGTATGAAGTTAACATTAGCAGACTAATATATGTTTTAAGTGAGGAGGGGTAGGTCATCATGAAATAGAATGATGATGTGATGGAAAGAAGTTATCATATGAAATGAATAATGAAAATGACTTAAATAATTCACTACACATACCATAATCTTTCAAATGAATAATTTTTATTTATTCTTATAAGTTCCTAAATCTGAGGGTTAATTAATGTGATCAACCACAACAACATCTTAAAAAAGGGGATAAGGGTAAATCTCACCTGTTCACTATTTTTTACAATGGTTATAATAAAAATGTGGTGAAAGGTAAACTCATTATCCACTCTAAAATAGTTAAGGCATTATTTGAATCTAGATCTATCCCTTCATTCATATATATCAAATTTTATATGGGAGTTAAGATTCCACCCAAAAATTTGATTTAGAATTAGAGGTTAAACCCCCTGATGGTATACAGGTCATATCTCAATTCTATGATTTGTCTTCTATAGGAATTTCATAGAATATGCTTAATAAAATTAATTTCATTATTACATTGGTTTATTATAAATTAATCATGGTCATGGGATGGAATTCCCTAATTAATCACCACATAAAAGGTCAAGGAAGGGAAGTATGAATTGATATTAGTAACTGACCTATGATCGTAAATCAATGTGAAAATATGTATGAACTTCTTGTTGGGAACAGATTCATTGTATAGGTATTACTTCCCGTTTAGAAGGGTTTTTTATCTCAAATGGTTAGGTAATAAAATTAAAATAAATTATATGCCTATTGTGCGGGAACTATTTGATGTATTTATAGAATAGTTTCCTTTAGTTCAACCAAGACTGATAAATAAGTTCGCAAGAAAACTCATACTTGGTTTCATATAAATTTGAAAGACTTTCTTTAGAATAATCTAAATTGAGCTGTATGAAATCAATAAGAAACAATGGGAAAACCTTGATAAAATATTTATTCATACATGTGGGTCACATATAGGTGAACATGTTCTTTTTAATATAAATAAATATAGATCATTTTCACTCTTCATTTATTATCAAGAGTACAAAAAAATCTCAATAAATAATTAGACTAGTCTTCCTAATATTGTTCACTTGTTTGACCAAAAGTGTAGAGCATAATACTTTTCCAATATTTCCCTACATTTGGTTTTCTTAAATTGAGGGACAAGATGGAGTATATACCCAAGATAACATTTTTTACAAGTTATGGAAAATATAAATATGTATTTATTACATTCAGTTTTACAAATTACCCTACTACCGTCATGGGTTAAATGAATAGATACTTTAGGGATTACCTTGATCAATTTTTGGTAGTCATAGTTGACATTATTCTTTTATTTTAAAATATAAGTAATGATTATTAATACAACTTCTTAATTGTATAAAAACTAATCAGAGGAGAGAATACACAAAAAAATTATAAACTGTGAATTTTGGCTATAAAATATTTCATTTTTTGGCTATATACTACCATGAGAGGATATATAGGTTCATCAAATATAGATCCTATTGAATATTACACCACACCAAACATAGTTATTTATATCCAAATTTTTCATGGTTTAGATAAATATTATCATTGGTTTTTGGATAATTTTAGAAGAATATCTAATCATATAACCATGTTAACTTGTATGGGAGGATGGTTTCTCTCGAAAGATGAATGTGAGGAAAATATCGAGGAACTAAGGAGAATTTTAGTCATATCATTAATAAATACATTACCCTATAGTGTATAAGATGTTTAAACCTAATGTGATGTAACTAAGAATTTATTGGGATGATTTATTACATAGAATTACGTGGTTGTATCTTATAACTCACATAAATTAAGGATTCACGAATAAAATTGCACAACTCATAATATGGAGTTAGTAATGGTTAATTTTCATTGAATATATAGATGAATTATCTTTTTAGATAAATGTGTGATTCCAATCATAAAATGATAATGTATATATCCAGATATATGGATTTTAATATCGTTCAATGAAGACAGTTAGAGGTGATTAAATACTATAAAAATTCCAAAAATTAACACCCTAGGAAATCGAACAATGCAGAAGATGCTTCAATTCAAATGAATCATGATATCCTATCAATAGTGAGGATTTGAAATGATTTAACATTTAAAAATATGGAATATATTGATCTAGAAATCCTGAATGAAGGGGAAATTATTATTTTCCTCAATTTAATATTCAACCATCTATCCTTGTGAAGATTAAAGAATTGTAGAATGAAGATACAGATCTATAAAATAATATTTTTTATTTTTCTTAGATTATACTTCTTTATTATTCAAGGATATGGTTTAGGATCCATGTTTGGGTTTCATCAATACTATACTAGAAGAAAGTGTTGTTAGTTCAAGCTTATAGTTCATTGTTCACTATTCATCATGGAAGTGTGAAGATCTATAGGGATATAAAGGAGTGATTCTTGTGAGATGTCATGAAGCATGATATCACAATGTACGTATCTCATTTCAAGGTATGTCAATAAATCAAGGATAAAGTACATACTTTTATTGGTATTATAACTTAAATACCCATATAAAAATTTAAATGGGACGAAAATACCATGGATTTTTTAATTGGACTCCCCAAAACACTAAAACAGAAAAGTGAAAAATCGTTTGTAGTCCACAACCTTATTATGTCAGCAAAAATCATCTCTATTATAGAATAATTCTCTCTGGTTAATATTTCTAGGATATACATCAAGAAATTAGTGAGGTTTCATGAACCACCATAGTCCATTGTATCTGATGGGGATTTTAGGTTTACCTAATGTTATGGAAAATTCATCAATAATATCATGATATACAGTTGTGTTTCGCCATTGGGTATCACTATCAGAATGATTTTCAGTCTATGATAACATATCAAACCCCCATGTCTTTAGTGATATCATTTATATATTATTTTTGTGGTGGTTGGGATAAACACCTTCCACTTATTGAGGTTTTTAACAATTATAGTATCCACTCAATAATTCATATGAATCCTAATGAATCCTTCAATGGAATGAATTATAGAGATCTAACATGATGGAATATTGTCTATGAAAGAAATATATGGGGACCTGGGATTTATGAATAAATGGTATATATAGTTACATTCAAAAAACCAAAAATCAAGGAATCTCATACTTATATGAAATGTTATGCTGATAATAAATATTGTAATATATAATTTTAATTTCATTACATGGTGTTTCTATGGATTTATACATAGAAAAAGGTAACCAGATTTGAAAGGAAGGGAATAATTATCCCTTGGTATATCGGTCCCTTTTAAATACAAGATCATATTATGATTTTAGTTTATCTTTTAGTTCTTCCACTAAACCTATCTCAATTCCACGATTTGATCCATGTATCTCTCAAGGAAGTACATACATAACCCTTCATATGTACTGAACTCTGAGGTCATACCTCTAGAAATGGAAATTTATTATGTGGAATAATAAATGTTCATTATAGATCATACATAAAGTGTTATATAAAATAAGAACACTCACATAGTAATGGTTTTATGTAGAAACCACCAGTTTGAAGAAGCTACATTGAGAATTTAGGAAATGGTGAGGCATAAGTATCATTAATTTTTTTATCAGAGTGGTGAATTTAGAGTATTATATCTTATGTTAAACATAAAACCATGTAAATCTTTTGATATAAAAAACACTGGGCCAGCTTGCATTACACATAACATTATGTTATAAGAAACCATGATATATTATTAAGATATTTATTTAAGCATGATCATTATAACCATGCCATTGAACATAGTGGTATGAATAGAAATAAACTTTATATAAATATTATATATAATGGTTTGACATAAAGGAAATATATGTATTCAAAATTATTTTATTTTCTTTAAAGTCTTAATATATTTTAAAAATTCTATTTTATAAAAAAAATGTTTTTTATTTATTTTTTTTATCACTATAAATACTATATTGTAAAAAATTTAAAAATTTAATTTTATAAAATTAATTTCATTTTTGAATTCATCATGTCAAAATAATATTTGGGTGATTTTTTTGTCATTTTTATAATAAGTTTCATTCTTTGACGAATAGTGAAAATACTAAATTTAATCTAAAAAATGTATTTTCATTTAATTTATTTAGAGAGGTAAATTGTATTTTAATGTGGTATTAATGTTAATTTATTTTAATTAGACATTTATAAATAATATTTAGGTTCTTATAATAAATTTTATATTGAATTTTCATTATGAAACATTGTAATATTTTGATCATTTTATTTGAAATCCATTTTATCATTTCATATGTGGGATTAATTTTAAATTAATATTTTCTATATAAGTAAATGGAATATGGAAAAATTTATTCCTAATTTTAAAATATAATAATTTATATTTTATAATAATTTAAACTTAATATTTCACAAAAAAAATTAATAGTAAAAACATTAAAAGTTATTTACTATGGTAAAGGAAAAATGGGTTTATCTAGGAGGGTTAAAAAAATTGATAAGGGTTAATAATATCCCCAAACATATTCAAAATCGATTTTATAGTCAAATTATAAACATATAAATAATATATTTTTATAATGGTCCATTATTGAATCATTTTTTACAATAGAAACTAGGTTATGCTATTTTCAATCTAACAATTGAATGTGTACCACCAACCTAACTTATAAATTCCACCCATTTTCCACTCCTACTTACACATTAAAACCATTTTGGTAATAAAATTAAATTTGAAAATATATTCTTAAAATAACTCATCTAATCAAATAATAATTATTATTTATATTAATCCTTCCTAGGAATGATTTTGGTGAAAACATATTGAGGATACCCCATGAAGAGGTAACGTTCAAAAATGAATGATTTTGTTTTATTTCTTCCTAAACCACCAACAATTTGTCTATAACATGATGATATAATAACAATAGTATCTTCTATATATTAAGATTTTTTTATGTTATGGTAATTACCTACAACAATCTCTGCTTCGATCAATAATTTTTTGAAATCCTCATTTGTGTGTATGGAAGTCTACCACCTCAGAAATTGTTGTCATTCATTTTTTTCATTTACATATCTTACGGTTATAAATAATTTTAAATTTAATTTTTATATATTATATTTATCCTATTATTATCCATCTAAAATTATTATATCATGTATATCTTCATTCTCCACATTTTTTGGGAATACGATAATGTCTCTCATGTGTATGGTGGACTACCATCTTGTCACAAGATGTGATTCATTAATGAATTACATGGAATGTAATAATGGTGTTTCTAATTAAATTATGTTATAAATATGAAACAAAAATTAGTTTTAAGGTTAATATATCATTTATCATTAACTATTTCAATTTGACATGATTATTGAAACTACAATCATGCATTTGTATAGCCTACCATCTCTATGAACGGTGTATTTAATTTTCTATCTCGAAATTTTATTGATTAGTCTAAAAATATATATAATTAATATATATTAAATTTATTTCATGGTAAAATTTATGTGTGTTATGAAATAATGACTAAAATAAGAGGAACAAAACATTAAAATCAAAACATATATGAAAAAACAGATTATTTGGAAAAATGTAACATTAACATGGCAATGTTTTCAAACCAGTATTAAAATGGTATGAAAAAATATAATATGGTATGATATATATAATTAATATTATCTAATATATTTATAATAAACTTTTATTTATTATAAATTATGTTTGAACGTGTACTATAGAATTATCGACTTATGGTAATGTGATTTTGTCTCAATTTTCATTCTTGGACACATAAATTATGTTGTAGACCTGTATTATTTAGATAAGTGTATATAAAACCCCTTTCAAATTTAATTTCAGGAATTTAATTACCCTCATTTTATTTAATTTTCTTTTTTTCTTATTCCTTCCATATTATTATGATTAAAAGATTCAATAGTGGTAATAAATTTATGTTTCAATCTCAACATTTTTCAAGATTGTAAAAAATCATGTTTCTCATGATAAAATATTAGAATCCATCTCAAAATAATCTCATTAATTTTATTCTTCGCTGCTTATTCATGATATATTCTATTAATAGTATCATTTTTACACTGGTTTATACTTAAAATTGTTGGGGAAATGTTTTTTTTGAAAATCATAAATTTTATTGTTTATTTGGTATGGAATTTGTTTTCTTCTAGAACCATGTTTTTTAAAATATGTTTTTAGAAAACTGTTCTCTTATGATTTTTAAAATAATGGATTAACCGTGATTGATTTTTTCCAAAAATAATAAAATTATCTTCTGGGTTTTATCTAAACAATTTCTATTTGGATATTACTGAAAATGATAAAGCAGTCTTTGTTTTATCTTGTTCAACATGAAAAAAACATCCCATCATTATGACCATTATTTTCATTGAAGATTATAATTTATGTTTTCTAGTATACATTAAATGAAAAGAATTTTTTAAATGTTTTAAAAAGTGTTTTCCCTCTGTGGAAATGGTATGTTCCTCAATAAATATTTTAAATGATTGTTTGTAATAATTTCTTATCTAAGATGATATTTTTTTATACTACCTATGACTTACTGTGGAAATAGTCCAAAGATACCATTATTATTATTTCTCATAATGGTCTACTTCTATGATGAAATTATGTTTACATAACATGTTTTCATCCAAAGGTTATACCATGACATAATTATAATGAAGACGACTTATTTTATATAGTTAAATATATGATGACATGATAAAATGGATATAAAACATGTCTCTTTTTCAAAGGTTATTAAATTTTTAAATGTTTATGAAACCCATTTCATATCAGGGGGAATGATATGTTTAACTATCTATGATCTTGTAGAACACATTAATTTGGTCTTTATTATGAGATAGGTTGTACCAATATCTCCCTTAAATGAATTGGGTAATGATTAATATTATAAAAGCTCAATAGGTACATGGGAGGTTATCCCAAGACCAATAGAGGGTACACAAGAGGTCATTCAAAGCACGAATCAAGTACATGAATGGTTAGTTTTGGCCTAACATGTTATGAATATATTTGTTGGTATCATTGACATAATATTTTCTATGATTATTTGTATGAAAAAAATATATTTATTGTTCCAATGTTATTACCTCATGGAAATTTGTCTTTGATTAACTATTGATTCATGTCTTATGAACTGTTAGTCTTTAATCCATGACTCTATATTATGTTCATTGATATGTAGTGTATAGTTTTCAAATATTAATCTCATGTTTTTATACCATCATTTTAATGTCATGATTATGTATCTCCCTTGTTTTTACTTATAAATAATTTAAGATAACACTTTCTTATTTATCATTTCCCTAGGTAATGAAGAAAATTTATTACATATGATAAGACTAATATGGGTTCTAGTTTCAAAGATCATAATGGTAGATGATGTAGTTTACAATGATACTAGTTCTCCACATTTCTGTATTTCATAATATAATAAGTTTTTATTGTCCTCAAGCTTATGATTGTGAAATTTATTGAATATTCATAAAGAATAATGTTAAATCTATGTACGATTGGCTTAGATCATTATATGGTATAAGTAATCTATGAATTAAATATCAATCCTGATGGAATAAGAAACAATCCTATAGTAAAATTACAACCTAATGACTCATCAATCCGATAGGTTCTATAATCCATTTCCTACTTAAAACCAAGACATATCCCTCTTCCTCAAGGAATTCCACTATTATAATATTACCCTACGCATGGAAGGTTCCAAAAACCGAACAAAACCCACTCAAAGATAGCCCCTGAATCATATATATAAGGAATTACTATCACCAATAACAGTCTAGGATGATCCACCTCACTCATGGTTGGGACAGTACATATGATCCCTCTCCAACAAAGTGTAAATCACCAATTATAAGCACATGAGATAAGACACATGAATCATAACATAATGCCTTCAACACATCAAACAATTCACCATCATATACTATATAGATAGTCACATGAGAACTAAAACCAAAACTCAAAGATCTTATCACATCGTCTTTTTGAGCATCCATTCTAGTCCCTCTGACCAATCACATTATTTACATAATACTAGAATCTCATTTGCATCACCCATAGGCGAAACTAGTACTCAGATGATCATCTAATATAGACGTCATGGTCGAGAACAACCCCAAAAAAATCCATTGTCTTTATTGGTCCAACATCGAAAGTAATTTCCAAAAATGTTCCTCTATAGTCACCTTTATAACAAATTCTCTGTCCTAAAAATTTTCCTAGACCAATACATGGGTCCAATATCACATCTCCCAAGGGAGATCTCCCAACCAATAATTCGGTGGGAAAACCATTGAAACACATTGTTATACTATCAAAGGACTTTCATAACTCAGAATGCTTTCCAAGACACACCTCAACCATCAAGTGGGTGTCACACATCATTCATTATATTTATGACCATATAACTCATGCCACTATGTATAATATGTTAATGAATTAGAACATTTTCTTGAATAAAACATAGCTACTGACCCCCATCCTACATCCAATATAATTTTTAAGGTCTCTCTTAATCTTACATGGAATATCATACCTTTGGGGACATGGACACCATTTGATCCTAAATCACCTTAGGTTATAACAGAGATTATCTAGAATCTAGTAGATTTAACACCATACTATATCTCCTACAAAGGGTTCTTTTGGAAACTATTTATTATCTTGGACCCAGTTTATTTACATTCAAAAATAAAAAATACAAAAATATGCATATGATTATGTTATAATGGGACCACCAACATCCAATATTGAGTAAAAATACATGGTAATATTTTATAATCCATAATCATGATATTATATTCCCTATCCATGATTTTACCACTACCCCATAATTTATCTCACACATATAATCAAAAATAATAAATTATAATTAATCATTAAATTTTGAGAAAAGATGGAATTTTGATAGAGAACTCACTATGCTGCACTCTAATGAAAAAACATTATAAAACCTCATGCCTTAGCTATAAGGCCCCATCCTTAAACCTTAATTAATCTTTAGTTATTACAAGATTACACATTGAGGATCTTTTTAGGTTTAGAGTTTTAGAGAATTAGATCATAAAACATGCATTACATTCCACATTTGAACAAAGTGGTTAAATAAAAGACCGTATTCATTCTTCCCATCAACGGAAACATATTTACAATAAAACATGGATTCTTTATTGACACATCCTTGACACTATCATCACATCATGTACCTTTCCTTTGACCTGTGAAAAACATTTCAAAAACTTGGGATGAGCATAAAAAGCTCAGTAAGGGTTATAAAAATATGGAAAGGAAACATGGGTACATATAAACATAAGAATGGAATCATACTTTACCCATAAAAGATAAGCACTTTAACATACCTCATCAAATCATGAATAAATCATATAAATCATAAGACATAAAGGAAACATTAGGAATTCATAACATTCTTACGTAGGGAGTAACCCTCTTGGTTACGTTTGGAATACCCATCATAGTATATTCCTTAATCTCTTCGGAGATACCTTAACGTTACACTCCTTCGCATTACCGAATGCATTGGAGAGCTATATCAGGCTTACCCGCCCTTAGTTTATCACAGAACCACCCGTCTTCATAACAATGCCCAAGAACCATAACATAATCTTATCACATAAAACATGCATAAAGGAAACATAACATTTCCACCTTTCAGTAACAAGATATCCATACAACACATTGATATAATAACATTATGAAAACCATTTTCAATACCAAAATAAAAGAAAAGTAAATCATGGTATTTATTTTTCTTTTAAAAGGAAGGTTTGTCTTGTAGAAGAAGCCGAAACTAAAATAATGGTCACAGAGGCGGAGAAGTCGTTGTCGCCGCATACGTACAACAAAAACATTCCTTTTTTTCGTTTAGTAAAACTCTTCGTATAAAAAAGATTCCTTTTTGGATAAATGTAAAGGTCAAATGGGTTTATACACCGTAATAAATAAGGTTGTGTATAAAACAAAATATGCCTCAATGAATAGAGATTGAGACGAAGTCCCTTACAAAGACGATATCCTTGGTTTAAGGATAAATCAATTAAATAATTATGTGTAACAAAAGGATACATCAAATATAAGTGGATATTAAGTGTAAAATAATCATAGGTAATTCACACATATTCAAAGGATGACATATTCAATAGCTACATGTTGAACCCAAAGAAATCGAAATTGGGTTAAGAAGTTCCCTTGACAGCCTAACGGCGTCACATCAAAAAGAGTTGATGAGAGATAAAAAAAGGATATCTCATCACTTGGACATAAAATTTAGATCAATAAGGATATATGAGAACATATCCCAACATAACAATATGTAAATTAAAGACCAAACAAAAGAAGTCTTTTAAAAAGAGGAGGGTGAAAGGTTCCCTTACCGACATGGGTATCTTTCAAAACAAACACCTCGTGAAAGAAGGACAATACAACATTAATGTAAATACTCCTAAAAGAAATTATATTGCACAATGAGTAAAATAATGGGCAGTACATACACCACTCAACGTAAATTTTGGAAAATGTAGCATAAATCCCACGGGAATAAAAGTGAGATGAAAAATCCCTTACGAAAACTCTGCAGCCTAACGGCGCCACATAAAACTTACAAAAATGGATTGATGAGATCAAATAGGGTATCTCATCATATTAACATAAAGTTTATAGAAAGTGGAATATAAAAGAACATCCCCAAACATAACAAAGAGGAGCTTAAAAGAAGTGACATAAATGAGAGTACTTAAAAAGAAAGAGAGAAGTTAGATCTCTTACGAAAATTCGGCAGCCTAACGGCGCCACTCAAAACATCCAAAATGGATTGATGGGAGAGAATTGGGTCTCTAATCATATGAACATAAAAATTACAGTAAGAGTAATATAAAATAACATCCCAAGAACAAGGAATATGATCTTTAAAATGAATGACATAAAAGAGCGTACTTAAAAAGAAAGAGAGGAGTAGGATCCCTCACCTCAAGTCCAACTTGTCTTATTCGTTTCTTTATATTCCTGAATAATAAACTTTGGTCAATTAATAATTTCCTAAGTACCTCCTTTAGATATTATTATTCAGTTCATATCACATATTATATTGTTATAATAATTGTTTAATAATGTTACTTCATATCAGACGTTTTTGTCGATGTTTGGTACATGAGTCAAAAATGAACTTGTTTGAAAACAAATTGCCGATGTAGTTATAAGTAAATAATTTCCTGAATAGTATTAATGATTAAAATATCATATATATCCATTAAATATTCCTTTTATACTATTCCATGTCATTTGGAGATAAAAAATAAAAAGCACCGTTCATGGAGACGGTAGGCCGTACGTACGCATGAACGCTACTTTCATTTTTTGTCATATTAATGGAATAAAAAAAAATGAGAGAGACATATATATGTTATAATTCCAGAATTATATCCATAATTTAGATGTAATATATTACATATATATCCATTATAGATATGTACTTATAATATTACATAACATGTTGAGATACGAAATGAAATGTACCGTTCATGGAGACGGTAAGTCGTACGTACGCATGAACGCTACTTCCATTTCTATTTCATATTTAATGGAATTGAAACATAATGATACATAATATTATTTTAATTCCAGTATGGTATAATATATAATATCATTAAATATATCCTTTATACGTACCACATATGTTATTAACGAATCAAATCACTTTGAGGGGGCGATAGTCTGCACTTTCTTAAATGAAGATATCACGTATACCCAAAATGGAAGCCATAAATGTATGCCATAAATGAAAAATAAATAATCCTAAGGAAAACATAAACATATTATATATCATATATAAATATATTGACATCTTAATGGCCACCTTTGCAGGTGTTATAAGAATGTTGAACAATCATCATTTCGGGAGGTAGAAATTTGCCATCCACGGAAACAGTATGTTCTTTAACCATTAGATGTAGGTGTGTGTAAGTGAAGCTCGAATACATCTTATAACAACATCCTAGTATATTGAAGATACAATATTTGTTACAAAATAAACGAATAAAAAGAGTTTAGGGGGTTGGAGACGTAGAATAAAACAAAAGGAAACAATTGAAGACATTACCTTAAAATCAGGTAACTCCCTTTGGTTTGAGATCAAAGGCTTCCTTGGAAAGACATCTGCCCAAAGTGAGGATTCAAGGTGTAATAGAGGGAAGTGTAGAGACACAATGGGCAGGGGTTGTCCGAGCCAAAGGCTTTGGGAGTGTGGGTAAGGAGGAAGAGGTGGGGGCTTTTTATAAGAGGAGAGGAGGGGCACTCTTGTAATGTTACAAAATGTTACATTATTTTCCAAAGAGTTTCGGATTTTAAAGGTCCCACATTGATCTATATCGAGGATAAAGTGATAAGGGTTCGAAATACACTCATCCAATAGGTTTTGGACATGTGTAGGTCTTATATATTACATTATCTTTCCATTTTATTTAAATCGTTAAATAATGAGGTAATCGCTGCATCATCATGATGTCATAAATAATTTAATTTATTTAATCTATAAAAATTATAAAAAAAATACTATGATGTAGGAAATATTTTTACATTTCCAATGACTATTTATACTCTAAACTATGACTTGTATAACCCCATGTAAGAATTGTTTTAGTAAAACATCTCATGTTTTTGTCATTTTTACTTTAACATTAAATAAAAAGACATTTATGTCATTTTCCAACCAAAGTGGCTCCATGGGGTCCCCATGTTGACCCATGGACTGTATTGGTCGTCCATGACACATTCAATGAGGGCAGGACATGTGTCTGGGTCATTTCATTTTATTAAAACATTATTCTTACCATAAACTACACTAATTACCTCTAATCGCGATTTAAAACTTAATAAGTTACTATTCACCAAAAATTTATTTTTATCCCATTGAACCACATTTTACTTCTTAATGACAACCATTTATGTCGGATTTTTGAAATTAAAAACACAAATATGGAAAAATTTCATTTAAACGGAAAAATCAGTTTTTATAAGTACTACTTAGTGGTTTCACTATTCATCAAAAATTGATGTTTTTCAGAAAAATCCCAAAAATTCACCCTAAGATATATTTTATATTCTGAATTAAAAAATTAAGTCTATTATACAAAATTCAGACCATATAAGTCACATTAATTTATTTAATAATTAACTCCCGCTGTCAGAGCAAATAGTGTGTTTTTATGAAACAATAAGTATCAAAAGATTGACACTAGTTTAATTCTGATTTCAATGTGAAATTAATTCTAACGACCACTATTGGATTTAATGGTAAAAAAATGTTCTAATTTCAATTTAAAACCTATTAAAAATATAATCTAATCATTTAAATAAATTATATTAAAAAGAGTTTTTGAATTAAAATACAACATTTTACACTATTCATTAAAAATACTTTATCGGAAAGATACCAAAAATTTACACAAAGTAAATTTTGATGTCCCGATTCATAAGAAGAGTTTTATTTGGTCCAATAGAATGTATAAGAGTGAAAAAAACTATATTTAATGACGGTTCTCCATCAAAAGGCGATAAGTGAACCTTTAATGAAAACTAGGGCATATACGCCTAAAATTGAATTCTTTCCATATTTTAAGCCATTATCTTTTATTGGATAAATGTAAAAACATTTAAAAACATATATAATCATATTTTAGTTATTTCTATCCATTCCCACCAATACAATGGCTACATGTAAACTACCATTTAAAATAATATTATTTTATTATTAGAGTGCAACGTAAGATTCCCCAGAAACTCGTTGTCACGTGTTGGGTGCGCCATTGAGCACAGCGTCCCCTTTAAAGTAATATTAATATTTTATTCACAAATATGGATATATATGAAAATGTCATATTCTTTATTTACCTGGGGTGTTAAATCCTTCCCCCCTTTTGGGAATTGCGTCCTCGCAATTTTTAAAATTGAGCTTGGAAACATCCTTGAAAGTCCAACATCGGAACAAGAGTCGGTAAAACAATCACTTTAAAATAAAGGAAGATAAGTTCAAAGGTCACCCTAGTTAACCCATACTAGGATTCCATTTAGAAAAACATGGACATGGAATAAAAATCCAAGGGTCATGTTCTTGAGGGAGAGTGATAGTAAACATGTCTAGGAGAAAGTAAACCATAAGAAAATCACAAACTGGTGATGGGTTAAACGGTTTTCGGTTCCCCAGTAGGAAAAGTTAATAGAAAACATTTTTGTTTTAAATTAATTTTTATTGAGGAATTTATTCATAAGGAAACATAATCACTTATCATGTTGACTTTCAAATTTTACTAGATTCCTTAATCAAACTCATATTTGTTTCCAAAAAACGAGTATTTATGGAGACTTGTTCGAATTAAGATTACTATAATCAACTTCTAGAGAATCACCTAATACATAAAAGAGAACTATATACTTCCCATATCATTAGACCTTAACCAAAACCAAAACAAAAAAGGTTAGTACATGGTCAGTTAATCCAGAAAAGGATACCTCTTTAAAAAGAAAATCTATGCTTAATCTCCAAAATTTGACCAACAAAACCCAAAGTTCAACGAGGACCATCTGATAAACAATTTTTCCATAAAATTCTTCAAAGTAAACAAATATAAGATTGAAACCCAAATATTTTATGGATTTAGTCACATCGTATTCCATGTTAAATCGTAACATTTATCTCCAAACAACATCAGTTGCTCCTAAAGTCTCGTATTGAAAAGTAATTAACCTAATCACATATCCTCCATGATAGGTTAATCATTTTCATAAATAACCCAAAATAAACTTAATATTTATTCATAAAATCATATAACTAAAAATAATCAGTCAAACTAACCAGGGACTTCACGTAGTCCAGTGGTAGGTGATAATAACCAGTTGCAATTTGGTTGTGGGATTGATTCCCGCAGCTTTGTCTGACGCGACGGGTAGTCACACAGTTTGTGTGTTGTCCTTTTTCCAAAACAATATAATTCTCAAATCATTCCCCAAAAGGGATAAAATCATCAAAAATAACCATAACATAATTTAACATCAATTTTATCTCATGCCTTTCATTTTCCATCATAACATATAATAACCCATAATAACCTCAAAAGTAAGGATCATATAAACTCTAATGGTTACCTTTATAATTATTACCTGAACTTCCACATCGATTGGTCATCTCATACATGATGCATTAGAGAAATCACCAAGGATGAAGTGGTTGATCTTGACTCCTTGATAGTTGGTTTAAAACAACCATGAGTTTCCTCATTGAATCCCCCATTTTATCTAGTATCTTAATCATAGAACCACCACAGTTTCCTTCAAACATGTTGTCTCTTTGGTGCCTGCTAGATCCATCCATTTACTAAAACCAAAAATGTTAGTGTGATTATATCAACATAACAATCATGTACTAATGAGTAAGATAAACACTAATATATACTTACTCATTCACTTTATCTAAAAACTATGACACTTTCTAAAATCCTAGCTAATATGGTAATGTCACTTATGCTTAAAGAATACCCTAACCTCTAAAGTTATCTAAACCGACCTTTGATACCATCTATAAGGCCCCAGCCTTAAACCTTACTTAATCTTGAGTTATTACAAGATTACACATTGAGGATCATTTCAGGTTTAGAGTTTTAGAGAATTAGATCATAAAACTTGCATTACATTCCACATTTAAACAAAGTGGTTACATAAAAGACAGTATTCATTCTACCCATCAACGGAAACATATTTATAATAAAACATGGATTCCTTCTTGACACATCCTTGACACTATAATCACATCATGTACCTTTCCTTTGACCTGTGAAAAACATTTCAAATACTTGGGATGAGCATAAAAAGCTCAATAAGGGTTATAAAAATATGGAAAGGAAACATGGGTACATATATACATAAGAATGAAATCAAACTTTACCCATAAAACATAAGAACTTTAACATACCTCATCAAATCATGAATAAATCATAGAAATCATAAGACATAGAGGTAACTTGAGGCATTCATAACATTCTTACGTAGGGAGTAACCTCTTTGTTACGTTTGGAATACCCATCACAGTATATTCCCAAAATATCTTCTGAGAATCCTTAACGTTACACTCCTTCGCGTTACCCAATTCATTGGAGAGTTATATTGGGCTCACCCACCCTTAGTTTATCACGGAACCACCCTTCTTCATAACAATGCCCATGAACCATAACATAATCTTATCCCATAAAACATGCATAAAGGAAACATAACATTTCCACCGTTCAATAACAAGATATTAATACAACACACTGATATAAAAACATTATGAACACCATTTTCAATACCAAAATAAAATAAAAGTAAAACATGGTATTTATTTTTCTTTTAAAATGAAGGTATGGCTTGTAGAAGAAGCTGAAACTCAAATAATGGTCACAGAGGCAGAGAAGTCGTTTTCGCCGCATACGTATGACAAAAACATTCCTTTTTGTCGTTTAGTAAAATGCTTCGTATAAAAAAGATTTCTTTTTGGATAAACGTAAATGTAAAAGGGTTTTATACATCGTAATAATGAAGGTTGTGTATAAAATAAAATATGCCTCAATGAATGGAGATTGAGACGAAGTCCCTTACAAAGACGATATCCTTGGTTTAAGGATAAATCAATTAAATAATTATGTGTGACAAAAGAATACACCAAACATAAGTGGATATTATGTGTAAAATAATCAAAGTTCATTCACACATATTCAAAGGATGACATATTCAATAGCTACATGTTGAACCCAAGGAAATCGAAATTGGGTTAAGACGTTCCCTTGACAGCCTAACGGCGTCACATCAAAAAGAGTTGATGAGAGATTAAAAAAAGGGTATCTCATCACTTGGACATAAAATTTATATCAATAAGGATATATGAGAACATATCCCAACATAACAATATGTAAATTAATGACCCAACAAAATAAGTCTTTTAAAAAGAGGAGGGTGAAAGGTTCCCTTACCTACATGGGTATCTTTCGAAACATACACCTCGTGAAAGAAGGACAATACAACATTGATGTAAATACTTATAAAATAAATTATATTACACAATGAGTAAAATAATGGGCATTACATACACAACTCAATTGAAATTGTGGAAAATGTAGCATAAATCCCACGGGAATAAAAATGAGATGAAAAATCCCTTATGAAAACTCAGCAGCCTAACAGCGCCACATAAAACATACAAAAATGGATTGATGAGATCAAATAGGGTATCTCATAATATTAACATAATGTTTATATAAAGAGGAATATAAAAGAACATCCCCCAACATAACAAAGAGGAGATTAAAAGAAGTGACATAAAGGAGAGTACTTAAAAATAAAGAGAGAGGTTAGATCTCTTACGAAAATTCAGCAGCCTAACGACGCCACTCAAAACATCCAAAATGGATTGATGAGAGAGAATAGGGTCTCTCATCATATGAACATAAAAATTAAAGTAAGAGTAATATAAAATAACATCACAATAACAAGAAATATGATCTTTAAAAGGAATGACATAAAAGAGAATACTTAAAAAGAAAGAGAGGAGTAGGATCCCTCACCTCAAGTCCAACTTGTCTTGTTCGTTTCTTTATATTCCTGAATAATAAACTTTGATCAATTAATAATTACCTAATTAACTACTTTAGATATTATTATTCAGTTCATATCACATATTATAATGTTATAATAATTGTTTAATAATGTTACTTCATATCTGACGTTTTTGTCGATGTTTGGTACATGAGTCAAAAATGAACTTGTTTGAAAACAAATTGCCCATGTAGTTATAAGTAAATAATTTCCAGAATAATATTAATGATTAAAATATCATATATAGACAGTAAATATTCATTTCATACTATTCCATATCATTTAAAGATAGAAAATGAAAAGCACCGTTCATGGAGACGGTAGGTCGTACGTACGCATGAACACTACATTCATTTTTTGTCATATTAATGGAATTAATACAAAATAAGAGAGATATGTATATGTTATAATTCCAGAATTATATCCATAATTTATATGTAATATATTACATATATATCCATTATATATATGTACTTATAATATTACATAACATTTTGATATAAGAAATGAAATGTACCATTCATTGAGACGTTAAGCCGTACGTATGCATGAACGCTACCAAATTTCTATTTCATATTTAATGGAATTAAAACATAATGATACATAATAGTATTTTAATTCCAGTATGGTATCATATATAATATCATTAAATATATCCTTTATATGGACCACATATGGTATTAACGATTCAAATCACTTTGAGGGGGCGGTAGTCCGCACTTCCTTAAATGAAGATATCACGTATACCCATAATGGAAGCCATAAAGGTATGCCATAAATGAAAAATAAATTATCTTAAGGAAAACATAAACATATTATATATCATATATAAATATAGTTACATCTTAATGGCCACATTTTCAGGTGTTAGAAGAATGTTCAACAATCATCATTTCGGGAGGCAGAAATTTGCCATCCACGAAAACAGTATGTCCATTAACCATTAGATGTAGGTGTGTGTAAGTGTAGCTCGAATTATTCATATAACAAAATCCTAGTATATTTAAGATACTGTATTTTTAACAATATAAATGAATAAAAATAGTTTAGGGGGTTGGAGAAGTATAATAAAACAAAAGGACACAAGTGAAGACATTACCTTAAAATCGGGTAACTCCCTTTGGTTTGAGCTCAAAGGCTTCCATGGGAAGACTTATGCCAAAAGTTAGGATTATAGGAGTAAGATAGGGAAGTGGAGAGACAAAATGGGCAGGTTTTGGCCAAGACAAAGGCTTTGAGAGTGTGGGTAAGGAGGTAGAGGTGGTGGACTTTTATAAGAGGAGAGGAGGGGCACTCTTGTAATGTTACAAAATGTTACTTTATTTTCAAAAGGGTTTCGGATTTTAAAGGACCCAAATTTATGTATTTCTAGGATAAGTTGATAAGGGTTCGATATCCCCTCATACAATAGGTTTTGGACATGTTTAGGTCTTAGATATTACATTATCCTTCCATTTTATTTAAATCGTTAAATATTGAGGTCATTGCTGCATCATCATGATGTCATAAATAATTTAATTTATTTAATGTCTAAAAAATATAAAAAAAATACTATGATGTAGTAAATAGTTTTAGCTTTCCAATTAATATGTATAGTCAAACATATGACATGTATAACCCCATGTAAAAATTGTTTTAGTAAAACATCTCATGTTTGTGTCATTTTTACTTTAACATTAAATAAAAAGATATTTATGTCATTTTCCAACCAAAGTGGCTCCATGGGGTCCCCAAGTTGACCCATGGATTTTCTTGGTCGGTCATGACACATAAAATGAGGTTAGGACATCTGTCTAGGTCATTTCATTTTATTAAAACATTATTCTTACCATAAACTACACTAATTACCTCTAATCGCGATTAAAAACTTAATAAGTTACTATTCACCAAAAAATTATTTTTAACCTATTGAACCACATTTTACTTCTTAATGACAACCATTTATGTATGATTTTTGAAATTAAAAACACAAATATGGAAAAATTTCATTTAAACGGAAAAATCAGTTTTTATAAGTACCACTTAGTGGTTTCACTATTCATCAAAAATTGATGTTTTTCAGAAAAATCACAAAAATTCGCCCTAAGCTATATTTGATATTCAGAATTCAAAAAAGAATTATATTTTACAAAATTCAAAACATATAAGTCACATTAATTAATTTAATAATTAATTCCCGTTGTCAGAGAAAATAGCGTGTTTTTATGAAACAATAAGTATCAAAAGATTGACACTAGTTTAAGTCTGATTTCAAAGTGAAATTAATTCCAACGACCACAATTGGATTTAATTGTAAAAATATATTCTAATTTCACTTTAAAACACATTCAAAATATAATCTACTCATATAAATAAATTAGATTAAAAAGAGGTTTTGAATTAAAATACAACATTTTACACTATTCATTAAAAAAAGAACTTTATCGGAAAGATATCAAAAATTTACACAAAGTAAATTTTGATGTCCCGATTCTTAAGAAGAGTTTTATTTTGTCCAATAGCATGTATAAGAGTGAACAAAACTATATTTAATGACGGTTCGCCATCAAAAGGCGATAAGTGAACCTTTAGTGAAAACTTGGGCATATACACCTAAAATTGAATTCTTTCCATATTTTAACCCTTTATCTTTTATTGGATAAATGTAATAACATTTAAAAACATATATAATCATATTTTAGTTTTTTCTATCCATTCCCGCCAATACAATGACTACATGTTAACTACCATTTAAAATAATATTTTTTCATTATTAGAGTGCAACGTAAGATTCCCAACAAACTCGTTGTTGCGTGTTGGGTACGCCATTGAGCACATCGTCCCCTTTAAAGTCATATTTATATTTTATTCACAAATATGGATAAATATGAAAATGTCATATTCTTTATTTACCTGGGGTGTTACATTCGCCCACTAGTTTCATCCATTATACATTCTAGGTAATGGACCCATTAATGACCAAACTCATTTATTTATTAAAAGAATCTACATAATACAAAAGAAAATAAAATAGGGAGTAAGAGACCAGCAATATCCGGATCATGGCCACTTGGGTGGCGGTATAAAGTAATGAAGCCCAAGGGAATAATATCTAACCATATTCACACCCTTAGGTGTAAGGAAATTCAAACTAGGGTAGAATGTAATATCATACTCATGACCTAAGATAAATGAAATATTATCTTACACCATGTTACCTTCACTCTAGTAATGAAGAGCCTCCATTTGATTGTAAATTATACTCCAACATCTTATAACAATTTAATAGATGGACCATGGGTAATCACAAAATTTATTAATGGATCGTTAAATAATAGAGGAAACAATTTCTACCACTGATAGATTCACATTCCATTGTCTAAAAATAAGGAATCCCATTTTCATTGTCATGGATTTGTCTTTAATGGAGTTTCCACACCCAATGTTTGTAGAGTACACCAAAATATCATTTACCATGGGATCATGAATCATAACACCTCTTTACATGGATCCAATGCTACACAAGGAATATGTGTATTCTTTTGGACATTGTCCACTGGGAATCCAAGGAACCCAATGCCACTAAATGGAAACTTGAACTAGATGGAATGAAGAAATACTAATCAGTAGAGGTTTGAGGGTGGGTTCTTCATTCTAGTTCATATTCATAATCATTAATTCCATGAATAGATTATTTTTTCTGATCACTAAAACATTTCATATGAATAATCCTCCATCAAGACATGTGTTATTCTAGGCATTATATATAAACCCACACCCTTTTATTAACACCACAACTCCTTCCTTCCTCCCTAGAACAAATTTCTCCACACCCTATAACCAATTGTCACGAAAGGGTACCCTTGAATGATCCAATGAGGGGATTCATGTGAAATCATAAAAGAAACTACAAACCTTGCGAGCCATATTCCATAATGAAAAAAATGGTATGAGCTTTCCAATTGTCAGTATTTGCAACACACACACACACTCCAGGATTCCATGTTGATTCTAGTTATTTTAATATTCTAATCTATTTTTAGAGTAGTATTTATTATACTCAAAATAAAGAACTTATACTTTTTATTGTGCTTCTTACATGATAGATAATCACCCCATGATTCTCATTGTCTCAAGGGTTTCATCACCCTTAAAAAATAATTGACAATAAATTCTCATGAAGAAGAATAAATGAACACACAATTTCCTAGATTAGTATTAATAAAAATAATATTAATGATCCATTTTGGTTCTTGTCAAAAATAGTCTCAATGATGAGAAGGTGGTTTCTTTCCTACCATAAGGTAACATCCATTGCAGTACATATTGGAAATCCATGCTTGCAGTGGTCCTAGTTATGGTTCGAGAATAAGATGTCCCCCTCCCTACTATATGTCATTCAAGTCTTTTGAGGGTCATGTAATGACTCCAGATCATGGTGAAAATCGAATTTCCCCTTCTCATCATAATCCCTATGACCGTAAACACCCATAAGATTTCCCTATAGTATTCATACCTTGATCTTCGAATTCATTACATTCATGGTGACTAAGATGTTCTTCAAATTTATTCATTCCTCCTACACAAGTCTTTCCATTCTCTTCTATGATTCACAATAATGTTTTCAATATGAGTTTATGTAACAAATGAATAAATTCAATTTCCTATCAATTCTAAAGAGGACTCATTTGGGAACTCTAATAATTTATAGTGCTTGAATTGGTATTAATAAAAGTACACTGTTAACCGGTTTTCCTCCAACTGAATGATAGGTATCAGTACTTCCCATTCATAACATGTCTTATAATCCTTCTTATAATCTAGTCTATGTGATGAATACGTATATTTCATGATGAAATAGGATCCCCCAAATAATCTATGGGGAAAATCGTTCATTGAATATCAAAACTATTACTCATCTCTCATACCCTCGTGTATGAACACCTTAATGATATATAGAATCATCTATTCACTCTGGTGATTACATGACCACTCTATTTTCAATAATTTTTAAGGGCCCCATTCTAACCATGGACTCACTCCCTTCTATATTTCATGAATATAATAGTACCTAGATTGGATGTCTCTACATGACATTGGGAATGCCTTCCCATATTCCACTGTCTACCAACTAGTAGGAAGGGACCAAGGTGGTATAGTAGAGAGACTATATAAGTGTATGACTGTAGTAATAATAATATAAATAAACTATTAACACATATTTTTTAATTATAATGTATAAACAAGATTAAAGTGATGATGAATTACCAACACCTAACCACTCCACAAAAAAATTGATTAGATAGTGTGATACAATTTACACATACCTATTCGACCCTCTGAATAATATCACATATAACAATAATTAATTAATAATGTTAAAAAATATTGGAAAGAAAAACCAAATATATCATATTCCTAGCTCGGCACCAATTTCCAATGATTCAACCGAACTAACTAGAGCATGCATTAGTCCTATATTAGTTTCCCTAATCAAATATTGAAACCATGATATATTCTTGAGTACCAAAAATAACCAGATAAGTGTGTGATTATAACATAAAATTGAACTAACATTGCTATTTTTGAAAATGTCTAGTCTATATAAATGTATATGTGTTTGTGTATACAAAAATAATGAAAAAAACATTATTTATCCATAGGTTCTATGATTACACCTGAATAGTTCATAGCTGATTAAGCTAGTTCTAGATGTTTTCAATCATAATAATTATTATTTATAAAATGATTTTGGAATGTATCACCCATAAAAAAATTTATTACCACCAAGAATACTCATTAAATCCTAAGGAGGTGATCCCATGAATCTTTTTTCTGAAATCAATAAGATCGCTCCTAGGTAATCACACGATATTTAAGTCATAAAAACATAAATTGGATTGTATGAAGCCCCTTAAGATTCCTAAAGTGATCATAAAAAATGTTAAAACCTAGTGAAATCAAATATATCAAACCACTATAATGTAATAATAAAAATCCTAGGAACATCATCATGGATCTAAAAATCATTATTTACAAAACAAGATACAAGGAGAAATCACATCCATTCCAAAATCATAAAATGTTAAATATGAATCCTGGAAACATCTTCAGTAATCCCATGATATTAATTTCAAAAATTAACAGACCAACACATTATTTTATCATTTTCTAGTTTTAGAGTGTATTTGAGTGAGAAGACACTACATGGGAATGTAATTGGTATCTACACCCAAAAAGAGTTCAATCTTAAAATTAATCTCTATCTTAGGTGTAATCACTAAGAATTACTCTAGATAAACACATTGAAATAAATCATTAGCATAGGGATATACTTTTTATTGAATCCACCCATTATTTTGGACAATACTATAATCATTTTCTCTAATCCCATCCTCATTGGTTCAGAGTTACATCGTCTAAAACTAGCCTCATTATTCCATTGTCCTATATAAGCCTAAAGAATACCCTCTATCTAGGTAAACCAAACTCTCAAATGATAACAATAAATAAAAACTCAATGATAAATGATCCAATTCATGAAAAAAATTTCAATGTTTCTCATGTACCACTTCAAAAATTCCCAAACGAATATATTGTAACCAATATGTATGGTGGAATCACTACACTGATGAATTCACTAAAATAACACAACTATTGGAATGTAGATCATCATCAGTCAATAAAAATACACTATATCCAATCCTATATCATCCAAAAAATTATAAGATATAAAAATTGGATTCCCAAGTATCAAACAAGGTTCATAATATAGTACAAACGTCCAAGATTATTCCTTGAATGGTAGAATGTTTAATATCCCAATATCATATATATCTCATTTAAAAAAAGCCACATAATCTATATGATATCTCAAACCCCATCTAACATTACTTGTCCCATGGTTAGTATCATATTGCATCCAAATTATTTCTCATATTTCTTTTTTTGAAAATTGTACCACAATAGAAGACCATTTATATAAAATTTCAATTATATGTTATTGAGGAAAACACTTCATAACTTGTGATTAGAATTATATTTTTTGGACACCATATAGTATCTTGTTTAATTTACCTTAATGGTTAAATTAAAATTTATTATGAAACATGTTATATAATGTGAGTCCAAAAATTTAAATGCTAAATAACAATATAAGATGATTTATTCACATTAAATAATATATTTTTGTACCATAGTAATGAAACCAATCATAGGAATATACAAATATAAAATTTCATCATATGTGCATATCATAATTCATGGGAACACACTCTCTTTACATTATATATATGGAATAAAATCTCATAAAAAATAATGATTTAATATCATGTGTCTCTCTATGTGAAATACCTCAACTATGAATTATTAATGTTGAAATGACTATAAATTCATAGGAAACTGTGAATTTCATCAAAATCAATTTAGCTCCTCAATATAATGAGTTATATACCAAGTCTTGATAATATGATATACTTCGTATACATCTCCTAAATATTAAAACAAATGAAAACAATTCTCTTATGACACATTTTAACTCCCCACCACCAAAAAATAATTCATTTTTCCCAGATCGAGAGCCACAATAAGACCTCAACCATTTCTACCCATACCCAAAAATCAACCTACTAGAAGTTAGGGTATAAGATGATATAGTACAGAGACTATACCTATGTTTTAGGGTATTTGTAAAATTTAAATATAGGAATATAATACACATATAAAAAGAAAATTAATAACATGTTGAATGTTGTAAAAAACATAAGAAAACCATATTGTAAAAATATATATGAGATAGTGTCATAAATATCATACATTCATATTTAAACCTTTTTGTGGAACACATAATTTAGAAATAAATTAATGAATAGAAAAAATGAAATAAACAAAAAGACGCCACAAAATATCTTCGAGTCCAAGCATATTCTGAATAACCAATTCTCTATCATAATTCTCCAAATAAATCTTCTATTATAGAGTGTTTTCCATTTTTCATATTTCAACCATAAAATCATCATGAGTACCATAGCAGAATAAGAAATGTGTGAGTATGACTTAGTAGGCCAACAAAAATTGTTCAAATGAATATGTATTGTCCGAATAAATTGTCATGATGATATGAATATAAAATAATGAAAATAAATAATTTAAGAAACCATTACCGATTCTTTGAATCTATGTTGTATCACTTGATGATTTCACCTTCTTGGACCACTTCCTGATGTCTATAATGATGATAATTCATCTTCAAATAATTCTAAATAGATGTACATACCACCATAAAATGTCATATGTTACCAAAAATACTCTTTATATATTGAGGAGTTGATGAAGGAATATGTAAACCATTGGAATGAAGTTGTATCTTATGATGTTCCATAAGAATCAAATATCCATGCCTATAAACTTGATCCAGGGAATCATATATAAGAATCCGGTAATCATTATACATCACATCATTTCTCAATGAAATTTCCAGATTCCCCCAACCATCAAGAGATAAGTAAATTCCATTGAATACCCACATTTATTCCAAAATGATAAAGAAAAAATATAGATCCTATGAACATACCCAGGCTTCCACAAATCATAAAGCATATAATATCAATCATAAGAACTTATATAGGAATCTCTAAATCATCAACTTTTATGCATGATCCTAGGAACAACATTAGAAATACCTGAAATATAAATATTCAAGATGGCTCCCAGGACCCTCCCCAAAAATGCCATGTTATTATGTATAAAAACCAGATCATAAAGGCTAGTGTATGAAACTTTCATAACATTATTTTTGTAACACAAAAATATTTCATAGTACATTATCTCTTTAATGTAATTCAATAGCTTGTGCTACATGCAACATCGAGTTCGAGCGCCCCACTACATACTAAAATAGTTGTTCAAAAACCGGTTATGAATAGTATTAACTATATTTTCAATTTTATATACTTAATATAATTTTAACATCGATATTATGTGTTTTTTAGACATAATATAAGAACAAATTCAATTTTTCAGGTAAAAGATGTATTTAAAAAAAATTCTCTTTTACCTACATTTAATGGGAAAACCTTTTTAAATAAGATATTTGACACTTTTATATTTTCAATTTGTCAAAATAAACATCTTCTTTAGAAGAGGGACATCAAAATTTTAGTTTGGATACATTTTTGTTTTCTTCTCACAATGTTCATATTTTGATGAATAGTAAAAAATACAAAATTTTAATTCAAACACCTTTTTTAATCAAAATAGTTTTTTTGTTAAATTATAAATTTGAATGGGTTTGAAGTATAATTAGATCATATTTTTATCATTTAATCCAAATTTTTTTATTTTAAGTAATTTTGAATTTAAATTGGACGTAAACACATTACAATCTTTTAAATGTTTTGACCTCTAAAAAACCAGCTTTCGGGTTTTGACAACGGGAATTAATTTTAAATTAATTAATAAAATTATAATTTTTTAATATGGAAATATATACATCATTTATTAATATTTAATTTAAAAATTATCATTGGGTGAATTTTTCGCATTTTTCTTAAATCATTCAATTTTTTATGAATAGTGAAAAACACTGTGTTTTTAGATAAAAACAGTACTATTATTTAAATTATTATTTTTAATTTATAAGAAAGTAAAAAGAAATACAAAACAGATATTTTAGTCCATTGTAATTCATTGTAGTCATTTTATAATAATATTTGATATATAAAATTTTATTGAACTTTTTAGTGTCTTTTAACCACCTTCTAGGAACATTTGAAAATTTGTATAAAACATTATTTTACCACTTCTGTGCATTAATTTTATAAAATATGAGAGACGTGATTTACATAATTAAGTAAAATCTGGTTTAATAGAATGAAAATAATGTTTTGTGAATAGTAACTTTTGAATTTAATTTACCACAATTCAAAGTAAACATGGAAATTAAAGTTATGAATAATATTATAATGATATAAAATTACCCCAACATATGCCCTAATTGAATTGCATAAGTGTATTTTGAAAACAACCAACCATAGGACAAATATATGATCCTTTTTTATCCACGTGGTTTAGATTAGGACATTTATTATATTTTTTTTAAAGAAGTGTTTAATGTGTTAAATTCAAATTTTATAAACTAAAGCATTTTTAATATATGGTTATACATAAGATAAATTCTACTATAGAAATTCATTTGATAGATAAAAATATTTCCTATATCATTTTATTTTATTTATAATTTTTAGAAATTATATTATTAAATTTATTTATGACACTATAAGGTTGCAGTAATTACCGTATTTGTGAAAGAATGAAATAAATGATATTAAAAATACTAAAAATATTGAAGTAAATATAATTTAATGATTTTATTTCATCCACAAATTTTATAGGTGTATATAACATTTTATGTATGATTCAATGTATATTTTCTAACTAATGATGTTTTTATGTCTTTCACAATAACAAAATACTGAATAGTGTGCAAATTGACATAAATGAGTTTTTAAAATGAATATTATATTATTAAATGATATAATATTCCTCAAAATCTATGATTAGTCCAATGGATTTATATAATGATATATATGTCATTAATAATCCAATTTATGTTCTCTTGTAATGTTATAGTAAGTTTATTGACCATGTAATATAAAAATATAAGAAGACATGGTAAATGTAAAACTATTTAACTAATAGTTAAATCTAAAATACTAGGTTAATATGGTGACATAAACCAGTCTATAACCTATTGTATAAGTGGATTTCGACCCATACCCACCTTATCAGAGAAATAAATCATTTTTGAACAATTAGAAACCGAAATTGAATTTGTAATAAAATAATATTTCAAGCATTTCCTAAACTGACCCTAGCATCTCTTATAAAAGGGTACATAACATTCTCTTTAATTCAGACATCCAAATCCATTTTCCTCTGCCAAAAACTAATCAAATCTCTTCCAAACTACCATCTCTGCATCATACAGGCCTTACTTTAATCATAATTCCACTCCAAGGTAACGTTTTTTTAAAAAAATCACCCGAAGAACAACTAGTTATTTCACCACCTCTTTCAAAGTTCTTTTCTTCTTACACGTACTATTTATTTGATGTTTCCATAAGAAAATAGTAAATCCATTACCCTCTAAAAACTGTAATGTTATTATAAATATGATAATCAAATTTCATTATTATATCTAACCTATGAATGACAATGTGACTATGTGTGTGTGCGTACGACTTATTGTATCCACCTCGTGGTGTAGTTATTTATTCAACACATCATTATTTAGATAGCTATAATAATAAGTATTATTTATTTAAATAATAAATATAACATATTAATGATTCTCTATATATAATATAACATCCAATTAAACACGGTTTTACTATCAATATAATGATATTGTCACCCATGTGTACGTATAGCTTACAGTCTACATGGCACACTGACATTCATCTTCAACGATCACCCTTCAACAATTTTTATAAAAAAAATATTGAATAATTATGAGGTATATGAAATAATATTTATAATATAATAATATATATTTATGTAGATAAATATATGTCGTTAACTTACTTTCATTTAATACTATAAGAAAACGAAAACAGTGTTCATATGTTTGTACGGACAATGGTCTCTATGAACAGTGTTTCCATTTCATATATCTATCTATTATATGTATTTATATTCTTAATTTATATGATATATAAATCATGTTTATTTTTAATTATGTATGTGAATAATGATCTAACTGATATGATCAAGAATAACAAATTAAAACACGTACGATAATGAATGAAATTATTACACAAAATGCTACATTAAGGTAGTAATTCTTGTAAAATGGGATGTATAAATAATAACATAATCATATATTATATCAAGATTATTAGTATAGTTATGTTATAATTTAATAACATACTATTTTCATTACCCATGATGTAAAACATACCCTCAAAAAAATTTAAATTACATGGTAAGGGTTAATTTTACAATCTCTTTCTTATCTGAGGTTGTTTAAACATAAGTCTCTACTGGGACTTCGTTGTCATCCACATCTGTGTTTCTTAAAAATGATTTACAAAACATTTATACTATTTCATACACTATGGATTAAATTCATTTATACCCTTTTTTGAATTTTTATAATTTTTTTTTTGAAAATAATCATTCCATTGTTTTGTTTTCAAGGTACTTTATGACCTTTTCGACAAATTAATGAAAATATGTTTTTAACTTATTCGATGGGTGCTTATTTTTTCCTCCATTATAACACCTTCAAAAATTCCCTTACAATTGTAGAGGAATATTTTCAAAATAAATTTTTCATTTATTTTAAATTATTTCATGTTAGAAATATATTTTTCACTCAAATAGTTTTTAGATTGATTTCATCAATGTCAACATCCTTTGTTGGATTTTATGCATATTTGAAATTGATTTATAATGATACCATCTTTCATAATGTATTGAAGGTTTTTTGATATGTTTGACTATGGATGTGGTATTTTTATACCCCTCCTGGTTTATGGTTAACGTATTAACATTTCGTATGATAGTTTTAATATGAATTTTTATGTTATGTTTCAACCTTTACAAATGATGAATGAAATGGACATAGTAAGTGATGGGTGGGGATCACTATATCCCCTATATGCATTGGTAGGTCTCAGGAGACAAAATAGGGTCTTGGTACAAGGCCTTGACAAAATTTATATTAAGAGTCTTAGCATGAGGCCTTGACTTGTGGTTTAGAGGTCCAACATAATGCATTCCATCATTATGAGATTAGTTATTAATGTTAGAAGTGATTATTCGACAAGTAGAATATCCATGTGAATCTGTAAATGTAATTATTTGATTTATCATTTCCATATTATGTAGATTTTTATGTTTAGAAGTCTTGTGTTTCAATTTAATACCTTGCCACAAAAATTTATGATTATTTATGATAGCTTCAGCTATATTGTTTATCCTTAATGATCATCTGAGATCAACCCTTTATTATGTATTGTTTTACCGTGATGCCAAGAAGTGTATTATAATTTATACACATGTTTAATCAAGAAGAATAATGGATTTATCGTAGGATCATCTATGTTGTATTTTAGGTTATACATTTTAATATAATGTTCATTTATGTAATCTATTTTCCCTGACTACTAAAATGATCGGTCCTTGGGGACTTGATTCATTGAAATCATGACAATGTTTTAAAATAATGCATTGGCTCTGGGCTTTTGGGGTCAGAACATTGTAGTTGGAATCAGAGGAAGTTTATCAACAACCTTGGAAGATAGATTTAGATAAAATCTGATTACAAAAATATTAACCTAAGATATATTTTCACGATTAGTATAGAAGACCATCCAAAAAATTTGGTAATGTAGATATTATGTGGGTTTTCCAAGAATTACATCCATGTATGGATACTACAAGTGGATGTGGTTCTGGTACATACGTACCTGGGAGTGAAAACTCTGACATTGAGTTTCAGGCTTTATCTGGGCTATCCTAGTACACAACAATGGGCCTTACTGCACACATGGTTTGACACTCCATGGGATATTCATAACATTATTAACATTTTTCTTACACACAATTATGATGTATTTATGATTAAATATGTCAGCAAAGAAACCCTTTTTATGATTATTATACTAGATTTGTGGAAATCATAAATTATTGTTGAAAAGTTTTCTAGTTTTTATATTATAAATTAAGATATGATATAACCTATTGTATATCGTCATTTTTAAATGGCGCACATTAGAAGGAATGGGAACTCCAAAAATTCGCATGATTCAAAGAGTATGAAGGGTCATATCTTTCATGGTTTTAATGCAACATTTATAATGGATATTGTATACAAAATATTTTCATCAAATGAATAAATCGAATCATGTGTTAATAAGATAAGTAATAAATTCTCTGAATCCTATGGCTTTTAAGGGAATAAAGTGAAGAAGAGGATGACATATGAAAAGATGGAGAAAGGGAAAAATGGAAAGAAGGATTTTCTTATATGTGATAAATGTATAAATAATCACCATAGTAAATTCTAGATTGGAATGAGAGTTTGTTATAATTGGGGAAAATAAGTACACCAAATTCATGATAAAAAATGTAATAAAAATGATTCAAATGTAAAATCCTTCATCTGTAAGGACATAGGACACTACAGAAATCAATGTCTCAATCATCATAGTATACCCAAAATGATGCTATTAGATAATAATCAAGTTATGATACTACCACAAATGAAGAGGAGTGATTAGTGTTCTTATGTTGTTTTTAAATAATTGTGTCATTTGATTATTGTATTAATGATGAGTAAGTTATAATAATTATAGATTATATAATGATTGTACTGCAGTACTATTACATTAAAGATTTAAGATTGTGTGGAACCAAGAAAAGTGACCTAATAATAGGTTAAAAATTTTGGAAAATATATGATTGAGGGAAAGATAAACCTTAAAATAGTCATGAGTCTGAGGTAATGATTTTTTAAAAAGATATAATTGAGTTGGATAATATATATTTGATATTATTGACTACCTTGGAACTAATTAATTTTTTTTATTCGATCACTGTTGGAGATTACAGAAATTTTGGCTTTAATGAGCATATCCAATATTCTATGATTTATTCAAGTAATAAGGACGTACATACCCATTAAAATATTGTTTTCTGGTAATTAGGTTTATCACCATGTCTTAAATGAATACACAATGAAGGTACTCACATGTATGTTATGTGACCTTCCTTATTATTTTTGAATTGTGAGTTTAGACAGATTTATTTTGGATAAGTCTAAAAGTTGTAATATATTATTTTTGAAATTTAATACCATTGCTTAAGGTAAACCATTCCGTAATATTATTATTTTTTTGTTATAAAAAAGATAACCGGAAGGTTAAGCGACAACTCGTCGCGTCTGGCAAGGCTGTGAGACTTGAACCCACAACTGAAGGGTGACAAGGGAGCATCACTACGGCTAGCCTACTTGATGTCTTGGTTTGTATAATTTAGGTTTTTTAAAATGGTTGGAAATATAAATTATAAATTGAATTTTTTTAAACCCTATACGATTAGGATAAATAGAATTTTTTTCGGTCTATTTTCTTTTGGAGTGAATGATGAGTCTGTGGTACAAATTTTTTAAAGGACAGAACTATACTTGTCTAGTATAATTTTTTTCTTATTATATGAATAAATTAATTCTTGAAAATTAGGGAAAGGAACATAAAACCAAAATAGTATTATCTTAATACCTTATGTGTGGCTGAAGAAATGATATTTTAAATCATCATAGATTTATGGATTTGAGGACCTCAATTTTATTTTTATTTTTCATATGATTACTTTTGATGACCACAATAACATACTATGACTATTTATGTTTTTCCTATAATTATGTGTCTCTGATTGCCACCAATGTTCTCTTATTCGAAATCGAAATTTTATGGTGACTTTTTCATTTCCCTTTTCCTCACATTAAGTCTAGATTTCTATAACCCTATTTCTGATGTGGGTTTTCCAAAAAGGTATTTTCTATTTTCAACCTTATATTTTTGAAAAAACAATTTCAAATTGTGATGATGCGATTTATTAATAGAGGGGAGAATTTAACACCTCTAGATTTCATAGTATGTTATCTCATTAAAGTAATTCAATATATTGCGCTACATGCAACACTGTGTTCTAGCTCACCAAAACATTCCTAACTAGCCGTTAAAAAATATTTATGAATAGTTATATCTATATTTTAAAATTTATATACTCCATATAATTTTTAAATCCATATAATGTGTTTCATAAACAAAATATATAAACAAATTCAATTTTTCATACAAAAGAATTATTTTTCAAAAAATTAAATTTCACCTCCTCTTAATGGATAATGCTTTTAAATCCAATATTTTACACTTTTATATGTTTAATTTGAAAAAAATAAACATCTTATTTAGAAGTGAGACATAAAAATTTAGTTTGGATAAATTTTCGGTGTTTTTCTGATAACTATCAAATTTTGATGAATTGTGAAAAATAATAAATTTTAATTGAAAACAACTCTTTTAATCAAAATAATTTGTAATGATAAATTATAATTTGGAAGGGTTTTTATGTATCAATAGATTATTTTTTATTATTTAATCCAATATTGGACATTTGAAGTCATTTTACATTTAAATTGTACACAAACACATATCAATCTTTTGATAGTTTTTGCTTCACAAAAACCCGTTTTCTGGTTTTGATAATGGGAATTAATTTTAAATTAATAAATACAACATCTATGTTTTTAATTTTTTAAAATAGACATCATTTTTGAATTTGGAATATCAAAATTATATTTGGTTGAATTGTAGGTATTTTTTTGAAAACATTAATTTTTTATTAATTAGTGAAAAACACTCCTTGTAGATAAAAACCAACTTTTTCATTTAAATAATAATTATTAATTTATATTAAAGAACAAATTTAAACATATTACATATATTATTCCAATGAAATTCATTGGAGTCATTTTATAATAAAATTGAATATATAGAATTTTATTGAACTTTTTGACATCTTTTTCCCACCTTCTAGGCACATTCGAAAATTTGCATAAAACCAAATTTTACTATTTCTGTGAATTAAATTTCAAAACTTCCAAAGATATAGTTGACATCATTAAGTTAAATTTTGTTCAATAGGATACTTTTTTTTTGTTGAATAGTATCTTTTGAATTTTATTCACCACGACTATAAGTAAATTGGGTAATTAAAGGTATAAATAATATTATAATAATAGAAAATTATCCCAAAACTTGTCCTAATTCGATTGTATAAGGTTATCTTGACCAAAATAAACCTTATGAAAAAAATATGGTCCATTTTGATCCACTTTTATTAGATTTAGATAATTATTATATTTTATTTAAACAAGTGTAAAAATATTAATTTCAAATTTTATTATATAAAACATTTTTTATATAGGGTTATACATAAGATAAATTATACTATAAATATTCCTTATAAATATATAATAATTTCATACATCATGGTATTTTATTTATAATTTTTAAACATTAAATAATTAAATTTATTTATGACACTATGAGGATGAATTAATTGCCATATTAATGGAAGAATCAAATAAAATATATTCAAAATAATAAAAAAAAATATAATTTTAGTATTTTTATTCCATCCATGAATTTTATAGGTTAATATTACATTTTAGGGTTGATAAAATGTATTTTTTAGAAGTATTCATGTTTTTATGAATTTCACATAAACCAAAAACTAAATTGTGTCAAAATTAACATAAATGAGTTTTTAGAACAAATACAATTTTATCAAATGATATAATATTATTAAAAATATATGAATCAAAAAAAGAAATTATATAATGGTAGATATGTAATTAATGAACCACTTGATGTTATATTGTAATTTTATAGTTTGTTTTTTAACCATGTAATTTATAAATACAAGAAGACACGGTAAAAGTTAAACTATTTATCTACGAGTTAAATCTAAAAGATAAGCTTAATACGGTGACCTGAAATTGTATAATACCTATTTATTAAAAGGATTTGAACAAATCCTAACCTTATCCTAGAAATAAGTCATTTTGGATCAATTAAAAATAGAAAATGATTTTATAATAAAAAAATATTTCAATCTTTTCCTTAAATGACCCTCACCTCTCTTATTAAATGGTAATTCCCCTTCTCTTATTTTCACAACTCCAAAGCCATTTTTCTCATCCAACCCCTACTCAAATATTTTCAAAACTACCATAAATTATTCTTATAGGCCTTAATTTTATCATAATAAAATCCTAAGGATCCGTTTAGTTCAAATCAAAAGGAAGCACCTGAAGAAAAGTAATTATTTCATCACCTCTTTCAAAAATATTTTCTTCTTCCACATCCTCATTCATTGTTGTTTCAAAAAAATAGCTCAAGTACCCTAAAAATAATATTATGTTATTATAAATATTGTAAGCTATATTCATTATTCAATCTATCCTATGAATGAAATAATCATTATACATGAGACATACGACTTACCGTCTCTATGTCGTGGTGTAGTTTATTAATCCACACTTCATTATTGGGATGAGAATAATAATGCATATAATTGATGAAAATAATAAATATAACATTTTGATGATTTATTATATAATATAACATCCAATTAAACACCATTTCACCATTAATATAATGATATTGTCGCTCGTGCATACGTACGACTTACCGTCTCCATGACGTGTTGAGATTCATCTTCAACTATCACCCTTCAAGAATATATATATATATATTGATTATTTTTTAGGTATGAGCAAATAATATTTCTTCTAGAATAATATATATTTATGTATATATATATACTTTTTTAATTAGTATCATTCAATACTATAAGAAAACTGAAACAACGCTCATGTGAACCTACAAACTACAACCTCTATGAACAGTGTTTCCATTTCATATATCTATCTATCATAAATATTTATATTCTGAATATATTAGATATATTAATCATGAAATATATTCTGGAAGTATTTAAATCATTATCGATGTGATATGATCATGATTAAAAAGTTAAAACACGTACAATAAAGAAAGTAGTTATTACCTGAAATGTTACTTTAACATGGAAATTATTTTTAAATGGGTAGTATAAGGTAATAAATGAATCATATATGATATAATAAATATTAATATAGTTCTAGTATAATTTAATAACATATTATGTTCATTATATTGGAGGTGAATGTACCCTCGACTAAATGAAAGTACAATGTAAGGGTTCATTTTACAATCTCTTTCTTATATGAGGTTGTTTATACGTAAGTATCTACTAGGAGTTTTTTAACATCCACTTCTCTGTTTCTTAAAAAAATTATTCTTTTCTATTTCCATGACTATGGGTTAAATTCATTTATACCCCTATTTTACATTTTATTTTTTTAATTTATTCATTCCATTATTTTCTAAACAAGGTACTTTATGACATTTTTGACTTATTAAGGAAAGAATGTTTTTAACGTATAAGGAGGGTGTAGCTTTTTTCCACCATTATAACACCTTCTAAGATTCCCTTGCAATCATATAAGAATATTTTCATACTAAATATTTTCTTTACTTTTAAATGATTTTAAGTTAGAAAATGTTACTTCACTCAAATAGTTTTTAGATTGATTTAATCTATGTCAACATCCTTTGTTGGATTTTACATTTGTTTTGAAGATGATTAATTATGATACAATTTTCCATCTTGTAATGATTTTTTTTATATGTTTGACTATGGATGTTATATTTTTATACCATTCCTAGTTTCTGGTTAAATTATTGACATTTTTTATGCTAGTTTTAATACGAATGATTGTGTTATGTTTCAACCATTTCATATGCTGAATGAATTAGACGTAGTAAGTGACGGGAATGGCCCATTGAAGCCCCTCAAAGCATCGTTAGGCCTAATGAGACAATCTAGTGTCTCGGCACAAGTCCTTGACAAAATTTATATTTAGAGTTTTGGCATGAGGCCTTGACTTTGTTCTTAAGATGTACGACATTATGCATTCCATCATTATGAGATTAGATATTAATGTTACATCTGATTATTCGACCTGTAGAATATCCACATGAATAAGTAAATGGAAATATTAGATTTATCGTTGTCATGTTATGCTGATGTTTTTGTTTAAAGGGCTTTTGTTTCAATTTTATTCCTTTCCATAAAAGTTTATGATTATTTAGGATATCTACTGCTATACTTCTTATCCTTACTGGGCATCTGAGCTCACCCATTTCTTATGTGTTATTTTCCTAGGATGCTAAGAAGTGTATAATGATTTATATTATTGTTTAATCTAGAAGAATATTATAATTGTCAAAGGATTACCTATGTGTTATTTTATGTTAGAAATTTTAATTTAATGATCATTTATGTAATCTATTTCCCAAGACTGGTAAACTGATCTGTCCATTGGGACTTGATTCCTTATAATCATTCCAATGTATTAAAATAATGCACTGGCTCTGGGCTTTTGGACTTGGGGAATTACATGAATCTTATCACTGGATCATAGAAACAATCTAAAATTTTATATCATAAGTTACAAAATTACATCCAACAAACAATCAAAATATCTTCACCCATTCATTTGATTAATAATTATATTTTGATATATCAGTGACAATGACGTTGATTATTTATAATAAAAACATGAATCAGTTTATAAGGATAGTGGATTGGTTTACTTTTCCATACTATAACCAATGATATCCCATCAGGGGGAACAAATATCGGAATAAATATTTGTAAATATTTTTTTTAATATTTAATGTCATAAAATTGGTAAATTGTCATGACAAAAAAATTGACATACAATGAAATCTTGTGAATCCTTATGGGAGAGTTCAAGAACACATGCGATATGATATAGACTTTGACTCATTTAACGATGATGAAATATTAAATTACAAATGAAAGAAATCGCAAAAGATAAATAAACCTTAAAATATGTAAATTAATTTCAATAATCAATGTAATATGATGAAATCATGGGAGAAACGTATAATGTAATGTTATAGAGTGTTATATTAGCTATAACTACTCACAAGATAAAACATATCTTTGGTACATTAATAAATGAGAGGGATCTCTCCTTGAGATGGATCATGGAGTGGATAAATTTATCTTATTGTTTCCCACATGTTAATTCCCTCTTAACTATGAGTATTGACCAATTATTTCTTTTCTGGATAGAGTATTATAACACTATTCCTTTATCCAATATTTTTATAATAGAATAATTACCCAATATAATATTACCCAACAATAACATTCCATTTTAGAGGTCACCCTATATTTTCCTACCTTATAGTAGACTACCCTGCATTAGGTTACACTGAAATAAAGTAATCTATAATAGGATAACCAATACTAGGATACCCTAAAGTATGTTTCATAATGAATGGTTACCATATAACAGATTAATCATTAGCAGGATACCCCACAAAAACATTCATTTACTCAAGTTACCATAGAAAATGTTTACCTGAAATTACATAAGTAAATTTCTTGTTACCCAAACGGAACGCCTACATTATCATTATAATAAAAAATATATAATTACCTAGGTTACCTTAATCATGGGGGTACTCTTTTATAGGGGAAATTATTGTTTTTCAAAAATTTATAAGTATATTAAAAACTCAAAAACTGTCTAAATAACATCAAACTATTCCCATAATCCCGTTTTACCCACAAATAATTCCTATCAAAATAATGTTTTTATAATTCTTTTTAAAAAAACACATGAAACTATAATGAATATTCTTAAAATAAAACACTTGAGACATTATAAATATCCCAATATAATTTAAATATCACCCAAACAGTTCAAAATAACATTAACTCACACTAACTTTTAAAATACCGAATTTAAATAAAAAACCATTTACCCTTCAATGCCCTGAAGAAATTCACCCATCCTTCAGTTTTTCATTATTTTAGAACAAAAATCTCTAAAACTATAGGATTTCATATAAAATTACAAAAATAGAGTTAAAATAAAGTACTAAAAATTCCAATTCCATTGAAACCCTTAAGTGATAAGTAGAATCATTCTAAAACATTATAAAACATCATAACAATATAAAAATAACCAACAGATTTTTTTATAAAAATTAAACCCCAATACCTCTATTATTTATACATTCATATTGTTGATCCAAGGTCTGGTCCTCATTAAATTTTCTTAAAACCAATGATTTGTAGGGAGGTTCAGTCTAGAATGATTCTCTCCCTTGACTATTCTCAATTTGTACCATAATTATTATAGGGATAAATAATAAATATCTATCATATAACTTATTATAAATCCACTAGAAAATGAGCCTGAAGGTGGTCATCAAGACCACAATGTATGGCATAATCATAAGGCTGCACTGGATAATGTCCTATATAGCTATGAAACACCTAGATAATGTATGAATATTATAATACCCTCCACGGTGTTTCCCTTGAGGGTTATAATATAGTATCCCTTATTTCGGGATATGGTAAAATGTGGACCCTAAGTTGTGGAATAGTAACCCATGAGTTTATAGGGTGTCAAAACATGAATTCCCCCTTATGATAGGCTGTATAGTGGTGCTCTCCCCCATAAAAAAATAATTAATGAAATCAATTTATTTACAGATTGAATACATTTCAATTACTTACCACAAAATGACACCATAAACATTTCCATGATACATATTTTAGTCTATATATCAGATATAGTGAAACCCTAACCATACTCTTCCACTTTCCCAAACATTGGAACACATACTCATTCCTTATTCCATATCTTACAAAAAATCCCCACAGATATTATAACCTTTTGATTTCATATCCTAATCATAATTCATCAAAAAATCCGTACTTCAAGGCCAAAACCAAAACCCTCCCTTAAAAGCAACAACGAGTAAATTAATGAGTCATTACCCAAGCAGGACACGAATTGTGTGCAAATAAAATTCATTAGGAAAGCCATTATATCTCATTATATGACATGTAATGGACTAGAGAGTAAACCCAATGTACTATGGGTCTCAATACACAATGTGAGTACAATTTTGGTTTTGAGACATGTTATATGAATATATTTTCTATGCTAATGTGTACACATCAATATTATGACTCTTTATTATACTTATAATGTGTTTTTATATCCCAATATTATTAACTTATTTTTCTAAACACATATGGTTAGTTTCTTATATGATTAATATATACCATGATCCATGAATCCTGATTTGTGGTTCGAATTTTATTTTTCATGATTTTATTTCATTCGTGAATATTTATTTGTTATCAAACACACATATTAGTCTTATACTAAATTATAATCTTTGATTGATCTCTCTTATATTTACCCGTATTAATCAATAATTATATCCATTTAATATGTATCAATTAACTAGATAAATGATGGTTATTTTTATGTATGATGTGTCTAGAATAGAATCATGTGTGTAGAATTTTGTTAGAGATATTAGGACTTATTTCAAATAAAAATAAATGAGGATATATTCTTCAATAAAGCAGAATTATAACATAATTATTTTCATTTACCGGAAAAATATCCATTTAGTAAAAAAAATTATGTGTGATATTTTTTAATTGTCCAAAAATATAATACTAAATGGTATATTTTATGGTAGAGGTCCATTATTTGTTAAAATAATGTAATTATTGATGGTTACATTTCTTTGATGACTGTTTGTAAAGATCATAGTGTATAAATAATATATTTCTTTCACTGCATTTTTGAGTGAAGGTATAGGGAATTTCATTTGGTTTATTTCATAAATTGTTAGAAAATTTTGGACTCATATTTATAGACAAACAAAAATCCTACACACATGGAGCTAAGGAAATAGGGTAGTTGACTTTCTTTCCCCCATTTCTAATAATGAGGATTTCATTATATACTATCCAATTAAAACATTTCTTCCATCAAAAGGTGTGAATCGAGTTAGAGGTGATTCCATAGGGATTCACCACAATAGACCACTTAAGGGGTCTAACCCTCTTCTTTTTTTTTCTTTTCATTCTCATGTGGTCTTTTGTACTCACTTATTTTTAAAAAAAACAACAGATGATCATGATGGAGTCAATGTAAAAATAATTTTTTCTTGAAACTGATTTTATTTTTTGGGGGAATTATTGTTGGTAAATATATATAATCATTGGGATTTTAATGTTATATTGTGATTATTCTATTGAGATTATTTTGAGGAAATTTACTATTTTTGTAAGATTACATTATAAATATATAAGAAAAACCATTGGATAGTTTGTGATTCTTTGTCTCCATTATTGAAACCATATTAGGTATTTAGTTAATTACTACAAGAATATCTGATCATGGTAGTATTGATATTTTCATTATATATTACTTATTGAATATGTAATGATATTATATTTTCAAAAAATTTAGAAGAAATCCTATATTGATTTCATTAGAAAACATGTTGTTTGGGTTTTTTTGATGTTTAGGGTTCTCTTTTTAAGACCTCGATATTCTAATTTAATATTATTGTATTTCATATTTTATCCATCATGTCTATGTTTTTCATTCCATAAATGTTTTCTTTTTATATTTCAGAAGTTGAGTATATATTATGTTTTAAAAAATTAAAATATCACATTATATATATTCTATAAGAAATTGTATATCATATTTATGAATGTAGATTTCCCAAAAAAAAATTAACAAAATATTAAAATATTATTTTTCTATATATATATATATATATGCTGTAACACCCCGTTATTTCATAATAGTTTTTCTCTTTATGATAATTCAATAGTTTGCGCCACACGCAACACCGAGTTCAAGTGCACTAGGACCTAAAAAACTAACCGTTCAAAAAGATATTGTGAATTTTATTAACTAAATTTCTAATTTTTTATACTCCATAAAATTTTAACATCTATATTATGATATAATATAATAAAAAATTAAAATTTTTAGATAAATGAAGTATTTTTCAAAAAATGCAATTTTACCAACATATAATGGAGAACCCTTTTTAAATCCAAATTTGATACTTTTATATATTAAATTTGATATATTAAAATTATTAAGTAGAATTGGGAAATTAAAATTTAGTTTGGATATATATTTTTTTGTTTTTTAGATTACTTTCATATTTTGATGAATAGTAAAAAATACTAAATTTTAATTGAAAACAGCTTTTTTAATAAAAATAATTTAGACTGTCAAATTATAAATTTAATTGGTTTGAAAGTATAATTCGATTATATTTTTACCATTTAATACAATATTTCTCATTTTATGTGATTTCACTTTTTAATTAGACATAAACACATGTCAATATTTTGGTAGTTTTTACATTTTAAAAAACCTGCTTTTTAGTTTTGACAGAGAGAATTAATTTTATATTAATTTCTAAAACATTTTTGTTTTGAATTTTGAAAAATGGATTCCATATTTAGAATAAGGATGTATAAATTGTATAAATCAGTGAATTTTATTTTGAGATGTTATGCATAGTAACTGTAGTAAATATTTTATTTACCCTAGTTAAAGGGTAAAACTGATAAATAATGCTAAAAAATAATATTATAATAATATTAAATTACCCTAACACTTTTCAAAATAGTATTTTCTGATACATTTCTGACCATGGGCATCCTTTGGTCAATTTGGTAACCCTATGGAGCCACTTGTAAATGAAAATGACAGTTTATAAAAATAAATTAAAAGATAAGGATATTATAACACGAACATATATATTTTAGTAAAAGATTTTTTATATTAAATTCAAGAATTTATATCTTAAACTATAAATAGTCATTATAAATCTAAAAATATTTCCTACATCATGGTATTTTATTTATAATTTTATGAAAATAAATAATTAAATTTATTTATTACCCAATAGTGATGTAATAGTTTCCTTATTAATGAAAAAATCTAGTAAATGATATTATAAATATTAAAATAATTGTAAAATGAAAATTTTGATTCCATCCAAAAAATTTATAGTTTAATATGACATGTTATAGATGATTAAATTTATTTATTTCATATTATTTATGTTTTTATGACTTTCAAAAATATCAAAAACTAAATAGTGTCAGAGTTAACATAAATGAGTTTTTTTAAATAATATTATATAAAATGATATAATATTAATTATACTATAATGACAAGAAAAAGATCTTAAATAATGTTATATATGTCATTAATGAACCATTAGAGGTTATCTTGGTAGTTTATAGTATGTTTACTAACCAAATAGTTTAAGAATACAATAAGTTATGGTAAATGTTGAACAATTTTATTAAGAGTTGAGTCTAAAAGATGAGGTTAATATAGTGATATAAACATGTCTAAAACCTATTAGTTGAAATTTTATAAAACCATCCCTTCACTAACCACGAAATAAATACATTTTGAGCTATTAAATATAGAAAATTATTTTATAATAAATTAATATTTCAAGCTGTTCCTAAAATGTCCATCACCTCTCTTGTAAAAAGGGTACTTCCCTTCTCTTAAATTCACCCTTAAAAAGGAATTTGGCTTGGAAAAAACCTGATCAAAATCCTCCCACCTACCCTCACTCAATAATAGATGTCTTACTTTGATCACAAATCCAACCTATAGATCCCTTTTGTTCAAATCAATAGCGAACACCCGAAGAAGTGGTAATTATTTCATCACCTCTTTCAAACTTCATATCTTCTTCTACATCCTCTTTCTTTGTTGATTCCATAAATAATAACTCTAGTACCTTCTACATACTTATATTTTTTTATAAATATGGTATAACCATATTTATTATTCTATCCATCCTTTGAATGACTAAGTCACCATATGTGCGTACGTATGGCTTACCGTCTCTGTTTCGTGTTGTAGTTTTTTATAAAACAATTCATTATTTGGATGGGTATAATAATTAGTATAGTCAGGGTAAATAAGGAATATAACATGATAATTATTCTTTAAATATAATATACCATCAAATTAATCACCTTTTCACCATAAATATAATGATATTCTCTCCCACAGGTACATACGGATTATCGTTTCCACGACGCAATGAGATTCATCATCAACGATGACCATTCATTAGTTTTAATAAATATAAATATATATATATATATATAGGAATATAAAATAATATTTATACATCAATAATATATGTTTATGTATATAAATATATGTCATTTACATACTTTCAAACTATACGACACGAAAACGGAAACAACGTTCATTTGGACGTACAAACAACCATCTCCAGGAACGGTGTTTCCATTTCATATGACTATCTATTATACATATTTATATTATTAATATATATTATATATAAATCATTTTTATATTGTGTAGGTATGTAAATAATTATCTTACTGGTACGATCAAGTGTAACAAGATAAAACACATACGATAAATGAATCAATTATTTCACGAAATTTTACTTTAACATGGAAATTATTTTTATATGGGTTGTATAAATTAATAAATTAATCATACATGATATCATAAATATTAATATGGTTCTAGTATAATTTAATAACATATTATTCTGATTATACAGTTAGTTAAACGTACCCTTGAATAATGAAAAGTACAAGGTAAGGGTTAATTCCTCAATCTCATTATTATCCAATATTGTTTATGTGTAAGTATTTACGGAGATATATTTATCATCCTTGTCCATGTTTCATAAAAAAATTTCCAACAAGAATATTTTATGCTTTTTTGTGGAAGGTACTCTCTATAATGATAATCATTTTAAATAAATTAAAGGATTATTACTCAAAATATTTTTAATTAATGTCCATGTTTTCCAAATGATTTTAAGGATTTATTTATATGCCTATGTTTTTTTAATATTTTAATTACCTTCAAAGGTTTCAAAGTGGTATGGGACACATTAATTCAAAAATATCTTTTAAATGTCTTCCTTTATTAATTTTTTACATTTATATGATTTCAAAATAATAGAATATTTCTCTCAAAGAGTTTTACATATCTTTTTTAACTATGTAGACATCCTTTATAATATATTATTATTGATTGGTGTTAATTTATTATAACAAAATTTTCTCTGTTTTATTGAATGATTTATGATATGTTTTAATGTGTATGATCTATTTTTATACCATTCATGTTTTATGATTAAAGTATTGACATTTCGATTGCTAGCTTTAATACTAATTTTTATGTTCTGTTTCGTGATTTTCCAGTACGAAATGCATTAGACTATGTAAGTGATGGGAAGGGCCTGATATAGCCCTTTGATTCAATAGTAGGTCTCATGAGACAAACTAGTGTCTTGGAATAAGGCCTTGACAAAATTTCTATTTAGGATCTTAGCACGAGTCCTTAACATTTTGGTTAAGATGTCTGACATTATGCATTCCTCCATTTTGAGATTAGTTATTAATGTTAAATGTTATTATTCGACTTGTAGAATATCTATGTGAGTAAGTAAATGGAATTATTTTATTTATATTTTCTATATTATATGGAATTTTATGTTAACAGTTCTTGTGTTTCTCTTTTATACCATTCCATAAAATATTATGATTATTTATGATAGCGTCCGCTATATTTTTTTATCCACACTGAGCATCTGTGATTACCTATTTTTTCTGTTTTGTTTTCCCATGATTACAAAAAGTATATTATGATTTATATACAAGTTTAAGATATTTAAATAATGGTGTTCTCAAAAGATTATTTATGCTATGTTTTTTGTCATAATTTTTAATGTAGTATTCATGAATGTAATATATTTTGATGATTGCTAAACAAATCGGTCCTTTGGGGCTTGGTTCATTGTAACCATGCCAATGTTATGTAATAATGCATTGGATCTGGGTAACTGGGGTCAGGGTGTTATAGTTGGTATCAAAGTATGATTAGCAACAACATTGGAAATATATTTTCAAAACATATAATAGGGATCATAACACTAATATAGTCATTGAGAATAAGTATATAAGAACCCCTTGGATTTTTTGTATTGATCATGGATAACCTAGTGTTAAACATAAGATTCTATAGATTGAAAAAAACTTACCTTGATTATGTCGTTCTCTTTAATGAGATGTGTTTCTCACCCAGTGCTTTCTGGTCTTAGCTAATGGAGGAAACCATAAGGAATTGGATTAACATTGAGTTTTTTTGGAAAATCTGGTGATTTTGAGCAACAAAATTGGATAATGACTAGAGAGAAAAATATTGTGATTATTCCAAATCCGTAATCAAGATATATGATTAAAGAGTTGAAATATTATAACATTCCTAATACATTTCAGAAGAGGAATATGAATGTTTATACATGTTCAAATTTGAAGAAAAATATAGGAAAATATATTTGGCTTCCTATAGGTCAAGAGAAAGGAATGAAGAACCTTGAGGAATATGTCAAATGGATGGGAAGATCACATCTTTGCGGGAAAAGGGTTATAGAGTGACAAATTATTTTAGATTTCGATGTATCATCGAGGGAAATCATGGGCATTACCCAACTCAATGCCCAGACATTAGAATCTACCTCAAAACAAAGGAATGATTTATTCGATGAAACCCCTTAATTTTGAAGGATTAAAGTATTTATGTATTTGGATCCAATAATTATGAATAACTGAATTATATAAGGAGTATTAAGTTTATATTTTTTGATAAGGATTTTCAAGAATATGTTTAATAGTTGTAATGTATAAGAAAATTTATTTATGGGTAAGAAAAAGGAATCTAATGTACAATGCTTCAACTATAAAGATTTGGGACACTATGGTAATCAATGTCTCAATCATAAAAGGAATATACCCCCAAATAAACTATTAGATCACAATCATGATTATTCTCATACAACAGATGGAGAGCAATGATTAATGTGTTTATGTTAGGATGGAAGAATTATGTCATTTGAGTATTATATCAATGATGTACTGGTTATAAGAATTATGATATTAAATAATGATTGTACTACAATACTATTTCATTGAGGATTTGAGATATTACTGTACTACGAAATGTGACTCAATATCAAGTTATTTTTTTTGGAAATTATATACATTAAGGAAAAAACCTTAATACTGTCTCGATACTAAGGTAGAGATTTTGGAATAAGAGATGATTGATTTGTATAAATTATATTGAATATTATTGACTAACATGGAAATAATTAATTGTTTGTTTATTCCATCATTGTTGGATTTTATAACCTTCTTGGATTAAAGGAGTATATCCAGTATTCTATATAGAATAAGTGAGAATTAATCTATTCAATAAGGTTTTATTTTAATTCATGATGTTACAATTTTTTATGAAGTTACATGAGGTAGGTATTCACATGTTATTATTTGGTAAAAGAGATCTTTATTTTTTTACCTCCCATATAAATTTTTTTGACAGTGATTTTGGACACAAGTATTTTGGATAATTCTAATGGTTAAAATGGAGTAAGTTGAGCACTTGATGTTTTTTATAAAGACAAAGTATAATTTTTCATATACCCGACTAACCATTTGCATTTCAGTAAAAATATAGATGATTAAAGAAATACTTCTGAACCATATAATTTATCAAATGCACATTAGGAATTAATATATAATTTTTTAATATTAATTTCATAGTGTAAGTGATGAAGTGAAAATAGATCGAATCACAACCAAATAATGAGATAATTATTATGGAAGGAAGTGAAATAAATTATGTTTTCTTGAGTTATGATATAGATTGTAAATTAATACATCCTCTTCAAAAATGAGTATCTAAAAAAATTTGTGATCTTAATACCTTATGTTTTGTTGAATCGATTGTACTTTAAATCATTATAGATTAATGGCTTTGAGGCCCCAAATTTTACATTTATAGTTCACTTATTTTTGACTGATGACCTCAATCACTCCCTATAAATATTTATGTCTTTACTCCAATTATATTACTATAATTTTTTCCAATGTTCTCATATTTGAAACCCTAATTTAGGGGTGACTTTATCATTTTCCTTTCCCATGAATTAAGGCTACATTTTAGTAACCCTATTTCCGATGTGGGTTTTTTCAAAAAAGGTATTTTCTATTTTCAACTTTTTATATCTTAAGAACAATTAAAAATTATGAGGATTTAATTTATTTAAGGAGTGTAGTATTTAACAGCCTATGATATCATAGTATGTAATCTCTTTAATGTAATTCAATAGCTTATGCCACACACAACACCGAGTTCGAGTGCACCACGACTTACCAAACTACCCGTTCGAAAAGTAGTTATGAATATTATTACCAAAATTTTAAATTTTACATACACCATATAATTTTACCATCCATATTATGAACGAATATACGAACAAATTCATTTTTTCAGATAAAAGACCTATTTTTAATAAAATGCAATTTTACCACCTTTTAATAGTGAACCCTTTTGAAATGATGTTTTTGATACTTTAATATATTAAATTTGAAAAAAATATACTTATTAGTTAGATTAGGGAACTAAAAATTTAGTTTTTATATATTTTTTTTGTTTTTCTGATAACATTCATATTTGGATGTATAGTGGAAAATACTTAATTTTAATTGAAAAAAAATTTAATCATAAATACTTATAGAGATTAATTATATAATTGAGTGGTTTAAATATATAATTATATTATATTTTTAAAAATTAATCCAATTTTGATCATTGGATATAATTTCACTTTTTAATTAGAAATAAAATCATGTCAATCATTTGGTAGGTTTTACTACTTATCAACCTGCATTTTGGTTTTGACAACAGAAATTAATTATAAATTAATTTATGAAACTTATGTGTGTTGAATTAGGAAAAATGGATTCCATATTTGGAATCAAGAGATGCATATTGTGAAAATAGGTAAATTTTATTTTTAGACATCATGAATAGTAACTTGAGTAAAAAGTTTATTTATTATTGTAAAAGTAAAAATATGGTAACTAATGGTGAAAATAAAATTTTAATAAAAATTAATCACCCTGAAACATGTCCTAACCCTAATGGATGATAAATTTACAACCATATTCATCCTTGGTTCGATTATGGAACCCCATGGAGTCACTTGTAAGTTAAAACGACACCTTATTAAAATTTATTTAATGATAAGAAAAATGTAACACAAACATATATATTTTAGTAAAACAATTTTAATATGAGGTTATATAATTGATATCATAAAATATAAAAATTAATTAGATATCTAAATGGGTTTACTGCATCGTATTATTTTATTTTTTATTTTTAGAATTTATATACTTAAATTCATTTATGACATAATAATGATGGTATATTTTCTTTATTAATGATGGAATCAAATAAATGAAATTATAAATATTACAATAAATGTAACATGGAAAATTTGATGGTATAAATGAATATTTTAGGTTAATATGATATTTTAGGTATTTTTCAACGTATTTTTTTCTAATTAATCACGTTGTTATGGATTTCACAAAAACTGAATACTAAATAGTGTAAAAATTAACATAAATGAGTTTTTAAAACAAATACTCTTTTATTAAATGATATAATATTACTAAAAATAAAAATATCATGAAATGGACTTATATAATGTTATATATGTCATTAATGAACCATTTGAGGTTCTCTTTGCATATTATAGTATGTTTATTAACAATATATTGTAGGAATACAAGAAGACAAGGTAAAAGATAAAGTATTTAATTAAGAGTTAAATCTAAATGATAAGGTTAATATGGTGAACTAAACATGTCTAAAACCTATTTTTTGAGAGGTTTTGGACCCATACTCACCTTATCCTCTAAATAAATACATGTAGTTCTATTAGAAACTAAAATGTATTTTAGAATAAATTAATATTCCATGCTTTTCTTAATGTTCCCCTCACCTCTCTTATAAAAAGGGCACATCCCTTCGCATAAATTCAAACCTCCAAAGCCATTTTTCTAGGCCAACCCCTAATAAAATATCCTTCCAACTACCCTCGCATAATCCTATAGTCCTTACTTTTATCATAATCCAACCAAATTCTCCCTTTTTTCAAATCAAAACGAAACACGCGAAGAAGAGGTAATTATTTCTTCACCTCTTACAATGTTATTTTTTTACTACATTATATTTATTTGTTATTTCCATAATAAAATAATAAATCCAATAAATTATACATAAAAATATGTTATTATAAATATGGTAAAACCATATTCATTATTCTATCTACCCTATTAATGAAAAATTCACCATACGTGCATACGTATGGATTACCATCTCCACGTTGTGGTGTAGTTTGTTATTCAACACTTAATTATTTGTATGGGGATAATAATGAGTATAATTAAATATAAATAATGAATATAACATGGTAATGACTATGTACGTATAATATAGCATCCAATTAAACACATTATAAACATCAATATATTGATATTGTCACTCGTTCGTACTTACAGATTACCGTCTCAAGGACGCGATGAGATTCATCTTCAACGATCGCCATTAAAAAAATTAAATAAATAAATATGTATATATATTAATTATGAGTTATATAAAATAATATTGATTCTTTGAAAATCTATATTTATTTACATAATTATATTTCATTTATTTACTTCCATATTTTACTATATGAAAAAGGAAACAACAATTATGAGTACGTAAGGACTACCGTATCCATGAATGGTGATTCCATTTCATATATCTATCTATTACATATATATTTATATTTTGAATATATATGATAAATAAATCATGTTTAATATTCTTTATGTATTTTAATCTTGACCTAATTGATACAATCAAGAATGAAAAGTTATAACATGTACGATAAAAAAATCAATTATTACCTGAAATGTTACTTTAACATGGAAATTATTATTAAATGGGAAGTATAAAGTATTAAATGAATCATTGATGATATTATAAATACCAATATGGTTCTGTTATAATTTCATAACATACTATGGTCATTATACAAGAGGATAAATGTACCCTCAACTAATGGAAAGTACAAGGTAAGTGTTAATTCTTCAGTCTCTTTATTATCTGAGATTGTATATGTGTAAGTATTTTCTAAGAAATATTTATCATCCATGTCCATGATTCATAAAAAGTTTTTTAAAAGGATAATTTTACGTTTTTTGTGGAAGGGACTCCATATAAATATCAACATTCTAAATGATTTAACTATTTATTATTCAAAAAATATTGAATTCATGTCCATGTTTTCCAAATGATTTTAATTATTTATTTATATAGACATGATTGAATTATACTTTTAAATCATTTTAAAAGTTTGAAAGTGTTTTGGGAAAGATTTATTCAATAATATGCTTTAAATTAGTTTTTTTTAAATGTGTGACTTTTAAATGATTTTACAAAAAAAGTATATTTCTCTCAAAGTGTTTTACTGATCATTTTCTACATCGTCCATATCTTTTAATGGGTATTATTCTTGATTGATGTTGATTTATTATAATACAATATTATTTGTTGTATTGAATGAATTATGATATGTTTGAATGTGGATTTTAGATTATTATACCATTCAGGGTTTACGGTTAAAGTATTGACATTTCAGATGTTAGTTTTTATATGAGTTATTTTTTTATGTTTCCACATTTTCATATGAGGAATGAATTGGACTTAGTAAGTGATGGGTGGGGAAAGCTATAGCACATCAATGAATTGGTAGGTCTCATGAGACAAAATAGTGTCTTGAAACAAGGCCATGAAAAAATTTATATTTAGGGTATGGGAACATGGCCTGGACTTTGTGGTTAAGATGTCTAACATTATGCATTCAATCATTATGAGATTTGTTAATAATATCTCATGTGATTATTCGACTTGTATAATATCCATGTGAATAAGTAAATGGAAATATTTTATTTATATTTTCCATATTATACTGAATTTTATGTTTAAAGTGCTTGTGTTTCAATGTTATGCCTATCCATAAAAGATTATGATTATTTATGATAGCTTTTGCTATATTTTTTATCTTTACTGAGCATCTGAACTCACCACTTTAATATGTTTTATTTTCCCAGGATTCCAAGAAGTATATTATGATTTATAAGAATGTTTAAGATAATGGAATAATTCTAGTCTCAAAGGATTATTTATGCAGTGTTTTATATTAGAAAGTGTAAATTAATATTCATATACCTAGTCTATTTCCAAGACTTCTAAATTGATTGGTCCTTCGGGACTTGAATTATTATAATCATTCAAATGATATGTAATAATACACTATATTTCAGTAACTGGGGTCGGGGAATTACATAAGTTTTATCTTCCACTTGAAATATTTTCACTTTACCTTTGTTTCTATTTATAGTTCCATTATTATGGATTTATTATTATTATTATTTCTTATTTCCTATTTCACACATAGAATTAGATTTTAGAAATTATATAATTTATTTTATTATCCCATAAAATATTTCATATTGGACCAATACAACCATTGATACTGGGGATTATTGATAAGGAGTTGAAACTCATTAGTTAAAATTTCAATAAGGTATAAGAGGTGATAACCAAAGAGTTTTGAATAAAAAATCAATTTTTATTTATAATTATATCATAAATTTATATTTATTCAATAAATAAATATTTCTTAAATTATTCAATGTCACTATTTGATATTAAATTATTAAGTACATACCGATGATACATTTAAATTTTTATGAATATGTCAAGACATTAAATATTTTTTATTTGTTTTAATATCATGATTTATTAAATGGATATATTTAAAGAATTTTAGTTTTTTAAGAAATTTTAAAAATTCAAATTCAAGTTAGTCATATGATTTCCCTACTATAATGTTCAATATGATTTTTTGAGACATATTTTTATCAATTTATGCATCACGGATATAGTTTTCATTTAAAAATAAAATATTACTCAATCAAAAAAATTCTTCTTCAATTTATTAAAAAAATTTATTTAATATTTAAATTGCATTTATTTAGATTAATATTTTTAATGAATTTTATTTTTAATGTATATATAAAAACAAATTGTAATTCATGTAATGATTATAAATTAGTTTAAAATAAAAATATAATCATTTATTCGTAAAAAATAACATTTTAATGAATTTTTTTATGTGGTTTATATATTTATACTAATATATTAAATTAATAATATTTGGTTCTAAAATCTCATCATTGTCCTAAAATGACTAGTATTTGATGAACCGAGTACATGGCCCACCATGATAACCATTCCCAGGTTGATGAGGAGGTTGTGTACAACATTCAGTGAGTGCATGCAAAGAAGAATTTTCACACGTAGTAGATAGGGTTTCCCAATGAAACATATAGTTCCTCAAACATTTTATTGGCTGATAAAATGCCAAAGGCCCCTAAACAAAATAAATCATTTCTGAATGCAAATATAAATCTTTGTGTGCAACCCTCATTAAAAATTTTTTATAACAAATATAATATTAATTAGGATATATTATGTCTCCAAGTAATAGTGAAAATTCCTAGAGATGTGTGTAACTCAAGGTCTACACCCATGTAGTTGTGTGCTTATAGCCGAGGACTTCAGTTTTAAAAACAAGATCACCCCCTAACTTAGGAGTCTCTCTGAATGATGAAGAAATGATTTTATGTTCAAAAATAACATTCTTCTACTATAGTGTGAAAACCAACGATCATGGACTCTCAAAGGTAGGAAATTTGCGCAAAATGACTCTTGTGGACCCAAACATTACCTGGTCAAATGTTGAGTGATTCTCACGCAGCAACCCCTTAGGATATCTGGGTGAGATAAAAAAGAAGTTTCTTACACCCAAACTTGAACTAGATGGAACAGACATACATCCATGAAAATATGTCTATTAACTCCATATGTTACCCTTATTCGAGATCTATATACTCATCCATCATTTTTTATGAAATCAGAAAATGTTTCATGAAATAAATACATAAAACCATACATGACATCCATTATTATTCTACTCTAGCCATACCTATTGATTCCATGAAATGTGACTCTAAATATTTTTTCCTCTAAGAAGAGGGACTCGAACATGGCCTCGTGATTGAACACTCCTCATTGGAAGGTCCAAATCCATGACCCGACCAAAGGTGCATCATATGAGGTTATGTATAACCTATGGGAGAGGACTGAGTCCACCCACATATGATATTCATGACCTAAAACATCATAGTTCCATTCCCTAGTCATATAAAGTTATGTTGTATGAAAAATTTATCATAACAGAATGAAATTATAGTCATATCTTGTGTGATGGGCACATGATTCCCTATCAACGGTAATCATGGGATACCATCCCCTCCCACCACGTGTCGGGGAGCTTCACTCCCTTGAAACTTTCAATCATAACCCCCACACCATCCATTCACATCATAGGATGATCCCGAACTAGGATGTTTCTATGTATACACCCCATACAAGTCCCCCAAGAGAAATTCATTTTTGAAGGGTATCATCAATGAATAATCCCCACACCATCCCTCATCATCATTTTCATCGTGAAATGAGTGGATTTAATATAAGATGTTAAATTTACTGAATCGGTCATATCACAAAACATTAAATGGAAACACAAAACTATGTCGGTTTTTATCACTATTTTATAAATAGGGAATGTAAGACACCTCCTTTAGGTTCAATCCCAAAATCAATAATCTATCTAGGTGTGACATATTCAACCTAAGGGACGAACCACCCTAATATGTCGTTATAGGGAATTTTGATCTATCAGTATATTATTTAGATGTGCAATTTTCCCTCCAATGGATGCACGACTCAGATATGCATTTATCAGGATATCTGATCCATCTGTAAGATTTATTGGTGTGATATATTCCCACCAAGGGATGAACCTGAGATATCCACCTTGATAATCATTTTTGATCGATTGGTAAATCATCTCGGTGTGAAATATTCTAATAAAGGAACACACCTATTTGATACAAAATCATGAGGAATTTTTATCAATCATACTTGTCTCCACAAGACGTTAAAATAATGCCTTAATCCTTCTTAACAAGGAAATTGGATCCATCTCTATGGGACATAGAACTTGTGACTCAAAGAATAACTCATACACTATGGTAAACATCGTATGAATAAGGTAAAAATCCTTGGATGAATTACGTTGATGGAATAAATTACCATGTGATAAACGTATGTAACGCCCCGACCCCAGCTACCTAGAGTCGGTGCGTTACTTTGTAACATTGGCATGATCACAAAAGATCAAGTCTCGAAAGACCGATTAGTTTAGTAGCATTTGAAACACTAGATACATTCATAAGTCTTTCATTACATCAAAAATTAAACAAACTACAATAACATGGTCTTCATAGTCCACACTCATATCCTCTTCTGACTATCCCTGCAGGTCATTCATAAAATACTTCTTCACATCCTAGAAAATATTAAAACATTGAAAGGGGTGAGCTCAGATGATCAGTAAGGATAACAATATTGTGGAAGCTTTCATAAATAAACATTAACATTTAAGGCAATGTATAACTAAAACAAAAGCCTTTTTAAACATGAACTTCAACATAATATGGAAAAAATAAAATTAAATAATGAGATTTACTTACTCACATGGATATTATACTAGTCGAATAATCACATGCAATATCAATAACCACTTTCATAATGAGGGAATGTATAATGCCAGACATTCTGAAACATTGTGTCAAGGCCTCGGCCAAGACGTCTAAAATGATTAAGGCCTCGGCCAAAACCATAAATCAAATTGGGAAAGGGCCTCGACCAATTCCACGTCTAGTTGTCTCATGAGACCTACCGATGCATCTAGGAGCTATAGCGGGCTCCACCCGTCACTTATTAAGTCCAATACATTCCTCATATGAATAGGTTTAAACATATCATAAACCATAACATAATCATATCACATAAAACATGCATAAAAGAAAACATAAAATTTCCACATTTCAATCACAAGATATCAATACAACACATTGATATAATAAAAACTCTTTCAAAACCATTTTCAATACCAAAATAAAAGATAGTTAAAACTTTGTATTTATTTTTCATCAAAAAAAATGATGGCTTGTAGAGGAAGCCGAAACTCAAATAATGGTCACGGCGGCAGAGAAGTCATTGTCGTCGCATATGTACGGAAAGAAAAACATTCCCTTTTTTTCATTTAGTAAAACGCTTCGTATAAAAAGATTCATTTTAAATAAACGTAAAAGTCAAAGGGGTTTATACAGTGTATAAAAGAAATTTCTGTATAAAACAAAATATGCCTCAATGAATGGAGATTGAGACGAAGTACCTTAAAAAGATCATTTTTAAATAAAATATATCTATTATGTGTATTCACTATATGTACACATAAAGAAAGTATAAATACAATATACGACATAATAACATCATGACATAATTTGAAAGTAGGAGATTAACCCAAAGAATGGAAGTTGGGTTATGAAATTCCCTTACCTCGTGTCTGACTTGACTCAACCGTTCTTTAACCTCCTGAATAATAAACTAGAGTTAATATATACCTTATTAAGAACCATTTTCAATTTCATTATCCTTTTTATATCACTTATTACAATGATATGAACATTTCGTAATTATTTAAGTTAATAACAGTCGTTTTGTCGATCTTAGGTACTTGAGTCAAAAATAAACTTCTTATAATTACAAGTTGTTCATGTGGTGAAATATCCATTATATACAGAAATATATTCATGATTTAGATATCATATATATCATATATATACAGTATATACATTCATTTATAATATTACGTTACATTTAGAGGTATGAAATGAAATGCACTGTTCATGGAGACGGTAAGTCGTACGTATGCATGAACGCTACTTTCATTTCTATTTCGTATTTAATGGAATGAAATAATAATGATATAAATTTATAATATAATTCCAGTATAATATAGTGTATAATACCATTTAATCCATCCTGTATATATCCTACATATGGCATTAACGATTCAAATCACTTTGAGGGGGCGGTAGTACGCACTTCCTAAAATGAAATTATCACGTTTACCCGTAATGGAAATCATAAATTATGCCATAAATGAGAAATACAGAAGCATAAGTAAAACATAAAAATTTTATATATCATATATAAATATAGTGACATCTTAATGGCCACCTTTTAAGGTGTTATATGAGTGTTGAACAATCATCATTTCGTGAGGCAGAAATTCGCCATCCACAGAAACTGTATGTTCTTTAACCATTAGATGTAGGTGTGTGTAAGTGTATCTCGAATCCTTATTATAACAAAATCCTAGTATATTAAGTATACTAGTGTTGTTACAAAAGAAATTAATAAAAAGAGTTTAGGGGGTTGGAGAAGAAAAATAAAACAAAACAACATTAGAGAAGACATTACCTCAAAATCGGGTAACTCTTTTTGATTTTAGCCAAAGGCTTCCTTGGGAAGAGTTCTTCCCAAAGTGAGGCTTCTAGGAGTAATAGAGGGATGTTGGGAGAGTATTTGGGAGGAGTTTGGCCGAGCAAAATGGCTTTAAAGTGTGAATGAGGTGGTAGAGGTGGGGGCCTTTTATAAGTGGAGAGGAGGGGCACTCTTGGAAAGTAAGGAAACTTTACATTATTATACAATGATTTTCTGAATCTAAAGGTCCCACACTTATATAATTCGTGGATAAGGTGAAAAGGGTTCCAAATATACCCATCCAATAGTCTCTGGACAAGTGTAAGCCTTGTATTGTACATTATCTTTTCATTTTATTAAAATCGTTAAATAATGAGGTCATCGCTGCATCATAATGATATCGTAAATAATTTAATTTATTTAATTTCTAAAAATTATAAAAAAAACTACTATGATGTAGGAAATATTTTTAGCTTTCCAATTACTATTTATAGTAAAAAATATGACTTGTATAACCCCATGTAAAAATTGTTTTAGTAAAACATTTCATGTTTGTGTCATTTTTTTACTTTTACATTAAATAAATATATATTAATGTCATTTTCCAACCAAAGTGGATCCATGGGGTCCCCAAGTTGACCCATGGGTTGTCTTGGTCGGCCATGACTCATCTAATAGGTGTAGGACAAGTGTCAAGATCATCTCATATTATTAAAACATTATTTTTACCCAAAACTACACTAATTACCTCTAATCGCGATTAAGAACATAAAAGTTACTATTCACCAAAAAATTAATTTAATCTCATTGAAGAACATTTTACTTCTTAATGACAACCATGTATGTCGGATTTTTGAAAATAAAATCACAAAAGTGGTAATATTTCATTTAAACGAAAAATCAGTTATTTAACTACCACTTAGTGGTTTCACTATTCATAAAAAATTGATGTTTTTCAGAACAATGCCAAAATTTCACCTTAAGCTATAATTGATATTCTGAATTCAAAAATGATGTCTATTTTACAAAATTCCAAACATATAAGTCGCATTAATTAATTTTATAATTAATTCCCGCTATGACAACAATAGCGTGTTTTTAAGAAACAATTTATATCAAAAGATTGGCAATTGTTTATGTCCAATTTCAATGTTAAATTAATTATAATGACCACCATTGGATAAAATGGTAAAAATATATTCTAATTATACTTTAAAAACACTAAATAGTATAATTTATCAATATAAATTATTTTGATTAAAAAAGTTGTTTTTAAATAATTTTCACTATTCATAAAAAATTGGAAGTTCTCAGAAAATTACAAAAAATTCAACTTTGGATAATTTCGATATTAAGAATACAAAAATGAAGTCCATTTTTAAATATAAAATTTCTATAATTTTAAAAAGTGGTTATTACTATTCATAACGGCTACTTTGATTAGTCGCGGTGTTTTAGAACTCGAAGTTGCGTACAATGCAAGCTATTGCATTATTGAATGAGAAGCGTATCGTGGAAGCTCGGTGTGTTACATTCTCCCCACCTTCAATAAATTTCGTCCTCGCAATTTGAAATTTTTCATTGAAAATAAAAGGTTGAAAATAGAAAATACCTTTGTGGAAAACCCACATCAGAAATAAGGTTAATAAAAATACAACTTTAAAAGAAAGAAAGATAAGTAAAAAGGTCACCTGAGATATACCATTCTACGATTCTATGAAAATATGTATATGTAAGAAAAACAAACCATCAAGTTCTGATGGAGAGTTGTAGATAACAGGATTAGGAGAAAGTTTAACTACAAGAAAATCACAAACTTGTGATTGGTTAAACGATCATTGATTCCCCAGTAGGAAATGTTAACCGACCGCATTTTTGTTTTGAGTTAACTTTTATAAAGTTGAGGAATTTATTTAGGAGATTTACTAAGAACGTAAGGGAATATACATACCTGTCATGTAGACTTTCATTCTTTAATAAACTTTTACCACAAACCCATCTTTCACTCTAAAAGGTAATACAACTCAAAAATATTCTATTTATCCTAATTGTATAAGGTTCCAAATATTAACACATACCATTTAGATTAGTAAAACTATTTTGTAATAACCAGGGACTTCCTGTAGGCTAGTGGTAGGAAATAAAGGCCTGTCGCACTATGGTTGTGGGTTCGATTCCTACAGCTTTGTCCGACGCGACGGGTTATGCCCCACCCTGCAGGTTGTCCTTTTCCTAAAACTATAATATTCCAAAAATAATCTTCATAAATGTTTTAACCTTAAACAATACTATCCAAGGTTCAACATAATCCACTCCAACCTTTATAGTTATCCAAAATACCTCTATCCAGACTTTCTCTAAAAGGTCTCTTAATTCCAAAATCAATTTATCAGATTCCGCAAACAAAGTAAAGTTTCTCTTATTGTAACATACTAAAAATATAATTACCTTCATCATATTAAAACCTTACTGAAATCAACAAGTACTCATGTACAATCCTTATATATATCACATTATTCTTATAACCATAATCTAGTTCTTGAGTCCAAAAACACAAATACAATAATTATTCCGCTTCAACTGTAGTAACAACATAAGATTATCCTTGATCCCTTGGCCTTTTCTAAGGTAAGTTTCCATGACGCTTAGGACATTCATTTTCATAATTCCCCATTTCCCTACAATTGTACCATTCAACATTGATAGCCTCTTTCTTTACCTTGCAACCACGCGCCTGGTGACCTTTTTACCCACATTTATAACAAACTCCCATTACTTTTAGTCAAGTACCAGGGTGATTCTTCCCACAATTATCACATAATGGAAAATCCTTCTTTCCCTTTTTCCCTTTATCTGTCTCTTGTTCCACCGTTCTCTTCTTCTCTTGCTTTACTTTGTTGTCATAAGACTTAGAGAATTCCTTTTCTGTCTTGATAGCACACGAGACAATATCTTCATATGATGAGAAGGATTGTGATACTAAAGCTCGACGGAGAAATGGTTTTAACCCATCAAAGAAACGATCAATCTTACTCCTTGGGTTACGTATATAATCGGCAGCATTCCTCGCTATCCTTGTAAAGTTAGCCTCATACTTTGCGACATTCTCATCCTCCTTCTGCCTCACACTCAGAAATTGCCTTTCCATATCTGCTCGATGGTCACGAGGAAAGTATTTTTCTAAGATAAGATCTTTGAACTCCTTCCATTCCCTATTAGATACGTCATCATCTTCCTTTGTGTTTTGAATCAGCGACCACCACTGATCGGCATCTCCAGTGAGGCGGTAAACTGCCATGAAAACCTTCTCCCTTTCGCTACTCCCCAAGGCATGGAATATTTTTCTAAGGAGTTTATCCATTGCTCAGCTACTAAAGGATTTGTACCCCCATTAAATGTTGGTGGTTGTTTCCTCATGAAGCAGTCTAACATTGATCCTCCACGTTGTGGATCAGGGTGATCCATACGAGTAAGGTTATTATTCATAACTTGAGTGAGTTGTCCCAGTATGGTAATAAGTTGATCAGCACCAGTTGTATCTCCAGATACACAATAATTATCTTGACAGGAGGGAAATCCCTACACGGAGTGCGTGCATTGATATGGTTTCCATTCCTTCCACTAGGCACAATTTCGAAACAATGGCATAAACTAGATTAGTTTATGAATCAAAATACATAATTCCATACTTGTAAAATACTTAACATAAATTGAACTATTTATGGATATAATCCATAATAATAAAAAGGTTTTATTTGAGGAAGTATATACCCATAACCGTTCATAGTGGTTTGCAAAGAAAATGAGAATTATCCTAAGCATATCCCCCGGGAGTGTCGTAACCAAGAGTGCAGCAAGGACCGTTGTCGTGCACCAGTTCCCGTTCGAGTCTAGCTCAATGCGGTGTTTTCAGGTTTTACCCCTAGGTACATCTGTGCCAGAGCCGCCTCTACCTTCTCATATCCAGACATGGATGTATTGCTCGGAAAACTCACAAAATCACTACAATAACAAAATTCTAGGATGTTCTTCTATACTAATCCTCAAAGTCTATCTTTGGGCTATGTGCTCTAATCAGAGTTTATCTAAATCTAGATTCCAAGATTAGTACTAAAATGCCTCTGATACAAACTATAACGCCCCAACCCCAGCTACCCAGAGTCGGTGCATTAATCCGTAACATTGGCATGATCACAAAAGATCAAGTCTCGAAAGACCGATTAGTTTAGTAGCCTTGGAAACACTAGATACATTCATAAGTCGTTCATTACATCAAAAAGTAAACAAACTACAATAACATGGTATTCATAGTCCACACTCATATCCTCTTCTGACTATCCCTGCAGGTCATTCATAAAATACTTCTTCACATCCTGGAAAATATTAAAACATTGAAAGGGGTGAGCTCAGATGCTCAGTAAGGATAACAATATTGCGGAAGCTTTCATAAATAAACATTAACATTTAAGGCAATGTATAACTAAAACAAAGGCCTTTTTAAACATAAACTTTAGAATAATATGGAAAAAATAAAATTAAATAATGCCATTAACCTACTCACATGGATATTCTACTAGTCGAATAATCACATGCAATATCAATAACCACATTCATAATGAGGGAATGTATAATGCCAGACATTCTGAAACATTTTGTCAAGGCCTCGGGCAAGACGTCTAAAATGATTAAGGCCTTGGCCAAACCCATAAATCAAATTGGGAAAGTGCCTCGGCCAATTCCACGTCTAGTTGTCTCATGATACATACAGATGCATCGAGGAGCTATAGCGGGCTCCACCCGTCACTTATTAAGTCCAATACATTCCTCATATGAATAGGTTTAAACATATCATAAACCATAACATAATCGTATCACATAAAACATGCATAAAGGAAACATAAAATTTCCACATTTCAATCACAAGATATCAATACAACACATTGATATAATAAAAACGCTTTCAAAACCATTTTCAATACCAAAATAAAAGATAGTTAAAACTTTGTATTTATTTTTCATCAAAAAAAATGATGGCTTGTAGAGGAAGCCGAAACTCAAATAATGGTCACGGCGGTGAAGATTTCATTGACGCCGCATATTTACGAAAAGAAAAACATTCCCTTTTTGTCGTTTAGTAAAACGCTTCGTATAAAAAGATTCCTTTTGAATAAACGTAAAAGTCAAAGGGGTTTCTACACTGTATAAAAGAAATTTGTGTATAAAACAAAATATGCCTCAATGAATGGAGATTGAGACGAAGTCCCTTACAAAGATCATTTTTAAATAAAATATATCTATTATGTGTATTCACTATATGTATACATAATGAAAGTATAAGTACAATATACGACAAAATAATATCATGACATAATTTGAAAGTAGGAGATTAACCCAAAGAATGGAAGTTGGGTTATGAAATTCCCTTACCTCGTGTCTGACTTGACTCAACCGTTCTTTAACCTCCTGAATAATAAACTAGAGTTAATATATACCTTGTTAAGAACCATTTTCAATTTCATTATCCTTTTTATATCACTTATTACAATGATATGAACATTCTGTAATTATTTAAGTTAATAAAGGTCGTTTTGTCGATCTTAGGTACTTGAGTCAAAAATAAACTTCTTATAATTACAAGTTGTTCATGTGGTGAAATATCCATTATATCCAGAATTATATTCATGATTTATATATCATATATATCATATATATACAGTATATATACATTCATTTATAATATTACGTAACATTTAGAGGTAAGAGATGAAATGCACCGTTTATAGAGACGGTAAGCCGTACGTACGCATGAACGCTACTTTCATTTCTATTTCGTATTTAATGGAATGAAATAATAATGATATAAATGTATAATATAATTCCAGTATAATATATTGTATAATACCATTTACTCCATCCTTTATACATCCCACATATGGCATTAACGATTCAAATCACTTTGAGGGGGCGGTAGTCCGCACTTCCTAAAATGAAATTATCGCGTTTACCCATAATGGAAATCATAAAGTATGCCATAAATGAGAAATAAAGAAGTGTAAGTAATACATAAACATTTTATATATCATATATAAATATAGTGACATATTAATGGCCACCCTTGATGGTGTTATATGAGTGTTGAACAATCATCGTTTCGTGAGGCAGAAATTCTCCATCCACAGAAACCATATGTTCTTTAACCATTAGATGTAGGTGTGTGTAAGTTTATCTATAATCCTTATTATAACAACATCCTAGTATATTGAGTATACTGGTGTTGTTACAAAATAAATGAATAAAAATAGTTTAGGGGGTTGGAGAAGAAAAATAATACAGAACAACATTACAGAAGACATTACCTCAAAATCGGGTAACTCTTTTTGATTTGAGCAAAAGGGTTCTTTGGGAAGCGTTCTGCCCAAAGTGAGGCTTATAGGAGTAATAGAGGGATATTGGGAGAGTATTTGGGAAGCTTTTGGCCGATCCAAATGGATTTAAAGTGAGAATGAGGTGGTAGATGTGGGGGCCTTTTATAAGTGGAGAGGAGGGGCACTCTTGGAAAGTAAGGAAACTTTACATTATTATACAATTATTTTCGGATTATAAATGTCCCAAACTTATATAATTCGTGGAAAAGGTGATAAGGGTTTGAAATATACCCATCCAATAGTATTTGGACAAGTTTAATCCTTGTATTGTACATTATCTTTTCATTTTATTAAAATCGTTAAATAATGAGGTCAACGCTGCATCATAATGATGTCGTAAATATTTAATTTATATAATGTCTAAAAATTATAAAAAAATTACTATGATGTAGGAAATATTTTTAGATTTCCAATGACTATTTATAGTCATGAATATGACTTGTATAACCCCATGTAAAAATTGTTTTATTAAAACATTTCATGTTTGTGTCATTTTTTTACTTTAACATTAAATAAATATATATTAATGTCATTTTCCAACCAAAGTGGCTCCATGGGGTCCCCAAGTTGACCCATGGGTTGTCTTGGTCGGTAATGACTCATCCAATAGGAGTAGGACAAGTGTAAAGCTCATCTCATATTATTAAAACATTATTTTTACCTTAAACTACACTAATTACCTCTAATCGCGATTTAGAACTTAAAAGTTACTATTACCCAAAAAATTATTTTAATCTCATTGAACCACATTTTACTTCTTAATGACAACCATGTATGTCATATTTTTAAAAATTAAATCACAGTAGTGGTAATATTTCATTTAAACGAAAAATCTGTTATTTAACTACCACTTAGTGGTTTCACTATTCATCAAAAATTGAAGTTTTTCAGAACAATGCCAAAATATCACCCTAAGCTATAATTGATATTCCGAATTCAAAAATGTTGTCTATTTTAAAAAATTCCTAACATATAAGTTGCATTAATTAATTTTATTATTAATTCCCGCTATCACAACAATAGTGTGTTTTTAAGAAACAATTTCTATCAAAAGATTGGCAATTGTTTATGTCCAATTTCAATGTTAAATTAATTTTAATGACCACCATTGGATAAAATGGTAAAAATATATTATAATTATACTTTAAAACCACTAAATAGTATAATTTATCACTATAAATTATTTTGATTAAAAAAGTTGTTTTTAAGTAATTTTCACTATTCATAAAAAATTGGAAGTTCTCAGAAAATTACAAAAAAATTCAACTTTGGATAATTTCGATATTACGGATACAAAAATGAAGTCCATTTTGAAATATAAAATTTCTATAATTTTAAAAAGTGGTTATTACTATTCGTAACGACTACTTTGATTAGTCGCGGTGTTTTAGAACTCGAAGTTGCGTACAATGCATGCTATTGCATTATTGAATGAGAAGCGTATCGTGGAAGCTCGGGGTGTTACAACATAGGCTTCCATGGGTTCCATTCCTTAGATATCTCATATTAGATTCCATTCTAAGAGGAAGAATACATACGACCAATGCACCCAATGTCTTTACATGCTCAATGATGTCAAACGTGACTACTCCACTGACCCAATTTTTCTACCCAGTGAAGTGAGAAGAAGTTTAATTAACTGGTGTCCACATTAAATTGGACTTGGAATGAGTAAAATGAAATTGAAGTAAATCTATAATGGATTCCTGGAATATTAAACTCCCTCTAAATAGGAATGTGTGGATGGATTAACCAACATCTCTTCATCTTGTTTTGATCAAGATGTATGCATCACTGATCTAAGTGATGATAGTAGCCATGTTTTAGAACGTATGAATGTGGGGAAACAGTTTCCTACGATATGTGAGCCCTGTTTAAATCATCAAAAATAGAAACGGTGAACCTGATGTGAAACTATTCACCTCAACATAATGACTATTAGCATTAGGGATCCAGAAAATTTGTAATCTCACTAGAATCAAACATTAGGCACCATATCTCACTATGAAGATAATGGACCCATAAAATAAACTCACTTGAAAGTTACTTCAGTAAGTATTAGGCATCACCAATCTATGACATTATTAATATGGATCTCTTTTTCCTCATCAGATGATTTGATGACATTATGGATTTAGGTATCACTATTTGGGCACATGTACTAATGGTTTAATCCAACATCCTTAAAGGATACAAGCTATAGGAAATCATCATCCCAACACCTGGAGGTTTCGAGTTAAGAAATACATTGATCTGGTAAACCCACACTTCCCCATTTCAACAATATCTTCTACAACAACATAGGCTTCTAGGTGACTTCACCACATATCATCCTCTAAGATTATCTAGAGGAGGGTTATAGAAAACATCATACTGCGGTATTAGTATATTGGAGGAATTCCCACCATGAAAATAGTCTTCTATGAACTATAGTGATCAACACCTCGTCGAAACCACCACCCCTGAGGGTCACACATGGGGAATCCACCCTATGTTCCATCGAAAAGTTGCTTCGAGAGTCTCTACCCAAAGCATTATAATGACTTTATCCACTATTCCACAGAGGTTGGGGATGCGCTAGTCATGATAGGTGTGACAAAAATTAGGGATCCAGCAAAGAGGGATTCTACAGTTTTTCCTCAATTCTAGTACCAAATAGCCCCAAAATCTAAAAGGAAGGTTGGATTTTCCCTTTCTCCACTGAACCCAGTCTGAAACAACCGATTCTTATGAATGGGATAGGCTCATGATAGTCCCTTACCAAGGGAATCATCTAGGAATCTACTGGACGCTGTAACTATAGGCACATCCTACCCAATGAATGATTTATGTCAATAGGGATCCATCTTCACTTGATTAGGATTGAGACCCTAGGTTCCTCATAGGCAATCCCGCTTGACTACCCCAATCATTAGAACCACCAAAATAAATAATAGGACCACCCATGAATATGATACATAGTATAATGGTCCTACCTACACCATCATCAATTCAAGTGGAGGTCCTCCCTAAACCTTCAAAAACTATATTTGAGGCCCTTCTTATACCACTATCAATCATATCATAGGTCCTCCATGCATCATTGGAATCCAATATGTAGGTCCTACATGCTATTCCAACAACTAGTGATGAGGTGAACCACATATTTATTCTTATCATCATGGAGGGCCATGTTGCATCTCAACCAACCATATCAAAGGTCCTCCCTTCATTAAACCACACCATCATAATGGTCTACCGCATGAAAAAATGTACCCTACCCTAAATAACTACCCCGAGGAAAAAGAGATAATACTTTCAATTGAAGAAAAAATCCCAAGAAAGGAAAACATTTCATTGATCACATTGACCTCTCTGAGTATGAGGAAATAGATATCTTAATGGAACATTCACCCTACGTCCATGAGTCTAGGGTTGAATCAAAACATTTGAAGTTATAAATCATATAAGCTAAGGCCCACATAATCCTTATCTCACACTGTATGTACCTCATTCTGGAGGATGTTCTATCCCCCTTCTAGGGGGTCAGATGGTGGGAATATCTATCACATACAGTTTCCATCCTATCGACCTCTAGATCATATGTGGGATAGATGTTAGGATATGGATTGATTCCATAAGATAAATATCACTCAACTAAGACATATAAGAATGTGGTCATCCTTTTTCATGAGGGAGGGGTGATGATCCCATCTTACATGGATGTGATGATGTGGTTGGAACTTCGCATGAGATATCTCCCAACATGAAATTAATATATGAATTATGAAGTGGATTTTCTATCAGTCAGCTGGATTCCTAACTGATCCATAGCAGTGGCACCACCAACCTCTAATCGAATGTTGAGCAAAACCTTCACAACTAATATTAGGAACCTACCTCTCACAAAGATGGCTTATGTGAGTTGTTTGCCACTGACCAACTATCAATGGGGTTTTAGAAACTAGAAAATCCAAAACGTGACATCTCAGACAACCTAACTATGGTACTGACCATCTTTTTATTCATGATCGACTTGTAGGCCTTCCAACAACCCCATGATCATTAATTGACCTATTAATGTAGTCATGAGACCATTGCGACCATAGACAAACTCTTACAAAGGGTTGAGTTTCAGCAATCCTGGTGGCTTAGTTCCATGAGTCGTATGGCTACCATGAGACTCTATATCAAATATTTGTCAAACATATTATATTTATACATGAGATAATGAATTTTGTGTCTCTATATTTTTAGATCAATGGCATGGGATAATATGTTGCTCTATAATTCAACCATATTTTGAGGAATCATGGCTTATCTCCAAACAACGAAAGTTTCCCTCCAAGAAGCATTATGGAAACCATGGTTGTTTCTCAGATTCCAAATAATAGGGTATATTTTGGTGATATTTATATGGAAACATTACCCCAATGGGTGATGCAATACAAGATAGAGTCTTAGGTAGGTTTCCCTACTCATTAGATAATGTGGGCACATAGGATCAGGGATCCATCCAATGACACATCTCCTCCCCATTGACATCAGGAAAAATGAAAGAAGAATATTGGGCCTCCAATCCATCACAGTTTGAAAAAATAATCGAGGCATATCCCATGACAATCACCCAACTCCAGCTGCTTAAAGAGAAGAAATGGATAATTGATGGTCTCCTTGATGATTGTTGCCCAGAATACAGCACACCCCAAACAAACAACTACTGCTTCTCCAGTGTGGAGAAAATTTCACCTCTTTTACATTCACCTAGATAATATTTCTTTCCCCAAACATATTGCAATTGAAGAGGTAGATGTATATAGAATGAAACCAAAATATGAGTCACCAACCTACCCGACCAATGTGATTTCATTCCTCGGTATCCATGTTGTCTCACTCTACAAGTCATTGAGTTTTCTACTTCAGTTTATGATCATGTAAAAACATTGGTGTTAATGGACCCCAATCATGATAGAGAACCTTTCCAATTTAACTCAATCACCATTATCACCACTCAACATTTTCCTTGGAAACATGACATGTGGAAATCCTCCCCAACCGAAAGCTATACCCGGTGTGGGTGGGAAACATCTAACCACCACCAATGTTTGTGAATCCAATATTTACCCCATTAAATGTGATGGTTGACCCATTTTATATCCTAGAATACATTATCTCAATGTGTGGATCGATTTTTGGAACCCCCTAATAGTAGTGGACTTTGAAGCATCATTTTTTATTAAGTGACTGGAAGGACCCTCCTTCGTTAGATACATCTAGAGGCTTATAGGGTACATCACTAGTTGAGAAGAAATATATAGACAGATTCTCTATCAAATCAGCTCCAACAAACACATGAAAATTATTTCCAAAGACATCCAGTGAAATCAAATTCTGGGTGAGTGAGTTGAATATTTATAAATTTGATGGAAAGGCCTCACGTACTCAATTGACATTCTTCTGACCTAAAAGAATATTCTAATGATGTTCATGGGGAATTCCAAGGATAAGATGGTATCTACCATCCTCACCCAATAATTTCAATTTGGATTCTATGATATTTATGATAAATATTTGTTTCTATAAGAATCCCTACAACAAACTTGATAGTCGCACCAATTTCATTTCCTAGTTCCCATTAGAAATACATCCAAGTCATAGATGACCTCTATCGTACATGTAGAGGACATCAACCATGTAGAGTTTGTTTCTTTATGATAGGATCCATTCCATATCCAACCATACAAAGATAATACTCTTATATTTAAACCCTATCATGTACATCATTTACTATCACCTAACTAACAAGAACCTCATAATGTGATTAGCCACCCAAAATATAGAATGTGGCTATAGCACCTAATCATGTTCAGAATCCAATAGTACCCTTTCCAGATAGAAGAAACCAAACCTATTCATTCAAGGATGAATTGTTCCCATTCTATATCATATGTTCTTGGTACAAAGGAATTCTGATGCTGAAATAGTGAAATAAACCCCCCAAAGCTGGAAGCATTGACTACCCTGACATTTATCATACTAAAGTATCCTCAGACACACATCCAAGTAATGATATAGGTTCTTTGATTGGTTCTAGGAACAAGGGGATCATGGATTGTTCATGTTTTATGAGGTTTCAACATAGGTGATGTATAACTCTACCGACCTTGACATTGACAAAAAAAGAATCAGTTAAATAGAAGTAGGCTTAGTGCCTTGAGGCCCATAAGAATGATGATTAGTTCACCCACAAAGATGTATCTCATGCTCATGGTTTCATTTTTGGCATCTTAGGTAGGAAATGAACACATATGGTTGTCGAAACTCTTTATACCGTTGCATCTAGATCTATGCCGCATCCTTCCCAATCATGAAAGAAAAGGAATCGAAGACAGAAGGTAAAAAAGATTCCCCCATTGGTGTCAAATTCATCTCTCACTCTTAGTGACTTCATGAATACTGAGATGAGAGTTGTGCTCAGGGTGCACCCAGTATTGGATGAATATAATGATGATGAGAATGAGTATCCCAAAATGAGTATTTTCAAGCTGATAGACTGATTAACAATTCCTAATAGTGATGAATATTAACCCACCCCCTAGACGCCTCCAGATGACACCTGCAATGAAAAGGATATAAATATACAAGGCACTTGAATTATTTGGATAATACCATGAGTAAGACCATTCATGCTACCAGGACTAGGAAGTAAGTTTTACATATGGGATAGTAACAACAATCCTTCTAGCCCACTCTATCAGGTACACCACTACATCCAGTAGTTTTAGTTAACTATGAATATTTTTTTGTGATTGCATCGCGATCAGATGCATCTATCCAGAACATGGATTCATCGAACTAATTGTAAATGGTTAGTTGTTCATAGAAAGTAAACTAGCTAACAGTATGAAATTTCCTTCATTATCCATACCTTTATAAAGAATCTAACAACATCATTTGTTCTTTCTTCCAAGGTGTTCAACCAAATAGACAGTAAAATCACATGGCATAGATGTAGAAAATTTTAATGCACATCACAAGAATACCTATAAGGATTTTGTTTCCTCAAGTACCTTCACATATCAAAGGTGATTGGTGAATCCCATATAATGGCCTTGAAAACCCATATCTTTTTTGGATCTCAGGTAGCTACCTCAAAGTCCGTCTATGTGAAGGAGGAAAAGAAATCAGAATGCCAATACATCGTCTCTTTCTCTTTGGATGATTTTTTCACCCTAGTGTAGGGGAACATACACCCAATACACATTAATTTTTTTTAGCAATGTAGAGATCCACAACTACCTATGGGACATATTTTCTAGTATTATCCTCATCCAGACCCAAATTCTGCATATGTTAGGACTGATAGAGGAAGATCTGACTCACTCGGACATGAAAATTCAGGGTTATGAAAAGATCAAGTAGAAAACCTATGGTAATGATTTGTTGAAGAAATATATTAGTGGATTGATATAAAGAATTTAATTTTTTAGTCTCATAGAATACGACCAAAAAAGTTCTAATGGGTAGGCCTTCACTTTATTTTTATTCTAGAGTCCCCTCTTTATATAACTAGTGCCTCATTTACTCCCTCAATAGTGTAGTTGAGCTACTCCCCGATGATGTGTCACCCTTTGACTCCAGTGAATCACACTACACCAGTATATTCTACTTGAAGATAGAGGTTAAGTAGTTTTAGCCTAATGTGGTTGAGAACATTGGTGATTTGAATATCATCATAGTATATCCATATAAAGACTTGGATGATGCTTTAATTCATCATATTCATCGGCTGTAGTCCAAAACTCTTTTCCAAGGTAGTTTTTTTGCCTCTAAGATAAAGGGTTTTGGTGTCCCTATAGAAACAAAACATCCATATATCACCACATTCTTTTATAAAGGATATGCCCAGTTGATACCAGAATCCCGTACTCCTATAAATTACTGAGAAGTCCACACTATGAATACTATTCCATACCATTCCAATATGTTCCACAGATTATGGTAGAATAATGAGAAGAAAACTAGGCGCCATTAAATTAGAACCAATAATGGACCCCACAGTTTGTAGTCAGATGGAATTAACACAATATCCTTTATTGATACAGATTTAGCATAGCATGAAGCTCTCAATGAAGACTCCATGTCCACCAGAGTAGGAACCATTGTTCCCAGAGAGTTAGGTGGTCAAGATGAATAATCTCCTCATACTAATTCTCCTACCTCAAATGATCATGTGGATTTGGAAGAAACCCATCATGTATGTGAAGACGGTGAATCCACCACTGTTGATGAGTTGATATGGATAATCCTTGGAACTCGGAAGGACCTAAGGTCAATGTTGATCAATGGATTCATGTCTCCGGATGTGCAAAAACAATATGTGGATTTACCAATGTCACAGTTTGATGTATTTTTATAGAGTTACGACAATATTCTAAGACGAGAACAATAGTTTTTCATCCACCACCTTGGTCTCCTAGTGATCCATTACAAGTTCATCCAGCCTCCCAAAAATATTCACCCCTCTCTTGGTTCCATGGTTGAGGTTGATGACTATAATTTTATCAAAACCAACATCATCAGGGAGGTCCAGTACCACATATGGATATCTATTATCAATGCAAAAAGAAGAAAAATGCTCATATCAGAGTCTGTATCATCTTCCAGGACATCAATTTCCATTTTCTAAATGATTATTTTCCCCTTACAGTGATTATATCTTTGATTGATGCTATATCCATGTTTTGGGTTCTCTCTATCCTAGAAGGATACTTAGTGTACAACCAAATTAGGGTGGCTCAAAAGGATGAAGAGATCTCTACATTGAGGTAACTAAAAGGGATCTTCTTTTATTTGGTGATTCACTTCATCTATACGATTTTTGGATCCACATTTTAGTAGGCCATTACCCCCATATTCAAACTAATTATCGAGACATTGGTGAAATTTAATGTTTATGATATTGACGTCATGTGTTTCCAATGTTTGGACCATATTAATGATCTTGAGAAAGTGTTCTGTTTCCAATAATATTATAATTTAAATATAAAAACATTTAGGTGTGAATAAAGGGTTACCTTTGTGATGTTTCTCGACATTGTCATCAGATAACAAGGAATTGATTTCAACCAGATAATCATCAAGTTCATCATCCAAGTGCCTCCCCTGAACAACCTCCTTGAATTATGAGACCTACAAGGCCACTTATACTATATCTATTGATTCATCATGAATCCAATCATAATGTTTAATCCCTTATCAAATACCATGAAGAAAAAAAATAAAATACCAGTGGTATGAGGTGTGCCAAATCACAATTGAGAAAATCAAGAAGTATTTGTTACAACCACTGTTTATAATGCCACACATCATTGAGAAGTGTCTTGTCTTCTTTATGACCACCCTGGAATGGTACCTTGGAACCCTTCTTTCCCATAGGAAAAACATTGGTAGATAAAATAGTTTATACTATCTCTGTCACATGCTCCTTGAGATGGAATGTAAATAACCTCCTATCGATGAGATATACCTCAAGCTGGTTTTTGTAATCCCGAAATTATGGGATTATCTTATGAATCATAATATAGAGGTACAATATTGATTAGAACTACTAATGAATTTCCTAAATCACCCCTTTCTATTATGATGGTAGGAATGATGGACAATGATCCTTTAATAGTTTGACATCAGGGTCATTACATAGAATGTGGTCAATGGCCAGGTGTTGGCATACTTTACATCCACCCATCAATATCTTAAAGAACATCCACAAGAAATTAAATTTTTAGATGAGGCTATAGACCCAGTGGATCAGACAATTCCATGTTTGTAGTTAATTTCAATGGTTCCTCTTGAATTATGACAAAAAAGGATAAACAAGCTTAAGATCGATATATTGGGTCTACAAATCTTCTGTAGAACTTTAGAATATGTTATACTTGCATACATGTTTCTCTTATTAGAAGGCTATACCAATAATGCGGAAGAGTATAAGTATTTCATTATTGGTCTTGATTTGTCACTCAATATTTATTTCACCCTCTAACATGTAAAGGGATACTCTAATTTAGTAATCAAATATATAAATTGTTACTATATCATTATAAATAAAGAGCTCATGCCCCTTTTGGATCCCACTTGTCAGCTTAATCATCACAATACTACTCAGAGTGATATGACCAATGCCCCTTAGTCCATGAATAGTCATTTTTTCCTTATAAATCCTAGAAACTTCGTTCACAGATACTGAAGAATACCTATTTGTTCAGGTGGATAACTGATGTTTCATCACCGCCATCATTTCAGATGAAAATAATTGACTCCAGGTAAACTAGTTGGCCATAATTGCTTCAATTATAAGAACATTTGGTTCCCCCATAGTGTAGGATAAATCTTATTGGAAAAATCGTTTTTTTATTATCTAAATCATGGAATTATCCCAATAGATTGATCTGAGACCGAGTGAATTCATTGGTGCATGGGGAACCTCACCCACATAACTGATCCTATCCTAGGGAAGACTCCCTACAAAATCAGGTTTGATGTGATTTTCTGATGCTACATCCTAGGTGATTATATTACCCATGTTATGTAGCAATTCTATGCTAGGTCCTATGGCGCCAATCAAGTGAGAATGAAGCTCTCCCAAAATATTCATAGACTGAGATACTTCTTGCCCACCATGGTCCATGACTACATCATTTTTCCATGAGTTGGCACACATGTGAGATCAATGAAAACATTTTTTTCGTTGACAACTAGTGCTTCCCCACACCACTATGAAATTTTGGCCCATCACCGTAAGAGGTTTTGATGTTGTGGGACCATACACACTTGAAATATTTCATCAGGGATGTTTTATTCTAAACGCGATAGATTTATTCATCATGTGGGAAGAATCAGTTAACCTCAGGGAATTCTATCCCCAATAAATGAATTATTTCACTATATCCCACATAATATATCGACATGGAGTTCCTCACACTATTCTCACATTTAATAATAACATATTTCGGGCTGTTGAGCTGATGTAATAATATTCCAAGTACACCACCAGGTTCGGCCATAATTCCCAAAACTAGGTGTAGGAAAATGGAAATATTGAGGCATTGAAAAATCTCCTCTCTAGAATTATGAAGTAGATGGTGGGACAGAACAAGAATATTTAGCTGAACAAACTCCCCAACACCCTCTAGGCATACTAGAAGACAACTATGAATTACTCAAAGAGACCCCATTTTACATAGTATATGAAACAATGGTAGTCCTACCCATTGAAGTCCAGTATCCATCACTCTAGATTTCTATTTAAGATATGTAGATTATAGAGAGAATTGAAGAAATATATCTAGAAGAGTTAGAATGACACTAAGAGAATAGTCTCCATGCATTAAACAGTATAGGGGGCTATTGAATTTCATAGAGAGAGTGTCCAACCAGAAGTATCACCCCTACTCCTTCCTCAAAGGTGACATGTTACTAGATCTTTATATTCTAATGATACCATGAAAAATTATTCAAAAGTTATATCCCCAGTGGAAATGACCTTATATCATTAATATGTTATATTACAATAAAGTATTCAATTTTTTTGGTAAGGATGGAGAGCATATCAAACCTCCTACCAATTCCATATTTTACAAAAAATAATTCTTGTGAGGATCTGATGTCCATGATTCATGACATTAAACTATGTGTGAGTTATATCATGCATGTTTTGTGTAGAAATGAGCCTCCATGACAATCGTTGATATCTGTTTTTATACTATTCCAAACTAAAAATATCTTTTTGAGATACTAAACCCGTGGTCCAAAATATATGACCTTAAACTATGAGACTATGGTCTACAAAACACCACTTCAAACAACTAATATAAGTTTATTAATTATGAATTCAAACAATTTTCATCTCCTATTGTAAGAGTTTTTTGAATTTAAACTATGAAGGCATGCGTCCTTAGCACAAAATGTTAACTATGATTTCACCACTAATATTATAGTGAATCCTCTTAATAAGAGATGATTTTTATGACATCTAAAACCAGGGTTCCTTATATAAAAATTATAGTATCATCATCAAGCATTACACCGTTACTTGAGCATGGTAATCCCACTAACTATGGGATACCCCAATTCCCTCATTAGAGTGGATTCCCCCACCGACCTCTGTCTCCTACCACATCATGTTCTGTAACTATATGTGGATTGATTCACATATATATGAGATATATCTGGATTTGTGGACCTCTCATATATAGGCCCATAAACAAAATTACCAATCCTTTGAACCCTTGGTCCTTATTACAGTCCAACCCTTAATAACATAAACATTGTATAGTTGGTTTCAAGGTGTGTATATGATACACGTGAATTTTTGGATCCATTCCCATTGGGTTTTACCTATATATTTCTACATTGATACCCTGGATACCAATGTCACCTCAATCCATGTATCATGATTTTAATTTGTTTTTCTTCTTTTCTAATATTTACGACCTTAAAACATGTTTCATTTGCTTTTGGGTACTTTTATGGTACGTGAGCCTCATTTAGATCCATTCACATCAAGTCATACCTCTTTCGTGGAACACATATAACATTGGAACATACATCCCCTCAGTATTCCAAGAAATATGGCAATAAATTGTTTTCTATAGTATAGTATATATGGCATTAAACTATATGTGGTAGAATTCAGAATTATTTCCTGTAGTGGAGGGAATCCATAGATCTTTTCACATTGTTTCTAATACTTACACCACATGAACCTCCTAAATACAATCTTTATATGGAACAATAATTATTTCCCCAAACTATATGCATTCACCCCTCAACCCCATGGTCCATTTCACCTCTGATTTTCAAGAATTCCCATGCCTCCACCTTCCCTGATTTTGTGTGGATTGGTTCCCACCTTCTTAGGATACATAGTGATGCATAGGATTCTTGTCTATGAGCCTAGTGGTATATTTAACATAGGGGTCCTTGTAACCTACTATGTAATCACCCAAAATTACCTCATTTGGAATCATTTATAGGTATAACCCCCATTTATTTTAATTGAACTATTTCAGGTTGGAATAGAAGTTTGAGAAACCCTAATAGCCTGAAATGAGGAAGAAATGAACGGGATGATCAATGCATAATTCAAAAACATCATAACCATAGTGCATGTTGATAAAATATTCAATGAAAACATATATAATTATTATACATCAAAATGTGATATGGTTTTCTCGATATTAAATGGAAATGCCCTATATGAATAATATGTGATATATAAACAACCATATCGAATAAAGTTAAACTATGATTTTACCCAATCAGAATCTAGATGCCTCATACCTTGATATAATAAGACTCAATATCATTGTTTGAGAAGGTATCCCTCTTATGGCATTAGCCTTATACCACACTACAATTTAAAAAAATGGGTGGCTTCATTCTTATCATTATGAGACACATAGTGATGCATGCATATTTTATCCTGGGACCAGCCATCATTGACTTATTAATAACTCCCCTCTTCAACAAGTGCATTATATTGACATGGGGTACCGTTTAACAAGATTTGTGTGGATTATAGACCTTTTAACCCTCCATTCATAGTGGTTTATTATTCGTCCATTCCTCAAAATCCTCTTTGGCGCACCCATTCCCCCCAAGTGTCCATGGTCTTTGAACTTAAACTAGTAACAACCCCAGTCCAAGGTGTATGACCTTAAACTAATAATCCCAATGTCCTCATCACAAACAATTAAACTATATATTTACCTCATGTAAAGCATGGAATAATTTTAATGGGAGATGATCTGATATCCAATACAAGGATGATTTTACCCTACCAACATCATTTTTCTATAGCGCCATACTATTGGTGCACTAAGCTTTTCCCAATATGTGTAACCATAGTCCTACCAATTTGAATAGGATCAAAAAAACAACAGTGTATAGAAATAGTGGCTAAAATATATAATTGGGATCATAATTCTAATGGTCTTTAGAATAAAATTGTATGTCCCGTATTTCAAACTCATTTAGTTGCCGATCATACATTTCTTACCACATCTATAATCAACGTGGGTACATAATCAGTGTTTCAAATATGTTAGGATGTTGTTCCCAATCCATCAATTACATACCTCTATTAATATATAGGTTATGAAAGTCATATTATCCCTTTGGTTATTTTATATTCACTCTTACACCTCATTGTGTTTTCCCCTATAACTAATGGGAACACCATACTGGTCCTTATTCTCAGACCAAGCACATCTCATATAGTCTTATGAGGTTAGAAGGGATTAACCCCGTGAAAGGTTGATAAATATTAGCACCCATGTTCCATGGTCCATGAATTATGCCTATAAACTATTCACCATGGCCCCATAATGTGTTAAATAGTACTTGGCCTCCGTGGACCTTATTTCAAATGAGGTTGTTACTTTATCATGTTGTGTATATCCTACTAGGGTATTCATGCTCATGGTATAGACCATATAAACATAAACTCGGAGTTTAATTACATACATCATGACATTAAATTGTGTTTAAGATTCTTCTATAATGTGTTGTGTGGCTTCACGCCCTCCTTTCCACAGTGCACACTGGGTTGTTATTATTCCATGCTACAGACACCCATTATGGGATTCTCTCCCTATGGTCCAAACGCTATGACCTTAATGTAATATTCATGGTTCTAGAATCATAACCTAAGACTATGTTCATGAAGGTTTTCTATGGTATATTACTTGTGAAGGGAATCATAGATCCCCATTCACAACAGTTCACAAGACCTTTCATAGGACATTAAAATATAATTTTACCACATGCAATGAATATGGGATTACCTCTTGACTTGAAACATGGATGAAATAATGTGCCAATAAATACATAATCCCAACATACTATATCCTCACTATACAATGTTAATTTACATTTCTAAAATCCTTATCATACGATGTTAAATGGAATGTCTAACATCCATACCATATTATGTTAAATGTTATTAGAAAATTCATTAACATATGATGATAAACTGCATTTTTATCTTCCACATAGAATGAAATAAAATATGGATAATCTCGGTCCCTTACTCAAGAATCCCTTTCCACCATTTTCTATAACCTACCACATCATTCATATTCATTTATCGCTAATCAGAATCTATGATGATACTCTCCTAGAATATATGTTTGAATTTTTCTCTAACCGATATACCCAAACCAATGTTCTCCAAGTCATGATGGAATAATTTCCGGAGAGTTGGAATCCATTTGATAATTACATCACATCATCTCCAGGATTTCTGTGCCCTTTATATGGATACTCATCCTCTTCCACATCTGAGCAGACCTCTAACAACAATGATGTATGGACAAAATGGCACACCCTTTGTATTGTGTAACACCCCAGAAGACTTCAGACAACATTCTATGATTGGCCTTGTGTTTTGAACATGGTAATCGGTTAACCTCGATTTTACTTCCTCATTCCCTGCTATGTGGTATGGATTCATTATACATGGTCACAAAATATCATATATCATCACTACAATCCCATTGTGTACCATAATTTGGGAATCATGGTTCATAATACCCACACCCCTTTCTTCAGGTAGGCTTCAACTCCCCCAGTGTTTCCCCATCTGTGCACATGCATGCATTGGAAAAGAAAGTCATATATCCAAGAAAACCGCATTCTCCTTTCATAGCTTATCTCTACCCAAACACTACTGGTTGTCAGTAAACAGTAGCACACCCCAAGTTCTCAATGGTTATCTAACATTATCATATGAATGAAAAATCACATGGTCATCTCTTCTTTCTCACACTGAGAATGACTCACATGTGCTTATGGATTACTCATTTGTTATTTCAAAATTATTTTTGAAGTGTTAAAATTAATTGTGATGAAATAAATATATCTATAGATACAAGACGTTTTAAATTAGAAAACATCCTAAATTATTGAAGACATCCACAAATTTTAGCCACTCTTAATTCATAGAATTTTTTTTAACTACTCCACCCAGGAAATTGAGAACTCATGTTCCACTGGCCTCTAGCACACAACTTTAAGGACTCGATACCACTTCTCGAAATCGATTTCCACACCCTTAGATAGAGAATGAATCTATTTATCCCTGATATATACTTGTACATTAATATCATGGATCTCATATATTTGTTTTATCACATGCATATCCAAATCTCTAAACACCTATAGAAAATCCCTTAGTTGGATAATAACCGATTAGAGACCAATTTGAAAATAGATATGCCCATTCACTAGATTTTCCCAATTTTTGATATGTTACATTCCCAACAAGATCATCAATGTGAATTCATACTATTTTTTTATATTATATTCTCTAATGTGGGATTTACTTATGAATATTCTCAGAAAGATGTTGAGAACCATTGTGTGGCCAATGAGAGTGTCCACCCCTCTAGTGCCTAGGATGCACAACCAGTGGATGAGGGATCCCATCCAACTCACCATGTGTGGTTCTGATTTTTGGGTGATGAGATGTTGTATTCCCCACCATGCCCAGTATTGTAAAATGTGGTCTTAATTGGTGACATATGATTTATAGTCTTCTATATCTTATGGTGGTGAATACTCGTAATTAGGGAAAATCTTTGAGGGAAATAACAATGGGGTCCTTTTTAGGGATCCTCTTAGACAGGATTGGTCCATGAAAATTGGTTGGTTGTATTCAAATAATCGTTCTTTAGTAGCACCATTACTACCAATCTTATGCTTTTCTCCATCTGTTTCTTCACTCGTGCTAGCATTACACTATTCCCTTCAGACTAAGGCAGGTTGATCTTGAAGAACCGGATCCACCAAATTCAGTGAAACCATTATTGAAGGTGGCCCAAAATCCGTAGCCCTAGGTTCTAATTGTTCCCATTATATTTAATGTATTTCATGAAATACGTATTTTTAATCAACTCAATGATCCAAAAAATAAATGATCATCTACTTTTGTGAGAAAAATACTTACAAAGTTTGAGCATATATAGGGGTGGTCCTTGCATCTCATTAGAGAGTTCTACTCCATGAGACACCTCGACTCTAGTGGGTACCTCGATATGTGGTCTTGGGACCCCTGTTATTTGGGTGAATAGATTATTCTTGAGGACCATAATACTCTTGGATAACAAATATCCATGAAGGAATTTTGAGGGACCAGGTGAATTGATATTAGATTTTACCATGGGGGTGATAGATTTCAATAATATTCCATCCAATACTCACCGATATACCATTATTGGATTCCAATATTATAATTATGGGGTGTAGAACCCCAGTAATTATATTGAGGATATCCTGCTATGAGGTCACTACATTGACCTCCTCGATAGCCCCATAGGTTTCCTAATCCTCAGTCACCTTCGATAAATCATTCCCATCCGCACTAGATGAATTTCCCACACACCCTCCCATGGGCGATCCTTTCCCATTTTCCGTTTTCTAGAGAATAATACAACTTTTAGTTAGATCATATAGACAATGAAATGAGATGTATTGAAACATATCAGTATGTTCTCATGCCTAGGTTGAGGAATTTGACTAGTTCAAATTAATATGAGGACATTCTACTTCTACTATATCATGAAATCTCATTCTAGGTGGATGATCCCCTAGATTCTCCATCACTGGAGCTTTGTGTGCCATCATCCCTAGAATCCTCATTTGATGAATAAATTACTGGTGGTGTCTCTTGGCATCATGTCTCACTACCAAACCTTACTGACAGTTTGATAAAAGTGAGATTTGGTCCCCCTCATTGACTTGTGAAGGCGTCCATGGACACTAGGTATTTATTCAACATGTAGAATCCCACCTATACTAAGATCTAATAATTTACAATCTATAGAATCATGAATCTATCCTAGATCAGATTTCTCCATCGGTCCTCCATTTTCACAGTCATTCATTATGTCATCTAGAGCAAGGTGATGGTAGCATTAGTAACTAGAGGAACATATATTTTATCTTCTTTATGGGAGCCACATTGGATCTTCTCATCATTATCTCAAAGCCACTATATTTCAAACATAACCACATTAGGATCCCTCCTCTCTATAAGGGGGGGGGGTGCAGTTTTTCCTTGCGCTTCACCCACTGTAGCTCATACATGAGATGATCCTAATGACATACATTACCCTTGGAGAGAGTCCCACCTAACTCCTTATATGATTTCTCTATCAACAATATAACCAATCTAATTAATTTCTATTCGATATTTCCAAGGTAAGATTCAACCTAGATGTTATCATTTTAATGAGACATGCCAAATTTCTAATTTTTTGGTGGTAGCTAGATCATCCCCCCTAATACATCACCTATCAGAATAAACCACATATTATGAGGGATACATTGATGGTACTCTTCAATGTCCCCCATGTAAAATCACCTCTTCATATGATGGATGCACTAAAACTTTCATAATAATGGGGATGGTTGTATTTCTCGCAATAGCTGTTTCCACCAATTTTTTCCATTAACACTCTAACCTAAAAGGACTATATGTACTCTATTTAACATGATTTAGCCTTTATTTTATCAACCTTTATTCCGAAAATGGTTGAGAAAGAATGTAAATTTTAGTTATCTTAATTCACAATGTCATCCATGATCCCAAAATCACTAGCTTCCACGGTTACAACTCATATTATTTTGATTATTGTTTGTCATAGGACAAAATTGGGTTGAATGATGGGATTTGGGTTCACGTAAAACAAAAAATTTGTTTGAATACAACCATATAAAAATTTAAACAGGGCACAAATCCTCATTGTATTACCTTATATCACATAATTCTCTCCCTAGATATAGATTCGTTCCAACGTTGGCACATGGAGGCTCACCTAGTTACTATATTTTATTATCACCGGCATCTCTAGAGTCCCTAAGCACAAGCCCATTGAGGTTTTTTGGACTGGAAGAAACCATCCACTAATGAATTTCTTGATAAAATTATTGTACCATACTAGTGGTTTCCAACCCTAAACCATAATGAAACCCCACTTCTCGTAATGACCTCCTCCAGAATCAACCAATATGATTGTTTCCTACTTATTTATAGTGCTACCAGACACTGACTTGGTTATCTCGACATCTTCAAATTTGAGAACATTCTCAAGATCTTTCTAAACAATTTCTTTAATCTGATTTCCCTATGGAAGGGAGAATGATTCTTCATAACACTAGTAAATTGATACAAATAGTATTGTACTCAAATGCGAGCTTTCTTCTTATCTTACCATATTCTCAGGGATAGAAGAAATTCATTATACGAGAACTCATCGAGGGAGATTCCACCAATGCAGTGCACATCCCACAAGCTGATACTCGCCTCACCATGGGGGAGGTTGAACGGGTTTGTGTCTATTGACCAATGGCATATATGACCTAATAAAATCTCATACTGACTGTATGTGTATAATTAGGATATCCATACTACCTTAAATAGTCTGATTTTTCATAGATCGTCCCCATACTCACTGTTGGTGTAGAATAACTAGTATGTCTAGGATCATTCATCAATGAACTTGCCTCCTTCACCCACATCTCAGTACTTATATCATCACTTGTAATTTTCTACCATGCTATACTAAATGGAGATGGAATATCAAGAATTATATTTTATGGAATTTGGTTTCCCTCCCATGAATGATATCATCTATCCACTTATTGTATAGATGGAAATGTCTCTAGGATATTGAGTACGGTTACCATGGGAACTAATGTTCTCACCATTGATCTTGTATTTATATATGAACCAAGAGTGTGGTGTGTTGACTTAAATTCCTAAGATTCTCCATAGGTCTAATACTACAAAATACCATAATGGAAGGTGTTCTCAAAATGGGTAGTTCTTATGGTCTTAAATCAATATCCCCAACATTTTCAAGTTGTTGGAGACAATCCTCGATGCTTTTGAAATCTCTAGGACTGTATCCATATCATCCATCTAGGATACGATTGCATCTTTGATATCAAATTAGATTTTTTGATAGGATATTTCAAAAAATTTCTTGGATTTTAATGATATTTTTGTTTATATAGGGGTTCATTCCTTGAAAACATTGTGTTGGAACATATCTTTTTAGGTCTACATTCCAAAAGACCCCTCTGTTGTGGAAGTAGTTGTGCAAAGATTGAATTGTGTGAAATATTCCATTGAAGGATCAAATTTCAAAATAAATTAGGTGTCACACTAATGAGATAGATGGATTATAACACAACAAGTCCAGGTATCATACTATTTATCTCAAACTATTTATTGTAAATGACCATAGATCTCATGTAATGCCAACACCAGTTGCATGCCTTAAACCAAAATATGCAAACTGCAATGGTAATGAGACACCCATTTTGGTGTTACTCTAAATACATCGATGTTCCAAAACCATTATAGAGTTGTCTTGGGCTCTTTTGTAGGAACCATTTTTCTTTGTGTTCATTACTTTTTTGGGTATTAACTTTCCTAGTTTGAGGCGGAAATATGATGAAATAGAATGGAGAAGTATAGTGCATGGTTGGCACACAATTTTCCATAATTGTGTGTCCCAATCCAAAAAAGCATGCAAGCATATATTGATTGGAAATTAATTATTGGCACATAGTTTTTCAACTCATGCTCCCACTTTGGAGAAACCATGAAACCCTATAATAGTCGCTCATAGTTAGGCACACTGTTTGGGGAAACCGTGCACCTCTACCGAGAAAATTGTGCGCTACTTTTTATGTCACCTAAAATTTTTATTAAAAATTTCTCAAACCACATAATTAACCCAAAATAGACCCCAATTGGACCTTAATGACTCTGTCATGGTTTTGGAGACACCTATTTGGATTCTAAGCCATCCTGACCTCCCATATTAACTATTCAATGCCCAGATCGAATATATACACCCTCTTGGTAAGATGAACTCGTCTTACATAGTTTCACATTCATCTTTTATTATTATCCTATTCAAAAAAGAGTTGTTATTCCTATTTGGATTATATTTAGATATTATATTTTTTATATAGATATTGATTATAAGGATATTCATTTATTCAATCCTGATATAGGGTTTTAGATTCACATCTCATTCTACGTTTTTGGGATACTAAAATTTAAGTGATCTATGTTGGTGAGAGTTCTTCATCAAATATGTGGTAGGTGGTCCATAATTGAAATCCCATAGCACTGATTTATATTACATGTATGTAATGGTATAATTTATATTATATTTTTTTTGGAATTGATTTCTTGATTGGATTTATTAATTTAGTGAATTAATTAATAGAGGACATTTGAAATTAGGGGTTTAGTGATTTTATATTTAGATAATTAATTGTATAATAAATAATTATATTTTGAGATAGATGATTTGAGATAATTAATTTTATATTTAATTATGATATATTGATATTTTATAATTTAGGTAATTAAGTTTGGAATTAATTATGAATTATTTAGATTGTGATTGAGATAATAAATTATTGAATTAATAATGGGATTTTGAGTTCGTGTATATTGATTAATTTTTTCATTAATTAATGAATGTGTTAGATGTACTTAATTAATTAGGAAATTAATTAAAAATATTTTATTGATAAACAAATTGTTAAATTAGTAATAAAATTTTGGTAGTTATATAATTATTGAGTTTACTAATAGAATTGAATTGAATAACTAATATTAAAATTAATTAACACTATTAAACAGATTAATTAATTATCGAATTAATTAATGTATTTTTTGATTAATTACTGTGGAATTAATTTGTATTATTGACATGAAGAGTTAATTATTGATTAAATTAAAAGAATATTGGTTTTTAATTGATTATTGAAATAGAAATTCAACTGATGTGGATAATTAATTTTGGAATTAATTTTGTGTTAATGATTGGTAACATTGTCATTTTTTTTAAAAAAAATTATAACATTGTCATTATAATGTGTGTGTATGAATGGTAATAGGGGAATTAATGTATGAATTATATAAAGGGAACATGGTCATTCTATTGTGTGAAGTATGAATGGTAATCTGGGAATTCAATAATTAATTAAAATATTGTAATAATGTATGTATATGGTGTGATATCACATGGTAATTGTTTAGACTCTAGCACATTCCAAAGAAATATTGCGATACAGGTGACTATGGGAACCTAGGAGTTTATGTGGTTAAATAATTAATAGTTGATAATGGGATAACTGTTAAATTATGCATTGTAATTATTTCATTATACAACATTAAACACTATTATTTTAGTAGATATTGTTTTATATGTCATTTGTGGCGGCCTATCGAGTTTTACTCACACCCTACCCAGGCTAGATAATATGTATATAAATTGATTTCAAGGTTTCATGATAAGATATGGGAAATGACCATGTGTTAGGTGGCTGTGTTGGGAAGGATCATGGATGAGGGGACGAGATGTGGTTTGGGACCCATTTGGGAGTATCTCATGTCTTTACATTTGAGTTTACATTTTGAAACATGGAATGTACATTAGAATCACTAATTTATTATTCATTTTGATGTATCTCTAGTTTTGGTCATAATGTGATATTGGAAACTTTTTACTTATGGATATATATTTGGATATTTCATAATTCCTTTCCATTGGTGTTTTACCCAAGAAAGATGATATAGTCTCCCCATGAAAGAAACTACCCCCTTGCATCTAGTTGGAAGCCTCTTCCACAAGGTAATGCGTTCTTGAGGTCAAGTGATAGAATATATCAGGGCATCTGTGTGTGGTACCCATGCCGGGATATTACAATGTGGTATTATAGCCTTGTTTTCATTTCTATTTCTTTTTACATTCTATTTAACAAAGGTAGTCATGAGACTTCTAAATTTTAGGACTTTTTTATGAGCTCGTTCATGGGAGTAGATAACCCAATTTAAATGGAGAACCTGTGTACCCATGGGGGGATTGTTTTCATTAATCTTTTATTTGACAGTTGAATGTTATTTCTCCTTGTTTGACACACTTGTGTGATGTGACTACTGATTTTGATAGTTTTTTATAATTTGGAATATTGCACAATATGAATTGGGAGTTGATTTTTCATGAGTCATTCTAGTCACTCTATGTTATTTTAACTTTCATTATTTTAGGAACGTATGGGAAAACAGGTTAAGGTTCAGTTGTTGAACTTGAAATATTTTTCCATTCATGGGAAATTGAAATGAAAATGTTTCATAAAATGAATTTTAGAAAGATTTTAAAGTGATGAAATATGATAACAAATTGGTGTTTAAATGATGAACTTGAATAATGAGAATTTGTTAACCCTTTTTAACCATGACTTAGGTGTATGATGGTTAAGGGTTGTGATAACACATCAGTGTTGACCATATTGAGAGGGGTGGGTAAAAGAATTTCTAGGGAATGTTTTCTTTTCATCTTACTAAAACATTTTTATTTTGTTAAATTTTTCATGAGGAGTGTATTTGGAATTATAGAGACTATCCATTGATGAAGATTCTTGTTGAGAGGATACCTAGAGTACATGCCTATTGATGATACACTAGTGGTGGATCTTGAGGCATCACTCATGTCGCCTGGGGAGGTCATTGAGTAGTTGTAGGAGAAAATTCCAGGCTACATGAATCTTATGGAAAGAGACATAGGTATGGTTGTTAAGAGTATCAGTTATATGAAAATGTAGTTTTAGTTTCAACACCCTCAAAATTTTATAGGACTTTGTAGTCCTGAGGGAGATGAATTCTTGGTTGAGTACATCAAGACAATACATGACCATTTTGAGACTCTGTCTCAAAGGATGGTCCTGTTTATTGCTTATATGTTATGAGGATCAGTGATGTGTTTGTGGGAAATTATGTGCAGACTCGATAGGTTGATGGTATGTTATGGAAGGACTTTTTGTAGAGGTTCCTGGAGAACATATATATTGAGTCAATGAGGCAAGAGAGAGTTATTTAATTCATGAGGTTGAATCAGGGAGTATGTCTATGATGAACCATGAAAATTTGTTTTAGATTTTAATTTGTTTGATCCATAGTTGATAAGTGATAATATATCTACGGTGTTCCATTTTTAGTATGGGATTAAATGTGAAATTAAGTCTTTAGTTGATCTTTTTTGGTAAAATAAGTTTTCTGAGATGGTGGATCATGCTTTCACTGGTGAGGGGAACTTGAAATAGCCTTCTATAGAGTGATATATAGTTGAATAATTAAGATCTGGAAGGGTTAATATTGAAAATTATAATCATCTATTCGATAATGTTAGTCATGGTAGTGGGAAGTGGGGTGCACTGATAGAGGAATCAGTTTCCAAGGACCATACTTGAGTAATCTAACACCAGTGTGGTGAGTTGGGCCACTTCCAGAGACGGTTCCCCCTATCACCAGTAGAGTACTACTCTTTCTGAAATATAGTACATCTACATAAGTTCATCAAGACCCATTGTTATACACGAAGGGATATAGGAGATATACATTACATGGGTACAAGAAGGGGACACTCTACACCATATATGTATGGAAGATGGAGTTCTAGATGCCGAGGTGGTATAGGAAATTGAATTATTTATTTTAGGAAATAATCCATGTATTAACCGAGTATTTTAGCTTAGGGGTGTCATACTACATCGTATGTAAGAGGGACAACATAATTTCATACTGTGGATCCTACACATGTTGACATATAGTCTAGACCATAAATAGTGAGATGTACTATTATTATAGCCTCTACATTATCCAGTCCAATATTTGATACTAGGGATTATCATTCCTTTATTTATTTATATCTTTTGAATGGTTTAATCTTGGTATTTGAGTTCAAGAGTGGGTTGTTAACGATAGACACACCTCTGGGAGTACATTTGAGAGACATTTTCTTCTTCATGTGACGTTCAATCAAGGTTGGAGAGTATTGTTTTACATGGAATCACTATATTATTGATGTGAAATGCTTCTTACTTATTCTGGTTATGGGATGATTAGTATCATACTGATCCCAAATTGATTGTTACTATAATAGAGTGAATTTTATGTCCCATAAAGGTGATTATAATATTAAATATGGAGAGTGGGATATCTAAGAAGGATTAGTAGGTCCAATTACATATAAACCAAAAGACCCCATAGACAAGGTTTGTAGTCATTTCCTATATTACAGAGGTGTAATGGGAAATGCCTTTCCACAAGTAATGGAATGATTTCAATGCTGATTTATGGGAGACTTCTCAGGGCTTTCAACTAAGATAGATGTGAAGTTTACTATTGATCTCATTCTGAGGGGGAATTTGTTTTCTATTCCACCATGTATAATAAATCTTATAGAGCTTCAAGAACATAAAAATTAGTTAGAGGAGTTGGGGTTTAATGTGATTATCCATCCCTGTATATCTCCTTCAAGTTAACCACTTCTCTTTTCTAGGATGGTCGACATGACATTGCACTTTTTTGTTTATTATTGGATGTTGAATAGGATGACTGTGAAAACCCATTATCCTCTTCAGAATATCAATGATATTTATAACCAATTTAGGGGAGATTGTGTCTTTTCCATGATTAACATGACATCGGGGTCTCAGCAGTTGAGAGTTCAGACATCAAATATAATAATGACTACATTCAAATGTTGGTTCAAAATATATATGTTTATCGTATTATTTTTCTGGTTGAATGATTCACCAATATTTTTTATTTTCATGATGAATAGAATCATACATCCAAACCTAGATTTGTTTTTGGTAGTGTTTTTGGATGACATCTTGTTGTACTCTATGACTCATAGTGATCATACCCAATATATTGACATCGTCTGGAGTATGCTGAGATGATATCAACTATAAAAAAAGCAATCTATGTTCATTTTTCTAATTGATTATGTACACTTCATGGGTCACATCAACCCAGAGGAAGACATGTTAGTGGATCCATATAAATTTTAGGTAGTGTTTTCTTAGGAGTATCCTAAGAACGTATTTGATATCCATAGATTTCAAGGGTTGTTAGGATATTATCATAGATTCATTCATTATTTGTCTTGTTCGGATGTTCTAATTTTGGATTTTACTGTGTTCAAGATAATGATTGAATGGTCGGAATCATTTGATAATGAATACCATAATCTGAATAAGTTATTGACATCGGTGTCAACCTTGATCACACCTGATTGAGGAGAGAAATATAGGGTGTGTTGTGACACTTATTGGATTTGAAATAGAGATTTTTTGATGCATAAAGATAAAGTTCAAGATTATGGGTCTCAGTAGTTAATGCCACATGAATATAAATACCATATTCATGACCTTGAGATAACATCAGTGGTTTATTCTTTAATGTGTTGGTGGCATTACATATTTTATGAAATGTCTATTATGTGTAGGAAGAATATGATGTTGAAGAAAATATTATCACAATGAAATTTGAATAATATATAGCGGATATGGTTTGAGTATATGTAGTCATTTCATATTTAGAAAGAATATACACCTGAAAAGGGGAACAGTGGTACTGATGCTTTTAGCATAAAAACTCAATCTCAGGCGGTTTAGGAGTCTAGTTCTAAATGGATGATGATGGATTTACTGGACGAGATGCACATTGTGGTTTGGATGATCTATGGTCATATGACCATTGTATCATTTTTAGTGGATTATACAATATTGTGAGGAATCACAGATAAGTAGTATGAGGATCTGGAATTTTTAACCTTGAGGGAATTACTTGAAGGTGGGGATTCAAAATTTTATTGGAGCATAGATTAGGATGAGGTCATCAATGTTAGGAGTTGGTTTTTTGTGCCTACAAGTATGAATGATGAGATGATGTGTGTGTGTTTTATTCCTCGAAGAGGAAGGTACTTCCATCTGTGAAAAATGTACATTTACATATGATGATTGTTTTGGTGGATAGTCATGAAAAGGAGATGGTAGGTTTCATGAAATGATGGTAGACCTGCAATTAGGTTAATGTCAATCTTCGATGACCTGGAGGGTTGATATATCCATTACCCATTCAAGAGTGTTAGTGGGGTGATGTGACAATGGTATTTATGGTAGGTATCCTGAGGATGCCTCCGAATAATGGCGTTATTTGGGTGATTGTAGAATGTTTTAAAATTTACATTTATTGCCAACATAAGAGACCTTATTGTGAAGCAATTAGGAGAACTGTATGATCTTAATATAGTCGGTCTATATAGAGTACCAAAAACTATAGTTTTAGAATTTGAATCATGTTTTAATTAAAAATTATAGTGTGCCTTTTAGATGGTTCATAGAATATTGGTTTTTGTTGAGTACATATTTCCACTAACAAATAAATGGGCAGCCAAAGCATACTATATAGGTGCTAAAGAATAAACTGTGATGAGGTAATCTATAATTCAGTGGGTCATGGGAGAATCACATAGAATTAGTGGATTATGTCTATAAAAAAAGTTATCATGATATGACACAAACAGAACAATACGGGGCTCCATAAGGTAGGCCATGAAAATCATCTCTATGCTAGATGTAGTGTCCCAACACCCTCCCTCCAAATATACCCCTCCTGTGCTAGAATTGGAGGTAGAGAGATATTGATCCCCAAATCCCACCTCAAGTAGGACGTAGGGTAGAAACCATCACCAAGGGTATACGAATCTCACAAAATTAGAGGCATTACCCTTTTATAGTAACCCTAATCAGGAGATAATATGTATAAACCTAAATGATACTATAATATATATATATATATAAGAAAATAAAAGTAACTGCACATGCATGTTAAAATAAAAAATTCTACAAATACAATAAAACTCCAAGGTATGTACCCGACGATCAAATCAATGAAGCGACACAAAAAACATCCCCACATTTAAGCTAGTAAGGTCCAGCACGGTCCACATAACCCTCATAGGAACCTTAATGCAAATTTATAATGCAGGGTGAGAATAAAATTATACTTACTATGAATACCAATGTCTCTTTTGCCCATGTAGAGAAGAATACTAATTCCCCTATGAGAAAACAACATAATCCAACAACACCTAACGAGGTATACTATCCACCCATTCTAACCAAAGTCACACTCACAAAATAATGAAAATCATGTAAATTAGTATAGTGAACATCGATGATAGGGAACCCCACACCACAATCCCACTAATTATCCTCTCTTACACCATAACAGAAAACTTATTGGTTCTCCAACCACATTCGAAAGTAACACGTCACAACCCACAGACACACACACACACACACACACACCTGGACCACATAGTTAGTCCCACAACTTGGTAAAATAAAGCTCACCACATCCACCCCATAGACATCTGGGCCACAAAAATACCACATCCCACTCGCAGTCACCTAGGTCATAACCAATCCTCATTCCAAAGACACCTGTGAAAGAACACCACATCTCATACTAATTAAAACATGGATGGAACACCACATCTCACACCATAGGCCCCTGGGAAAGCACACCTCACAAGAAAAAACCTGAGTCACACTGTTGTAGCAAAAACTACATGAAGAAACATGGGTTTTCACTGCCTGGGAGAGGGAGATATGAAGTCCGGGTTTCCATCCATCTATCCTCCCACTGGGATATTTGGTAAAGAAACCCTCCCCCAGGAAAAATGGTGGTGTTCAAAATATAGTGCTCAACTTGGGTGGGGTGCGTACAGAAAACATAATTAAAATACACTTATTTTTATATAGTATCAAACACTCAATACCAACATATGGGTTATCAATCAAACAACCAACCACCCTTAGATACTGCCAACTCTACGACTACCACTAAATTTAAAACCACACACAACAACCAAAAAAACAACCATACTCTAGCTAATTCATTTTACCAGTTCTCATTATTTGTTAAAAAATTAATTTATTCATTACACCCCTACCCATGAAACTACCAATAATAGAACATCATAATCCACACAAAATAAACCATGCAGAGGAATAAGAACAATGATAGAACATCACAAATAAAATGTTCCCTCCACTTAATTCCCATACCGACCACTAAAATCGTCATCCTTCAAAATCATTATGCCCAATCCACCATATCAACCATAAAAAACAACCAACAACTCACATAAACTCCCATCAACTCCCCTTATGGAAAACATCAATAGCCCTATTGCACAAACACACCACACCCAACAACCAAAACAATGAAAAAACTAGTTGCAATCCCACATCACAACACATGTTTTACATTATAAAATCAATAAATATCTCAACATGAGATTCAATTACACCCCCACACCAAAAAAAACCCCACACAAAGTCGTACAATCAACAGTAGCAGCACAAAAACACACAAGGCACAAATTTCATATTTAGAAATGATCTCATTCTGTATTCCTACTTTTCAAATTCAAGGGTGATCAAAAAACGATTTCATTCCCGGGGATTCCAATTATTTAATTGAATATTCATGGTTAATCAATTTAATATATACACATTCATTCAATATAATTCCAACAAGAATAATTCAAAATCCATTCATGTTGCACAATGAAATACAATAAATTACCTTGTCTTTATGTGGGTGATTATTCTACACAAAACACAATATCTATAGATAACAGAGTATAACACTAGTAGCTTTTTTCCCACCCCACATGTTGATATTTAAATCGATTTAATTAATATTATTAACATGGTATCATCCTATCATCCACAATAGTATTAGAATACACCGACCCTACATGATACAATAATGAAAGAGAGATGAAGGGATCTATACCTTGAAGAATAGATGATAAAAACCTCTCCTTTACGCCAAATAGGGGGTGCACAATGCTCTAGGAAAAAGCCTCCAGTGAAACGCGATTTGAAGGCCACAACAAAAATGAGTGATCACTTAGCGAAAACGTTATAGGGAAGATCAGTAAGGAAACATACAAGGATGAATTGTACATGGAATTATAATGGCCATATCATATATCAATGAATGAAACAGTTTAAAAATCCATTAATGTCGAATAAGGACCAAGACTACATCACTTAGTCATTTGGGAGCCTCATGGTTGTAAAGAATTCAAAGGTATATTTTATATCCCTTAAAATGGATTTAAACCCCATAAAATTTGGTTTCAAACTCAATTTATGTCAAATAAATTGTAAAAGGAGATATGCTGGGAAAACTAGAGGAAATCAGAATTTTTAAAAACTGTCAGAATTAAATAATTGTTGGGTTAGTCACTGTCCCAATTCACTGGTGGGTGAGGGACCATTGGGTGACCCACCGTTGGATGAGTAACCAATGCGAGCTTCCAGTGACATTCTTGTGATGGAAAGTCACTATTACTAGAGTCAACATTAAGTGGGTCACCATTCAATGATCTTCTATTTGGTGAGATATTGTTCAGTGATTCACTATTCAATGAGATACCGTGAAATGATTCAATTTTCATTGAGTCCACATCATGAATCACTATTTCAAATGACCTTTAGCAAGAAACCATTTTGAGTTACTGGTGGGAGTCACCATTCCTGACCTACTATTCCCGATTCACCATCAGACGAGTTACCGTGGAAAAAACTAGATTTTGGAAAAACTCTTTAAATGAGTCACCATTACCTCCTAGAACACCTCAAACACTGGATTTTTAGAAATTGATGGACTGTAGTGGTCTGGACTATAAAATCAGATACCTATAAATCTATTATCTCCCTTGATAATTTAATTCCAAACCTAGTAGAAGGAGTGGGTATGAAAAACCGCTCTGTATGGTACCTCTCAAAGGTCTTGTTATACTAGAAACAATGATACAATTTGTACACCACATGGTCCAACGATAAACTACCCTATGTTGTTTGAAAATCAGAGTTAAACCTCAGAATCCATGAGAACCTCCTCTAACATCTACTATCCCTACCAACCACAATACACTCCAAAAAACCAGAAAAAGAAAGCATTCCAAACATATGAATCAGAGAATATATTTTTCCATGTCATGATACTTTTCACTCTTGGTAGTAGTGAATCTCCCACACAGGTTTAATCAGATCCAAATTATTGTGTCTCTATTAAGAATCATGTCCTCTATTTTCATTATATTATGAAGTAACCATACATTCAACAACGGACATCGAAAAGTATGAATAAGAACTGATTATATAAAATAAGGTTCAAACATCACAACAGAAGATAAAATAATGAAAAATGAATCAGAGAACAACTCTGGGTACTTAGAAAAAATATGCATCTCCCTTTCCGATGTACTCTCCTCAAGGCCAACATGCATCCACCGCACATGAACCAAGGGAATGGTCTATCCACACAACACCGTATCTTGATGATCCTGGATCTCTAATGGTTGCTCCACAAATGTCATGTCATCTTCAACATCCAACTCTCCCCAGTAAATAACATGGGAGTCACCGCGAATACACCAATAAAGTTGAGAGATGTGAAATATGTCATGGACCTTCTCTAACTATGGTGGTAGGTAAAACTAGTATTCTACCTTTCCAACTTGCACTAACACCTTGAAAGGTCCGATGAACCATGGATAAATCATTATACCTCTTCCAAACCTCTACAACCCATGTAAAGGAGAAACATTCATGAAAATGTAGTCCCAAACCTCAAACTCCTAGAGCCTCCTCCTGTAATATGCATATGAATTCTGCCAGTTCTGTTATTCCTTAATCCTTTCATGGAGAAGAAGAACAATTCTTATCGTTCTCTATACCTACATGGGATCAAGAACAACTATTTCTCAAATATATACATGAAAAAGGAAAAGAGATAGCAATAATTTTATGAAAACTATACTGAGGGAAAGTGTCACACCCAAGATCCTCCAATATCCAAGACGCATTCCCAAAACATGTCCTCCAATGTCTGTATGGTCTGCTCTATCTTCCCATATGTCTTAGGGTGGAAAAAAGTGTTGGGTTGTTAATGAGTGTCAAAAGAAATATTCAGTCCTCTCTAGACTCGTGAGGTAGAACATATATCCCTATCTGAGATAATGTAATTCAAAAATACATGTAGTCACACCACCTCATCCACATACCTCATGGCCAACGTATCCAGTTTTCTCGACTCCTTAATTGCTAATATGTGAGCCGATTTCATCATCCGGTACACCACTACCTAGATTTCATCGAATCCTCCCTAAACCCTAGTTAACCCTGTGATGAAATCCATCGATAGTTCATCCCTTGTCTAGTTAGAAACTTCTTCGGGATACAAAAAACCATGAGAAACATGGTTCTCAGACTTAAGCTGTTGGAACACTAAGCACATCACCACAAACACTGTTCCCATTTCTTCCATTTTGAGACTCCAAGTATTCTTCATCATTCCATAATACATATTTCCAATTCTCGGGTGTACTTCTATGGGTGAATTAAGAAACTCACGGTGGACAGCCTCACACATGGTCACTGGAACAAACAACATCTCATGGAACAACATCTAATTACAACTATTGTATTTCCATCCATACAGAGCAGATGCCTAGTAAGTATGATCACACATCACCTCGTCCTCTGAGTCTGCCCCCTTAGACTCCTCCACTTTTCACATCAGAGATAACTGCAATATTATCTGAAATAGAAAGCCTCTTCCACCATCCATTTAATCATCTATGTGATATGTATCAAACTATTCCATCACCTTCCAAACATCCAAATATTATTAAAATACCTCCTTCTGTGACTTCCTTCTAAAATCATCATCCATAATATTTCCCTTTCTTAAGGTATAGTAGATATCAAGATCATATTCTTGACGAAAATCCATCCACATCCACTATCGCATGATCAGCCCATACAAGGAAAAGATATGCATCATGATTTTGTGATCAAAGAAGATCCCAAATCTCTCCCCAATGAGTTAATGATGCCAAAACTAAAATTTGAACATGACTGTTTCTACTTCTATAACATGTGTATAATAGTTACGTTCATGTGAACACAAATTCATGGACCCATAAGAGATTACTCCCTACTGTCACATCAACATGAATCCCAAACACATACATGATGTAATACAAAACACCTCAATCATTACAACTTTTTTTTGAAACAATAGTACTGGAGCATTGAACAAGTTCACCCTCTCGTAGTAAAACACTACATAGCAGTAGTCACTCTACACAAAAACCTGATCCCTTCTTCTCAGAGCTATCAGTGGTGGTACAAAAGAAGAATAGAAAATTCATATAAGCCTCTTATAATATCTCGTCAAACCAATAAAACTGAGAACCTCTACCACATTGTTGGGTTATTCCCATGAAACATAAATATTGAACTTCTATGGGTCAACTGTTGCACCTTACATAGACACCAAATGTCCAAGGAAGTGTACCTCTTGTGTGCAGAACATACACTTGTACAATTCCCCATAGAGTGGGCAAAATCGAAGAACCACCAAGGCCTACTGGAGATGATTGGTATGGTCCTCAACTATATTTGAGAATATTAGGATTTCATTGATGAATAAGACAAACAACTGGTCCAAGAACTCATGGGAAACCAAGGTCATGAGCCCCATGAACACGGATGGTGCATTCATATCATGGAACGACATAACCATGAACTCAATGAGTCTGTACTAGCACTTTAAGGTTGTATTCAAGACATCACCCTCATTCAACCTCAACTAGTTATATCCAATCCATTGATCGATATTAGAGAACTAACTTTCTCCCCTTAGCTGGTCGAAAGGATTATATCTTCTAGGGAGAGTAACTGCTCTTTTCATTTTCCTGATTCAACCTCTGGTAGTGTATGACTAACCTTAGACAACCATATTCCTTCTTTGAAAAAAAAAATGGATCACCCCACAAGGACACCCTAGTCCATATAAATCCATTCTTCATCAGGTCATCATTTTAAATCAACATCTACCCCAACTTAAAAGGTGTCACTCAATGAGGAGTCATCGAATGCGAAGAAGCATTCAGTTACTGGTCTATCCCGAACACAATGTTATGTTAAGGGTTGTTGAGTCACAAAATCCTAGGGGAAAACATCCATGAAATCCCCTATCATCCCATAAACCTCCAGAATCTAACCATAAACCTATTCCACTAATATTTCATCCAATAAGAAAATAAGTTGTCTATACACCAATTTCCCATCTGAAAAATCTAGTCTCCAACGAATGCCACACACTGGCAATCCACATCAAAAAACATGATTCTAATCTGGAAGTAGTTGATAAGGGAATGAAAATAATAAATATAATTGAATCCATGAATGATATCATATGATGACATCTATAACAATAAAATACCCCCATGGGACTGATGCTGCCCCACCATCCGTCTACAACCATAGCACACATCAAATTGGCTAGTTTGACCTCTGAATGGAATACTCGACACTAGGGGTATGGGAAGCCTATATACAACTATTCCTAATGCATGGGATAGTCTATGTGTAAGAGTGGAGTGAGAGGCTTATGAATCAAACTATTCCCAAGAAAGAGTTTAAAACAAATTGCTTGTACCTCGAACAGTCTCTGGCCCTACTAGAACTACTACCTCTATGGCATGTGACAGACCACTCCTAAAATTCTGTACCCCTCTACTAATGACTGAATCCTTGAATGCTTTTAGTTTAAGGTCCCATAGGAACACCCTTATCTCAACCTCCCCTACTACATCTCCCCCCAGTGAATAAGGGGTCGACTATCTGTACTACTGATATGGCCTAGCTGTAAACTGCTACTATGGCGGGCACTTAACCTTCAAACTTTCAACATAATGAGATTTAATATCTAATGGTAAATTATTATAATGATTCAAATGGACTCCACATATGAATCAAATTGTCCCCAATCCCCCCAGGAAAGGCACAAGGAACCGAAGCCCAAAACGGGATCTTCTAATGATGACTCCCCACTGGCCAAATCCAAGAAGGCCCTAAAACCTACGTCCTTCTATTGGTTATCTTTTCCAAAGGAAAACCCAAATGGGTCCCCTCTCGTGGTAGACTACCCAAATGGATCCCCTAAAACCTACCTATTCCTTTTTCTAGACCTTCATGTCCATTGGTCTGGTGAAGGGGGTTTCTTCATGTTAGAGAGAAGGATAAAGGGACTCCTCCATACATCTTACATGAGACTCCTCATCTGTAAAAAGATCTAATGAAATGAAAATGAGACCCTTGAACATAATCCCAACACATATACCGATATAATACACTACTAAAGGGAGGGTAACTCAATCCTCTTCTCATCCTTCATGGTGGATGAATGAAATTCCTCTTGGAAATCCATGTAGTAGTCATCCCATAAAATATCATCTAACTTCCACATTCCAAGGTATAATTTCCACCACTAAAATATGGCTCCCAACATCTGTCTCACTGAAAAATGAACCTAGTATTCCATTGGAGCCCCGCTCAAACTGAAGGGCATCACAAGCTCTTCAATCCAACTCTCTATCTCCATGTCTGAGACACATCCTGAGTACATTCCTAGAGAATTCTACTGGAAATCCCGTAGTGTCTTCTACCAATGATCTTCCTCCAATACATGATCAACACATTGTTGATTGACCAGGAAATCCTTCTAAGCATCCACTTCCTACACTACATGCAGGCAATGGCCAGTTTCCATGTATAGGAAAAGTAAACAAGCAAATATTAATCTTCATTAGTATGGAATTGAATTTATGATACAATTTAACTCATAATTTATTTAAATTATTCAAAAGGACATGATCAAAAAAGAAAAATATTCATTATGATTCATGTACTTTTCATGGGGTCTCTACCTGAAAAATAGTGTATCCTCAGTTTGTTATTCGGTAGACTCAGATTCCATGAATTGGATCATGGGGGGGGGGGGTGAAATCATGTGTTCTAATGAGTCATCCCAAGCTTATGATGCATACTAAGATAACCTAACACTCTTTCAATCCCATCCCATGCAGTCCTCGCTATGGATAAATCCAAAATCAATCCTATCTCTCATCCATCCTCTGATACCATTCTATCATGGCTCCCTCTCTCCATGATTTTTCTCCAGAGACGGTAATGAAGGAAGAGATATAATGATCCCCTGAGTCCCGCCTCTAGTAAGCCTCGAGTTGGGGACCGATTCCAAGGGTATACAAATATCACAAAATGAGAGTTATTACCCATTTTATTGTATCAAATAAAATGAGATAAGATATATCAACCTCAAAAATCACCATGAAAAATATAAAATAATTCCAAAATCATCCCACATGAATGTTTAAAACAAAACTACTACAAATATAATAAAACCCCATCATAAGTACCAACTGAAAAAATATATACAGTGACAATGATGTTGTTCCCACATCTGAGCTAGTATGGTGTACAACAGTCCATGTAATCATTCTGAAAACCTTAAAGTATTTTTATTATGTAGATTAAGCATACAATTATACTCAGTAAGAAAACCAGAGTCTCTCACACACACATTGAATATCAAACTATTTCTCTCTGTGAGAGAACTGGAGAAACCAATAGCACCTAATAAGGTATACTTTCCACCCCAACCTCACCAAAGGCACACTCACTATATAATCAATGTCAAATAAGTTAACATAGTTCACATCGATGATTGTGTACCTGTAACACTTTCCCATGGATTAGTTTCTCTAATACCTGAACAACCAATATCATGGTGCTCCCACCTCTTCTGAATGTACCATGTCACAACCTACCCACACACACTTATGCCTCACATATAGTCCCGAAACATGGTTACATAAATCTCACCACATCATGCTCACAAAAATCTAGGCCACAACCATATCACAACTCGCATGTATACACATAGAACACCACTAAAAATCATCTTAAATACTCCTAAGAAAACATATTACATGTCATATCATAAACACATGGGAAAGCACACAACAACACATCCCATAAACAAATTGGAAATCACACATCACCCATAGACACCTGGGCCTCACAACAACACCAAATATTACCCAAAAAAACTTGGTCTATCACTGTCTCGAAGTTGTAGTTGGGAAGAGTAGGTGGAAAACAATCCTTCCTTCCACAAGAATGTTTGGGAAATACACCCTCCCCCATGAAAATGGGATGTTCAACCCATAGTTCTCAACTAGTTTGGGGTGTGTAAAGATAACATAATGATTATATAAGTATGTAAATATAGTATCAAACAGTCAAGCATATCCTATGGTTTATCATTAAACAACCAACCGCCCTATGATACTACAACTTTGCTTCTACCTCTAAATGTACCACTACAAACAACGACAAAAAAACCCCACCATACCCCCCATCAAATTCATTTAACGAGTTATAATTCTTTCTTAATTTTTTTATTCCTTCCAACAATTTAGAAGAAACTATCAAACTCACCACATCACCAGAAACAAAACATAAACCACATTGTGGAAGAAGAAAAATTGTATAACACCCCCAATCACATTTCTTCTCCCATTAATGCCCATACCAACCACTATAATCATTACCCATCAATGTAATTACTACAAATCAACCACAAAAAAAAACATTCAACACACAACCACTACCATAAAAACCCCTTATATCAATGATCGGCAATCCCACTAAAAAAACACCTCACACACATCACCACAAAATAAACACAGCTCAGTTGTAGTCCAACCACACAACACTACTCATCCATTCCACAATTAATCAATCTATCAATATGAGATTCCATTAAACCACCAAACAAACCAACACATAGTCTTACACTCAACAATAGAAATACACAACCATATAACAAACAACATCAATATTTATCATGGTTCCTGTTCATTAATTACACTTTTTAAAATCAAGGGTGAAAACAGAATGAGTTTGATCCTGAGGAATCCTGTTATTTAACTAAATATATGTGGTTAATAAATTATATATATATATCGATTCATTCATGAGATGTTCAAAAACAATAATTCACAAGACAATCCAACTACACAAACACAGACCACCAATAGCCGTGATTTTCAGGGGGGGTTAGGCCATAAAGAACACAATATCAAGAGATAACAAAACAGAACCATAGCTTCAATTTCCCAGCCCCACATGTTGATCATTAATCAAATTTAAATAACATTTTTAACATGGAATCCTAATATCATCAATAATAAGACATTTATAAACCCAACCCTTATGATACCCAAATAAAATAGAGTTGAAGGGATCAGTAACTTGAAGAACATATTCTGAAAACCTCATCATTGGACCAAACATGGTGTGCACAAGGATCGATGAAAACCCCGACATGGAAACACAACATGAAGTCCACAACAGAACGAAAGGTCTATTGGGGAAGAATGTTTCTTGGGAATATCAGTACGAAGGGTAAAGAAAAACATACAAAGAAAAATGGGTCTTGGCTTTATAAAGTATAAATCCTATATAAACAAATTAAAGGAATTCAAAATTCATTAATTGTGTTTCATGACCAAGGCGAAATTTCTTGACCATTTAGGAGCCTCTCAGGTGTTAAGAATAAAAGCATATATTTTGTATCCCTTGAAACAACTTCAAAACCCTTTAAATATGGTGTTAAACTAAATTTACATCAAATAAAATGTCAATGGGGAGAAACTGGGAAAACTGGAGAAAACATGAATTTTGAAAAACTGTTGGAAATGACTCTCCATTGGGTGAGTCACTATTGCATGTCACCGATGCATGAGGCACCAATAGGTGACTCACCTTTGGACATGTAACTGGTGTGTTCTACCGATGACAGGATACCAATGGTGAGCCATGTTCAGTCAGTCATCATTTGGTGAGTCACCATTCAAGGGGATATTATTTGGTGAGTCACCATTTTGTGATTAATCGTTTGGTAAGTCTCCATTTGATGAGATACCATTCAGTGAGTCACCGTCACAGATCAATATCACAACCCACCATTAGCGAGTCACTATTTTACGTAATAGTTGTTATTCATCAGTCCAAACTCATTGGTTATGAACTACAATTCTAGACTCACAATTATGGTTCACCGATCCTGACTCACCATTCGCAACCTACCATTCCTCACACTCTATCAGACGAGTTTCCATTGTAAAAATTGTATTTTTTTCAAACATTTGAAATGAGTCACCATTACTTCCTAGAACACATCAAACACTGTATTTTGACAATGTGATTTACTAGAGAGGTCTGAACCTTTACAAGAAGGTAGGTGAGTCATATATTTTGCGACCGAGTCCCATGAAGGAAACACCAGAGAAGATTCAGCTGATTCCGAATAGTATGGATATGACTCAGAGTAGATGTAATTCTTATGAAGATACACATTAACGAACACTAGTTTTTAAAAATGGTGATCTTATATTCCTAAGGGGTTCACCTAGTTTGGGTCATTTCAAGATATTAAGAAATGGAAATTTGGCATCTAGGTTCGTTGGACAATTTGAGATTATGGAGGGAATCGTATTGGTAGCATACTAATTGGCTCTTCCATAGAGATATGGTGAAATGAATGAAATTTTTCATGTTTCACAACTTCAAAAATATCACCCTGACCCTTTTCATGTCATCGATGTGAATGATGTTGAGCTTGAGATAGATGTTTCCTTTCAGAAGTATCTGAGACAGGCGTTGGATCATACAAATAATGTATTATGTGGAAATATAGTGCTGATAGTTTGTGTATTGTGGAAACATGGTCATGTTCAAGAGGAATCTTGTAATATAGATTTATATATGCAGCCTTAGTGGCCTCATCTTTTTTACCCAGAATCTTAGAGATGCTTGGGTGTGCTACTTGAGGTTGAGATGTTATAATATAAGGTGATTGTAAGATCTAGAGCTTTTATGTAATTATCGTGAGCTTTTTTGTAGGTTCTCTTATTAATTGGGATGATTAATTTTTGTTTTAGAATTATCATGAAGTTATTTTTTAGGGAAATTAGAAAAAATGGAAGGGAGAAGGGCAGTGCAGAGTTAGAAAAAGGTTTTCCCTAACCGTAAAACCCAACCTAGAAAACCACCCAACCCTTGATGGTTGTTAATTTCATAGTTGGTTCATAGTATTTCATAATAATGTTCCCTAAAAAAATAAAACATAAACCCCTATAAGAGATAATAACAATTAGGTGTACTGTTCGGATAAACTGTGTACCCCTGCATGAAAACAATCCATAACATTTTAGGTCACATGATTTTTTTTTAAAATTTAGCACCCCCCATAATTAACACATAATTAACCCCCATTAGTCCTTAACACAACTTTCAAAACTTTAGAGCCTTGCATACAGATTAAAATACTTACCAACCTCCATTCATTTTGATTCTATGCCCAGATCGATGACCTGCACCACTCCCAATAAGAGGATATCATCCAATTTAGGTTCTCATTCCTCTTCTCTACTTCTCATATTGAAGATATGGTTGTTCTTCCTATTTTTATTAGATATTGATATATAATTGTGGATATAGATATATATTTTAAGGATCATGATTTATTCAATATTTATTTAGGGTTTCATATTTAGATCTCAATTTACATCGTTGTGCTGCTCAAATTTTGCGGACATCTATTGGTGAGCATTCTTCGTTAATGATGATGTAGGTGGTCTATAATTAAAATTACATGGTATTGATTTAAATTAAATGTATTTAATAGTATATTTTCGATTATATTTTTATAAACCGAGTTCTTTATTGGATTAATAAATTCGAAGAATTATTTAATTGAGAAGAATGAAATTGGAGATTTTGAGATTATTGATATAGATAATTAGTTTATAAATTAATTATCTGATTTTGAGATTCATGATTTGATATGATTATTTGCAGAATTAATTATGATATATTAAATTTTTGAGAATTTAAATAATTAATTATGGAATTAACTATGATGTAATGGGATGGTGATTGAGATAATTAATTATGTAATTAATTATGGGATTTTATTTTTGTTTATATTTATTAATTAATATATGAATTACATAATAGTATTGATGTACTTAATTAATTTGAAAATTAATTAAGGGGAATTATATGTAATACTAATTATTTAATTAGTAATGAAATATATTTGGTTATTTACTTTCTTACTTGACTGACAAAATTCAAGTGATTGAATATTTGTTTTATTATTAAATATTATTGATGTGATAAATTAAATGTCGAATTAATTAATATTATTGATGTGATTAATTAATTGTTTAATTATTTCATGTTAATCATGTGATTAGTTACTTTATGTTAACTAAGGAAAACAGTGGCGTTTAACATATTATTAAAGTAGTAATGGTATTGATGTGGATAATTAATTGCTGAATTGATTATGTGTTGATGAATTAAAACATGGTCATTCAATTGTGAAGATATGTATTGTAACAGATTCAATTAGTTGTGAACTATAGAATTGGAACTTGGTTATTCTAGTGTGTGGGTATGGATGCTAATATGGGACTTAATGAATGAATTAAATAATGAGAACATGATCAATCTATTATGTAAGATATGAATCGTAACCTGAGATTCATGTATAAATTGAAGAATGTTAATGATGGAATTATGAGATATGAGATCACATTAGAATAGTTCAGATTCTGGAATGGCCTGAAGAATGTGTTGAGATACTGGTGTATATTGGATCTCATGGGTTTATGTTGTAAAATAATGAATAGTTGATAATGTGACAGTTGTTTATTATGAATTTTAATTATTTCATTATACAACATCAAATAATAATATTTGACCGTAAATTTTTTACGCATCAATTTTGGTGGCCTATTGAGTAGTACTCATACAAAATTTGGGCCCTCTAATCGATACCCAGATAGAATAAATAGTTGTAGGATGGGATAAGGGAAAATCCAACTATTAGGTGGCTGAGTACGGATGTATCATGGACAAGGGAACCAAATGTGGTCTGCATGTTGTTTGGAAACCATAAGTAGCCTTACATTTGAGTCATCATTTTGATAGATGGAATGTACATTAGTATGAACTATTAACTGTTAATTTCAATATTTTATCTCTAGTTTTGGTCATCATGTAAAATAGGCATATTTATGGTTATGGTTATATATTTTGTTATTGTTTATAGCTTTTTTGCTGGTTTTTTACTCTGACAAAGAGGGTATAGTCCTGCAAAGTGATATTAGACACTCACTACTTTTCCGCAGCCTCTAGCATATAGGGAGGTACATTTGAGGTCATATTTCATACCAGCTTGGGGACCTATTTTTTGGTACTAAGGATAGGATGTTACAAACACAACCTTTCGGTCACTTGTCAGAATTAATTCTGAGGGGGGAATTTTTTTTTCCGAAATATCATCATTGGCATTAAATTTCTTATTTTTAGTGAACTGATCACTTCATCCACCCTGAAGGACCGTCACATGGTTGATGAGTAGGTTTGACACATCTTTTGGAAAATCCATGTAAATATGCATTTTTACGCACAATAGACATGTGCACCAAAGGTGGTGTTGTGTTCCTTGTATTCTACAGAGGAAAATGAGATGCTAAAGGCCCCAACATGAATGACATCCTTGATATGTACAAACTTGATTATTTACATGAAACCCTCACACATAATCATCATTTTCAAGATAAAAGTTTTCTTAATTCATAAATGTGATGTGTCTAGGACATAGTGGAAAAATATATAGATGCCCTCAACATGAGTTATGTGTCTAGGTAGTTGCACACAAATATATGAGGATTTATAAAATATAATTAAGATCATCCCCTTCCTCATGAGGTTTTTCAGAAGATGAAGTGACATTGTGATGTTCATAAAGCTTGTTCTTCCATTACAATGTGAAAAACATGAGAAAATTCACTCATAATGGTAGGTAATTTGCGAAACTGGCCTCATATTGGGTAAAACATGACATGACCTACTGTTGAGAAATAATTGTTTCCCTAAGCCCGAGGGTAGTCAGGTGCACACAAAGACAAGATGGTTGCACAAAACCCTACTATATGTGTAATTCCAAAACTTGTGAACAACTATGTCTATTTACGCCATCAAATTACCTTATTCTAGATCCCCCTCTTCATGAATCAATTTCCTAACCCCCTACATGATGAACTCGATGCCTCTAGGGTTTCCATACATGTTACTTCTTAGAATAGGTACTATAAACCCTGTAGCTTCCAAGCATAGTGGCTCAAATGTAGACCTAATGATTGACCACTCCTCCATGGTAGTTCAAACACTGTGCCCCACCCAATGCTTTTTGAGCAGTGGTCATGTCTACCCAAGGGGTGAGGATTGATTACTTACATGTCCATGATTCATGATGTCAAAATTCCTTTTTACAGTTCTTAGTCATATGATATTAATCTTCATTATAATTGATTCAGTACAATATATAAATTTTTTTCTTACAATATGTGATGAGAACCGGATTCCCCATGTACGATAATCATGGGATGTCGCCCTCTACATCAACTAAACACAGAGGTTCACTTACTGGCAGCATTAATGCATAATCACTACACCATTATTTCCTACATCAAGATGGTACTTGATGCCCTGGTAAATTCCATGCGAAAGCACTATACAATTTTCCCAAGATAAGTCCTCTTGGAATGGGATACTTAAATACATAATCCCCACACCCTACCTTATCAAAAAATTTTCCAGTCTTGGTTGCCTTTACAACAAAAAGTTAAACTAAATGGATCGTTCATGCCACAATACCCAATACAATGGCATTGAACTACATTGGTTATGAACCCTATCTTCTAAATAGTGTTTATAATAGTCAAAAATAATATATAATCATAATTTATGTAAACTATAATGGTGTGAGATATTCACTCCAAGGGATGAAGCTCCCTGATCCACATTCACATGGAGTTCTAATCCATCAGTGAGCTATCCAGGTGTGACATCTTCTTTCCATGGGACGCATCTCCAATATCTTTCACTAATGGAAATTCAGATTCCCTGATAAACTATCCTAGTGAAAAATCTTCCCTTTATTGGATACACCTCCTATCCCTTTATTCACACAACATTTAGATCTATCAGTGAACCAACAAGTTGTAAAATCATCCCTAATGGGGATATACCTCATTGATCTCCCACCATGAGGCATTTTGATCAATAAATCCCATCTCTAAAAGATATTAAACAAATTACTTGATCCACTTTAACAATTCATTTTGATCAATCACCACAGGACATCAAACTTGTGACCCAAACCATAAAACCCACCCCATAGTAGATATAGTCCGCCTAAGGTAAAATAATAGGAAGAGTTGCTTTCATGGTTTAAAATACCTCATTATCCACACGAGATGCATGGATTTCAACATCAGAGATTCCTTAGACGAGATGCCATCCTAAGAAGAAGAATATGGAAGACAAATGTGCCCAATGTCCATACATACATATAGATCCCCAATTTGACTAATATCATGAATGAAGGTTTTTCCCCTATCAAGAAATACGTAGTTAATTAATTGTTGTCCACATAGATATGGACCTGAAAATGAGTTCCACAAACATGACATAAATCCATAATGGAGAACCAAAGAATGAAACAATATACATGGTGGAATACATGGAAGGAGAAATCGACATCTCATCATCCCTATTTGGAAAAGGATAATATATCTCTGGTAAAAGTGGGGAAATCCACTGGCCCTTGGAAAGTGGGAATGTAGGGCATTGATCTACGAGGTGTGCATGCCTTGGTGACACTATTAGAAATAGTCACTCTTAAAGTATGGTTATAAAAAAATGAATAAATTAATAAATAAAATTTTTAACCCTAATTAAATTAATAAAAGATAAAAAATAATATTAATAATAATTAATTTTAAAATGTCATTTTTCACTAAATTTTTTTTGTTATAATTTATGTTTAAAATAGAAATTTAAATTTTTTTGAAATATGATTTAATAAATTGTATATTTTTTGGATAGATTGATTATAATTTATATTAGGCTATATTTTATGGATTTTTAAAAAAGATTATTTTTTCTAATAGTAATTTGTTTTTTCAAATATCGTACATCTTACAACATCATAATGATATAAAACAAATAAAAAATAATAAAACCCTTTCAATAATAAAAATATTATTTTAAGAATTATAAAAATATATTAAAGATAATTAATTTGAATTTATAAAATAAATTTATTTTTGAACAGAAGATATATTTTATATTAATAAGAAACTATTTTTTCATTTTCCATTAATCAAGAATTCTTAATATATCATTCAGTATTGGAATAACTTTATTGTAAAATAACCATCATTTTTTAATAAAAATGAATCCATTTCATTGGAATAAATAATTCCCTTCTTCATTTTCTGTAATAATTAAAAACTAATTTTTAATGTTCAAAATTTAATTTTAAAAAACATTATTTACATTATATATACATATGATGATGTAAATTTTATCATAGTTAGAAACTAAATATAGTGAAATAGTTACCCAATATATGAATAAATTTATCAAACTATATTATAAGAATAATTTCATTTTTAGGAATACAAATAAGTTACTATGGTGGAATTTTTTTACTATGGAAAATTACAATATGACGAAAAAGGGAGAAATTATTGGATAATATAATAAAATATAATGAAACATTATATCTGAATGGATTCACAAGGTAATTATAAATCTTCCATTATGTTAACCTCAATAATTTTAAGTTCGAAACCCATTTTACTTGAACATGACATTACATTTTATTAATAAATTTTTATTTTAAAAAAATATCTTCATTCCTAAATTATAAAACAAACCATCCAATACTATTTATAAGAAATGCCTAAAATTAAAATTAATCCCTATAATAAATCAAATTTCTAATGAAAATAAACCTCCTCTACATTGGATAAATTTTTGAATCATACAAAATCCACAATTCTTTTAAAAATGAAGAATTATTCCGAAAGAATAATAAATTTCTATTAATAAGTAATAACATAATATTACCATTTTTTAATAATAATAAACGTATAAATATTATTATAAATGATATATATATATATATATAACATATAAATAATATCATTATACTTATATAATAATGATATTGTAATAATATCAATTAAAATCAATCTTATTAATTTCTTATAGCGTGCTACTATTTGGGTTGATTTAACCACCAACATGAAAGAAAAGATAAACATTTAGAATGGATGGTTATGGAAACATGATTATATGTATGATATGAAATCATTCACTAAAAATTTGTTTTATTTTTATAATTTTAATAATATTATCTAACTTATTATTAATACAACACATTTTATTCTTCAAAATTTATAGAAACAAGCATGTTATGGATTTGATATTTGAGAACAAGATTTAAAACTCACATGGAATGAATCTAAATCTATATAACTCATTATAAAAAAATTTAATGTATTTTTAATGCTATTGATATGATTAACTCATGAGCTCAGAATTATTATTGAAATAATAATCCCCAAATTGAAAAGTCATGGTTGAAGCTATTAACAGCCATTGATGATTTTTAGTTGAAAATTAGTAGTCGATATTGAATAAGTGAATATAAATAGAAATAAAAATGAATATGTTTTTAAGTATATTATAAATAACTGTATGTTTATTATACATTATGGAAGAGTGAATTCAACTATGTCGAAATATATGTTAAGGGATTTTATGGGAACCCTCATTTTTTATAAAGGATTTTTAATATAATTCCATGACATAATATTTCATTGAAAATATAAATAGAAAAAATTGAGGTATATTTTATTTTAATATAGTTATATAATTGATGAAGTATATAAAATTATTTAATCTTCATGAAAAAATATTTTAATTTTAACCATGTTCACTTCACTCCATTTAATTACATGGGGATATATATAATAATAAATGGTGACAATAAATTATAGTAATGGGAAAAACAAAAGAAGAATGTGTTATATTATAAAAAATAATTGATTAATAATATTAATAGATATTGATTATAAATAAATGATAAATAAAAAAAGGAAATGATCATAAGTACATGAGATATAACATGTAAATGTGGATAAAATATAAAAATGATACATTCTTAAGGATATCACCAATGTTCATCAAAAGGGTTTCAAAGACATATTACCATGTCTTCCTACCAAGGTAATATAAAACATTACCACATTGTGATTTTATGAAATAAAATACAAGATATCTCTTGATATTATTATTTTTCCTAATATATTGGAGTGCTATCGAGGCAAACCATATGTTTTTTCAAGGTTTGTGTGTGCTACATAAATCATATATCATAAACACATTTTCCTCATTCAAAATCATGACTACATATTCTGTTTTTCATTCACATAAAAAATTAATCATATATATATATAAGAATACCATTGAATGAATGTCTCTCTTATTGTAATGCCCCGACCCCAGTTACCTAGAGTCGGTGCATTATTACATAACATTGGAATGATCACAAGAAAGATCAAATCTCAAAAGACCGATTGGTTTAGTGTCCTTTGAAACACTAGATATATTCATAATGTTTTACATTATATCATAAAGTGAAAAACTACTACAACAACATATTGTCTCCACAGTCCACACTATTATCCCTTCATAATAACCCTGCAGGTCATTCATAATTTACTTCTTCACATCCTGGGAAAAATAAAACATAGAAAAGGGGTGAGCTCAAATGCCCAGTAAGGATAACAATATAGTAGAAAATTTAATAATTAAGAATAAACATTTAAGACAGTGTATAACTAAATCAAAAGCCTTTTAAACTTGAACTTCAACATAGTATGGAAAAAGTAAAATGAAATAATTCCATTTACTTATTCACATGGATATTATACTAATCTAATAATCAAATGCAATATCAATAACCACATTCATAATGATGGAATGCATATTGCCATACTATCATAACCACATAGCCAAGTCCTCGTGCCAAGACTACAAATAAGATTTTTTCAAGGCCTTGTGCCAAGAAACTATTTTGTCTCATGAGACCTACCGATGCATCGAGGAGCTATAGCGGGCTCCACCCGTCACATATTAAGTCCAATGCATTCCCATTTGAAAAGGCTTAAACATAAAATAAACATTCGATTTAAAACTAGCATACGAAATGTCAATACTTTCACCATAAACCATGAATGGTATAAAAATAGCACATACACAGTCAAACATATCATAAAATCTTCAATACAATATAGAAGTTTTGTATCATAACAAATCAACTTCAAATAAGCGTAAAATCCATCAAATGATGTTGACATAGATGAAATCAAAACTCTTTTTAGAGAAATATTTATTTCTATTTTGAAATCAATTAAGAGTCCTATATTTATAACATAAAACATTTTCTTTGAAAATATTCTTATAAGCATGTAAGGGAAGTTTCGACGATTTTATAACGGTGGAAAATATCCACACACACAGTATAAGTTATAAAAAGACATTCTTACCTTAATTATGTCGAAAAGGTTAAAAAGCACCTTGTTTGGAAAATGACGGAATGATTCCTTTATAAACCCCTTATAAAAAGTCAAACAAAGGTATAAATGACTTTAACACATATTCTTGTAAATAGTAAAAATGTTTTGAAATCAATTTTTAAGAAACATGGATGTGGATGATAAAGAGATCCCAGTAGATTATTACCTATAAACAACATCAGATAATGAAGAGATTGCGAAATAAACCCTTACCTTGTACTTTTCCTTGGTTTAGGGTAGGTTAACCTCCTGTACAAAGGTTAAATAATTGTTATTAAATTATACAAGAATCATATATATTAATATGATATCATATATGATCTTTTAAAATTTCTTTGTTAATAATACCTTAGTATTATCGTCGTTCCGGGTGTTAACTTACTCTTTTTCTTTTATATGTTTTGTTACATAAGCCATGTTTTTCATGGATAGGTTGTATATTATTCATATCCATAATGATATGAAGTCCTTAAACATTATTTTTAAATCATCAAATGATAATTATACTTGAATGGATACGATGGAGAATGAATCTCATCGCGTTCGTGGAGACGGTAGTCCGTACGTACGCACGAGCGACAATATAATTCTTTTGATATTAAAATAATATATAATTGGATAGTATATAATATATATAGTATCATTATCATGTTATATTTATTATTTACATGAGTTACACATAATTGTTATACCCATCCAACTAATAATATATTGAATAACAACTACAACACAACGTGGAGACGGTAAGCCGTACGTACGCACGTATGGTGACATGTTATTCAAAGGGTGGATAGAATACTGAATATTGTTTTAACATATTTATAATAACATCAAAATATATATAAGATACTGGAGTTATTATTTTAGAATGTTAATAACAATGAATGATGAAGTGGAAGAAGAAATGAATTTGAAAAAGGGTGGTGAAAACATTACATCTTCTTCGGGTTCTTCCTTTTGATTTGATCAAAAGGACTCCATAGGTTGGCTTTCTGATCAAAATAAGGCCTCTAAGATGAAGTGAGGGACGTTTAGAGAGTATTTGGGCAGAGTTTGTCCGAACCAAAAGGCTTTGAAGGTGTTAAGTAATGAGAAGGGGGAGTGCCCTTTTATAAGAGGGGTGAGGGGAACCTTTGGAAAAACTAGAAATATTAATTTATAATAAATTCTTATTCGTTTTCTAATTCTCCAAAGTTTATTATTAAACTGTTAAGGTGGGTATAGGTCAAAAAACATTCAACCAATAGAATTTATACTGGTTTTGTTATTATATTAACCTTATCTTTTAGTTTTAACTCTTAGTTAATTAGATGGACATTTACCATGTCACATTGTATTTTTATATTATATAGTTAATAAACATACTATATAAATCCAAGAGACCCCGAAGTGGTCCATTAATGATACAACTATCATTATATAAGTTTCTTGGCCGAACCATAGATTTTTAAGCATTTAATATCAGTTAATAATATAATATTTGTTTTAAAAACTCTTTTATGTCAGTTTTGACACTATTCAATAGTTGATTTTTGTGAAACTTATAACAGAATTATTACTTCAAAAAAAGTCAATTAAATAAATACTAATATGTCATATTATCCTATAAAATTATTTTAATTCATTAAAAGTCTCAAATTATATTTATTTGGGTATTTATAATATCAATTATTTTAATTTTTCACTATTATGGTAATTACTACATCATCATTGTGTCCTAATTAAATTAAATTATATAATGTCTAAAAATTATAAATAAATTATCATTATGTAGGAAATATTTTTATCTTTCTAATGAGTATATATAGTCTAAAATCCAACATATATAACCCTATGTGAAAATTGTTTTTCTAAAAGATATATTCTTGTGTCATTTTTGTATTCATTTTAACTTAATTAAAATAAAGTGTCCCTATCACTTACAAGTGGCACCATGGGGTCCCAAAATCAACCCAAAGATTCATATGGTCGAAAATGTATCAACCAATAAGAGGAGGACACGTTTTAGGGTAATTTTTTATTATTATAATATTATTATTTAACCCTTATTTACCGGATTTACCCTTTAACCATGGTAAATAAAATATTTACCGAAGTAATTATTCACAATGTCTAAAAATAAAAGTTACTTATTTACACAATTTGAAAATCCTGATTGAAAATATGGAATCCATTTTTCCAAATTCAAAACACAGAAGTGGCAGAAATTAATTTATAATTAATTCCCGCTGTCAAAACAAAAAAGCGTGTTTTTACGATATAATAACTATCAAAAGATTGATACTTGTTTATGTTTGGTTTAATTGATAAATTATGTCTAATGACCGACATTGTATTAAATGGTAAAAATATATTATAAATATACTTTAAAACAACTCAAATTCATAATTTATCACTATTAATTATTGTGATTAAAAAAGTAGTTTTTAATTAAAATTTTTTAATTTTCACTATTCATCAAAATATTTAAGTTATCTGAAAAGTACCAAAATTTCACCTTAGGCTAAATTCGATATTCCAAATCCAAAAATGAAGTCCATTTTGAAATATAAAATATATATAATTTCAAAAAGTCGGTATTACTATTCATAACGACTAGTTTGATTAGTTGTGGTGTGTTAGAGCTCAGTGTTGCGTACAATACATGCTATCACATTATTTAAAGAGAAGCGTACCGTAGAATCTTGGGGTGTTACATTCTCCCCTCCTTCAAATAATTTATTCCTCGAAATTTCTAGAATATTATCTCATGAAAAGACTCGGGTGGTTCTTCATCATAAGTTCCTCGGGTTCCCACGTTGCCTCTTCCATCTTATGGTTTCTCCACAAAACTTTTACCAGACGCGTCGTCCGGTTTCTAAGTAATTGATCTCTCATATCAAGAATCCGGACGGGCTCTTCGCAATAAGACAGATCGGGTTCCAGTTCTAATTCCTCATAGGTGGGTACATGCGTTGGTTCATGCATGAATTTCCACAATAGAGATACGTGGAACACATCGTGAACTTTGGAGAGACATGGCGGCATTGCCAATCGGTAAGCTACATCCCCAATTAGTTCTAGAATTTTGAAAGGGATGATGTACCTGGGACTCAATTTACCTTTCTTACCAAAACGTATGACTCTCTTCCCTTCAAGCAAGTACTGGGGTGTTTCGTACCACATTTACCAGAGGATGGATATTCATCATTTCCCTTCTTCCCCTTATTTCCATTCACAGATTGATCAGTAGGTCTCTTCTTCTCTTGATTTGCTTTAAAGTCATAAGACTTTGAGAATTCCTTTTCGGTCTTGATAGCACATGAGACAATTTTTTCGTACGACGAGAAGGATTGTGAGACTAATGCTCGACAGAGAAATAGTTTTAACCCATCAAATAAACGATAAATCATACTTCTTGGGTTACGTATATAATCTCAAGAATACCTTACTAACATTGTAAAGTTGGCCTCATACTTTGTGACATTCTCATCCTCCTTTTGTCTCGGACTCCGAAATTGCCTTTCCATATCTGCTCGATGGTCACGAGGAAAGTATTTTTCTAAAAAAAAATCTTTGAACTCCCTCCATTACATATTTGATACTTCATCATCTTCCTCCGTTTTTTAATCAATGACCACCATTGATCAGCATCTACAGTGAGTCAGTAAACTGCCATGATAACTTTTTCCCTTTCACTACTCCCCAAAGCCTGAAATATTTTCTCTAGGGAATTTATCCATTTCTCAGCTACTAATGGATTTTTACTCCCATTGAACGTTGGTGGTTGTTGCCTCGTGAATCGATCTAACATTGATCCTCCACGTTGCGGATCAGGGTGCTCCATACGGGTAAGGTTATTATTCGTAACCTGAGTGAGTTGTCCCAGTATGGTGATTAGCTGATCGACACCACTTGCATCACCATCACCACTATAATTATCTTACGCAGGAGGGTAATCCCTACATGGAGTGCGTGCATTGATACAATTTCCATTTCTTCCACTAGGCTCCATTTCTAAACAATGGCATAAACTAGATCATCTTATGATTCAAAATACATAATTCCATACTTATAAAACACTTAACATAAATTGAACTATTTATGGATATAATCCATAATCATAAAAATGATTTCTTTGAGGATGTATAAACTCATAAACCCTTCATAATGATTTGTAAAGAAAATGAGAGTTATCCTAAGCATATCCCCCGGGACTGTCGTAACCAAGAGTGCAGCAAGGCCCGTTGTCGTGCACCTATTCCCGTTCAAGTCTAGCTCAAAGCGGTGTTTTTGGGTTTTACCCGTAGGAGCATTTGTGCCAGAGCCGCCTCTACCTGGTCGTATCCAGACAGGGATGTATTTCTCGGAAAACTCACAGAATCTCTACAATACCAAAATTCTAAGAAGTTCTTCTATACTAATCCTCAAAGTTCATCTTAGGTCTACGTGCTCTAATCAGAGTTTATCTAAATCTAGCTTACAAGGTTTGTACTAAACCTCCTCTGATACCAACTGTAACGCCCTGACCCCATTTATCTAGAGTCGGTGCATTATTACAAAACATTGGCATGATCACAAGAAAGATAAAATCTTGAAACACCAATTGGTTTAGTAGCCTTTGAAACACTAGATATATTCATAAAGTTTTACATTACATCATAAAGTGAAAAACTACTACAACAACATATTGTCTCCAAAGTCCACACTATTATCCCCTCATAATAACCCTCTAGGTCATTCATAATTTACTTCTTCACATCCTGGGAAAAATTAAACATAGAAAAGGGGTGACCTCAAATGCCCAGTAAAGGTAACAATATAGTAGAATCATTCATAAATAAGAATAAACATTTAAGGCAGTGTACAACTAAGACAAAAGCCTTTTAAAATTGAACTTCAACATAGTGTCTTAAAAGTAAAATGAAATAATTCCATTTACTTATTCACATGGATATTCTACTAATCGAATAATCACATGCAATATCAATAACCACCTTCATAATGATGGAATGCATAATGCCAGACTGTCATAACCACATAGCCAAGTCCTCGTGCCATGACTACAAATAAGATTTTGTCAAGGCCTTGTGCCAAGACACTAGTTTGTCTCATGAGACCTACTGATGCATCGAGGAGCTATAGCGGGCTCCACCCATCACATATTAAGTCCAATGCATTCCCATACGAAAAATCTTAAACATAACATAAACATTCGTATTAAAACTAGAATACGAAATGTCAATAATTTCACCATAAACCATAAATTGTATAAAAATAGCACATCCACAGTCAAACATATCACAAAACCTTCAATACAATATATAAGTTTTGTATCATAATAAATCAACTTCAAATAAGCGTGCAATCCATCAAAGGATGTTGACATTGATGAAATCAAAACTCTTTTTAGAAAAATATCTATTTCTATTTTGAAATCAATTAAGAGTCATATATTTATAAAATAAAACATTTTCTTTGAAAATATTCTTATAAGCTTGTAAGGGAAGATTCGGCGATTTATAACGGTGAAAAATAGCCACACCCACCGTATAAGTTAAAAATAGATATTCTTACCTTAATTCTGTTGAAAATGTTAAAAAGCACCTTGTTTGGAAAATGACGGAAAGATTCCTTTATAAACCTCTTATAAAAAGTCAAAAAAGGTATAAATGACTTTAAACCATATTCTTGTGAATAGTTAAAATGTTTTGAAATACATTTTTAAGAAACATGGTTGTGGATGATAAAGAGATCCCAGTAAATTATTACGTATAAACAACCTCAGATAATGAAGAGATTGCGAAATAAACCCTTACATTGTACTTTTCCTTGGTTGAGGGTATGTTAACATCCTGTATAATGGTGAAATAATTGTTATTAAATTATACAAGAATCATATATATTAATATGATATCATATATGATCTTTTAGCATTGCTTTGTTAATAATATCTTAGTATTATCGTCGTTTCGGGTGTTAATTTACTCGTTTTATTTTATATGTTTTGTTACCTAAGCAATGTTTTTCATGGATATGTTGTATCTTATTCATATCCATAATGATATCAAGTCCTTAAACATTATTTTTAAATCATCAAATGATAATTATAATTGAATGGATACGATGGAGAATGAATCGCATCACGTTCGTGGAGACGGTAGTCCGTACGTACGCACGAGAAACAATATCATTCTTTTGATATTAAAATAATATATAATTGGAATGTATATCATATATACAGATTCATTATCATTCTATATTTATTATTTTCATGAGTTACACATCATTTTTATACCCATCAAAATAATAATATATTGAATAACAATTACACCACAACGTGGAGACGGTAAAACGTACGTACGCACGTATGGTGACCTGTTATTTAAAGGGTGGATAGAATACTGAATATGGATGTACAATATTTATAATAACATCACAGTATATATAAGATACTGGAGTAATTATTTTAGATTGGTAATAACAAAGAAAGAAGAAGTGGAAGAAGAAATGAATTTGAAAAAGGGTGGTGAAAACATTACCTCTTCTACGGGTTCTTCCTTTTGATTTGATCAAAAGGGCTCCTTAGGTTGGTTTTATGATCCAAATAATGCCTCTAGGTTGTAGTGAGGGATGTTTATAGAGTATTTGGGTAGAGTTTAGCCGAACCAAAAGGCTTTGAAGGTGTGAAGGAATTAGAAGTGGGAGTGACCTTTTATAAGAGGGGTGAGGGGTACCTTTGGAAAAGCTAGAAATATTAATGTATAATAAATTCATATTCGGTTTTTAGTGGCTAATAAGTTTATTATTAAAAGGTTAAGGTGTTTATAGGTCAAAAAAATTCAACCAATAGAATTTAGACAGGTTTGGGATACTATATTAGCCTTATCATTTAGTTTTAACTCTTAGTTTATTAGTTTGACATATACCATGTCACTTTGTATTTTTATAGTATATAGTTAATAAACATACTATATACATCCAAGAGTCCTCAAAGTGGTCCATTAATGATAAAACTATCATGATATAAGTCTCTTGGTTGAACCGTAGATTTTTAAGAATTTAATATCAATTAATAATATAATATTTTCATTAAAAACTCTTTTATGTCAATTTTGACACTATTCAATAGTTGATTTTTGTGAAACTTATAACAGAATGATTACTTCGATAAAAGCCAATTAAATCAATCCTAATATGTCATATTATCCTATAAAATTACTGTAATTCATTAAAAGTCTCAATGTATATTTATTTGGGTATTTATTATATCAATTATTTTAATGTTTCACTATTATGGTAATTACTGCATCATCATTGTGTCATAAATAAATTAAATTATTTAATGTCTAAAAATTATAAATAAATTATCATTATGTAGGAAATATTTTTATATTTATAATTAATATTTATAGTCTAATAGAAAACATATATTACCCTATGTAAAAATTGTTTTCTAAAAGATATATGCTTGTGTCATTTTTGTATGCATTTTACCTTAATTAAAATAAAGTGTCCCTATCACTTACAAGTGGCACCATGGGGTCCCAAAATAGACCCAAAGATTTATATGGTCGAAAATGTATCAACCAATAAGGTTAGTACATGGTTTAGGATAATTTGTTATTATTATAATATTATTTTTTAACCCTTATTTACCGGATTTACACTTTAACCATGGTCAATAAAATATTTACCGAAGTAATTATTCAAAATGTCTAAAAATAAAAGTTACCTATTTACACAATTTTAACATCCTGATTCCAAATATGGAATCCATTTTTCCAAAATCAAAACACAGATGTGGCAGAAATTAATTTAAAATTAAATCCCGTTGTCAAAACAAAAAGCGTGTTTTTAAGATATAATAACTATCAAAAGATTGATATTTGTTTATGTTCGGTTTAATTGAGAAATTATGTCCAATGAATAAAATTTTATTAAGTGGTAAAAATATATTCTAAATATACTTTAAAACCACTCAAATTCATAATTTATCACGAATAATTATTTTCATAAAAAAGTTGTTTTTAATTAAAATTTTGTAATTTTCACTATTCATCAAAATATTAAAGTTATCCGAAAAGTACCAAAATTTCACCTTAGACTAAATTAGATATTCGGAATCCAAAAATGATGTCAATTTTGAAATAAAAAATATATATAATTTCAAAAAGGAGGAATTACTATTCATAACTGCTAGTTTGATTAGTTATGGTGTGTTAGAACTCGGTGTTGCGTACAACACACGCTATCACATTATTCAAAGAGAAACGTACCGTATAAGTTTGGGGTGTTACACTAATAACAACATAAAATTATGTCGAAAAAATTATATTAATGATTTTTGTAGCATAATGAGTAAAAAATATACTTTATGGAAAGGAATTAATGGGAGATAATGGATTCATATCCATAATAGTGAATCATTTTTCAATTAATGGATTATAATTAACACATGTAAGTATTATAATATCAAAATAAATTGGAATATTAGAAAAATGTTATATAAATTAAAAGAGGTATAAACATAATCCCATACTTAAAAAGGGATTCCCAAAGACTGATAAAGGAATCTTTTAACATTTAAATCTTTTTAAAAGGGATTTAAAAATGTAATATTAGAGTTAATTCATTCTCAATGGTATTGGAGTGGAGATAAAATAGGAAATGGTGGGTATTTCTAGGTAAATAGGGTGTGTTTTTAATTAATTATGAAACATTGGGGTTTTACCCTGAGTAATAGTAAATGTATAACCATTTTACATCCTATGGTCTTACCACATTTTTCAAGGGATATTGTCTTTTAGTATTTTGAGATTTGACTAGATTTAATACATAAAATAATATTATTTTGGATGTGGTATAAATTCTAGTATGAAATGAGTATTTTTTAAATTCATAAAATATATATTACGTTTTGAATGAAATATAAATTTTATTATATACAAATATATTATTTATTAATGATGTTTTTTATTGAAAAATTTAATAATAAAATTTATTATATATATATATTAAAATTTTATTTCATTGAAAACATTGTATATATTCCTATATATATATATAAAGTCCAAAAATAATAATATGGGTGTATTTAATTAAAAATACATCTTACCATATTCATCCTGTAATTATGTGTATCTCATATTTTTAATAAGGGTGATACATTTATGTACAATACATGATAATTTCTACTTCTCTTTTCTTCTCTAAAATAATTTACACTTTATACTACTAACGTTCTTAATAAATAACCTCATATTACATAATTGTAATCTATAAGGGTAAGGTTTCAAATTGTAGCAATTTCAAGGGGTTGTTATGCTATCATTGATCTGGTGATGATTTACACTAAATCAAACTTCTCATATAGTCAACTCTTCTCGGGCCTCTATTTTTTGATGTTATGCCTAGGATTGTTCAATGTTGAACCTTAATTATGCTACATCCCTCTAAAGTACTGATAAAATGTATTATTAAGGCATAATCCAACTAGTTATAAGAATCACTCCTCCATTATGAATAAACAATCTTGCATCATTATCCATAACATTCACTATTAAAAATAATCACTTTAAAATTCCTATGTTTCCAATGTTCACAATACACTACAATCATATTATCCAATGACTAATTAACATCCATGTAACAATTAGATCGTAAATTTAATTTTCATGTTACACAATATATAAAATCCACCATTCTAGTACAACATCACATACAGTGGTTCTACACATCAATGGATAATTTCTATCATATAAAAAAGATCTATTTTCTTTTAATAATTGAATAGTAGTAGTGATCTTCATATGATAATTCAAGCTATCAATTTTACTTTATACATACATTATTATTTGAAATTTATTTCATTATACTCCTCATATATTTCATAATAAATATTATTAAATGATCTTTAATATCCTAGTCTGTTAATTTGAATCTACAATAAAATACAATCAAATATTCATTATGAAACATGAGTTATTTTAATTATAATGTAACTAATGATTAGAATTATATATATTTTCTTGAAAATTTCTATTCGTTCATAAATTTTTCATATTATACACCTATATCCATTAATAGGGTGTTTATACAATCTTTTTGTCTTATTATATCATAATTACTTCTTTTTTAACCATTTGGTTTTCCCCTTCTTAGTTCTCCCTTTCAATTTCTATTTTCTTATTCATTTACAAAAATAATGGGATTTTATGAACCCAATATCCATTCATTATGTTAAAATACTCCATTCTGAACATCATTTTTATAATTTAGGTTCATTATAAACTATGATTTTATTATTTTTCATTTATCCTTTTATCCTATGGATATAATTTGTTTCCCTTAAATCCATTTTCAAATGTTTCTTAATTCATAAATTATGATTCCTACAATGTATCAACATTTGGAATTTTATTTCATTGAAATATGAACAATATTTGCATTGATCATTCTATATGTGGTGTATATTACAAATAATGATTTTATTTTATAATATTTTCATTTAATTCAGGTGATTAAGAGTGCCCTGTTATTTTATATTCTTCAACAAAAGTTGATTTCCAATTTACAAATTTGTAAGGGATTATTTTCAAATCTATCATCAAAATTGAGATTATTTATGTAAAATTTTAATTGGGGGAAATACATTGATCTTTCTCTAAAAATCGCAAATAATTTATTCTACTCTAATGTTGTGTTGGGTTTTAATGACGTCTTAAATTTTCTACTCCATTTTATTCACAATTTATCTATGTTATAATCTTTTATTTTTTATCTCAACTCATTAATAATATTATATAATAGTAACATATACCCCCTTTATTTTAATTTACTATGATATTTATGGGAATATTTATGAAAAAAATTTCATTATAATGTATTAACTATTATTTAGTGAAATTGGTAATTTCATTAAGCAGAACACATGTGTATGGTTTTTCATTATGTCGTGTGTGGTCTTAGAATAATATAACCTCAGTTGAAATAGTTAGAAAATTATATCTCATGAGATGGAATATAAGGGTCTAGAGATTAAACCATATATACTATGGGAGTCTATATAGTATGTGATGATGGTTTTCACTATAATCCTTGAAATTAAGAATTATATTTTTATTATTGCAAATTTTCCAAATTATTATTCAAAATTTTAATTTCTATGTAATGTTTTCATGGTTTTTGTTTATGGGATCATGTTTTCAAACTCAAATGATCCATTTCCTATATTATAAAAAAACATGAGCTATGAATAATGATTTGTTATCTACATTATAGTAGAAATTATTTTCTTTTTTATTCAAATGCACCATGACAATATTCTCTTATCCACATGTTTATGTTTTTCTAACAAACTATATTTGTTTTCTATCACTCACGTTTACAGAAACTATATAATTCCATTACCAATGAAAATTAAGAATAGTATAATATATTCCTTTTCAAGAATGGTATCATGTGTAAATAATTTAATGGGATATTGTGAGAACTATTTAAAAATCAATATATGAGGTTTTATCTGCGTATAATTTAATGGTGTCACTTAATTAGTTTTTAGTGGAAACAATGTATATTTGGGGATAACATATGGGGTTTTAGACATGATATTATACAAATAATATAATACTCTAAACCTAAAAATCCGCATGTATGTTAATGGTGATTTTTTTTGTACAAATAATGAATTTGTATACGGTTATATTTTGATATTTTAATCTATTATCAAATATAGTTTGTACAGAATATTCATTTCCAACTAGATCTTGGAGTGAATTTATATGGTATTTCAGTAATAAAATCTCAAGAAAATCCACTATTGATGTTAATGTTATATGAATCAATTATTTTATATTTACATTTACATTATACTAGTTTATATTAATTTTTTTCTTGAATATGTGAAATAGTTTATAGTTAAGAAATAATTTATAAATGTTGGAAATAATTTACATTTATTCGATATTGAAACAGTTGCTCGAATTAAAAAATATTCAATGGGCTAATATAGAAACTATGAATGTCAATGTTGTACGGTTTTTTTATTTATCATATCATAGTTCTATTTTAATATAAGATATCTCATGTATAAATCAATGGGTTTCTCCTAAAATAAGAATCCTTTTTATACACAGTTTATGATTTGATCTATTTTATTACATGGATTAAATAAATATGAATGTATTTTTTTCCTAGATAAATTAATATTCATATTTTTAATTAAAATTTATGGTGAAAAATTATCACCACCTATATATGGAATATTTTTTTTAAACACACTTTTTTTTATTTATACTAGAAAAATATTTCTATAAGGAAGAAAATTTTATTTTTTTTCATAAATATTCTATTAACAATAAATAAGTGTTACCATATTCAAAATAATGGTTTTTTCCATTGAATGATACATTATTAATGAATAATAATGTGATTTATGGAGTTATATTTTAACTATAAAGGTTTAAAATATAACAAATTAATGGTACACTCAAATTAAAAATGATACCATATTTATATTATAAAGGTGTTTAGGATATGTTTGTAATGAAACATAATAATAGAAAACATTATATTTAAATTTATTACTAAATAACATAAATAAAATGTAAAAATTTATGGAAAATTTATAATATGATGATATGATTAATATTTGAATGGGTTGTTAATGTTTAAAAAACCTATTCATTAAAATTATAAAATTAGATGATATAAAGAACGATGACAAAATAAAATTTACTAGTGTTTAATATAATTATTATAAATTATAAGTTTCAACGTTAGTCCAATATTTTTCGATGTAAATTTATCTCAAAAAAATTTGTTTATTTGAAGTTTCAATAAAACAGTATCATGAATTTATTACCAATTCTATATAAGAGAAAAACAATTAAGAAAACGAATAATATAAAACAAACATATGGTCATTTGGGTATTTTTTTATATATATTCATTAATAATGTATATATATTTATTTTTAGTATCTTTAGAGGTGTTTTTGAAAACTAAAAAAATTATTCTATTATTAAAAACCATATATATGTGTACATTTGTTCATGTGGATTCTAAATTTCAATGATTAAATTAAAAATTAACCCCTTAAATTCTGACTTGAAATTAACCTTAATTGAGGAAAATCATTAATACTTGTTGCTTGTAGTGTTATGTGACGATTAACATTAGACAGAGCTCATATAGAAATACTTTGTTTTTTAAAAATGCATATAATATTTTATATTATTTGGATAAACCACCACATATACTATATAAAGAGACATAAATTAGGACATTTTTATAATTTTTATGAATAGTTAATATTAATCACTATTTCCCATAGTCAACAAGTAATCTCATGTGTATAAATTCATACTTTGATAATTAATTATCCTTAACTTGAGACTAAGCTAGTCATGTGGGGGTTGGGTTTACATTGGATCAGGAAATAGGTTTTTATTAATCATTACGAAAATTTTCAACCACTACGTTGGGTGTAAAATATATATATAAAATTGGAAAATATATTAGAATTTTATAGACATTGATAAATATGTTATCTCTGATATGTGTTTGTTTATGTTTAAAAAATTTCGATGGATAACTTTTTTATTATTATTTTCATCAATATTCATTATTCATTATAGTAATTATTTATCAATATTGATGAAGTTTTAAATTTAAAAATATATACTTGATGTTCATTGAGGATTTTTTGTAATTAATGGAAAAAAATATGGTAATTAATTTTATTAAGCATGAAAACTAATGTAATTTGGGTGTTTCATTATAGGTGAGATGTCATTGATGAATTTTTATTTTGGATGGGTGTGGAAAGAATGAAAATGTAAATAAGTAAAACATTTTTTGAATTATGTTAATGAGGAAAAGAAAAGTTAAAATGATTTTATAAGTGAAAGGTGTAATGATAGATTCTAAAATGACTACATGGAATCATAAGTTGAAACAACATCTAGGAAATGGTTTATTTTTTTATTAGTATCATACTAAACTGATATTGGTTTTGTATACATGGGAAATATAGTACATAGTTTCCATATAATGATATAGATTTAACATTTTTTTAAAAAATAATAAATTTTATTATCTATATATATTAATATTTAAATAATTTTTTAAATTTATCCATTTCATAATATGAAGTGTTCATAATGGATATTGATATATCAAAATTATATATATTGACAAAATGATAGTGGGTAAAAAATATTATAAAAATGATTTAATAATTAATTTGTATAGATGATAAAAAAGACTTTTTAAAAATAATTTCATCGATAAATGATTATATAAATTATGTAAAATACTCTTTTATAGTGTTTTAATGTCATGTACATTATTATGACTCATTTTTAGGGGTTTTTTAGGATTTGAAAAAACATATTAAGAAAATATTTAATACCTAACAATAATATTTCTAATTATAGCAATTGGGATTCAATTTTTTTAGGACAAAATACAAATTTAATAATTATATAATAAAATGTGTATATAAATATTTCATTGAAGAAAATTATAATTTCAGAATATGACTATATATTTTATAATGAAATGGTAAAAAAATCAATGAATGAATTTTTGAAAAATTTCCTTTGAAATAACATGTTATGAGTAATTTAAAAAGTAATTTTTAAATATTACACATTATATTTCTATTAATTTCATTAAATATATTGAATTAATATTTTATTTAAAATCAATTTAATTGAAATATTGATTTGAAAATTTAATGTAAAAAAGTTACATTTTTCATAAAAATATTTTTAAAAATTATTTAATGTCATTCCTAACTAATTAATAAAAATAATACTTAATTAAGGATGTATTAAATTAAATTTATTGATTATATTTAAATATATTCATTTAAATAAAACAATCAATTATTAATATTCATATAAATAATGAATGATCAATTTATTCATAAAAATGCATTTCTTGAAAATCCTTTTTTTCATCATGTTTTGCTGGTTTATATTTGAAATAAATTCATCCACTTATATTAATTGAAATTGATTAAATGTAATAATATTTTCTTTTTAGAATAATTAATAATTATTATTATGATAAAATTATTTTTTTAATAATGAGTAATACAATAGTTAATAATTAATTACATCGATTATGGTCAGGACGATTTTATCAAGGTGTTAATATATTAATATAAGGGTTACAATGAACTAGGATCATAATTATACACCATTTGTTGGTTTTATTTTAATATTATCCTTTTCTAATTTGAATATTGTCAATTTTGGATCCATATTTATTTGATAGTTATTTGACATTATTGAAAAACATAGAAAAATATGTGTGTTCCACTCACCTCAATTATAAAAGGACACAAACTCACCCCCAACTTATCTAAAAATATGAAGAAATTTATCCCAAAAATACCTTCTAAAATATCTCTCCAAAATAATTATCCAATTTATAGTACCGATGGACTAACAAAAAGTCTGACCCTAGGGTGATTAATATAAGATCCAAAGGAGGTTTTCTAAGAGAATGTAATTATTTTCACAAAGCTCTTTTTTAGTTATTATTTTTCCAAGTTATATAATGTCATAAATGTTAAATTAAATTAACAAAAACTCTTAAAATATACTGGTATGTAAATATTTTTATGGAAAAAATTTATCCATATCCTTCCCTACCAGATTAGAAAAATACAATCAATCGTTTATTTAGATCAATGTCGCCTCGAGAACCAATTTAATTTTTTACACCCTCAACTCACATGGATATTAATAATGATTGAAATAATATATATAAATATATATATATATGATTCTTATGAAATAATATTTATTCTTAAAATTTAATATATTACCTACTTCCTTACTCTTTAACCCATTAAGGAAATGATATCATTTCTCCTATGTACGTTCGACCTACCATCTCGACGAGGTGGTGCGATTAATTTCCCATATACACCATTAAAGTATTATTTTTAACATGTATATATTGAATAAATTTGATATTTTTAACATTTAATAATTATATATTTTATGGATCTATATAATATTCACAAGAACTGTAACATCCACGAAATAACATGGAGGAGAAAACAAAACTGTTAACAAGATGATAATAATGAATGATTTTCAACCAATGGTTAAAAATTTGTTATAATATGATCATATATGATATTATTAATATGAATATAGGTTTATTAGAAATTAATAACATTTTAAAAACATTATGCAGTATGATTAATCATGTTCATCAAAGAAGAAGCATGAGGTAAAAGATTTCTTTTCAATTTCAATTCCACTAAGGCATATTTGATGTTTTGATCCAGTATACATTTATAAAGTTTAGATATTAATAGTTTAAAATAATTTACCCGAATATAAATTTATCCGTGATTATTAATTTTTTAATTCATTTTTATCGTTTTAAAGGGTTATAATTAAAAAGTTAATAAGGAGGTAATGATTTCATTAACAATATTTTTTTAGTTGAATTAAATTTAATTGAGGGATTAGTGTATTACATCCTCAATAAAATCCATATATTTAATAATACTCATGATATATAAAGATTTTATATATTTTCTTCCAGCATTTCCTATTTTCAATCTTAAACCAAGAAATGAATTGTTTAAAATAAATTTTGGTCTCATTTATCTCTCTGGTCAGGTTTATTTTTATTCAATGGGTATATTTTTTAAAATTGTCTTAACAAAGTCTTATTTATTACTAAAATTATTTATTATGAACATTTTATATTACCCATTAATTATAAATAATTTGGAATGAATATTTTTACCCTATTATAAAAAGGATGTTTTTTTAAATTATTGTCAAAAACTAAAAATGAATGTTTTAATGTATACTTAATTGATGGACTTGCACACTCCTGTAACCATTTTACAATATTTTGAATCTTATACAAATTTTTAATTTTTTTAAAAGTAAAAATATTTAATGAAATATTATTCTAATATTTCAATTCAATTTATTTTATTTCTACAAATGATATGATTTGATTACGTATATAATATTCCTACTGAGCCAATGGTAATCTTTGATCACATATTTACATTATGTACATTAAATTTCGGTTGAAAAATCTTTTTATTTTTGACATTAGTCATTAAATTCCTCTTAACAATCCATATTATTTAAATCAATTATATTAATTTTCTTACTCCATTACCATTTTAAATTATGGTGTTTTATCATGAATATTATTTGATTGATGTGGGATAGTGATAAATATGTATTCATTACTCAAATTAGTTTTATATTGATAAATAATATTTTTTAAATGTTATATATCATGAAATATATTAATTATTCTTTGGAAAAGTATTTATGTGATGGGTACAGTTATGGATAGCATCTGGATACATCATTAGGTCTCATGAGACAAATCAGTTGGACATAAATCAGTTCTTCGTGAATACCTACCCATCGATTAAACTATCCCAGTGAATGGTCTTGAAGATATAGATATATTTTTTAAGTCCATGAAATCTAATAATAATCATTTCATTCATTGAAAATTTATTTATTATTATCCAATAAATGTTTGCAATGATATTATTAAAAGATTCATTTTATTCTCATGTTATTTATTAAATAGTATATATTGATAGTTTTTTACCATAAAATATTTATTATGACTTATTTACACAATATATATTCCATTTTATGTATCCAATAATTATCATTTATGATCTTCTTTATTTTTTTCTATTCCCTAGGTTATTAAGAAGAATTATTTGAATGATTTCAATTGGGTCAAATGTTTTCCATTACTATTTTAAACTTTTAATCAAAATTTATATTTATATCATGTATGTATCTGGTTATCCAAGGATAATAAACTGAATTTTAAATTAGGGTTATACCCCTTGTATTTATACCAATGTAAAAATTAGGTTCTCGATCTAGGTTACTTGAGTTGGGGTTGTTGCAGTATCTATTAGAGTGATGATATGTAGAAACCATGTAAACTAGAAATAGGAAGACATAGATTAGTGAAAGCACCCCTATGAGAGAATTTGATGATATTTATAGTTATATGATGACATCATAATGTTTTTTAATGCTATATATTATGTGTTTTTCATAGTAATAAATCTCTATCTAGATACTACGAGAAGATGTGGTTTTGGAACAAATTCTTCTAGGGGTAACAACCCCGAGAAATGTTGGTCACGTATATCATGACTATAAATCTATTTCAAAGTGATTTTCCCCATCCTAAAATCATAGTATGTCAATCTATGGAATATGAAATGGAAATTTCACATTTTATTTACAAAAAATTATGAAGTATTTCTAAAAAATTGTTTTAATTATATTCCCTAGGAAACAAATTTTAGGATTTTGAGATTAATAATGTATAAATACTCGATTAAGTCTAAGTGTTAAAAAAATATAGAATTATTTATTTTGACATAAAATTCATAATTTTATGAAATAATTATAATATTTCATTTCTTATAAATGGTTCATGATATAAATAATGGTATCAATAATCATGGTCAATGTACAAATTTCCCCGTTGACCAAACCAATACAACTAGTGTTCATACTTTGCAAAACATGGTTGTATTAGGGCAGTTTACCAATGTTGTGACTTATAAAAATTCACATATAAAGTAATATTATGTTACATATCATGATACACCTATATTGGGTTTTTATTTGTTACTAAATCCTTCTATATTTTTGTGGAATTAAAAATTTTGTAGTTGATGAGAAATGTTTTAAGACCATTTGAATGATATTTCTTCCCCTTGCATGAAATAAAATGGAAAAGATTTCATCTGCTTTGTATTTTCTAAAAGGTGATGATGACCAGTGGTGGTCATTGATCAAGAATAATATTGTGGTAAATGAATCCAAACACAAGGAATATATATATTTTAATGAAACATTCCTTGGTAAATATTTCCCTAGTAAGAAACAAACCACATTGAATAGAAACTTCCTCAAAATAATGAAAATGGTAGAAGAAACTGGTGTGGAGTATGAGGTTTCCTTTACATGGAATGTGTGGTATACTATAGATTACATTTGTAACAAAAAAATTAGGATTAACAAATTCATTAAATGGATTATTAAATGTATTTAAAAGGAACTAACTTATAATACATTTTCATCATATGATGAAACAATTTTATGCAATATAAAAATAGAGAAGTATTTTTCAATATTATATATATATATTAAAAAGGAATAATGAGAATAAGAGGATCGAATAATACCATGAAAAAATAAATGTGTTAATGAAAAATAAAATGATCCAATTTCATTCATGGAAAAATTGTGGAAAAAAATATTCTATAATATGCTCAAATGTCATGTGAGTTTCTTAAAACTATTGCTATAAAGAAAATTTGTAACAGAAATGTTAGGGAAATAAATATTCCACAACTATCCCATGATTTACCAAAAAATAAATAAGGTTAAATTCAATTTAATATCCCATGTTTCAAGGGAACATTTCACATATGCATCTAAGGGGAGAAGGCCAATCTTATTCTATCACTACATCTAAGGTTATTGTTCTCAAAGATGTGGTGGTTGGTGAATTATTCATATAATGAAATTTAGCTATTTATTTATTTTATTATCTATACTCGCACACTTTTATATCATCATTGTTTTTTAATCTAATTAGATATTTCTATATCTCTCTAAAAATACTGTTGTTTGTAAAAATTCCTTCTGCAATTCTCAATGAAACAAGGATGTGTTATGAATTTACTAATATGAAAAACACAAGTGATCTACTTTATAAATTTATTATCATAACTATGGTGGAATTTTATTTAATCCTTTATATGTACTATAATTCAAAAGGTAATGAAAAAAATTTATTTCAAAGAGATGTATATTGGGATTTTTGATGAAGATATGGAATTACCTATCCTTTTAAGGGAGAATTCATTATCTGAGTAAACTATAGATCCACCCCTAATATCTCTTCTAAATTAGATTCTTCAGGAAGATGAGCTAGCACATCCTATGTATGAGATCATTTGTTATCCATTTTATGATTTAACTATTTTATTGGAATTCATTATTGTATTCTTTGATAAATTTCCAAGGAATTCACTAGAGCATGATGTCATGTTTTAATTTTATTTTATAAATTATGAAAAAACCTAAATCAAATAATCCCTTGTGAATTTGCACTATGGAATTACTTTTTTGTAGGAAACCAAAAAATGAATTTTTTTTATGAGGGGATTATACATCCTTGTATTTCACCATTGTATCCCCTGTTATTTTCGTTAATAAGGTAGATGGATCCATGAGGAAGTGTATTGACTATATGGATATAATGACCCAAGTTATTATAAATAAAGTTCCCCCTATGATTTAATTGAATGTATATTTAATTATTATGGTTATATAAAACACATGAAATTATTTAGTTTTATTATATTCTATTTGATTTAAATGACTGTTAATCATCATTATCATTGATAATATAGTCATTGAACAATGATCGTATGATTTGAATAAATATAATGTTGTAACAAATCCAATTAACATAGACAAAGGAGATGATATACTTTAACATTGGGATCATATCCTATGAATCTCGGTTATTAGTTCCTCTAAGTGGGATTTGATCTCAGGTAATTTCCATTGACCAATACCAATGTGATATCCATCAACTTAAGCACGAGTAACGCTGTTTATGGGAGAAGGTTGAGCCCATCGAGATCATGATCCAATCCATGTACACCGATCTACCCCATGAAATTCATACCATCACGAAACTTACTCTTAAGAAGTTAAATGGTCTGTTACTGGGATATGTATCAGGACCCTAACAATATTAATATTTATAATGAATATATAATCCTATTATTACTTTATGTATGATTTTTATTTTTATTCCATAAATCCAAAATTGTATATTTTTTGTTATATTACCATTCAATTCGTGAATTTATTTTTATTTATTTATTTATGTTTGAAAAAATAATAATTTAATAAAATTATTTAATTAAGAAATTTTTATTAAATATAAATTACCATATAATTATTCTGATGTCAAATGTAATTATCATAACACTTAGAAAAAAGTTGTTGAAAAAAACCATGCATATCTCAATAATTGTCAATTCTTATTTTAAATTTGGAAATTAAAATATTTAGGAAATTATTTATATAAAATTTATATTTTTTTAGAATATCAATTTAAAAATAATCCATCGGAAAATGTTTCTGAATTTTGGGAGACAATCCTATTTTCATGTAAAAAAGTAAATACTATATAATTACATTGTGTGTATTATGACATCATGATTAACCAAATATTATTAATGAATAGAATACTATGTATCCAAGATCAAATATATGTTTTAACTTTAAAATAAAATTATTTTATTATTATTTTATTAATTTTTTAAATTCTATATGAATCCTAAAAAAAATATATTTTAAGGTTTTAAATTAATTTAATTAAGAGTATGACTCACTTCCATATTAGTAGGGGAATTATTTTATTTTTATCATCTCATTTTCTTACAAAATAATAAAAAATAATCTCCTTAGGAAAACAAACATGAGAACAAATCATGGAAGGGTTCTTTATTATTTGTTTTTTATTATATATAGTCCAAAATAATTTTTTGAGAAATAATAAAGAATTCTTCAATATTTTCATATAAAAACCCATCTATGATCCCAAAATACATCACTAAATATCCATGGTTCATGTATTTAATCTACCATTCCCTCTCTAGAGTCCTCCAAGGGTTCCCTAAACTTATCAATATGCTCCTACCAAGAATTTTGAGATACACACTCAAGGTAAGGGATCTTTTCCTTCTTTGATTTATTTAAATTTCATAATAATCTTATACCTTCTAATTACAATTATTATTTTGGGATATGTTTTCCCAAGTACCTAGTACTTGAAATTGTTTTTCCAAATGACAATACACCCACTTTTATCTCGTAAATCCATTTTATTAATTCACATGAGACAATATTATGCTGTTGAAATTTACCCATGATTTTCTATATCAAACTACTGTGTAGTAAATACCAATAACTATTTACTATCAAAGGAGTTCATATTTATGAACATATACTTATTTATTGAGTAATCATATTTATTTATTCCACACTACATTATTTTGGAATAAAATTTGATGATAAAAGATTCTATGTATTATGATATATTTGGCACAAATAAGCATGAGAATGGAATGAATGTGATGGGTATACTTGGAATTATATAGCTCTCCAACATATGGGGTAATGTTTAGTCTCATGAGACACCATATTGGGATATGGAGTGAAATTGATTATTTTATAGGATTTTTTCCATCATTATATCTTGGAAGTTAGCCTTAACCTATCATTATGATGTTGAGTTTTATGTTGATTCCATATTTCCTATGTTCTATTAATGTTATAATATTATATTTCATTCCTCAATTTAAGATTTTTATCACCCATTTTATGTCCCATTGATATGCCTATTTTCTAACATAATTGAATTTTTCAATGTTATTTACGATTTAATCTATTACTGGGATTCATATCAAATCCCTTTCTTATTTATATCCCCATGTTAAACCATGAAGTTTTATGTTTGTTGGATTACTACCATCATGTTATGGAAGATTTAAATAAAGACGACGTAATTCCTACTTTAAGTATTTATTTATTGTACCTAATTCTCAAATACACTGGTATTATTAATCATCTGGGTTATATTAAGTTTAATCTTATGTAATAAATAATTTATTAATATGTAATAAATATAAATGTATTCATAGTTGGTATCAATGGAAAATTATAGTAAATTATTGGAATAGGATTCGAATATCTATAGAAATATTTAGGGATAATACTATATATTATAAAACATCCAAAAATAATTGGAACTATAGTGTAAGTATTTTATCAATAAAATAATTCCATGTTTTGATCCAACTTGTGGATGAGGCTCTTGAACAGAAGTATTCATGTGTAAAACCTAAAAACATAATATTGAGATGGACTCGTTTTGGAACTTTTGCAAGACTAAAGTCCTTATTGCGCACATGGTTTGAAACTTAGGTGGATATTATTAACAAAATTAATAATCTCATTATGAAAAACTATTAACTGAAAGAAAATTCCCCATAAGTAAATATTATTTTAAATAGATCATTAATAACAAAGATTAAATCCTAAAAATTTATATGTTATTAAAATACATGTAATTTATAATGTATCTCTTTTATTTTATTGGATACACATATTTTCATTTAACAGTTTAAAAATAACCATCCCAAATTTTTCCATTACTCTAGAAAATGATTGGATATAAGAGGAATCAGATAAAAATTCAATGTGGTGGTAAATGTGATTACATACCTACTGAGATTCTTGACCTAAAAAGAGTAGAAACCGAGAACATTATAATGATAACCTCTCACCTGACTCTGGTTATGAATGAAAACTTATTCTAGGAGGAGCTTCCAAGTCTCCATAAGAGATGAAAATATGTATTTGATACCGTTATATGATAAAGTCCTTTGATATTAAATGGATTACCTGATACCTTAATCATGAAACAATGAATTAAATATGTTGAGATGATATGTAACACCCCAGGTAAATAAAGAATATGAAATTTTTAAATTTATCCATATTTGTGAATAAGATATTAATATTACTTTAAAGGGGATGCTATGCTCGATGGCATACCGATTACGCAACAACAACTTTATGGGGAATCTTACGTTGCACTCTAATAAAAAAATAATATTATTTTAAATGGTAGTTGACGCCTAGCCGTTGTGATGGCGGGAATGAACAGAACTAACTACAAAATGATTATATATGTTTGTCAAATATTTTTACTCTTTACAATAAATGTTAGAGGATTAAAAATGCGAATGAATCGAATTTTAAGCGTAAATATTCTAATATTATTTAAAAGGTCGATTAACCGCCTTTTGATGGATAACCTCTTTTAAATCCACTTTTTGTAAATTTTATGTGTTATATTTGACAAAATAAAATTATTCTTTAGAATCGGGACATCAAAATTTACTTTGTGTAAATTTTTTGTATTTTTCCTATAAAGTTCAGTTTTAATGAATAGTGAAAAATGTTGTATTTTAATTCAAAACCACTTTTTAATCTAATTTATTTATATGATTAGATTATATTTTGAATTGGTTTTAAAGTTAAATTATAATATATTTTTACCATTTAATCCAATTGTGGTCATTGGAATTAATTTCTCTTTGAAATCAGACTTAAACTAGTGTCAATCTTTTGATACTTATTGTTTCATAAAAACACGCTATTTGCTCTGACAGCGGGAGTTAAATATTAAATTAATTAATGAAACATATAGTTTTTGAATTTTGTAAAATAGACTTCATTTTTGATTTCGTAATATAAAATACAGCTTAGGGAGATGTTTTGGTATTGTTCTGAAGAACTTCAATTTTTGATGAATAGTGAAACCACTAAGTGGTACTTATAAAAACTGATTTTCCATTTAAATAAAATTTTACCACCTATGAGCTTTGACCTTCAAAAATCAGACATAGATGGTTATCATTAAGAAGTAAAATGTGGATTAATGGAATTAAAATAATTTTTTGGTGAATAGTAGCTTTTAAGTTTTTAATCGCGATTAGAGGTAATTAGTGTAGTTTAAGGTAAAAATAATGTTTTAATAATATGAGATGATCTTGAAACATGTCCTACCCTTATTGGATGTGTCATGTCCGACCACGAAAATCCATGGGTCAACTTGGGGACCATATTTATCAACTTTGGAAGGAAAATGACATTATTATGTTTTTATTTAATGTAAAAGTAAAAATGACACAAACATGATTTGTTTTACTAAAACAATTTTAAAATGGGGTTATACAAGTCATATTTTTTTACTATAAATATTCATTGGAAAGATAATATGATTTCCTACATCATATTTGTTTTTTTATAATTTTTAGACATTAAATAAATTAAATTATTTATGTCATCATGATGATGCACTGATTACCTCATTATTTAACGATTTAAATAAAATGAAAATATAATGTAAAAACTAAAACCTACACTTGTCAAAAACCTTTTGTATGGGTATATTTAGAACCATTATAACCTTATCCTCTAATTATATCAATTTGGGACCTTTTAAATCCGAAACTCATTTTAAAATAAAGTAACATTTCTTTACTTTCCAAGAGTGCCCATCCTCTCCTCTTATAAAAGACCCCCACCACTATCACCTTACCCACACCTCTCAAGCCTTTGGTTCGTCCAATATCTGCCCATTTTTTTTCTCCACATCCCTATATTACTCTTATAAGCCTAACTTTGGGAAAAAGTCTTCCCAAGGAAGCCTTTGAGCTCAAATCAAAAAAAATTACCTGATTTTAAGGTAATGTCTTCACTTGTGTTATTTTGTTTTATTTTGCTTCTCCAAACCCCTAAACTCTTTTAATTAAATTATTTTGTAACAACTAAAGTATCTTAAATATAATAGGATGTTGTTATAAGAAAAATTAGATCTACACTTACACACAGCTACATCAAATGGTTAAAGAACATACTTATTCTGTGGATGGAGAATTTCTACCTCACGAAATGATGATTGTTCAACACTCATATAACACCTTCAAAGGTGGCCATTAAGATGTAACTATATTTATATATGATATATAATATGATTATGTTTTACTTAAGATTATGTATTTTTCTTTTGTGGCATACCTTTATGGTTTCCATTTTGGGTAAACACGATAATTTCATTTTAGGAAGTGCGGACTACCGCCCCCTCAAAGTGATTTGATTCGTTAATGCCATATGTGGGATGTATAAAGGATGGATTTAAAGTTATTATATATGATTTATGTTACATATAAATGATTAATATAATTATGTAATTAATATTTACATACCAATCATTTGGTTTTAATTCCATTAATATGGCCTATAAATGAAAGTAGCGTTCATGCGTACGTACGACTTACCGTCTCCATGAATGGTGCATTTCATTTCTAAACTCTAAATGATTATGTAATATTATAAATACATTTATATTCCGGATATATATGATATATATGACATACAAATCATGAATATCATTCTGGATATAATGAACCTTTGACCACACGATCAACATGTAATTGTAAGAAGTCCACTTTCGACTTAAGAACCAAATATCCACAAAACAAACATTATGAACTTAAATGATTACATAATGTTTATAACATGGAAATTAGTGATATAAAAGGAATAATGAACTTGAAAAAGTTTCTTAATAATGTTTAAATTAAGTCATGTTGATTATTCAGGACGTTAAATAATGATCGAGTCAAGTCGGACCCGAGGTAAGGGATCCTACACCTCTCTTTCTTTTTAAGTACACTCTTTTATGTCATTCCTTTTAAGCTCATATTTCTTATTATTGGGATGTTATTTTATATTACTCCTACTGTACTTTTTATTTTCATATGATGAGAGACCCTATTCTCTCTCATTAATCCATTTTGGAAGTTTTGAGTGGCGCTGTTAGGCTGCCGAAATTTCGTTAGAGATCTGACCTCTCTCTTTCTCTTTAAGTACTCTCCTTTATGTCACTTATTTTGAGCTCCTATTTGTTATGATGGGGGATGTTATTTTATATTCCTATTTCTGTACATTTTTTTGAAATATGATGAGAGACCCTATTTGATATCATCAATCCATTTTTGTATGTTTTAAGTGGCACCGTTTGGCTGCCGAGTTTTCGTAAGGGATTTTTCATCTCACTTTTATTCCCGTGAGATTTATGCTACATTTTCCACAATTTACTTTGAGTGGTAAATGTACTGCCCATTATTTTACTCATTGTGTAATATAATTTCATTTATGATTATTTACATCAATTTTGTATTTTCCTTCTTTCATGGGGTGTATGTTTCGAAAGATAACCATGATGGTAAGGGAACCTTTCACCCTCCTCTTTTTTAAAAGACTTCTTTTGTTATGTCTTTTAATTCACATAATAATATGTTGGGATATGTTATTATATATCCTTATTGATTTAAATTTTATGTCCAATTGATGAGATGCCCTTTTATCTCACATCAACTCATTTTCTGAATTTTGTAGTGACATCGTTAGTCTGTCAAATTTTTGCAAGGGAACATCTTAACCCAATTTTGATTCTTTGGGATAAGCTTGTACTCCTTGAATATGTCGTTCTATGAATATGTTTGAATAAACTCTGATTGTTTTACACTTAATATCCACTTATATTTGGTGTATTAGTTTGTCACACATAATTATGTAATTGATTTATCCTTAATCCAAGGACACCGTCTTTATAAGGGACTTCGTCTCAATCTCCATTCATTGAGGCATATTTTGTTTTATACACAACCTTCTTTTATACGGTGTATAACCCCCTTTTACTTTTACATTTATCCAAAAGGATTATTTTTTTTATGAAGCATTTTACTAAATGAAAAAATGGAATGTTTTTGTCGTACGTATGCGGCGACAACGAATTCTCCGCCGCCGTGACCATTATTTGAGTTTCGTCTTCCTCTACAAGCCATACATTTTTTTAAAGAAATATAAATATCATGTTTTTCTTTTCATTTATCTTGGTATTGAAAATGGTTTTCATAATTATTTTATATCAATGTGTTGTATTGATATCTTGTGATTGAAAAGTGGAAATGTTATGTTTCCTTTATGCATGTTTTATGTGATATGATTAGGTTATGGTTCTTTGGAATTATTATGAAGACGGGTGGTTCTGTGAAAAACTAAGGACAGGTGAGCTCGATATAGCTCTCCAATGCATTGGGTAACGCGAAGGGGTTAAACGTTCAGGTTTCTCCGAAGAGATTTAGGGAATATACTGTGATGGATATTCCAAACGTAACCAAGAGGGTTACTCCCTACGTAAGAATTTTATAAATGCCTCAAGTTACCTTTATGTCTTATGATTTCTATGATTTATTCATGATTTTATGGGGTGTGTTAATGTGCTTATGTTTTATGGGTAAAGTATGATTTCATTCTTATGTATACATGTACTCATGTTTCCTTTCCATATTTTAATCCCTTAATGAGCTTTTTATACTCATCCCAAGTTTTTGAATTGTTTTTCATAGGTCAAGGAAAAGGTTCATGATATAATGATAGTGTCAAGGATGTGTCATGAAAGAAACTATGTTTTATTTTAAACATGTTTCCGTTGATGTGGAAAACCAATACTATCTTTTATGTAACAACTTTGTTTAAATGTGGAATGTAATTCATGATTTTTGATCTAATTCTCTAAAACTCTAAACCTGAAAAGATCCTCAATGTGAATTATTCATTTAATTTAACATGAAATAAGGTTTAAGGCTAGGTCTTTATAGTTGGTATCAGAGGTCGGTTTAGACAACATTAGGGATTATGAGTTTTTTTTTAGAAACATGGTTAGTCCCTATATCTATTATTTTAGTTAAATCCTTATTTTATAACTTTTTTTCAGGACAAGTACAGTAATTTACGAATGGAAGGAGAAGGATCTCAAACGACATTCCTATCTCTTCTTGATGACATGCTTGCAATAATTATTGAAAAGTCATGTACGGATTATTGTGAAACTTTTCCTAGCATACAACTCACGTTCAAGTAGTTGATTGAGATATCAAACACCTCCACTATACCTCGTTATCATCGTGGATCATGGGTTGTTTTTAGACAAATACTATTTTCTCAATATTCTCATATTTTCAAGAAAGGCATATATTATCAAGGTATTTTCAAATATTTTACCTTATCACAAGAATTTGAAGCATATTATGATTTTAAAAATGGTTCTGAGGAAGGAGACCCTTGCGCAACCAATTTATATTTTCTTTTAAAATATACTCTCTCAGAAAATACTTATGGTATTTTAAAAGGACCAATAATAGAAAGTTTTAACTCAAATTTGGTTTGACTATTTTATAGAAATCATGTTTTATCAGATGTTTTAGAATTATATGTCATACCTGATTATTTTCCAAAACTATTTTTCTGTGAACACCCATATGAACCATGTTGTACAAGGTGTATTTGGATGGAGGAAGCAAACGATTTTGAAGGATCTCTAAATCATTGTTGTAATGCATGAGACTTCTTCCTACGTGAGCAAGATGACGATGAAACCGAGTGGACGCCATGATCAAGGTATGATGTTATTCATTTTGGGAATCGTTGTATTTTATCTTATGGTTGTTAAATAAGACTTCAAGAATAAAGATGTTGAGATCGTAATGAATTTGGATGAAAATGAGAGGTATAAGGAATCTATTGAGGTTAAAACATGTTTGGGTTATTTTTGTAGTTTTATAAAAAGGACAACATGCAGACTGTGTGACAACCCGTCGCGTCAGACAATGCTGTGGGAATCGAACCCACAAAAAAAGTGCTACTGGTATTTATTTCCTACCACTGGACTACGTGAAGTCCCTGGTTAGTATGACTTATTCTTTTTAGTTAGATGATTTTATGAATTAAGAGTATGTTTATTTTGGGTTATCTATGGAAATTATTAACCTTTCATGGAGGATATGTAATTAGGTTAATTACTTTTCAATATGAGACTTTAAGAGCAACTGATGTTATTTGAAGATAAGTGTTAATTTGTACTATGGAATACTATGTGATTGAATCCTTAAAATATTTGTGTTTCAATCATAGTTTGGTTTACTTTGAATAATTTTATGGAAAAATATTTTATTGAATGGTCTTTGTTGAGCTTTGGGTTTTGTTAGACAAATTTTGGAGATTAAGAATATATTTTCTTTTTATAAAGGGTTGTCCTTTTCTGGATTATCTGATCTTGTACTAACCTTTTTAGTTTTGGTTTTGGTTAAAGTCTAAATACATGTGAATTATATAGTTCTATTTTGTGGATTAGGTGATTCTCTAGATGTTGATTATAGTACTCTTAACGTGAACAAGTCTTCCTAAATATTTGTCTTTTGGAGAAAATATGAGTTGGTGTAAGAAATCTAATAAAAGTTGAAAGTCAACATGATAAGTGATTATGTTTCCTTATGAATAAATTCCCCAATAAATAGAATCTTAAAACAAAAATGTTTTCTGTTAACTTTTCCTACTGGGGAATCAAATACCATTTAACACATCACATGTTTGGGATTTTCTTATGGTTAACTTTCTCCTAAACATGTTTTCTATCACTCTCCATCAGAACATGACCCTATGTTTTCTCCTCCATGTCAATGTTTTCCTACATGGAATCCTAGTATGGGTTAACTTGGGTGACCTCTGTACTTCACTTTCTTTATTTTAAAGTGATTATTTTACCGACTCTTTTTTCTGATGTGGGACTTTCAATGGAGTTTCCAAGCCCAATTTTGAAATTGCGAGGACATAATTACCAAAAGGGGGGAAGGATGTAACACCCTAGGTAAATAAAGAATATGAAATTTTTATATTTATCCATATTTGTGAATAAAATATTAAAATTACTTTAATGGTGATGCTATGCTCGATGGAGTACCCAATACGCAACATCGAGTTTCTTGGGAATCTTACGTTGCACTCTAATAAAAAATAATATTATTTTAAATTTGTAGTTAACGCCTAGCCATTGTAATGTCGGGAATGAAAATAAATAACTACAAAATGATTATATATGTTTTTCAAATATTTTTACTCTTTACAATAAATGTTAAGGGATTAAAAATGCGAATGAATCCAATTTTAAGCGTAAACATTCTAATATTCATTAAAAGGTCGATTAACCGCCTTTTGATAGAGAACCTCTTTTAAATCCACTTTTGAAAATTTTATGTGTTATATTTGACAAAATTAAATTCTTCTTTAGAATCGGGGCATCAAAATTTACTTTGTGTAAATTTTTGTTATTTTTCCGATAAAGTTCATTTTTAATGAATAGTGAAAAATGTTGTATTTTAATTCAAAACCACTTTTTAATCTAATTTATTTATATTATTAGATTATATTTTGAATTGGTTTTAAAGTAAAATTAGAATATATTTTTACCATTTAATCCAATTGTGGTCATTGGAATTAATTTCACTTTGAAATCGGACTTAAACTAGTGTCAATCTTTTGATACTTATTGTTTCATAAAAACATGCTATTTGCTCTGACAACAGGAATTAATTATTAAATTAATTAATGCAACTTATATGTTTTTAATTTTGTAAAATAGACTTCATTTTTGAATTCAGAATACCAAATACAGCTTAGGGTGAGGTTTTGGTATTTTTCTGAAGAACTTCAATTTTTGATGAATAGTGAAACCACTAAGTGGTACTTATAAAAACTTATTTTCCGTTTAAATGGAATTTTACCACCACTGTGTTTTGAATTTCAAAAATCTGACTACATGGTTGTCATTAAGTTGTAAAATGTGGTTCAATATAATTAAAATAATTTTTTGGTGAATAGTAAATTTTATGTTTTTAATCGCGATTAGAGGTAATTAGTGTATTTTTAGTTAAAAATAATGTTTTAATAATATGAGATGAGCTTGACACATGTACTACCCTTATTGGATATTTCATGGCCGACCAAGACAATCCATGGGTCAACATGAGGACCCCATGGAGCCACTTTGGAAGGAAAATGACATTATTATCATTTTATTTAATGTAAAAGTAAAACTGACACAAACATGAGTTGTTTTACTAAAACAATTTTTAAATTGGGTTATACAAGTTAGATGTTTGACTATAAATAGTCATTGGAAATATAAAACGATTTCCTACGTCATTGTATTTTTTTTATAATTTTTAGACATTAAATAAGTTAAATTATTTATGACATCATGATGATGCAGTGATTACCTCATTATTTAACTATTTAAATAAAATGAAAAGATAATGTAAAAAATAAACCCTACACTTGTGAAAAACCTATTGTATGGGTATATTTTTAAGCCTTATCACCTTATCCTATAATTATATCAATGTGGGACCTTTTAAATCCAAAACTCATTTTAAAATAAAGTACCATTTCTTTACTTTCAAAGAGTGCCACTCTTCTCCTCTTATAAAAGGCCCCCACCACTATCACCGTACCCACACCTCTCAAGAATTTTCTTCGGCCAAGCTCGGAGCATTTTGTCTCTAAACCTCCCTCTATTACTCTTAGAAGCCTCACTTTGGGCAGAAGGCTTCCCATGGAAGCCTTTGATCTCAAATCAAAAAAGAGTTACCCGATTTTAAGGTAATGTCTTCACTTGTGTTCTTTTGTTTTATTTTTCTTCTCCAACCCCCTAAAATCTTTTTATTAATTTCTTTTGTAACCACTAAAGTATATTAAATATACTATTATGTTGTGATAAGAATAATTACAGCTACACTTACACACACCTACATCAAAAGGTTAAAGAACATACTGTTTTTGTGGATGGCGAATTTCAGCCTCACGAAATGATGATTGTTCAACACTCATATGACACCTTCAAAGGTGGCCATTAAGATGTCACTATATGTATATATGATATATTATATGTTTATGTTTTACATAAGCTTTTTTATTTTTCTTTTTTGGAATACCTTTATGTTTTCCATTGTGGGTAATCACGATAATTTCATTAAAGGAAGTGCGGACTACCGCCCCCTCAAAGTGATTTGATTCGTTAATGCCATATGTGGGATGTATAAAGGATGGATCTAAAGTTATTATATATTATTTATGTTACATATAAATGATGAATATAATTCTGGAATTAAAATATACATACCTATCATTTGGTTTTAATTCCATTAATATGACATAGAAATCAACGTAGCGTTCATGCGTACGTACGGCTTACCGTCTCCATGAACGGTGCATTTCCATTATTACCTCTAAATGATTATGTAATATTTTAAATACCTTTATATTCTGGATATATATGATATATATGATATCCTAATCATGAATATAATTCTTGATATAATGAACCTTTGACCACATGAACAACATGAAATTGTAAGAAGTCCACTTTCGACTTAAGAACCAAATATCGACAAAACAAAATTTTTTAACTTAAATGATTACATAATGTTTATAATATGGAAATAAATGATATAAAAGAAATAATTAACTTTAAAAAGGTTCTTAATAAAGTGTAAATTTACTCATGTTTATTATTCAGGACGTTAAAGAACGATCGAGTTAAGTCGGACCTGAGGTAAGGGTTCCTACCCCTCTCTTTCATTTTAAGTACACTCTTTTATGTCATTCCTTTTAAGCTCATCTTTCTTATTATTGGGATGTTATTTTATATTAATTATACTTTACATTTTATGTTCATATGATGAAAGACCCTATTCTCTCTCATTAATCCATATTGAATGTTTTGAGTGGCGTCGTTAGGCTGCCGAATTTTCGTAAGAGATCTAACCACTCTCTTTCTCTTTAAGTACTCTCCTTTATGTAACTTATTTTAAGCTCATATTAGTTATGATGGGGGATGTTATTTTATATTCCTCTTGCTGTACATTTTATTTTAATATGATGAGAGACCCTATTTGATCTCATCAATTCATTTTTGTAAGTTTTAAGTGGTGTCGTTAGGCTTCCGAGTTTTCGTAAGGGATTTTTCGTATCACTTTTATTCCCATGAGATTTATGCTAAATTTTCCAAAATTTCCCTTGAGTGGTGTATGTACTGCCCATTATTTTACTCATTGTGTAATATACTTTCATTTATGAGTATTTACATCAATTTTTTATTGTCCTTCTTTCAAGGGGTGTATGTTTCGAAAGATACCCATGTCGGTAAGGGAACCTTTCACCCTCCTAGTTTTTAAAAGACTTCTTTTGTTATGTATTTTAATTCACATAATTTATGTTGGTATATGTTCTTCTATATCCTTAATGATTTAAATTTTATGTCCAAGTTATTAGATACCCTTTTTATCTCTCATCAACTCATTTTCTGAATTTTGTAGTGACGCCGTTAGGCTGTCAAATTTTTTCAAGGGAACTTCTTAACCCAATTTTGATTGTTTGGGATAAGCTTGTACTCCTTGAATATGTCGTTCTATGAATATGTGTGAATAACCTCTGATTGTTTTACACTTAATATCCAATTATATTTGGTGTATTAGTTTGTCACACATAATTATGTAATTGACATATCCTTAATCCTAGGATACCTTCTTTGTAAGGGACTTCGTCTTAATCTCCATTCATTGAGGCATATTTTGTTTTATACAGAACCTTATTTTATTCGGTGTATAAACCGGTTTGATATTTACATTTATCCAAATGGAATATTTTGTATATGAAGCGTTTTACTAAATGACAAAAGGGAATGTTTTTGTCGTATGTATGCGGCGACAAAGAATTCTCCGCCGCCATGACCATTATTTGAGTTTAGGCTTCCTCTACAAGACATACTTTTTTTTAAAGAAAAATAAATACCATGTTTTACATTTCTTATATTTTGTTATTGAAAATGGTTTTCATAATGTTTTTATATCAATGTGTTGTATTGATATCTTGTGATTTAAAAGTGGAAATGTTATGTTTTCTTTATGCATGTTTTATGTGATACGATTAGGTTATGGTTCATGGGAATTATTATGAAGACGGTTGGTTCCATGAAAAACTAAGGGCGGGTGAGCCCGATATAGCTCTCCAATGCATTGGGTAACGCAAAGGGGTTAAACATTCTTGTTTCTCTGAAGAGATTTAGGTAATATACTGTGATGGGTATTCCAAACAAACCAAGAGGGTTACTCCCTATGTAAGAATGTTATGAATGCCTCAAGTTACCTTTATGTCTTATGATTTCTACGATTTATTCAATATTTTATGGGGTTTGTTAAAGTGCTTATGTTTTATGGGTAAAGTATGATTTCATTCTTATGTATACATGTACTCATGTTTCCTTTCCATATTTTTATATCCATTACTGAGCTTTTTATGCTCATAACAAGTTTTTGAAATTTTTTTCACTGGTTAAGGAAAAGGTGCATGATATTATGTGTCACGAACCAACCCGGGTCAACCCTGAACCGGTCACCCGAGCCGGTCCGCGACATGGCCCGAGAGGCGTTCCCGATCCTCCCGGGCTGGCGACAAGAGCCAGGGCATCAACAGAGGCTATGGGAACAATTTCTCCCATTATAAATAAATAAGACAGTGAAAATAATACAGAGCAGCGCAGAAAAGATAAACCAAATAAAGTGACTAAACAGGAACAAACAAGAATCAAACTAACCAATCACGGCGTGCGAACAAACTCCATGTGACCTCGCGGGTCGCTCTCCGACTCAACGATCAAGCGTCGCCCTAGGCGAGCACACTCAAGCTATATCCTGCACAAACACTAAAAACATAAAAGAACAATAGGCGTGAGTATTAAAACTCAGTAGGCTAGCCCGATATCTATTCCCAATGCACTACCTTTAAAATAAAAGAAACATCATTTCAAGTTTGAACTACAATCTATAAAAGTATGTTGTAATAATATGCTACTTAAAAACAAAGTACGAACCATTGCCCTTAGCCATTTCCAAATTCGTGTTCATTTCATTAGTGTCAATGACTTTTCAGGAAAAGGGGATAGTGATGTTTAAATTTTCAAATTTGTACAAAGGGGATTAAACACTGTTATTTGAAAATAATTTTTAGAAAACTAATCATAAGCAATTTACCATTTTCCAAAGAAAACAATACACCAAAATGCACAAAGTAAAACACACAGCAAGGGAAATGTAGGTATACATGTGAGCATCGTAATCATTTCTGCAAGCTACAAAAGCTGAATAGACATGGGTGAAACTAGGAGATCGAGAATAAATAAGAAGACACCAATACATGAGAAATCATCCTTATCGACATGTCACGATGAAATCAAAACGCACAATACGCTCGACCATCCACTCACGGGAAGGTCGAGGGCAAATCCCATAGCAATAAACCCAATATATCCACCTACTATGGGCCACTGTTCAGTACCATAACCTACCAGTGCAGCAATCGTTCTTAGAATATTCTCTCAATATGCCAGATTCCCATGTCTCAAGTGTTTGAAAAAGGGGTGAGCCATCTAATGCCAACCGAGCATCCAATCATATACATATATATATATAAAGCACAACAGGCATCACCCGAGCCACTCCGTGGAACAACCTCATGCCTTTTTCTACTCAAGTACCCGGGAGCCTCTAAGCGCGGCCTCCCAAACAATCAATTGCAACCAAGGCATGAGAGTCGCCCTAAGAGGGTTTTTATCAAAACATTTTTATCGCTTTCCATAAATTGCCAAACAGGCATTTAATACATTTCACAAACACTACTCAAAGACAGGTACAACTTCTTTATGAGATAAAACCCAGTTTAAAACCGTTAAAGAACCCCAAAACACTACGCCACAGGCTAACAATATTTTTATAAACCAAACCAAACCATTTTCTTTTTTTCTAAATAATCTTTAAGAGCCAACCGGGAAATTTCTCAAACGAACCAAAGTATTTGTTCATGCTTCAAAAGAAATCATTTCTCATTAAACCAGAACTCTGTTTTACATTCTGTGAATTATGTTTAAAAGCCAAACGGGAATTCTTTCATTATTGGGTGTCCTCCCGTCAAAAGGATGTTTCATGTGTCGTGTATAAAATAAACGGCTCCTTTTGAAATTAAATAACCATTTAAAAATTATCCATCTTAAATTAAAAATTAATTATCGTATATTATCTCATATTTATTACAATTAATAAAATGTTGATTTTGAACAATTAGGGTGCGCAAACATCATGAAATAATATAAATTAAATTTTAAAAGCAGTGCAAAGGGAACCTACCTCAAAACCAAGCGCGTCGACACAACAACCTCAGATCCAAGGCGCGATGACACGACGTGTGTCCGAAACCACGTGACAAAGTCTAACACTCTGCATAATCAATTTCAAGGACTCAGACACAACCAAAAACTCACCAGAGCCTGCGAAACCAAGCAGCGGGAATAAATGCTCACCTTGAAACTAAAGCGCGGTGACGATGGAACCTCAAAAACAAGGCGCGGCGGTGGCGCTCACTTGGAAACACCCTGCGCGGGTCCTCAAACAATAATCCTACCAAAAGAAACATAAAATGATAACCCCCATCAAATAAAAGGCCAAAGCGAGAACAATAATAATAATAATAATAATAACAACAATAATAAGATTAATAATAATAATAATAATAACAATAATGGGAGTCATAATAATAATAGTAGTAGTAGTAGAAATAATGATAAAAATATGAAAAATAATAGTAATAATAATAATAATAATAAGAAGGATAATAATAATAATAATAATAATAATAATAATAATAATAATAAAATTAGTATTAATAATAATTACAATTACACTAATAATAATAAAATTAATAATAATCATAATAATGATAATAAATAATAATAATAAGAATAAGAATAAAAATAAAAATAACAATTATTATAATAACTACAACAATAACAATAATAAGAAAAATTAAGAATAATAATAAGAAGAGGATTAATAATAAAAGTAAAAATAATAAAAAATAAAAAGAAATGGACACTCCAAGGGGATGTCTCACCGCTGTAGGGAGGATCGACGCCGACCGGAAGCCTCGCCGGAGAAGGGCAGGTCGGCCGGAGGTGCTGCGGTTGTCAGGAGGAGGGCATACCGGAGGAGCTGCGCACATAGCAGGTTGTAAAGAGGAGGCCGAGCAATGGGTTCGATGGCTGGGTGTGCTGAAACGGAAAGCAGGAGGGAGGCCCGGGGGGCTGCGCGCTGCACCAAGAGGGAGGAAGCGGAGCTGCGGCTATGAGAGGAGGGTGTGAGCCGGACCGAGCAGGAGCAAGGGTGTTCCGGTGGCTGCTGCAGGTGGTGGATGCGGGTGACGGTGCTACATGCGGGAGTGAGGAGGGAGGTGATGCTGCAAGGGGAAAAGGTAGCCGGTGGAGGGCTTCTGCGTGAGGTGGTGCGGCGGAGCAAGCAGGGTAGGAATCCGCCGAGGTGCTGGCACAGCGACAGGAAGCCGGGGCCGGAACCGGCGGTCGCCGGAGCGGCGCAGGAGGGAGCCGCAGCGGCCGGAGCACCGGGGTGAGCGGAAGCCGGAGAAGGGGGGGTTCAGCGGGGGTCCGGGGGTCCTGCTTGCGCCGCACCTAAGGGAGGCGAGGTGTTGGGGGAGGCCGCTGCAAATCCGTTGGTGGGGAGGCGGCTAGGGTTAGGAGTGGGGTGCGGGAAGTAGAAGAGAGAAATGGGATAGAGAGGGGGCGGCGCTCAAGGGGCTACCGAAAAAAACCCCTTGGCCAAAAGGATAGGAAAAAAACAAATAAATAAATAGAAGTAAAAAAAACAACCATAACAATAAATATTAAACAAAAATAAAAATAAAAATAAAATAAAGCATTAATTTTAATTGCAATATTTATAATAACACTAAAATAATAAAAGTATTTACTTCATTTTGAAAATAATAAAAATAACAAAATCAGTTTTCATAAAAATATTAAAATTCCTAATAACCATAAAAGAAATTTACATGACATACTAAAATGATATCTATGTATTTTAATTCTTCAAAACTGAAAACAAGTCACACAATTGCATGGGAAAAGCCGTGCGGCATCGCGCTCTGCCCACGCGTCCAATGTCGTCGAACCCAAAAGTGCGTTTTTTTATCAAAAACTGAGAAATTTAGTTCGGGCCTTACCTCAGACCCCAACAAAATAATTTAAAATCAAATAAATCATAAAATAAAATGAACACACTGGTCGGGGTGTGACATGATGATAGTGTCAAGGATGTGTCATGAAAGAAACCATGTTTTATTTTAAATATGTTTCCGTTGATGGTGAAAAACCAATACTATCTTTTATGTAACCACTTTGTTTAAATGAGGAATGTAATTCATGATTTATGATATATTTCTCTGAAACACTAATCCTGAAAAGATCCTCAACATGAATTATTCATTTAATTCAACATTAATTAAGGTTTAAGGCTGGGTCTTTATATGATATTTTCCATCCTTCAATGTTTTTAGAAATAGATGGTTTAACTAGGTGTTTATCATATGGATGGTGACCCTAATCAATGGTGGACATTGATCAATAATATTAATTTGGGTGGAGAATTCAATGTAATGGTGTTGGTGGAATTCCAAAAAAAATCAATAAATATGTTCCATATACTCTTCCACATAAAATGGAAATGGATTTCATTTACCTCAAAAAAATGATGACGATTCTATCGAGGAATATGAATAAAACTTCATATTACATGTGTGATATGCCTCTGGATTTGTTTTTGACCCTCAGTTCACGTTTAACCCCTTCTCTGAGGGGATAAAACCTAGTGTATGAAAATATATATTTATCCGAGGCTTTGATAGCTATGAGGATATTTTCTAATGTTCCCTCAAAGATATAATGGATATTGATGATTCTAAAGGGTATCATAGGGAAAATAATTACAATTTGGAGTTTAATTTCGGTAGTTCTATGGAGAAATCAAATGGTGCTAAGAAATATCAACATCACACTTTTGAAATGTATTGAATGATGAAATATAGAAACATTGTAAGAGGAATGAGAAAATTATTTCTGTGTTGGAAATAAGGAAACCTAGCTAGTGATTTCTAATAATAAAAACCTATTAATGTGTTATAGGTGATGAATGCTCTATTAAGAATGAAACACATTTTTCATTTCATTGAATATAGTGAACTAAGGTACTTTTCAGACCAATTCACTAAGACAAGGGTATTCAAAGACCACCAATAACATCTAGATAATAATGGGGGATATTTTTGTGTCACAACCACTATGGTGGAAATCTACAATGATGTGGTGTCAAGTACAGTAGTTATTAATTCCATAAATGCACAGGTACATTTCTATTCTAGTTCTATGAATTCATTTATTTGATGAATGTATTCCAAAATATTAGAACAAAACCAAAAATCATGGATGTAGAGATTTTTGGGGAAACAAAAAATGATGAAATTTTTGAATCCTAATTATATAACACCTCCACTATCAAAATTTATGGTTTGAACTTCCTAGAAAACCAATTCATACCACCGTGGGTGGTATTTAATGAAATTTTGGTTATGTATTGGATTTATCTATATAGATCCAAGATAATTCCATGAAAATAAAATCAATCTCTATATTGTTAATCATCCCATGATTCTTTAGAAGTGAAAAAGGAAGGATAAATCATCTTTTGAACCAACATCTCAAGGATGTATATTATTTCCCTACAGGAAAGCTTATCTAGGTCAAGTGATTAAGTCTAAATAAAACATCAACCTTGAAAACATGTCCATTGTGAGGGAATATATTGATGTGTTTACTGTGGAATTTCCATGTCCTCCACCTAAATGAGAGGTTATATTTTCAATAGATCCTATACATGTGGCATTTCAATTATCCAGATATCTATAAAAAATGGAAATTGTGTAAGTTGATGTGTGGAAGAAAGAACTACAAAAGATTCTAGTAAAAGGGTTTATATTCCCATGTGCTTCACCACATGTCACTCCAGTCCTCTTCAACAAGAATAAATATAGGGGAATACACATTTTCTTTTATTATCTTAATCAAAAAAATATCCCAATAAAGAACAATTATCCTTTTCCCCATATTTATTATTTTTATGATCATATATAGGATTCACAATAATTCTCCCAGGAGGATATGTGGTTGGGGTATTTCCAGTTTGGGGTGAAAAAGGATAATATCCCCAGTATTACTTTTTATATGGTATGGGAACTATAAGTTCATAGTAATTCAATTCAGAATCACTAATGATACGATAATATTCATTGACTTGATAAATAGAGTCTTTAGGGATTACCTCAACAATTTTGTGGTAGTCTTTATAGATGAAAATGTATTGTAATAAAAAATTATGGATGAGCATGAGTAGTATTTGAGAACTATGATAAATACCTTAAGAAATGAGAATATTTATGTTGTGCATAGAAAATGTGTGTTCTAGTTGAAATATGTCTCATTCATGGGTAATATAATCATAAGAAATGGGGTATCTACGGAACCATCAAATATAAAAGAAATCAATGGATGTATGAGGCCAAAATATAAGATATATATCTATATTTTCCACAGATTAGATAGTTTTTATTATTGAGTTTTGATAAATTTATGATGATTTTTAGACACTCATACCAAGATAACTAATAATGGAGTCATGATTTTTTTGGAAATATGAATATGAATATAACTTCACGGAGTTGAAAAGGAGGCTTATCACTACACTTGTACTCACACTACCCACAAGTGAAAAACATTTTATGGTATTCATTGATACTTCAATGAAGGTCTTGGGTTGTGTATTGATAAATAATGACAAAGTGATAACCTAATTTTCTAGGTATTTTAATTTTCATGAACCAAAACTACCAAACACATGATATAGAGTTGGATATAGTGATATTTTCAATGTGGCTATGTCTTTATTATCTCTTTGGGGATATGTTTGAAATATATACATGTTAAAAAAATACTCATGTATATAATCACAATAAAATTGATGAATATGAACCAATGAAGATGGATAGAGATGATGATGGATTATGAATTTCCCACTCACTACCATCCTATGAAATAGAAGAAAGTGGCATACTATCTTTGTAGAAGGGATCTAATAATTATTTCTTTGATGAGAATAGAGAGGGTTCTGATTTTCTTATATATGGAATGGGTGTACATGGGAATAATAAAGGAACACCAGCAATCCTTTCATAAATGATTGTTCAATCATACCTTTTGGAGAAGATAAAAGATACCCAAAGAGATGATGTGGAAAATTCAGATGAAATTGGAATGTATATGAAAAATGAAATCCTCATCTTTTATTGTTAAAGAAGGAGTTGGGAGAGGTGGGTTATGACTATGTGTATAGTCAAACCCTAAACTAGAGAATGTGATATTGGATAATGAACATAGCTTCTTCTTCACTATCCATACTTAATGAACAAAGATGTATTGGGATATTCAAGATCACTATTTTTTGGACAATAGGAAGAATGAGATTGTAGAATATACATCAATATGTCTTGTATTTCAGAAGGTGAACGTGAAATGGAAATAATCTAATGGGATAATGCATCCATTACCTATACCTATGTGTAAAATTGGAAAACGTCGCCATGTATTTTTTAACTTGTCTTCTAATGATTTCAATTGAAAATAAGTATATATGGGTTCTGGTGGGTCGTGATAAAAATATATATCACTAAATTGTGATTTTATATGACTTGTCACTTTATCAAAATTCAAGGATACAAATTAGATAAGTGGTGAGTATTCCTAGAACACAATTATTGATTATATCTGATCAAGATCCAAGATTTAACTCCATGTTTTGGAAGAGTTTTAAACATGATAGGATTAATTAGTTAAACTTTATCATGTATTATTACCCAAAAATTGATGTCCAATCTGGGTGGACAACCCATTCACTTGGGGATATAATGAAATCATGATCAATTGACTTCAAATGAGGATGGGATAAACATCTAACTCTGGTCGATTTCTTATTCAATAATAGTTTCTACTCAGTCATCCAAATACATTCCTATAAATACCTTTATGGTAATAAATTTCTAACACCTAAATTATGGGATGAATTTAGAGAAAGAAAACTTCTAGGCCCTGAAATGGTTGGTAAAATAGTGGAAAAGGATAAGACTATTGAGAAAAACATAAATGATGTGTAGAGTTGATATAAGATAAATGTTGATAGTTATTAATGAGACCAAGAGTTTGATTTTGGAGACATGGTATTCCTCAACATATCTCCATGGAATTAATTCATGGGATTTAGGAAGAAGAGAATGTTTATTCTAAGATAAATCGACCCATTTTAGATCCTTGATCGCATTAAATCCGTGTCCATTTGAATAGAAATCCCACCTAACATATCTCAAGTACATGATGTATTCCATGTATCCATATTAAGTAAGTAAATAACAACCCTCTTAAATGTACACAATCCAAAGTTGATACCATTGGATATTGATATCTCTTATGAGGAGAAACCCATGAAGATAGTAGATCTTAGAGAAAATGTTCTATGGTATAAGAAAATGCACATGAAAAAAATGATGTAAAGAGACCACATTATTGAATATGTGATGTGGGAAACTGAGGAGCTGATGAAAATGATTATCCCTAATCTATTTTAGTTCAGGAAATGAAGATTTTGAGGGTGAAATTTATGAAGTGGGAAGACTGTAACGATGCGAACATGAATAAATAAAATTTCCCTTATGATTTAATTAAATTATTTTTAAAGTATTATGTTTATTGAAAAAACATGTACTTATATTGTTTTATTATATCCTATACATATTTAAAATATCATTACATCTGATTACAATTGAAAATATTTCTATTAAATTGTGATCATATGATTAGTATTAATATAGGTTTTTAAAAAATATAATCGAAAAAAAGGATGCGATGGCCTCAACCAATATGAGTATACCCGATGAATATAATTTATCAAAGATTCCGATGGATAAAACATCTCTGATATTTTCCTATCACGATGTATAAGCTGAGATCCAACAATTTAAGCATGAGAGAATAATTTAATAATGAATATTAGGCTCATCGAGATCACGACCCAAACCTTGTATATTGAGAAAACCTCAGGAAAGTCTCACCATCATGTGCCTTACTCTTAGAAAATTCTATAATGTATTACATAGATATGTATCAAGAAACTATTGAAATTATTATTTATAATAAATATGTATTCATTTTATTATTTTAACATTATTAGCTAATTTTTATTTTTATTCAATAAAAAAAATATAATTTCTCGTTAATATACAAAATGAATTAAGGATTTTAAATTCATGAATTATTGGATATTTATAAAACATAAATTTTAATATAATATTATTATTAAACAATGTTTACTAAATAAAATTGATCATATAATTTTTATGACGTCAAATGTAATTATTATAAGTGTTTGAAAACTGTTATGCTCAAAACAACCTAACATTTCTCAATAAATATCGATTATTATTCTAAAATTGAAAATTAACATATTTAACAAATTATTTAGATAAAATGAATATTATATTTTAATCAGAACATCAAAATTATGAAATGGTGAGTTTTTTAAAATTTTCTGAGAGAGTTCAATTTTCCAGAAATAAATTAAATACTATAAAAATATACTGTCTGTATTATGACAACATAATGATAAAAATTATTCAATAATAAAATAATGTGTATCCATGATTAAATATAATATTCCCATTTAAAATTATTTTATTTTAGGTTTCTTTGATTAACTTTATAAATCATTTATGAATCCTCCAAAACAACTAATATATTTTATGGTTCAAAATCATTTCATTCTTAGTATGAATCATTTCAAAACCCACGAGGATATTATCAAATTATATTCATCCCAAGGAAATATAAAATAACTATAACCACTCCCATTTATAATAAACAATGTAAAAAACAAGATAAGGTTTTCGGTTTTGGTTATATTGTTATATAGAGTCCACAACTTGTGTTTGAGAAATTGTAATGAATTTCCAACTCTTTTTCTATATAAACCCTCTCAAAAACACTTTTCTCATAAATAAAAATCTTTGTAGAATTTCCATAATCTTCCCCCTCTCTATAATTCTACCATGGGTCCCCCAATATCTCATGAAGATCCTCCAATTCATTTGTAGTCACACTCTCAGTATAAGGGATCTTTTCCTTATCCTATTTATTTATGTTTCATCATTATCTCAGGCCTTTGATTTACAATTGAGAATAATGGGATAAATTTTCACATGTCCCTATTAATTTCAATTTTCTTCTGAATTATGAGAGAACCCTTTCTCCTTAATCAACCTATTTTATAATTTTTTACATGACATCCGAATTTCCACCATGATTTCAATGTTAAAATATTGTGTAGTGAATAACCATGTCTATTTCCTAACAAGGTTGTTCAGCTTTATGCCCTGATAATAATTGATTTAGGACATACATTTATATATTCTACACTCTATTTACATGATATAAAATATTATTATAAAAGATTCAGTGTTTTATACTATATGTGTCACACTTATGCATGAGAATGAAATTAATGTTACTGATGTGCCTTGAATTATATAGAGCTCTAATGCATTGGGTAATGATTATTATCATTAGATGTCACATTTGGACATTGAGTGAATCTAATTTATTTTAAGAACATTTTTCATCCTTATTTCTTAGCATTTATCATTGGCTTATATTTATGATGTATCATTTTATGTTGTTTCTACATTTCCAACATTCACTTTATTTTATCATGCTATATCATGCATTGTTTTTTATTTTTATACTTCTCACCCCATTATGTCCCAATTATATACATATTATCTAAAATGTATTACATTATTCATGTTATTCCATAATTATTCCCTTACTGTGATTTGTTCCTCACACCATTTTTATGTATATCCCCATGTTATCCCCTATTGTTATATCTATGTTGGATTAGTACGATCATGTTAAAGGATATTTCAATAATGATGGTGCATTTCATGTTTTTTTGTGATTAATTAATTAATCTAATTCCAGAATTAATTAGACTTATTGATCTTCATGTTTTTATTAGGTGTAATATTATATATTAATTCATGTATTAATGTGTAAGGAAGAGAAAAATTTTCATAAGTTAAATCAATGCTATTATAATAATTAAGAAATTATCATTAACCTCACATTTATTATTTATTCCATTGAATTCATGGATCCCAATATTTTTCAAATATTTTCCTTCATTATGGGTATCATCAATTTAGGTAAATAATTAAGATATTCCTTACGAAGTATTTCGAATGTGGTATGTAAATGGAGAGTTTACTGTAATGTCATTGGGATTTTATAATACACCATCTTATTTTATCAACAAAATTAATTGAGTATTCAATGAATATCTTGATGATTATGTTGTGTTAATTACTGATTATATCATTGTATATTTTAATAGTTATAAGGACCATGAGAAATAACTGAGAATCTATCTTTATATGGTTAAAGAAAATGGATAGATGGAAAATATAGAATGTGTGGAATATAGATATTTATAGTTCCATTTCATTGATAGATTATATCAAAATATGGGATTTCATTTTTTACTATAATGCCAATGATAGTCTAATAATGGCTTACACAAACTAATATATTTTAGGTACATTATTTCATTGGTTTTGTATGTTACTATTAATAACATTCTAAAAAAAATCTAGATCTATTAACATTTTTATAAAATTTATATGTAAAGTGGATATGTTCATATTATAATGGTGTGTGATGAATATATTAATGAATTTAGGAAGACATTTATTAATGATATATCTATTACTCCACCTTTATAAAAATAGGTTTTTGTGATATATAGTGATGCATCAAATAAGAGAAATATTTCTGTTGCTAAAAATAATAATAAATTTATATTATATTCATCATGGATGTTAAATTCTCATAAATGTAACCTTAAGTCCCATTATCTTGATTTGAAAGGTATAATATATTTCACGAATATAGGAAGACATTATCTCTATAGATAAATATGTGAGATATAAAAAGACCGTAAGATCATAAAATACAGCTTTTCCCAAAAAGAGCCCAATATGTGGAAAAGGTTGTCACTTTATCTACTCAAGAATAATTATCTCTCAATAAACTTCCACATATGGATGGAAAATATGGTATAATATTCATTGAGTGTAAATGATCATAGAGTTTTTACATAAATGATGATTGATAAGGATCCTATAATTATTGATCTAGTAATTATACTTATGATAATTATTAAGGAATGGGAGAGAAAATTCCTCTTTTAAATGATTTTAGGACCATATTTATTTGAATATATACAAATTAAAAAAATCATAGGTTTTTTATTTTTTTATAGAAATAAAAGATATAAATGATAGGGAAATTTAAATCATAATTATTGAATATGGTGTTATTAAATATAAAAAGATACTATGTGATTCATATATACCTGACATTAAATGGGAATTATTAGGTTATTCTTATAACATTAATTTATCTATACACCCTGGTATCAAAATGATGTATATGTATTTGAGGGAACATTATTTGTGGGATAATAAGGAGTAGGAAATTACTGATTATATATTAGGAATCATATTTTCTATATAGGTGAAGGTGGATAGACATCATTCTATAAGATCCATGTAATATTTACCTATTCCTATATGTAAATGGGATAAAATTACAATGTACTTTTTTACATGAGTGCCAAAAAAATTTAGAAATAGTTATGAAATATGATTTAATGTTGATCATATATCAAAATATCCACATTTCATTACTATAAGTGAATATTTGACTCTTGTGTGTCATCTAAAACACTATATTAATACATTTTTAAGGATATATAACACACTATTTTATATAAACTTTAATCATGGTACATGATTTACGTCATAATTCTTGAAATCTATTGAAAAGGATTTTGATACCAATATTCATTTGAGAAATTCCTATCACTTTCAAACTGATAGATATTTTAAATGGAAAATTCAAACATTATAATAAATTTGAGGTCATTGTCACATGGCATTAATGGTGTGTAGGATTATTAATTTTATTGGGAGATATATTGTAACATTGTTTATACTATTTATGTACTCAAGTGGTGTCTTGTGATTAATTTTATGGAAAAAGAAGTTGTATTCGAACTTGTTGAGATGAATAATTTTAATGGAATCTTATAGGACAATAACTCTTTGATGAGACCACGAAAAAGGTAAAACTATTTTGACTCACATTAACAAATCTCATATTTACATCCATTTTTTTAGGAAATATATTCTTTTAAATTAGTTTATATTATATAATATATTTTGTTTCATGTGATATATATTTTATCTTCAAACACATGGAACATCATGTTTTAATAAACTTCACACAACTTCGAGTTACATTGTTGAATTATGTTATATATAGGCCCGACTGTTACTAGGAAACCACATACAATTATTAGAATTTTTTTGTTCTTTTTACCTAGGAATATGATTAGATAGAATGAATATGATTAACTAAATTTTCAATCATATTTTAATCATGGGTATAAAATTAATTCATTATTTACCAATTAATTAAAAATAATAATAATTTTTAATAGAATATAAAGGTTTCATTTTTATAAAGACTATTTTATTGACCATATTTTTATTTTATCTTAATAAGTTAAATTAATAATTATTAGTGAAAAATATTAATATATTTTATGTTAAATATTTTATCTCAAATGTTTTAAATCCCTCGTATATTTTTGATGCTTTCAATATATGAATAAATCATAATTTAAGAATAAAACAACAGTTAATTATAAAAGGATATTTTATCATATAATAAGGGAGAAACTATTTAAAATATAATTATTGAATCATTTATAATTTTCATTTGAAAAAATTAATTTTTTTTTCAATAGTAGTATCATAATTTACATTCGGTGAATTTTTTTTATGAGATCTTTTAAATTTTGATAAATAGTGAACGAAACCTAATTATAAGTGATTTAATTTTACAATCTAAATAATTTATCGTGTAAAATTATATTTTTAATTTGTCTTATTTAATAATTAAATAAACTTAATCTCATTTAAACTAGTTTTAGTCGATAAAAAAATTCCACATTGTATTTACATATAAAAAATATTTTTTTAAATATCTACATTAAAAACCCACTTTGACATCACATATGTGGTATTAATTTTAGTGTAATTTATTCAACTCAGGTAATTAATATTTTTAAAAAATGTTTCCATTTTTGAATTAATACTAATTTCTAGTTTTAATAAGCTGAACATAGTTTTTGGAAAAAATAGTTGTGAATGTGATTAAAATTAATTACATGGATTAAGGTAAAATCAAGATTACATAGTGGTTAACCTTTAAAATTTATGTATAAAAATGGATACACATTTTTATGACACCCACATTTTATCCATATTTACCACTACCCATTCATTGATATTTTTTGATGTGTTATGGAAGCCACTTTTTTGGTAAAAACATGGGGAGTGTTCTATAATTTTCAAAAATACCAAGTGTGTCCTCTCCCCAGACATATAAAAGGCCTCTTATAATCTACCTCAAATCACAAAAATCCTTCCATTGGGATCATCTAAACCCAAAACAAATAATCTCATAATATTCCTACCTTCAACCTATATTCCTCAATTTGGATATAAATCCAACCCATGAATCCCATTAGTGAAAACAAAAAGGTGTTACCCAAAAAAGAGTGAACATTCTACAATGTGTATTTATACTTTATTTCCTTATATACCACGTAATATATTATTATTACAGGAATATATAAAGACATCATTATACTAATAATACTAATATGTTTTTATGTTAATATTTTTACCAAAGCCTATACCGACTTCCATCAAATGGGTCACACAATTATAATTCATGTATAGTGAACATCTAGCTCGCGAAATAATTTCATATGTTTATCATTTACCATCACTCATGGGTTTTAATTATGATGTAAACACTATTTATATATGATAGACATTATATTTATTATTTAATCATAATTTTTTAATTTTTAAATATGCATACCCTTATTCTTTTCATTTTATCTAAATATGATTACAACGTTTGTGGACTTGTGAACTATAGTCTCCACAAAGTGATATGATACATTCAAAAATCACATGGATAGTATTGAGGATAATATTTATTAAAAATATGTGACCTAAATTAAATACATATTATATTAATTTCATAATTCCATTAATGTACTATAATATATCATTTTCTTTGATACCCTTTTCACAAACTAAAAAGTGATAACATCATTCATGGATGTGTGGACTACTGCTTCCTCGACATGATGTGATTACATTTACATAAGAATAATTATATATAATTGCATAAGATTAAACAATATTTTATTTCCTATATATGTCTAATTATGCAAATATAAATTTTACGTACCTTATTTCTATATTGATCATTTAAAAATGAAAACATAACTCATTAGTTTGTACAACCTACTATCTCCATGATTGTAATGCCGAATCATAATTCATAACCATCATCAATGAATTTTTTTATTAATATAATTGATGTATAAATATGATAAATATGTAATTATTATTATTTTTTACATGTTTATATAATGACCCCTTTGACAATAGTTGACTAACCAAAGTTGTTTTTGATAAAACAATTTGGATGGCTCAAAACAACTAATTTAAATATAATGGTTTATGTTGTTGCATAAAACATTATAATATGTAAAATAAAAGTAATTAAATCTTTAAAAAGGTTATTAATATAAAAATAACCAAATTTTATTATTCATTAATATTGATAAAAAACATGACAAATCCGACTCATGTTAATGGATTCTTTTATCACTTTTACACTTGTGAGGCATACGTCATAATCACCACATATTTCTTGTGGGTGGTGTATATACTACCAATTCACATGTATTATATGATGAAATATTTTATATTAATGTTATTTAAATGTTTAATTTGATTATTATTAATTTATTTTTGATTGAGATGTTTCTATAGTTTTAAGGGGATGTCAATCCTCTGTTTAATTTATTGGAGAATTTTTCTATTTTCATAATTATTTTTGTTGTGTGATGAATATACTTTCCATTAAATTATTTGATTATTATTTCCCAAATTTTTTTTGTTTTACATATTAATTTTAGTATCTGTCGTTAGTGGGGAAGAAATTTTTAACATACCAATGTTGTAATGTAATTTTTTCATAGTTTTCCTTCTTTGAGACGATTGTTATGTTACACATCTATATTCTTTTATGAAGTGTAAATACTGATAATTTTTCATTTTATATCATTAATATACATATTATTCTGATATTATATGTTTAATATTATGATATTCTTTATGGGGAAACCAATTTAAAATCTTCAAGTTGGTACTGGTAACATTGGAATGTGTAAAGAATATTTTCCTCACAAACGTTTTTATGTTCATTTTAAGGGATTTCAATCCATAAATGTCAAAAAAAAACCTTTTTTAATTATCCTAAAATATGGATATCTTGTATTGAAACCATGATACCTATTGATAAAGATGGATTAAAAATGTATCTAGGTTGTATCTAATTTCCCTGTTTCTTTTCTATGTGATAACTATGTTCCAAAGAGACAGTTATAGAACCTGTTTCTTTTCCATGAGATAATCATGTCTCTAAGATATTTTTTTGAATCTGCATATTTTAGATGGAAAACCCACATTTTGAAATATATTTTTAATCCCATTTATTATCCATGGGTTAATCATATTTTCCAAGAGATAGGAATTGAACCTATTTATTTTTCTTAGCTTAGTCTTGTTTTAAATGATATAGTATTGAGGGCCATTTTTTTTAAATGGGTTAATGAATTTTAAATGATATTATCATTAATCCCATTTATTTTCCATGGGTTAATCTTGTTTTCAATGATATCATTATGAAACCCATTTCTTTTCCATCTGTTAATCTTGTTTCAAATAGATTGTCATTAAAAATATTTCTATTCTATGAGTTAATTATTTTCTCAAAGCAATTGTTTTCTGATTCATTTCTTTCCCATGGTCCAATAATGTTTCATAGATACTATCATTTAACCGATTTATTTTCCATGGGTAAATCTTGTTTTCAATTGTATTATTTTTTGATCCATTTCACATCCATGGTTTAATCATGTTTTAACGATATTTTCATAGAACTCATTTGTTTTCCATGGGTAAATCAGCTTATAAAGATATTGTTTTGGAACCCATTTCTTCTCCATGGGTTAATTGTTTTTAAAATATATTGTTTTGGTACACATTGATTTTCCATGGATTAATCATTCTGCAAAGATATTGTTTTGAAACCCATTTCATTATGTGGGATAATCATGTATCAAATATATTATTATAGGAGCTGATTCATTTAAAGTAGTTAATCAAGTTATGAAATGAATAGAGGGGTTTTCAATGAGTTTTGGTGTATTCTCTATATGATTGGTTCATGGATGTTATAAATTATGGGTGTGTCTAGAGAGCATCGGGTGAGCCTAATATTTCTTATATGATGTATTCACCAAGATAACACTCGGATGCATTGGTTACTCCATAGATGGAAGTCGACCGTATTGGTGATTCCATTTGTGATGATTATGTAAGGGTTCAATGAGATGATGTTCCAAGATACAAATATTATTAATTTATTTTTTTAATGTGATTATATTTTTATAATGATCGATATTGATATTAAATCAATTATGTTTGTTGAATCTTATGAATATTTCCTTTTCTATGATTTCATAATTGATGGATTGGTTATTGATGGGTATTATTTCCTTTATTATTCACTCATTCACTTTAATTATGTCATCATACCATTTTTCACCCTTATTCCCATTGATGACATTTAATTGTTAAGGATTATGATTAACCTTAATGAGCATCCTATATCACCCTCCTTATATTTTCTTTTCCCCAGGTTTTAAGGAATGGTGATCAATTATTTATATATATAAATGATTCCACAAGGATTTTATTGATGAAATAATGTGAAATAATAAAAATTGGGTATAATAGGAAATGGTGTTCAACTTTATGAACCAGTTGTTTTTTTGAGTCCATGTTAGTTTGAATTGTTTATTAAGGAGTTATTCCAAATTATATAAAACAATAAACCTAAAAGGTACTCAAGAATTTTAATGAACTATGTTTTCCTTTTAATGTTTTATGGTTTTGATATTAAAACATTTGGTCAAAATTATTGGCATCATATATGAAAATGTAACGTAATGGATTTCTATACAAGGGTTAGGATTATGGGTCCTATAATTCTATAGTTTTTATGAAAGGTTTGTTTAGGTAACATTTGAGATTATGATGTATTTATTTTAGGATATATTAATAGCTATTGATAGCATCATTGGTATATAATATTATGTTTGATCATAATTTGAATGTATTAGAATCCCCATATGATATTTATAAGTTTTTAATATTTTGAGGTTATCAATTATTTTTTTTCCAGAATTTTTTGGGTTTAGGTATTTGTAGCACCTTGAATCGTTATTAATTTTTTATTGGGGTTTATTTTAAGGGATTAAATAAACAAGAGATAAATTGGGGGCTAAGTGAAAACCCCTCTCATTTAGAAAGGTCATGTGGCATCAACAGAGAACCAAAGGGTGGAAGGCATGTAGTACCTACCACTACCCTATATGATATCTTCGTTATTATGGAAATTTTTTCATGTTAAGATTATGTTCACTTCAGAAACATGTGGGATTTAATTTTAATAATAATGGTTGATTTATCATGGAATAATATACAATAATTTAATTCTAATCATCAGGTTTCAAACTTATTCCGTAACTGTTTGAAAAATTTTAAGGATAGTTATTTATGGAATAATTTGGTTTGAACTATTCATCTTACTATTGAATTTTGAAAGATTTGTTTATCATTAGCAGGATTACCCATTTTCAGAATTATCAGAGCATTTTTTAACCATTATGGTTTTGATTAATGTATAAATATAGGTGTAATAGCTTAACTATCCCTTTAATGGTTATGTGGAGTTTAAAAAGTTCATTTTAGTGCTTTAGAAAATACAAATTCATCATGAATACTCATCATTTGGAAAAAAGATGTGATTTTTATGTAAAGTGATTACTGGATGAAATGATACTCATCAATTATGTAAATTTAATTTTTAATTTTCTCTTGGTATATATGGTAAGATAATTCTTTATCATTGGGAATAGGATCTTAAAACAAAATTATTATCCTAGTACCATTAGTTCAGATAAACCTGTAGTTTTTTCTCACATAATATATTAACATTCTTTAGTCCCTTACCATTCCCATGACCATTCACATGATTATGATCCATTAAATTAATCAATAACTATAATTATTTATGTTTTCCCTCTATTCCCACTAATTCCCCACTAATATGGAATCCTAGTTCTGTGTAACTTCTAGTGACCTTTATGTGTATGATCTCGGATTTCTCCGTAAGGTATTTTTTACATACTTATTAGTTTAATACCTTTATATTGGTCAATTAAGTGCGTTATGAAGTATTTAAAGAGGCTCGGGGGTGTTTCGGGCGATTAGGAAACGAAACTAGGGGAAATGAGTTTTTTTGGGTTAGCCGCACGGTCAGTGCAGGTTTAGTGCTAATCGTGCTGAATGCTCTGGTAAATAGTGGATGAGAAAAAATTTCAGACATTATTGTTACACGGTTTTCACATGGTTTGGAAAAATGTGTGGGTAAACTGTGTGAGGGGGCTCTTTGGGACAGAATAATTCGCACGGTTTGGAAAACCGTGTGGGAAAACTGGGCGGCCCAGAAACCATTAAAAATTTACAAAAATTCCCTCTGGGATTTTATAACCCACTCGGTATTTTCCTCCGACTCTTCCCTTACATCCCTAAGAATGAACCAGTGCGACCAAGATCTTCCAAGGATCAATCTCGTTCAATTCTAATCCATTTGAAGCACCATTACTTTGAAATTGAAGATTAGGGTAAGGCAAATCTTCATATTGTCTATCGTTTTGGTTAATGTTTTCTATTTCTTTTTTCTCTCCCTCCAATGCTCTCAAATACTAATTTTTGGGGATTTTTAGGTTAATTCATCAAGGGTTTGTTGAATAGATACCTAAGGCTTCATTTGGGAGTGTGCTCGCAAAAAATATTTATGGTTGGCGGTCTACAAGTTAGATCCCTTGAGTCTTGTGTATATTTGTGCATGTATGGTTTTTGTTGATGTTCTCTTTTGATGAGTTCATGGTGATTTTGACATAAGATGGGGTAACATGTTTCATAATGGTTAAATTGAACCCTCTTTATCCCCAAGGGGTATAATGAGGATGAATGAACCAATTAGGGCTACCAGTGAGTTGTGTCGATATTTTTTAGACTTTGATTTAGCTATGTTGTATAATATTGTTATAGAAGAACATATATCCCTTGAAGGATACGTTATGATGATTAAATATATTGGTGTGAATTTCTATGTGACTAGAATAAATTTTAATATGCTTAGTGAAATAGACATGGGAAATAAAAAATGGGGATAAAGGGGTTAAGTAATAAAAAATGATGAATGTGTTAATGGATTGGAGAAATAATGTTATTTTCACATTTACTAAATTTCTTGTGATGTTGGAAATGATGCTGGTTATGTTATTGTTATATGTTTATTTGAGGTGAATGATAAATTATCATGTGAACATGGATTTTCTTAGTGGGTTATTTACATTAGGATCTATGCCCACAGGTTGAGTTGGACCGAGGTTCCAGCTCCTCCCCTAAATACACAATTTAGGGAAGGGGAAGAAGTTCTATTCCCCTAACAGTTGAATCCCACCCAGACTAGGGAATCAAGGTAAGGATATTTGGAATTATTGGGATATGATGCCTAGTGAGATAGGACTATTTGAATTGTCACTTGTTGAAAATGTTGATCATTCCTAATATATTGAACACACTAAAAGGGAGACTTGATAAATGATTTTTCTTTGTAATAACCATGTGCCATGTGGTATGTTAACTTAAAGAAACATAATTAATGGTAGAAAATTGAAATTATTGTCTTACATTGACTTTATTTATCATATTCATGCATCACTTCCCGTGATGGATATTTTGTAGACACCGTTGGTGGTGGCCTACTGAGTTATACTCACACCCTGTTTGGACCGCCGTTGGGTACCTGATCAGATTTCATGCTTGCATGTCAGGACAAGGGCATGGGTCCTATTCTAGTTGGATGAGTTGGACGTGGGACATGTTTGGGTGAGGTTCCAAATATAGAGTTTTGACTATGTTGTGGATTCTACCATTTTACTTCTTTTGGGTTTTGATCACTTGACAATTTAGCATGACTTGGCATATTTATTTTTGTTATAATTGCACCTAGTTTTGGGATATGGTTAGTATGCATGTTATAGATTTTTATCTTATGTTTCCTCTAGTTTAGTTATTATCTATTGTGTATTACATTGGTATTGAGGTTATAGTCTCCCCACATGACCTATTGGACCCTTGCTTCTAGTCGGCAACCTCTAGCGTACAAGTAGGTGCGCTTGAGGTCATGTAACTACCCAGTTCGGAGGACCAGTTTATTCGAACCCATTTTGGGGTCATTAAAAGACATATCAATGGTGTTATTTTCTCTTTATTACTATTTTGGGGTTGTATAAAGGGGACTAATAATGTTTTGTGTCTTTTTAATGAGCTCGTTCTTGGGAGTAGCTAACCAATGAACAAGGGAAAAACCCAAGCCACCCTAGGAGGGTGTTGTTGTTCTTGTTTTGTGTTGTTAGATTTGATAATATTTGACCATAGGTTGATGCACTTGTTGTTTTATTTGAAGGTTTTGTGATTTATCTCTCATGGATGGAAAGGTACAATTTTGTGCATTCCTGCATCATTCTAGGAACTCGTGCAGGAAAGTGACATGCATCATGATAGGCACACACACAAGATAGGTGTGCAGGATGTAAATGTTAGGATGCATATATTCATTTAAAGTAGTGAATTATGCCTAATAAGTTAGAATTAAAGAGTAAAAAGAGGAATTGAAAATTTCTAGTAGTAATTAAAAAATGGGTTTTGATAACGAAGTAAAAGTAGAATAATTGTTGTAGGGGTAAATTGGAATATGGAAATTCTTCCAAGAGGAATAAAAGATAAGGATTATAACCCTGAAAATTAGATATGGGGTTGGACATTGGATTAGGGAGATGGCCGAGGGTAGTGAACTGGTTGTGAGTGGGATTTTATGGATAGTGAATGAGAAAATGTTTTTTTATTACAAGTGAAAAGACTATATATATCCCCTGCTTCTCACAAAATCATTATTGTTGCATTTTAAAGCTCGTGTTTGGCATTGTAGAGAAATGCCACCTCGAAGACATGCATCTGTTGGACGACATGAGGAAGTTTCTGTGAACTCTCCTACAATAGTAGATCAATATAATGTGGTTATCCAAGGAGATATTGAAGAGATGTTCTTATAGAATATTTCTTGTCTTATGCAGATGATGGAATGAGTCCCACGGTGGGTTGTGCTCAACATGTTTGAGCTGACCAGGGATTTTCAGTTGCAGCACCCTCCAACCTTTACTGGAGAGGGTGGAATAGAAGTAGCAGTGTTCTGGATAGAGTCCATCCAAACTATTCTTGACCATCTATGGACTCCTCTCGAGAAGTGATTCAAGTTAGCAGCCTATATGCTGAGGGGGAAAGAAAACCGTTGGTGGGACATTAATGTTCTGATAGAGCAGGCTGAGAGCATTATCTGGAAATATTTTTTGGAGAAGTTTCTTGAGAACATATATCCATGAAACTTGAGTCAAGAAGAGGCTGCAGATATTATGAGGTTGACTCATGGTACAATTTTAGTGACGGAATATGCTAGTCGTTTCACATATTTGAGATGCTTCGTTCCGATATTGACGAGAGATGAGGCAGCTGTAGCGAAACACTTCCATGAAGTGTTGTGACACGATATCAGATCTCAAGGGACTATAATTCATCTAAAAGGATTACTAAAGAAGTGGATCAAGACATTATCCCAGAAGGAAATATAAAGGGATATTCAGTTAGGGAACTTCTAGCGCTAGTTGTGCGAAAAAGTGGTAGAAATTCTAATAGTATGAAGTGCCACTTCGGATCCTTTCAACATGGTGGATACATGCAGAGAAGTCAGAAGAGGTGGTCAGCTTCTCGGGGTGGTGAATAGGTCTTACATTTTCAATGTGACGTGCTAGGGAACAAGAGTGACCAGTGTCTCCACCCACTAGTAGAGTTCCGAGCGTGTGACAGGCTGGGTCACGTGCAGAGATTATGCAAGAAGCAGTGAACATTAGGGACTCGTGGAGGTTAGAGGTAGATGAAAAGTGTAGGAAGGGGTCTGTTACCCCATATTAGGTAGGTAGATGGAGCTCCATGGGCTGTACTAGTAGGGGCGGTTGACGTGGGACCCCTGAATGAGATTACCCTTACCAGTAGAGTAGTGCAGTGTAGGGTATAGAGGTTGGAGCCCATGGTAAAAGGTCAGGTCATCTCTAGAATGTTTAGGCTACACCAAAGGGTGGTGAGGAATGACCTTCTATTATTTGAGGTATGATTGTTGTAGGTTCCATATTTTCTAGTGAATTATTCAATAAAGGATCTATACATTAAATTATTTCTTTCAGTTGGTAGTTTTTTTGGGCTTAATCGTATTCACCGCATGTGGGGTAATGTTGCATGATAATCTTCTTGAGGTGCGAGTCGAGGACATTAGACAATGTAATGGTTGTGTTTTAAAGGTTTGTGTGTATTGTTTTCTGTGGAATCTTTTTGACTTAGATATGTCAGGTTTTGACCTTATCTTTAGAATGGATTGGTTGGTGTTATATCAATACCATATCGATTGTTACTGACATCATGTAACATTTACATCTCTCGATGGGATCACTCATGTCATTCATGGTGAGTGGGATGCTTGATCTAGCCTCATTGAGCTGCTACACCATCAGGTGGGGGAGATCAGAGCCCAAGTGGCATACATTATGATTGATTGTGGGGAGAAAATACATCCAGTCTTCCCTTTTGTTGTGGACAAGTTTTAGGACATGTTTCTGGAGGACATATTGAGGTTACCACCTGAGAGAGATGTTACGTTTAAAATCAAATTGTTTCCTGAAGCGGAACCAGTTTCCATTCCACCTTACCAAATGGCACCAGTAGGGCTCCAAGTATTAAATATTCTACTAGAGGAGTAAGAGCATAAGGGGTTTATATGTCATAGTACATATCCTTGGGGATCTATTGTGTTGTTTGATAATAAGGTTGACAGGTCAGAGAGGCTATGTGTCAATTATAGAAAGATGAACCAGATCATAGATAACAACCGATACCCCCTTCTTAAAATTGAAGACATGTTTGATCAACTTCAAGGTGCCTCAGTGTTTTAGAAGATTGATTTGAGATCCTGATACCATCAGTTGAGGGTGAGACCTTCTGACATACCTCAGACGAAATTCCAAATAAGGTACGGGTTGTTTCAATTCCTGATAATTTCATTTGGTTTGACCAATGAACCAGTAATGCTTATGGCCATGATGAACATAATTTTCCTCCCATATCTACATCAGTTAGTAGTTGTTTTCATTGATGACATCTTAGTGTACACCAGAACTCATGATGATCATGCCAAACATCTTGATATCATTTTAAGTACACTAAGAGAGCATAATATTTATGCTAAGCTATCAAAATGCCAGTTTTGGATTGATGATGTGAACTTTTTGGAACATATCATATCTGAGTCATATTTTTTTGGTGGAGCTGGAAAAGGTGGAGGTTGTGGTTTCTTGGGAGCATCCCAATAACATTAATGTTTTATATTTTTTTCTAGTTTTGGCTGGTTATTACCAAAGGTTTATTAGTTATTTCTATCGTTCGACAGCAAAAATCATCGGACGAACCAAGAATGGGGTTAATTTTGATTGGTCATAGTCTTGTGAGAATTCTTTCTAGGAACTGAAGAATTAGTATGCCACCATAATGATTTTGATCTTACCTAAACCAAGAAAGATGTATAACTTGTACTGGGATGTGTCTGGTGTTGGACATGGGGTAGTGTTGGTGCAGGATGAGGTGGTTGTGGATTTTGAGTCGATGTATTTGAAGACACATTGAAGAAATTATCTTTTTCATGACTTGTATCTATCTGTTGTGGTTCATAGCTTAAAGTGTTGGAGGCATTATTAAATGGGAGAACCATTTACAGTGCTAACAAACAACATACGTCTCAAATACATCTTCTCTCAATGGGATTTGAATCTTCGATAGTAATGGTCAGTCGAGTACATGCATTATTTTGATTTTGAATTGGTTTTCACAATGGGAAAATGGAATAGTGTCACTTATGCTATTAGCTGGAAGTCTCAGAATCAAGTAGTTCATGAATCCAGTTAAGAGTGGTTGATGATGGCTTTGTTTATAGATATGCATTTGTAGGTACAGCTAGGGCATGAAAAGATGGCCCTTGCATCTATAGTAGTTGATTCCGCACTCTTGAGAAGAATTAAAGAGATTCAGTTGGTAGATATCGAGTGCATTGATTTGAAGGGAATTCTTAAGGGTGTGGATTCACTTTCTTGTTAGACCATCAATGCCTATGGACTTTCCTATGTCCATGGTCATGTCATGGTACTAGAAGGTGTACGAGAGGAGTTTATTCGTGAGTTCCATGGATAAAATTGTGCGGTTCACATGGGATTGAGTAAGCTGTTCGCGACCTTCGTATGCAGTTTTTGTGGCAAATAAAGAAGATAGATGTTGTGGGTTTTGTGGCATGATGACTTACCTGTCAGCAAGTGAAGGCTAAATATCATTACCTAGGTGTGTTGTTTCCGTCATTGCCTATTCCAGAGTGGAAATGAAATGACTATACAATGGACTTCGTAGTGGTTAATCCGATGACGCCTCTAAAGAATAATTTAATTTGGGTGGTGGTAGATTAGCTTAAAGAAGTGGCCCATTTCTTTTCGATTCAAGAAACCTATACAGTCAGCCAGTTGGTGTAATTTTATGTTCGAGAAATAGTATAGTTTCATGGTGTGCTGAGAACCATAGTTTTAGATCATGATCAGAATTTTAACTTGCACTTCTAGAAGGGGAAACTGAAGGCACTTTGTACCCAGGTGTTTTTGAGTATGGCCTAACATTCATAGACTAATGGGAATTCAGATCAAATAATTCAGGTATTAGAGGACATGTTCGAAGCATGTGCTCTGGATTTTAGTGGCTCATAGAGAATGCAGTTGTCGCTTGTTGAGTATGCTTATAACATCATTTTACGTGATACAGTTCAGATGACACCTTTTGAGGAACTCTATTGGAGACTGTGTAGATCACCAATATGTTGGTTTGAGGCAGGAGAGCCTGTGCTATTATGGATGAGTCTTTTGCATTAGATGTTGGAGAAGGTTCATTTGACTCAAAACTGTATGGACTCCACTCATTGTAGCCATAAGTCATATGCATATTGGATTTTTAGACCTCTTGATTTCATGGTGGGTGATAGTTTGTTTCTTCGAGTGTCTCTAAGGTTGGGTCACCGTCGTATTCCAAAATATGGAAAGTTGGCGCCTAGATAAGGGGGGGGGGGGAATTGAGATTGTGGGGAGGATCAGACTGGTGGCTTATCGATTAGCTCATCCACAATGATATAGAAGGATACATGATATTTTTTATGTATCAAAACTCTAATAGTATCACCCAGATCCATCTCATGTTATATATGTTGATGATGTTGAGCTTGAGGATGATGCGTCCTATGAGGAGCACCCAGTTTCCATTGTGGATCCTAGCAAGCATGTTTTGTGGGGAAAGGTTGTGCCCTTGGTTCATGTTTCATGGAAACAATGACACATTCATGAAGAAATATGGGAATGGGAATATGATATGAAGGTACAGTGGCCCGATATTTTTTTTAGAAACTCAATGATGCTCAGGAAGAGAGGCTCTAGGATGAGTTGTTATAAGGTGGGGAGGTTGTAAGATCTCAGATTTCTCCAAAAGGTATGATTTACTTACGTCTAAGTTTAATCCATTTATTTTAGTAAATTAATTTCTTTCTAAATACCATAAGGAGGATCACTGGTGTTTTGGAGGTCTGGCACATGAAAAATGGGGAAAGGAGTTTTTTTTGCTAGCCCCATGGTCTGCGCATGGTTAGTGTTAACCATGTGGGCATCTCTGGTAAACCATGCATGAGGAAAATTTTGGGATAGTTTCCTCTTCAGAGATTGCACATGGTTTGGAAAACCATGCACATAAACCATGCGACGGTTCCCTTTGAGAAACAATACTCCAAATTGTTTGCTCAATAGTTTGGAAAACCATGCAGGAAAACCGTGCGTCCCAGAATCATTTACAAATTTACAAAAATGCCACACCGGGATTTTATAAACCACTAGTGATTTTCCTCCTCCTCCGTTGCATCCCTATGAATGAACTCAAGGGAACATGAGCCCAAATGATCAATATCCTTCGATTCAAATCCATTTTGAGTGCCTTCAGTTGTGGATTAAAGATCCATATATGGGAAATCTGTTTCTTGCCTTTTCTTTGGTTTAGGGGTTCTATTTATTTTTCCTCTTCATCTGAAGATTTCATACCCATCTTGTTTGGTGAGTTTTATGGTAAATATTCATGGGTTGGTTGAATTTTGACCGAAGTGTTTGGTTGGGAGTGAGTTCGGAAATAGATTTAATGAATGTGGTCTACATGTTATATCCCTTTGGTTTTGGTAAGATTTGTTCATGTATTGTTTTTTTACTCTATTTTGATGAGTTCTTGGTGCGTTTGACTTAATATTGGGTAACAGGTGTCTAAATAGTTAAATTTACCCCCATTGGTCTCCATGGGATGCAAGGTGGATGAATCAACCAATTAGGGAGACCTTTGGTGTGTGCCGATATTTTTCGGACATATGTAAGAAGGTTGTGCAAGAATGAAGATCCCTTGATGAATACGTTAAGATGTTTAAATGGATTGGTGGGAATTGATAGGTGACTATGTTATAATGGAATAAACGTAGTGATATAGGAATGGGATATTTGGAAATGGGGATGACAAGGTCAAGTAATTAAAAATGATAAATGTGTTAATGGATTGGGGCAACAATGTTATTTTTCAATTTATTGAGATTCTAATGTTGGTTTAAATTATATTGGATATGTGTTGTGATATTGTGATTTTTGGTGAATGATAAATAATCATGTTCATATGTCTTTGATGAGCGGGGTATTGACTTAAGGTTCTACGCCTGTGGGTTGAGTTGGACCGAGATTCTAGCTCCTCCCGTAAATGCACAGGTTAGGGAAGGGGACATAGTTCTTTTCCCCTAATGGTTGCATTCCACCTAGACTGAGGATTCAATGTGATGATATTTGGAATTATTGTGATATTAGGCCTAGAGATATAGACTTGTTTAATTATCAGATTTTTAAAACGTTGATCATGCCACATCTATTGAAGACACTAAGATGGTGACCTGATAAATGAATTGTCTTAGTAATAAACATAGGTCAACTGGTAGGTTAACTTAATGGAACATATATAAATATATCCTATTGAACTATATACCTTTAATTTACTTTATTTATTATTTTCATGCACTATATTACATGATAGATGTTTTTTAGACAACGTTTTTGGTGGCCTACTGTGTTATAATCACACCCTACTCGGGTCGTTGTTGGGTACCCGAGTAGATATCTTGCTTGCAGGTCAGGACAAGAGTAAGGTCCCTTTGTTAGAGGGATGAGTTTGAAATGAGACATGTTTTTCTGAGGTTCTAGAATTGGAGTCTGGACAATTTTTGTGATTCTATCATTTTCTTTCTTTTGGGTTTTGATCCCATGACACTATAGCACGACATTGAAAATTTTTCATTGTTGTGATTGTAACCAGTTTAGAGATTTGGTTATTATGCATGTTATGAATTTTAATGTTATGTTTTTCTATTTTAGTTATTATCTTTTGTGGCTTACTTTGGTATGAAGGGTATCATATCCCCACATAACCTATTGGACCCTCTCTTCTATTCAGCAACCTCTAGCGTACAGGGAGGCGCGCTTGTGGTCATGTAACTACCTGGTTTGGACCATCGATTTAGTGGATCTCGGGTTAGGGTCATCACAATATGTTTCCCACATTACTTTTTAAATATTATGTTTCATTAACCCTTTTTACGTAGTGGTATTCAACAAATGAATTATAAAATTGTTAATCCTTTGATAACCATGATGAATTTTGAGGGAAAATTCACACTAAGGGGGTAAGATGTAACATCATGAGATTTTAGGAAATATTGTCATTCTAATTAATTTAAAATGTTTAATAGAATATGTTAAATTTTATTAATTGTATAAATTTCATCACAAGTAACATAAGTATTATCTTCTATTGCATGTGACATCAATTTCCCTTTATAACTTATGATACACATAAACTCGAGTCCTACTAGACAACAATATACTATTAATATTATTACTAGTATTATCAGAAATCCATAGGACTGGTGGGAATGAATATGTTTAACTAAATTATAGAATCACAGTTTCCATATGATTAAAAAAACAATTTATTGGTTACTATTTTATTATAAATTAAAATAATCTCCAATATAATATAAAGGATGCACTTTTATGAAAAGTATTTTTTATAATTGGAATTGTATTTAAACTTAATAAATTAAATAAATCACAATTAGTGAAAGATACATATAAATTTTATATTCTATAAACTTAATATTGTTTTTTAATTCATCCAATAACATTTAAAGGGTATATATAAGTAAAAATAAAATTTTGAGCATAAAAAGATTTATATTTACCAATGGATCTTTTAGAACCTTTTAATGGACAACCTATTTCAAATAAATTTTTTTATAATTTGAAAATGTTTATTTAAAAAAAAATACTTAATTATTAATGTATAAAAACTAAAATCTATATTTTTTTAATTTTTGTTTTTTTAGAAATATTATATTTTGATAAATAGTAAATAACATTGAATTTTAACTAAAAACTACTATTTCATGTAAATATTTTATAGTGCTACATTATATTTCTAATTTTTTTAATATATAATTATCCAATTTTATATCATATAAAAATATTATTTCATTGGAATCAATTTCACATTAAATTTTGATACAAAAATAAAGAAAACAATTTAACATTTTTATATTAATAACTTTTTTTCCTGTCTCGTTAACGAGATTAATTTAACATTAATACATTTCAATTTTGTATTTGAACTTCCAAAATTTTATTTTATATTTTGAATCAGAATTATTTATTATTTCTAATAAGTTCAACATAGTTTTCTTCGAAAAATATTATGGATTTTGATTAAAATTAATTACATCGATTAATGGTAAAATTAAATTTATTAGTGGTTATACTATAATCATAAATTATAAAAATGGACCTAAAATTATAAAATACGCATTGGATGACCATATTGATTCCAAAAAAAATTAAATTTTCTAATTTTTTAGGTATTGGATACATTTTGGCAGGTAGAAATATGGGGAACACACAATTATTTTCCAAAAAGTCAAGTGTGTCCTCTCCCTACACTTATAAAAGGCCTACTCTTCTTCTCCTATCATCACACCTATCAAGACCCTTGGATCATCAAAACCCTAAAAAATGAATATCGCAAAATTATACCATTTACACGATAGTTCTCACATTATGAATAATCCAACAAACGAAGACCATTGGTGCATACCAAAAGGTGTTACCTGATAAAGAGGTAACATTCTTCAATGTGAATTTTGTTTTTATTTATTTATCCACCCATTAATCTATAATTATTTTATTATTGTATAAAAAATAATATTATAATTACTATGAGATTTTTTATGTTATGGTTTCTACCTACACCTACCCACACTTCCATTATATAATCAATGAAATTATCGTTCATTTACAAAGAACTACCACCCTTCCAAACAATGTCATTTTTTCCATTACAATATCTCATGGTGTAGAATTAAGATTGACACACTGTATTTATAATATATATATATATATATACATATTATATCTTTATACTTCTGTAATTTTCATATAAAAATACCATTATTCTTTCCATTGTATATATATATATATTAATATCATTTGTGGACGTGTGGACTACTGCCTCCTCTAAACGATGTGATACGTTCACACATTACATGGAATGGATAAATGATGGGTTTAATTAATCATATGTGAAATGAATGAAAAATAAAATAAATAAATTATGAAATTAAATTTTTGTAAATATAATATATCATTTTCTTTATTTCCATTCTCCCATATGATAAAAGTGATAATGTCATTCGTGGACGTGTGGACCACAACATCCATGATGTGATGTAAATCCTTTTATATATCATGAAATATAAATATATAATCTTATATGATTAAATTATATCACATTTATGATATTATTATCACAATACAATGATAAATTTTAGATAACTTCATTCTATAATTTTTTTTGAAAAATGGGAACATTACTCTTACGTATGTATGTTGTACCATCTCTATGATTGTAATATGGGATTAGATTTCAAAAAAAATATTTATGACTGGTTATAAAAATATTATTTATGTATAAATATTATAATTAAATCAAGATTAATATTCTATATATGTTTATAGAATGATCCCTTTTACCAATGTTGACCTACCAATGTCAATTTTGACCCTTAAACAAAATATGGTAAAACACCTCACATAAACTGAACCATTTAAGTAATTGTATAAAATATTGTATTATGTGAAATATAAATAATGATACTATTTAAAAAGTCTCTGATGAAATCAAATAATTAACATATTTTTATTATTCCGGATGATATATAACAAGCATTATAAATCGGGCTCAGGGTAAGGGATTCATTTCTCACTTTTAGTTTCATGAGGCGTATGTCATTATCACCACATATTTATTTTATATTGTGAATCTAAAACCTCTATTGATAAATTGTATCATTTATTATTTTATATTTATGTAATTTAAATTTTTCCTTTTATGATTATTACCTTTGGGATTTCTGATTCAGAGGTTACTACAGTTTTAAGGGGACTTCTGGTATAACATTAATTTCAATGAGTCTTATTACATATATATAAGTTTTTATTATATGGTTTATGAAATAAAAATTAATAAATATTATTATTCTTGTTATTATATTATGGGGTCATACATATACTTTTATGATCTCTCTTTCATGGGGTTTATTGATTCAATTTACCAATTTACCAATGGACTTTTTTCACAATTTTCCATCATTCGTACATTTTTTATTACACACGTATATTTATTTATAAGGATTCTATTATTCTACTTTGACATTTTAAATCTTCAATATCCTTATGCTAATGATATTATAAGATTTATTTAATGATATTTTTCTTGGGTCTTATGATACAAATGTTTCATGGTGGTATGGGACACTTTATAATGCTTAATGATTAATTTCCTAGTGAATAATTTAATGATATTTTGAGGGAATTATCCTTAATCAATGTCAATATAATTTTTTTAATTATCCTCAACGGAGGATATTATGTATTGAACCCATCCTCTATCATTCTCTGGATATTTTAATATGCATTCAATTTTGTTTTTATTGAACAAATTTCTTTTTTATGGGTTAATCAGGTTCTAAATAGATTATTATGGAACCTATTTTTTTCACGGGATAATCATGTTTCAAAGAGATTTTTTGGAACCCATTTATTTTATTTGGTTTAATCATGTTTTCAAATATATTATTTTGAACTCCTTTTATTTTCCATAGGCTAATCATGATTCAATGAGATTATCATTGAACCCATTTCATTTCCTTGGGTTAATCATGTTTTCAAAGATATAGTTTTGGGAACCATTTCTTTTAAATGAGTTATTCATATTTTAAATATATTTTCATTGAACCCATTTCATTTATATTGTTTAGTAATTTTCCAAAAAGAGTTTAATTTAACCCTTTTCGTTTCTATTGGTTATTTATGTTTTCAAAAAGATTATTTTGAGACCCATTTGTTTTCCACATGTTAATCATATTTAAAATATTTTTTCTTAAATATAAAATCATTGAACTCATTTCTTATATATGGGTTAATCATGTTTCAAAGGGATTGTTTTGGATCTAATTTCTTTTCTATTGGTCAATAATTTTTCTTAGAGATTGATTTGTATGCCATTTTTTATCCATGGGTTATTCATTTTTTGTCGAGATTATTTTTGGACATATTTTATTTTCACGGGTTAATAATGTTTTGAAGATATTATTATGTAAGATTTTTCATTTCCTTGGGTTAATCATGTTCGGAAAATAATTATGGTATTTTCAATCTGTTTTGGTGAATTATCTATGTATTTGTTCTTGGAATGTATAAATAATGGTTGTGCCTAGATTGCATCAGGTGATCCCATTATAGCTTATACGATGGGTGCACCTAAAAAGCGCTCTAATGTATTGGGATCTCTAGAGATAGAATTCACCCATACTTCTTATTCAATTTATATGTTATCTGTATGGTTTCTATTAGGGTTCACAGATATGATGTTCCACGATAATAATATATTTCTATATTATTTCTATGTATTTATAATTTTATAATGATCAATATTGATATCAAGTGGGTCATTATTATTTATTCTAATAACTCATTCTTTTTCCATGTTTTCATAATTAATGATCTATGTATTCATGGGTTAAGTTATTTAGTGATTCTCTTATACACTAATATTATTCCATCATACCCCTATGAACTCTTATTATCATTGATGAAATTTAATTATTAACGCTTATGTTTACACTTAATGGGCATCTAATCTCACCGTTCTTATATTGCATCTCCACTTGGTTTTAAAGAATTATTTGAAATATTTATATCTATAAAGGATTTGAAAAGGATAATGTTGATGAATTAATATGAAAAAACCAAAGTTGGGTATAATTATAGATGATGTTAAACATTATGAACTACTTTTTTAGTCCAAGTTGAGGTGAATTGTCAATATAGGAGGTAGTCATATTTTTATAAAACTCTAAATGTAATAGTTTCTCTATAATTTATGTGATCCATGTTTTACTTTCAATTTTTACGGAATTTATTGAAAATAATTAGGCCACAATTATCATCATCATATAAGAAAAATAAAAATTAATAGATTTCATCATTTGATTCAGGAGTGAGGGTCCAACGTTATTATCTTAGAGATGGAATAATTATTATTACTCTTGTATATAATGTTTTGTTTGAAAGATAAATAGATCCCCATTAACATTATACCATTTGAAATTTTGGAAATAATTTGAGATCTGGATTGCAGATTATAAATTCAACCACGTATTTATAAATAACATGATGTGTTTATTATATCATTTAGTAGGATATACATGATAGAACCAACAAATGTGGTTAACTATGAAGAAATAGAATTAAAACCTTATCTATATTCCGATGAGGATCTTATACAAATTGATAACACTAGAGAACATGTACGATGAGTTCATATTACTCAACTAGTAATGTTAGTTTTAAAAAATATTAAATTTGAGGAAGCAACATGTGAACTAAAAGATTCTATTAATAATAACCACTGACTTTGAAAATAATGTAATATCCATCAAATTTTTTAGAATGAAATTTTTATAGGAAGAAAGAGTATAACATAGTGGAATCAATTATAGTAATTGAACATTATATATTAATAAAATTATAACACAAATTGAATTTTAATAATTCATTACACCAAAAATTGAAATTTATAGGATTCATATCTATTTTGAACTTACTAGGGGAAAATAATTTTAGAATGATTTAAAAAAAAATTCCCTTCAAAATAAGATTATATGAATTATTGATTATATCATATTTTACAATTTATAATTTAAATTATAATTTTTTCTTATATTGTATATAATTAAAATATTATTTACTATAACTTTTATATATTTAATGATAATATCATTTAGAGGAAAAATTGGTATTTCTTAGAAAACAATATTTTAACAAGCATAATGAATTTCATTATTAAATAATTAAAATAATATTTAATAATCAATGATTAAAATTAAATATTTAGATTATATATATATATATATATGATTATAAATACATGTAATTTTTATTTCTATTCTAATAGTTAATTTATAATAATCTTATTATTTAAAAATGGGTTTCTAGAAGAACTATTCTTTTGAAAACGTATTTTCAGATTATTTTTAATATAATTTTTAAAATATTATGAATTTAATTTTATTAAATGGATTATATATTATGAATCATAATTAATAATATTATTTAATAAGTTCAACTATTTTTTTATCCTAATGAATACAAAAAATAGTAAATATTTATTATTACGGTTTAGGTGAAAATAGGTTAATTGGGGGAGAAACTATAAATAAAATAGATAATATGTCCCATAAGCTTTTTAAAAATCAATTTATTGTATTTATATCTTCCCTATCCTTATACCATTAAAAATGATCCAATTTGGATCCATATTTTCAAAAACCGGAATTGAACTTATTTAATTTTTTTTAAAAACTATAGGCATTCTATTCACATCAATTATAAAAGGGAACCTACTCCCCCCACATATTCAAAACTACCAAAAATATTATCATTACAAAAACTGTGGATTATATATCTATAATATAAATATAAAATTTCAATAATAACTATTCTTCCCAAATGTTAAAACCTACATTCATTAATCAGAGATCTAAAGAAGGTTTTTATAAGTGTAGGTAATGGTCATCACCAAGCACTTTATTTTATACTTAGTCATTCAGCACCATAATGCATGTCTTAATAATTAAAATATAATATAATTTATCTATTATTTAATGAGATGTCATTATTTTTATTTCATAATATTTAAAAAATCCCTCTCTATCAAATGTGTAAAAAAACTATCCCTCATGCATTATTTGAACTACAACCTCATACACTGATGTATATTATTTTTCATAGGCACACATGGATTGTAATATTGATTGAAATAATTAATTTATATGATAAATATTAAATAATATTAATTATATAAATTTAATATATCACATAATTGTTCCCTTTAAACCATTAGTGAAACGATATCATCACTCGTATGTACATATAGCCTACCATCTCCATGAAATATTGTTATTAAACATCCTTTTCCACATTGCAATGATGTTTTAAATATGTATCTAGTGAATAAAAAAGATATTTATTATGTTAATATAATTATTAATATAATCATATTTAATTTTATTTATAAAAAAAATATCCTCTAGGACTAAACATGTGTGAGAAATTGTAGTAGGTAACACACATAACAATGGTAATAATGAAAATTGTTGACAAAATAGTGATAAGATGTTATAAGAGGGTCATATGTGATAATATAAATATGAAGATTGTTATTATATAAATAAATGACTTTTTTAAGACATCATAATAATGCTTAATACATGTTTAACCAAGAAGAAGAATCATGTAAGTTATTACATCCCAACTACTAATCTATTGACACATATCAGATATTATGAACCTATTTACATTTATGTGATTTATATAGTACCACCATTGATATATTTATCGAAAATAAATATTTATTCATGATAAATAATTTTGAAATTAATTTATATTATTTAATAGGGTTAAAATTTAAATGTTACTAAATATGATAGGATTTATTTTACGTTATCAATTTTGGGATTGCAATAAATTTAATTAATGGGATATTACCGTACATCAATTATAAAATTAACCTATTTTAATTTATACTTGATACATAAGGAATATCCATGTTTAATTAAAATATTAACCTCATTTTATATTGAATAAAAATGACATACTTAAATGAAAACCCAATCTTTTACCACTTTTTGATAATGTACATTTTCCTTCAATGTACTTATTCTTCATTTTTTTCTAAATTAATTTTTAATAATCATGTGTTTTAATAAGAACATTTTCATCTTTTCCGTGAATTTAAATAAATATTTAAGGTAATGTTTAATAAATTTTTTAAACAATTTACAATTTCATCTTTCTTTTCTAAAAAAAGAAATATTTTTTAACATACAAAATGTTAATGGAAATTTCTCCCCAAATAACAATTTTAAAAAAATTTAGATTATTCTAATAATATAAAATATAATTATCATGTAAACTCACTAATGAAATATTATTCTAATATTTGACTTATATTTTCATTATTTTTACAAATGGTATTTGATTACTACGAAACCTATATTTTTGATGAACTAGTGGTCATATGTTATCTCTAATTAATTTTTAGAGATTAGCCTTATCTTAAAAAGATCACTTCCTTATAATCATTAGAAGTTATTTTTTTCATAAATATACATATTAATTTTATCATAGATATTATCATTTCTATGAATGTTTACTATTTTAATATTTAGTGTTTTATAATGAATGTTTTTTTCCTTGGGAAATATTGATAAATTTTTATTCTTTACTCGATATAGATACTTATTGATAAGTAATGTCATTTATAAATTGATTAAATCATTAAATACATGTATAATGATTTCAAAATAATGTTATTAGAGGGTTCCTATTATACATAGTCCTTCGATCTATCTGAAGGTCTCATGGAAAACATTTTTTTTTGGAAAAATTTAAGGTGTTCATGGTGTATACCCACCCATCAATTAAAATGTGTTGGAATAAGGTCATGTAGTTATAAATATCATGATTTATGATATTATGAAAAACATTATTACACATTTCCATCATTGAGAATCCAGTTATTATTTTCCATGACATTATACAATTAATATTATCCATGTATGTATTTTTCCTAGAATTATTGATCAAATGCTATGTTTTCAGTTATTAACCTTCCCATATTGACTGTTCCAAATTTTACCATGATAGAATCTAATGTACGTGAGAATTACTGATAATTTCTTCTTACCATGAATTTAATCCATTTCCCTATGATATGATGTAGAAATATTTGAATCATTATGGAAATAAGAATGTATTATATTACTAAATTTTATATTTTATTACAAAATTAATATGGGTATCTTATATGTATCTAGCTATACATGAATAATAAATTGATTGAACCACTAATACTATACCTAGAGTATTTGTTCCAATATAACAATGTAGACTCTACCTCTAGATTACTAGAGTTACAGTTGTTACAACCATAGTTTACATTGTGGTATTTAAAAATTTACAATTAAATGTCCAATGTTGTTAATGTCAAACAAATGGAATTATTGTAAATGAGTTTTATGATACTCATTTAAAAAATAATAGGAAAAATAAAGTCTTAGTGTTAACTCTTCCACAAAAATTAACTAACTATTATTTAAATTTTTAGAAGGAAACAAGAAGATTTGGTCGTGAAAACCAAATTAGGTGACATGAATTGGTAGAGACCTACCTGTATTTCAAATAAACATTCCATGCATCTTTATTGTAATTTTATTAAAATTCACTACTCATGATATTATCTATTTGAAATGTTTAAATAATGTTTGTTTTAAATTTTCTCATATTCCAATATTTTTTTTAATATTTGTGTATGGGGTCTGAAGTTGATAACATGACACTAATTTCATTGACCATGAGAATTTTCTATGTATTATATTAATATTTTGTTATTTATTTACGTGTAGAGTTTCTTTTATCTAATTCAGATCTCTAACATTTCGATTTGATGAGATTTTATATAGTGAAATTTTCGATCAAATCATTCTTTTATTAATATGGGTTTTTAAAATTAACATTAACTAAGGGTGTTTTGGTTGAAATAAAGGTCTGTTTTTCCATATTTTATGAATAATGAAACATTTTTTTATTAAAGATAATTAATTATAAATATTATAATGATCAATATTTTTAATAAGTGAGATATATTTTTTATTTTTGAGCTTCGAAGGATGAATCCTTTATAAAGTGTAAAATATAAATTTTACCCTTATCACAGACCATGATTTTTTTTCTTATAGTATCATTTAACAAAGAATGAGGTATTTTCCCTTATTATAAATTTTGGTTATAAATATCCCAACATCAGTAACGTAGAGTAGGTGTCTAAATTATAACATTGAAATAATATACTAGGAATCTCATTATAATGGATAGATTAGTTTTTAGTATAGATGAACTAGATATAAACATGCTTCAAATTTATTATTATAAATAATGTATAAAACATGTGAATGGAAATATCCTACATCCTAGAATTGTAGAGACCAATAAATTTATCCATGAAATTTATCCCTTCTTATAGTAATGGTATATAATATAACCACATAAAATAAAATTAGTAAAAACAATTACAAATCATTCATAAATGAAATACTATGTGGCCTTTAAACATAATTTTTCAAACTTTTGTGATTTGAATTTGGAAAATCTGACAAGCACAGTTGCAATCATTAAGATGTTTGTAGTCTCAATGAACAAACATAATTTTGGGTGAATAGTAAAATACCATTATGAATATTAATGTTAGCCTTTCCAATAATAATATAACCCTTATGAATAGTAAATTCTCCATGTGAATATGAAATTAATCATGATAGTATAAATAAAATTTATCCATCCTATACGTGATAATATGATATAATTTAATTATAATGTTGGTATTTTTATAAGTCGTAGATATTAAATGATAAATGTAATGATCTTTTTAAAAATAATTTTCATAAAATTTATTCATAAACATGTATTATAATGTCTTATGGTTATATGAAAATTTTATGAGACCTTAATTAATTTTGCAATGTGTTAGAAAAGAAGTTTTAATATTCAAATTTCTATTTTCAACTAAACTTGGATTTTAATAAAAAATTATTTTACCCATATTTAAAAAGTTATTTACATATAATTTATTTCAATTTTTAATTCTACATGTCAATAAATTATTAGGGTGAATTTTTGGGCTTTTTCTGAAATATTTGAATTTTTGATCAATAGTGAAATACAATCATTTACAAAATATTCTAAATAATTGAATTTATGGATCATAATTGAGTCATGTATGATGTAAATAGACATTTCCTTGAACTCAAATTGATATATTACTATTTTTAGTCCCAATAATCATCACTATTACTTTTCTTGTGTAGAAATTATAAATTAATGAATATAATATTGTGAAAATACACATCCCCTCCTCTATAAATACCACCACTCAGAACCTCATTTTATCACACCTCTCAAGCCTTATAACTACTCCAAATTCTCCTAATATCACTTCCCAATATCCTACCCCATAACAATCAGCCTTTTTTCTCATAAAAATACAAAAACCACTCCCCTAAAGTGGTTCTCAGGGATGATATAATCAAGATGTAATTTATATCTCTTTTCATTCGATTTTCTTTAAAATTTCACATGTTTTCTTCTCTTATCCTAAAATTATATTATCCAAATTTAATGATAACACCATTCTGATTGATATACTAGTATTATATAATGTTAATGGAAGTTTATTCATTATACCCCTCACTCTCCCTCTCTCTCTTTATAAAAATTAAATCATCTCCCGTGATGCTTTAATTTACCTACGTTTTAAGAGATGCCCTTCCATTTTACTTCAATTATTTTAAGGATATCAATAAAAAATTAAATGGATGAAACAATATTGTAATAATTTTTTAATAACCCCATTTATTTTCTAGAAGAAACTTTTATACATAATCCTAAATGATAAAAAAAACATGTTAGTTGTGATCCATTAACATCCCAAATTAACCTAAAATGATCATAATCAACTTGTATCCAATGATTTATCCTAATTTTATATAACCAAATTCAATATAAGATAATTTTTTAATGTCATTAATATCATGTACTAGAAATTCTATATATTTATCATTGTTATATGTGATCATCCATTCATGTGTACAAGTGAACCGTTCATGAAAACTAAGAAAAAGAACACTCATGAACTAAGAATTTAAACTATATAACTCAACCAAAGGCATATAATAGAACATAATAAAACATAATGAATCATTATCTTGTGTAAAAGTTTCTATTGTTGTTAATTAATTAATTTAATGCAATTATACTACACATTAAAGTGATGAAAGCATTTGGATTCAAGGCAAGGGGAATTCTTGATCCAAACATTCATTATTCATGTTTCCCATAATTCACTATATATTTAGATTGGTTATTCATTAAAAATAATTTAATCATCATTATTTTACCTTTTATATAATATATATGTTTTCCAATTGAGTTTAGGTCAAACTGAATGTTTTCCAAAAGAACTCATCTTTCGAAATCACACGTTTTACTTCTCACTCATGGTTGATGGTTCTTGTATCAAGTAGGTTATTCACTCTATCATTTGGTAACCCAATTTTATGATTGTATTCATTGTGATGTGAAAACCATTCTTTTACAAGGTTTTTTTATTTTCATTATTGATATATAGTCTATGTGGCATGAGTGATAATGTGAACATTATGAAGTGATGAGTGCACCCAATTTTATATATCATAATTAAAATGTTATGATGTGACGGGTGTGACCATAATTAAATTGAGATACAATTTATAGGTTAATGTTAACAAAACACAAGAGTAAATTGATTTATTTTATCATAACTATGTGTAGTATTTAACCACCAAGACATAGGGTTTCATTTTTATGCATTCCCACATTCAATGATATTATCTAATGCATCTTCTCATGATTATGATAACAATATTATGATTATCCTCACCCTGTGTTAAATTGTTTCATGTTATATTATATCCAATTAAATGAACTTTATCTCACCTTTCTTTGATGTATATCCTCAGGTAACTACTTGTTCTAAGGAGACGTTAATATCCAATAAAAATCCAGAAAATAGAGAATTAAATAATTATTTTCTATGGTAAATGTTACGAATGGTCCTAGTTTTCCAATTAAACTAAACCATTGGATCCTAATGATGTAATTTTTTTTATGTTTTATATCATACAGATTCTGTATATGTAATTTATGAAAATAAGGGTCACTATAGTTGTTATCACGGGCATGATTTAGTTAATTTTGGAATTATGATTAGAGAACCATAGTGAAAACCCTAGTATTGGACTAAATATATGTAAGAAAAAAATAACCTTTGTTAAACATATGGATCAAATAAGATATTATTTTAATATTAATTACACAACAGAATTAATTATTTACTCGTCAATTATTGAGCTAGGTATTCTTCTAACCTTTTCTATTTAAGAAAATGGTGGGAACCCAGGGAAACTAGGAAAATAACCCATGCGAGGGACAATGTAGAGATTGCCTGAATGACATCCCAATGCTTTGGGTGGTAGAGTTACAAATCTCATGGTCATTTTACCAAGTTGAATAGCTTTATGAATAATAATATGAATAATATGAAACATCTTTCTTCCCCTAATAGGGAGAAACTACCTATCCAGTGTTTTATGTGATAACAACCAACGATGTTTAGTGGATTTTATGATCCACTTGTTATGGAATAGTGGGTCAACTCAATAGATAATATCTTTTCTATGCTTCTATATTCTATGATGAATAAGGTGTCTATAGATTTCCATTTCCTTGATGTAGAGGCCGAAAATTGTTGGTATTTCATTAAGAACGCCAATATGAGATAAGAAACTGAAGATATGGAGTGGGACAACTCTAAGAAAACATATTTCATATATATTTCCCAAAAAATATTCATATTAAGATGGAGAGTTAATTTAGAAAGATAATAAAAATTTATGTAGAATACATCACTCCCTACAAATAGAATATCACATGTATTTCAATTTATGATTCTGGATTTTTTATCAACAATGATAGAAAAAATGATTGATTCTTTATTAGGTTAAGCTTGCACCTTCAAAAGGCTCTTGAAATTAGAGACTTTGGGAGTTATCATGAATTAATTTGACGTTCTCTAAATGTAGAGATGGAGTTTTTATAATGCACTAACTACTATGGTGATAAGAAACGAATGATGGAGATTCATACTAGTGGATCTAATGAAAATGGAAGAAAGAAAATAGAACCAACCCGAAGATAAAAACGTGGAAGATACATCATGAGAATTATCTAAAAGGGGTGAGAGAATGTGACTAGTTTGGGAGAGATGGAAACTAATATCATGAGTATTGAAAATACTTGAGAAGGAAGGAAAATATGGTATAGAAAATGGGAGAACCACCCATGGACAAATTCTACAATGATAGGGAGAAATGTCACTGGGCAAGATAGTGCACTAAACCTTGAATCCTTGGTGGTAATCAGTGTCATTAGCCCCTAATTAAAAATGAGAAAGGGAAGGCTTATGCCATCAATATTGAGGAAGTTGAATAATATAGTAATGTCATACAAGGTACACTTCTTATTCAATCAATAATGAAAAAAATCTTATTTGATTATGGTTCTACACATTCATTTATATCTTACATGTTTTCTAGAACTATAGAATCGAAGCCACAAAATCATGATGTAGAGATATCTATAAAAACACAAAGTTGTGAAATCATTTAAATCCAAGTGTTGAACTCTTCTCATGTTGTCATATGTGTGTATATTATTCTGGTGAATCTCATAATACATTCCATAGTAGAATTAAATGCTATAATGGGAATAGATTTACTCTAATTATATAGAGAGCATATAAACTTTAATGAAAATGAAATATATTTTCATATTATGAACCATCCAATGATCCTCTACAAATTCAAGTAAGATCATGAATATCATTCAAATAATCCTTCAACACTGTGTGTGTTGATTCCCTATGAAGAATCATATCTCACTCAATTGGTTGAGTCAATGAATGTTATCCACCTAGGGGAAATAACCATCGTGAGGGAATACAGTTATGTATTTCCCAAAGAGTTAACTGGAATTCCACAAGATCTTGAGGTAGAAATATTAATAGAACATTTACTCTATGATACTCCCATCTCAATGTGTCCATATAGGATGGCTTATATCAAACTAGAGGATTTTAAAAATCAGGTGCAAGTGAATTTGGACAAAGAGCCCATACTCCCAAGTGCATCATCTTTGGGTGTGCCAGTCCTCTTTATGAATTAGATGGATGGATATATTTGGAGGTGTATCAATTATAGGGAAATCATAGAGGTCACCATAAAGAAAATGTAACCTCTTATAAATATTTATTACTTATTTTATCAGGCGAGTGGAGCACATTACTTCTCATAGGTTGATCGTTATTCTAGATATCATCAACTAAAGGTGAATAAGGAAGATATTCGGAAGACATAATTCCTTAAGAGGTTTGAGAACTCTATGTTTTTGGTGATTCCCTTCGAACATACAAATTCTACTACAATCATCAAGGGCTTAATGAATAGAGTCTTTATACATTACCTAAAAAAATTTAGGGTAGTGTCTATTAATGATATTATCATCCACTCCAAGAGAAAGGAGGAACATGATGAACATCTATGGCTTGTGTTGGAGACATTGATAAAGAAGGCGTTATATTCCTTGTTTAGAAATTGTTATTTATGGTTGAAGCACATCATGTTCTTGGGACATGTGATCACAAGTGGGGGAATTTTTATAGACCCTTAAAAAGGTAATTAAGGAAAGTCTCAAACCCTCTACAGTCATAAAAATTCAAATTTATCTTTGATTAGCTGTGTACAAATGAATTTTTTTGAGAAATTTCTCTAAATTTTCAAGACCCTAAACTATGTTAACAAGTAATGTGGTAAATTATTTCAAACAAAAGACTGTGAGGAATGATTCATGGAGCTAAAGAGAATGATAATCACTACACTTGTACACACATAATAGAAAAGTGAAGAATTTTTTTTTCATATAAAGTGATTCTTCAAAGTAATTAATGTGTTTTTTACTCTTGAAAAATAATAATGTGATATCCTACGCCTCATGACTGTTGATGATCCATGAGAAGAACTACCTGAATGATGATCTAAAGATAGCAGCTATGATTTATTCTTAAAAATATGGCAATAATCCGTCTATGGTGAGAAGTGTGACATATATACCGATCACAATATCCTAATGTACATATTCAGAAAAAAAAATAGCTCAACATGTGTCAAACAATATGTTTAGACCTAATAAAGGACTAAAATTGCTCTATGCACTATCATCCTGGCAAGGCGAATAATGTTTTTGATGGTCTTTGTAGAAAAGAACCCACTGAACTATTCATGTTCATGGATATGTAAATTATGGATTTTGAAGTCATAATGGGATGGAATACATCCTAAATTGACCAAATTATTTCTCAACCATATATCCAATAGAATATTAAGGAGGCAAAAAGGGATGATCTTCAATTATAAAAGAATGTGAATGTAGTAAAGGAATGGAAGGGACAAGAGTTCAATATTGATAATGATGGTGTGATACGATTTGGAATTTGGGATTGTGTGCCTTCATCACCTAGGATAAAGAATGATCTAATTGATAATTCACATATATGACCTTTCTCTATCCATCATAGAAGCACTATACTGTAATGTGATCTCCAAGAACACTTCTGGTGGTACAACATGAAAAATGATATTATTGATTATATCTCAATGTGTTTGATATGTCACCAAGTCAAAGGAGAGTGACATATGACCAGAGGGATGATGCAAACCTTTCCCATACACATGTAGAAATGGTATAATGTCACTAGGGACCTTGTCATGGGTCTCCCTATGACATCCAAAGGAAACAATGTCATATGAGTTATGGTGGACCGACTCACTAATACTTCCCACTTTCTCACTATTCGGGATGATCTATGTCTTGAACAACAGGAAAATATATATGTGATGGAAGTGGTGAGAAAACATGGGGTTCTAGTCTCAATTGTCTATGATCATGATCCAAGATTCACATCTAAATTATAGAAGATCCTCCAACATGGTTTGAGTACTGAATTTAATTTTAGAACATCCCATCACCCCTAAAACGATGGCTAATATAAAAGGACTATTCATATGATCGAAGATTTAAAAGTGAGTTTTATTTTCAATTAAAATGGGGATATAATCAGAATATCCCATTGGTTTTGTTCTCTGGTAGAAATTGCTTCCACTACAGTATTTAGATGGATCCATATGATGCTCTTTATGGAAAGAGATGTAGAAATTCAACCTATTTGATGAAGATGGATAAAGAACGATACTTGGACTTGATCTTGTGCAATAGATTATAGAGAATGTTCTAGTCATAAAAAACACAAAAAATCTTCTCAAAGTCCTTAAAAATCCATGCTAACAATTATCAAAGGTCATGGAGTGTGACATTGAAGATAATGTCTTCCTTATAATATAACCATGGAAGCGTCATTCAATTTGGAAATAAAGAAAAGCTAAAAGAAAGGTACATTGAACCCTTTGAAATCTGGAACCACATAGGAGTCATGGATAATCTACATGCACTTCCAACGAATATGGCTCATGTTCATGATGTATTTCAGATATCACTCTTGAAAAAGCACATACCAGATCCCTCACATGTACTTAACATTGAGGTGGTACGGCTGGAATATGAAATCTCTTATGAGGAGCAGCCAGTAAGGATTCTAGACTAGAGAGATAAGGTTATACACAACAAGACAACCCAACTTTTCAACATTTTGGTGAGGAGGAATAAATATGAAGAAGCAACTTAGAAACTTGAGGATACGATGAAGGATAAGTTCCCTCTTCTTTTTCTGTAAAATGAAATTTCGAGGGAGAAATTTCCAAATGGGGGAAGAATGGAAGGACTCAATCTTTTACCAATTCATTCTATCCTTTATTGTAGTAATATCAAATATTATAATCACATAAAATAATATTACAAAACAAAATGCCACATTAGGATTAAATAAAATACAATGTGACCATTAAACAAATTTTTTCCACTTATTTTTTTTTTAATTTCTAGAATTTGACATGGACGGTTGTGATCAGTAAGATTTTTGTAGTCCGATAGGGAAAATATAATTTTTTGTGAATAGTAAAATTCCCTTATGAATAGTAATGTCACTCTTATGAATATTAATATAACCCTTATGAATAGTAAATTGACCATGTGGATAATAACCATACCAATAATAGTATAAATAAAATTCATCCGTCCTATAATTGAAGATATAATATAATTATATTATTTTGTTGGTATTTTTGTATGTAATAAATATTTAATGATTAATTTAATAATCTAACAGAAAATTTATTTTCATTAAATGTATCCATAAACTACTATTTTTCTGTCATATGATTATATGATAATTTTATGAATTCTTAATTATTTTTCCAATGTGTGAGAAAATGAGTTTTAATGATTAAATTTGTATTTTTCTAGTAAATTAAGATTTTAATTAAAAAATAAAATAAAATATTTTATATTTTTTATATAAAATGTAGTTCCTCATTAAATTATACATATTGAAAAATAGTTAGGGTGATTTTGTTTGATATTTTTCTAAAATACTTGTTTTTTTGGTGAATAGTGAAATTCGATAAATTACAGAATGTGATAAATAAAAGAATTTCTATGTCATGATTGATTAACGGTAGATGTAAATACCAATTTGTACTAATTAACATGAAATTATTTCAATTTTTAGTCATAAAAATCCATACTATTTCTTGTCTTGTGGAAAAATAATTAATTAATGAATATAATAATGAGAAAACACCACTCCCCTCCACTATAAATACCACCACTCACAACCTCATTTCCTCACACCTCTCTTGCGTTGTTCCTACTAAAAATACATCTCAAATATATTCCCAATATTATCCCCCCACGTCCATCAGCCCTTGGTCTCATAAAATGAAAATAACCTCTACCTAAAGTGGTTGTCTGGGAATATATATTCAAGAAGTTATTTCTCTCACTTTTTTCAAATTTTGTTTCTAATTTAATTTCATATATTCTGTTATAATCAACCTTAATTATCCAAATTTCATAATAACCTCAGTATGATTGTTATACCATTATTATATCTTGCTAATGGATGATTATTCATTATACTCCTCCCCCTCTCTCACTCTATTTTTGTAAAAATTAAACCATCTCTCGTGATGAGTTAATTTACCTACATAATCGGCGATGGACATCCATTTTCCATCCATGCCTTCAGGGATATAAATAAAACTACTAAATGGATGAAATAATGTTTTATTATGTATGTTTTAACCAGTTTTATTTCTTGGAATCTAATTTATATTTAATAATAAATGCTATTACAAAACGTCTTTGTTTTGATCCACAAACCGCCCAAATTAACCTAAAATGGTCATCATTAAATTTTATCAAATGATTCATCCTCATCATATATAAAAAAACTAATTAGAAGATCATTTAAAATTAAAGAAGGTAATTAATATAATTTAATATAAATTATGGATGTTTATCAATGTTATACAAGAACTTTTATACAAATGAACCGTTCTTGAGAACTAGAAAATTGAATGCTCCAGAACAATGAATTTAAACCTATAACTCATAAAAAATGAATATAAAAGAGAAAAATAATACGATAATGAATCAAAATAATTTATTAATAGTTATGGAGTTGATACTTAATGAATAAAATATCATTATTTTTACATTAATGTGATGATAGTATTCAGATAGAAGGTGAGGTGAATTCTCAAACCGAACTTTCTTTTTTCGATTTTTCCAAATTACACTCCATTTTCAATATAGTTATTCATTAGAAATCATTTCTTGGTCATTATATTACCATTTCTGGGATATACATGTTTTCCACTGGAGTTTATTTTGAACTCAATTTTTTCCAAAAGAACACTTCTTTCAAAAACAAACCTTTGACTTCTCACTCTAGGTTGATGGTTCTTATATCGAGTATGTTATTCCCTATTTAATTATAGAACCCAATGTTTATGAATGTATGATTTATGATGTCAAAAACATTCCATTCCATGGGTTGTTTTATTTTGAAGATGTATTTCTGTTCTAGGTTTCCTGAATGATAATGTGAGTTTTATGATGTGACATGTCTGCCCAAAAATAAATAGCGTAATGAAAATGTTATGATGTGATAGGGGAACCTTTAATTATATACCACTTCCATTAATTGGGTAATTGGAATAACCTCATTAGTGAAGTGATGTATGCAGGAACATGATTCTATATTTGTTAATAAATACATGTGGAAGTTAACCACTAAGACATAATGTTTCATTTTTATGAATTTCCACATTCAATGCTATTATATAATACCTCTTCCCATTATTATGATTATCATAAACCCACATTACATTTTTTTTGTTCTTATCTATCCTCTTGATATGATTTTAGCTCACCCCTTGTTTATGTATATCCTCATGTGACTACTTGTACTAAGGAGAGTTCAAGATATAATAATAATATAGAGAATAATAAATTAAATAAATGTTTTGTGTTTTAAAAGTAATGCATGGTCCTAGTTTTCCCAAGTAACCAAACCTTTGGATTGTCATTGTGTAATGTTTTGATGTTTTATATCATTAAAATTATGTAAAAGTAATGTAATAAAAGTAGGGAATCTATTCAAATGAATTCAAATATACCTTCTTCATAGCATGGGGAAAAGAAAAACAAAAAAGGGTCAAATTATATTCCAATTAAGGGTTATATATAATGGATTTAATAATGAGTAAATAAGGTATAAACAAAATGGCAAGGTGAAATACTGAAAAAAACATTCCATTAAATCAAAATCCTATAATAAACTCTATCCATGGATAATAACAAATGATATAACCAAATGGTTATTTATAATTGAAATACTAATATTGGAAATGAATAGTGGAACATTTCATGATCTCAGACCTCATGATATCTTTACCGATATGTCCTTTCTCTAAGACAATTTAAACTATGGTAGTTGTACAAGAAAAACCAATTATTTATGTTTATCCAAATGTCTTGAGTTGTAAGTCCTATTGATGCATCAGGTTAATATATAATTCTAAGACCAATCTATCACTACATGTTTAATTCATTTTTTATATATTGAATGATAAAATTAATTCATAAAAAATATCAATTTTGAATAAATATCCATATTGAAAAAAGGATGTGTAATATCACTATATCCATAGTCAAACAAAAAATCATTGTAAATCATTATATATAGACGTGTTATATGGTTTCAATAATAATCATATCAATGATTCAAAAATATTTAAATTTAATAGAAATATAAATGACTATTGATGACATAAATGTGGATATTTCAATTGAATGGTAATGAAAAAAAATTTAGTAGGCGATAAAATATTGCCACTATTTCATTATAAATATATATATATATTAATAAAATATGGTATTTTAGGAAATAAGAGTGAGGTTTTATTAATTTATTAAATTTTTTAATTATTAAAACAATTTAAAACGTATAAAATAAACTTAATATAATAAAATTATTATAGTGATGAGTAAATCCATTAACATTCTATATGATAAAAAACATTTATTTTCTATTTTATAAAATAATGTGGAAAAATATAATTTAAAGTAAATTATAAATATGTAATGAAATATTTATAAAAATTATATTATAACATCAAATTTCCATTTAGTAAATTAAATATTCTTTGGTAAAACATTTTGGAAAAATATGGACATGGAATGAAAATATACCTGATCAAAAAGTGAAATAAAATCATTAGATCATTTCAAAATTTCTTTTCTTGATTTAAGATAAAATTAGAGGAAATGTTCGAATAAAATATTAGAAATCAATAAAAAACCTATTTATAAGTATATTACGTCTATTTTATGAAGGATAGATCATATGAATCCCTAAATAAAATAAAGAGGAATCCCAAAAAATAGATTATAAAATAAATTCAGACAACTTTTTTATCTTTTAAATCGAGACCACTAGAATGAGTAACAGGAAATTAGAATTTAATAATCTTTAATAATCATATATTTATGTTTACTAAGTTAATGAGGATTTATAGAGGCCACAAAAATGTATATAGTTGAATAATTTAAAAAATGTATTAATAAAGTGAAAATTGAGGAGAAATACATTATAATGATCATTACATTTTTATTATAATTAGACAATGAAGTAAATATCTGTGTGGTAAATATAAATATAGTTAATAAAATTGAAAAGAACATAATATTAAAAGATATAATTTCACAAATAATCATGGAAACATATTTTCACTGAAGAATATATATATCCCAGTGAATGTGAATTTAGTTAAGAAAATTGTTACCTCATCTTTACCTTTTGTTTAAAAAAATATAGACTCATGTATAATTGTTTTAAAAAAATATATTTATTTGTAACAGAACCATATTATTATTTAAAATATAATTTATTATCTTTTTATAAAATCTTATAAAATTTTAATTAATAATATTTCATTATTTTCATTATTTCAGGTGTTTACTACTTTATCTTCTCATGGATGTTTTTTCATGGATGCTTTGATACATGTACATTAATTATGGTTAAATCATATATATAATAATATTTATGATATAAATATAATATATATTCATTAAATCTATCTTTATTACCATCTATTTGTTGTGGAAATGAAAAACAGATCAAATAACTTCATGTAGGTTAATGTCCACATGTACACATGAGTGACATTATCGTTTACCAATGAATTAGAAGGTTTGAAGTTATATATGATTTTAATTAATGAATTTTAGTTATTTCATAAATATCATATATATATATATTCTTTTATTCTTTATTCCCATCTATGTACAATTGTGTTGGAAGATAAACTATACCAAAATGTGGAGACATTATGTCATAAACGTAGACATGTATTGTTTTTTCATTATTTAAGATGGAAAATAGGTGGAATATTGTTATTAAATATTTATCAAAACATATATGTATATTTATGATTCATTAATATCTATATAATAATGTGTAAAAATTATCTATATAATGTGTAAGTGAAATGAAATATTAAAGAGTCGGTAAATTCATTTACCTTTTACTCTATAGAATTCCTTTAGATGTCCTACTAAGGGACCTAGGGTTGGTCTTTTAAAAAGACTCAAAACTCTCGAAATTTTATATGAATTTATATTGTATAAATATTAATGGTATTTTTTATCTAGTTTTCTCAATGTGGTGTGAATAAAAGAGAGTATGTCTGACCATTTTTAAGTGGGGATAAAGGCATTCTTGGAATTTAAAAATATTTTAAATTAATATAAATTAATTTTATCTAAAAATGTAAATAAATTTTTTTAAAATAATACAAGATAATATGATGATAAGGATATATAATCAAATCCAATTAAAATTTTACATTTTTTGGTTATGTTTTAACCCTTATCTCTATGTTTAAACCCCGATGATCCCATTGGACGATTTCTGTAATATAAATTTTTTCTACAATTTAATGGGAACTATTGTTAATATAAAATTATAATTAACCCAAAAATTTACATGGTATCACACATCAGATAATATATTATCCCCTTTTATAGTTTAAAATTATTTATCATTTGTAAAGAATTTAACAAAATACAATTTATGTAAAATATCAATAACATAAATTTTGAAACCATTCATTTATATTAACTTTAAAGACATCAATAAATAATTTTTAATTATAATATAATTATTTAAAGCACTACCAATAATTTATATTTACCAATAAATTTTTTATCATGTAATATATATGTTATTTTTTTTACTTTTACTATTTTTATAATCATTTATTTTGTTTTCCTGTTAATTAAATAAATATTGTGTTAGAGTTGTGTAGGCATTAACCTAATTATTCAATAAAAATAAATAAATAAAAATTATAAAAACAAGTACATTATGTTAAAAATAATTTTTTTTATTCGTTCATGTCATGTTATAATCATTATGTGATCATGTAAAATAAATTTATAGAAATAGTGTGACATTTTTTTGTTTTCTTCACTTAAAATAATATATATCTTATTACCAAGGTAAAGTTACACTGAAATGAAGAATATTGAAATTAAAGATTGATATGGCTGAAAAATTACCATAAAATGTAATAAATTAATTTTTTTTCTTTGATTTTCAATAGCTCAACACATTAATTCTAACCTGAATTGCCTGATTTTTTTATTTACCAATGTGATAAATTTTACCATAGTAAGTAATCATAATGCACAATAAAGGGAACTATATACCATATTTGGACCTATTTATTCCAAATATGGTATATAATATTAATGGAACATTTACATGAATTTATAAAAAATAAATTTAAAATAAATTTATAAAACAAAATGAAATCTATTTTCTTATGGAAAAGTTGGTTTTATGTAAAAAAACATTATATATGTCAAAATAAAGAGAATTTATTATTAGAAATATATTTTTAAAAGTGTAAAATACCTTTTTTGACTTTATGAAAAAATATATTATAGAATTTTACTTTCTATTTACATGATATAATTAATAGAAATGAATTCATTTTAAAAATTGGTATTTTTAACTATTCATATAATAATAAATAATTTCTGAAAAAAAAATTACACCATAATTTAATTTTGATGTGATGATTTAAAAAATGCATCATAGGTTAAAAAATAAAAAAATTTAAATAATGACATTGATTACATTATCATAAATATTAAAAAAAATTATTTTTAAAGAAAGAATGTTTGGATGGATAAAATGTATTTACAAAGAAAATTGAGTACTTATTTCCAATGCAATAATAAATATATTTTTATTTAGTAAGTTATTTATATAAATATATATAACTATGTGTGTTTGTTTATGTTTATGTATTAATTTTATAATGTGGTTAATCAAATTAATACACACTAATTAAACAGTTATGTTATATGATTCATATTTTAATAATGATATGTTGTGGTTTATTTAGGCTTGATGTTTCATGTCGTTTAGTCTATTGATCATAGTGTTCTTATAAAATATTTCGGTGTCCCATTATCCACCACCTTAAATAATTGTTCCAATTATATTTATCCTTTTTTTTTGTAATTATGGTTTTTACAATTCAAAAATACCATTGTTGAAATCCCATATTGTTAAAAGGGTTAGTAAAAACTACTATTAAAAGAGGTAAATGGAAATATGAGAGTCATTTAGAGAAATAGTTAACAAGGTTTCATAATAAGTGATGATTAGTGGGAAGAAAGCAACTTGATATGGAAGAAAATTAAATTTCTTATAATGATGTACAGTGACATAAAATGTTGATCACATGAAAGTGAATTATAATGAGTGAATAAGCACAAAACCATTAATTTAAAATGTATGAAACATAGCATCAATTCATTTTAAATAATAGGAATATGAAACAAAATCTATTTCAAGATCCTTTCCCTAGTATTGGGGAATTAAATTACCATATATAAAGAAAACATAAGGAAATATACTTATTTCACAAGTATTTTTTTTATCCTTTAATCAATTTCCACCATAACTGCATCATTTTCTTCAAATAATGATTATTAAATATTAATTATTCATGCCAAAATCACTAAAATAAACTTTCAACAAGTCAAATAATCCAAATATTATAACAATATATTCCTACCATTCTTAAATATTAACCAAAACTATATTATTAAGACAAGGTAATATAATATAAAAAATTTATAAACCTTCATAAGGAGAAACAAAGAACTTCAAAATTTTTTAATAACACCAATGGTTCAACATATTTTATTCCACAAAAAATTGAACCTACATCCCAATTTTTTTCAATCACCTCTATAGTGAACAAATTTAAATATGATCATGAAAGGTAATTCTTTTCTTGAGAAAACATATCCTTTAAAATATCTCCTTATTTATTAATCTCTTATATATCATTCTTTTTATCAATATACCACTATAAAATATACCATAATTAACATAATAAAAATTATATAATAACCCAAAGTTTTATTTAAAATTTAATAGACTATTATTCTTAAAACCTAGTAAAATTTTCCAATCACCTAAAAATATCATCACTTAAAACATTAAAAGGGTATCTTTTCATTTGAAGTTATGACTAACCATAAAATTAAAATCTCATTATGGTATAAATAACACTCAAGTTAAACTCAAAGGAGAGTTTATATTCTTAAAATTGATAAAATATTCTGAATCCCAAATTAAATCAAACACTATTTCTATAAATCAGAAAATGCGACAAACATAATTAATGATGAGTTCAATCACATTGTCATCAAATAACAAAATAATTTTAATATCTCAAATACTATCACTTTTACTTCTTCAATTACAATCATATCTTTATCCTAAATTAAAATTATCACATTCCCACAAAATAGATTTTCTTGGTTCTTAGGACCATTCAAAATATATTTTAAAATAATTAAAGAAACTATATTGTGGAACAATACTTAGTTGTCTAAATGTTATTGAATATCATTGATATAGCACATATAAATTTTAATTCTCAAATCCCATTACATAAAAACAACAATCCTTAGTTTTCAATTATTATAATAGACGATGTCATTCCCTAGAAATTTATACAACCATTGTATTAGGGTATTATATTTGATAATTCCCATATTCCCCACACATATGACACTGAACAATAAATGCTAACTTGAGATGAACATAATATCACTCCATTGAAATCTTTATTTTTTTTAAAAAAATTATTTTATTTATGCTCTTATTTTCCACATGTAAAACAATTTCCAATTGCTATAAGGCATTATACATGCTGTCTCAGTCCAAATTTTTTACATAAAGAAAATTAATCTTTTTTCCCTCTATGTTCTCCCCGACTTGAGATCTAAACAAACTCTATCCATTACATAATTAGTGAGTCTCATTTTTTGTTATGTTGTAGGTTTTTAATAACATATCATGATAACTGATTGGGAATAACAATAATATCATTCATGCAAGACATCATCCTATATAGTTTCCCATAAACACCACAATGTACATATTATTTAGTGCTAACACAATTGCACATGGTTCTAGCCATCACTTAAAATAAGAAAACATAATACAAGAAATAATTTTTATAGTGGAAAACCACATAATCATGAAAATAATTTATAATATTATTAAATAATTTTTCATTCTTTTTAGTGTAACAATTCGTAGGTTTATCCTTGATAAATCATGGTCATCACATTTTCAATTCATTTATAATGATTAGTAATAGATATTTGAATTAACCAGATTATATACTCTAGGAGGGTTGATCCATGTATGCACTAAGGGTACATTCACTGTGCATAAGAATCATGGACACTATATATTTAACCAACTCTATTTAGGGTTACATCCCCTATATGAATATGTACCAAATCCATGCCAACATGGAGTATCAATATATGGATGTGTTCCTATAAAAAACATAAAATATTTTCCTTGTCAAAATCGTTATGATATTATCCAACAATTAGACATATCCTCAATTTCTATCATAGGTCTATATTCTATCATCTATGTTTTCCTTAATCTAGTTCCAATGTATTCTACTGAACCTTATATGATTCCAATTATAAATATCCACACACCAATAATTTGGAGTCATTGTATACATTTTTACATTGTAATAAAGTGAAATGTATTTCTTCATTAAGGACTGGTTATTTTATCTATATTGAAAAAATAGATACAAACGTGCTTCTAAAGTTAAATTGTAAATAAAGTATAAATCAAGGTGAAAGTAAATATTATACAAAGATAAAAAAAATAAAATATTTCTTATTCATATCATGGGGATGTGAAAGGAAATAATGTTGATTTAAAATTCTTAGTATGGGTTATATAAAAAAAATATCTCTTGGGTAAATAAATAGTTAATAATATGGCCGGGTATATAACCAAAAACACGTGAAAATTAATCAATAACTTGAGCATGAAATGAATCCGTGGATAATATAAAATTAAATAATATCATGATTAATAATAAATAAATTCCTAGATAATGAAATTGATACAATTATATTTCATGATCATAGATATCCTAATATATTTAATGCAAAGAAATTTAACCAAAACAATATAATATATCAATAGGTATACACCAAAATCCCATTTAATTAGTTTAGAAAAATGGTTTGTCTATTCAAACATATTAAGGCATTAAGGGGCCATATTATATTAGGCCCTAAAAATATACTGATTTCCATTTATTTCCATATAAATTTAATGATTAATTTAATTTATACTGAAATTTTCTTATCAATAAGTATCTATATTATTAAAGGATAGATAAAATCAAGATTTCTCCAACCATTAAAAAAAATTATTAGTAAATCAACATATGTTGAAATACTATAACATTTAATAAATAATCATATACACGAAGCATATAATTTGGATATATTTTAGAAATAAAATTTATAATGATCACAAGAATGAGTTTTTTTAAGATAATTTCAATGACAATAAAATTTGATAGACTGAAATACTATCCATAGTTAATTAAAAATATATAAATTTTAAGAAAAAACATATATTTTTGAATGTTTAATCTGATAATAGAAATATTTCTTCATTAAATATTATTATTTTTTATTCCATTTTAAAATTTTAGAATAAGATAAATTTCATAAAACAATAATGGTGGTGGGAAAATCCATCAACAACATATACATTAAAAATAATCCTTTTGGATTTTTATAATGAAAGTTAAAAATAACCATTTAAGAAAAATAAATTTTAATTTTCTTTTAAAAACAAGAGAAAATTATATGATAAATATAATTAATCTTTAACAAAGTAAAAAAATACTTTTCTAAATGAATTTTGATTAATATGTACTTCGATAAAAAATCGACACAATCAATAAGTAAAATTAGATAAACCTTTATTTTAAACAATTTTTTCTTAATTCCAGTAGAAATTTGAGAAATTTAAAATAAAATATGGAAATTCCTTAAATTACTATTCTATAAATATAGATATATTCTATGGATGATTTATCATAATATTCCTTTAATGAAAACATGTAAAATCCCAAAAATAGAGATTGTAAAATAAATATTCACCCATTCGGTATCTTTTAAATTGTAACACAATGAAATAGTAACATAAATTTAATCTTTAATCTACATTAATATATATATATATATAAATACATTAACAAGTAATTATATACATCATATAAACCTAAATAAGTGAATAATACCAATTACTTCTCAATGGAAAAGAAATTGAGGTGAAATCACATATAATGATCATAATAATGCTGTGTGAATAATAAATGAAGTGATTATGTGTGTGATAAATTTCAATCCACACGATAAAAGTGGAAATAAGTCATAATAATATCATAGTTCATTTCACACCTATACATGGAATAAAATAGTAAATAATGTTCAAGTATAACCCAATGAATGGAAATTGAGTTAAAAACACATTTTCTTACACTTCCCCTTGTGTGAATGTGATTTAAAATGATATATAATAGTTTAGAACATGATAATGATTTATAAAAAAACTATATTAAAATATATAATATCAGATATGAATCTATTATAATATACTATCACATGTTGATTAATAATCATTCATTATTATTATTGTTATGGGTGATAACTACTTTATTTTCTCATGCATGTTGTGTGAAGGAAGATCTAGTCCTTGTATTCTAGAATAAGTTAAATCATATATATAAATATTATTAATACTAATATAAATATCTACTATATTTACTATATCAATCATCATTTTTATCCTCGTATATTGGAAATGAAAAACATGCCAGATATCTTTGTGGAGGTACTATTCCCCACATATGCTCGAGCGATGATACTATCTTCCAAATGATTGGAAGGTAAAATGGAAGATATGATATTATAATTATAGAAGCATACTTATTTAATTAATATCATATGTAAACTTTATTTCCATGTTTATGACTATCCATGTAAACTGGAGATGAAAACTGAATCACACAGCTACATAGAGATGGTAAGCCATGCATATACACAAGGGATGATTTTACATTCCATATAATAATAAATAGGATTAAAAAAATTGTATGATAAATAAAATAAAATATAAACCTATTTATGATACTAGATATACTTTTTTATAAGGATTAAAAAGTTTTTATGGATTTATAATAGGAATGAAATTAGAAAGATTCAGTAATGACGATTACCACTTCTTCGGTCAACATACTTTCTACCGCTTCATAGAGATGGTAAGTCGTACACATACACAAGGGATAATTTACCATTACATATGATAAAAAAGAAGAGTAAAACATTTGAAGGATAAATATAATAAAATATAAACCTATTTATGATACTATATAGACTATTTTATAAGGATTAAAAACTATTTATGGATGTAGAATAGAAATGAAATTAGAAAGATTCAGTAATGGCGATTACCTCTTCTTCTGTCAATGTATGTTATATCTCGCCTTTTGGGGCCTAGGGTTGGTAATTTAAAAAGAAAAAAACTATTTAAATTGGATAACGATGTTCAAAAGACAAATTTTATGTTTTTTATTATCTTTTATTATCAATAGGTTGCAAAGAAAATATATAATGTTTCTTTTTTAAATGTGATAGGATGGAAATTCTTATAATATCATAGTCTATTAAATTAATATAAATTATTTTCCTCATGAAAATGGATCCATATTGATATAATTATAATATAATATGGGTATTAGTTTTAATTATAGCATAAAATAAAATTTCACATGTCTTGATAATGCTTTCACCATTATCTCTTTTCTTTAACAACGATTATCACTTTTAAAATTTTCCACAATTAAAAATTTTGTTGTCATTTATTGATCATGAATATAACCATAACATAATATTTTTCCCATAAATGTCCATTGGATGAAATATTATACCATATATTATCCCCCTTTTCCAAGATCATGTTTATTATAATTTATAAAAAAGTTAATAAAATAATATTTTCATAAAATAACATTAATGTTATTTTTGGAAATATAAATTTAATTTGACAATAAAAACAATAAAAAAAGTATAATTCATTTAAAATACATTAAAACATCCATAATATGCATTTTTTTATCTATAAAATTCATGTTATAAGATAATTAATTAATATATTCTTAATATAAATATTTTTAAAATCTATTATTGTAATTTTTTATTTTGTAAATAGATGTTATGTTGGTATTACATAAGCATGTAAGAAAAATAATAATTTATGAATATTCAAAAATAAAGTATCCTGATAATAATAAACCAGTTAGGTTAAAAGTAATATTTTATATTAATTCTTTTAATAATTATTCTTATGTAAACATATAAATTAATATAAAAACAATAGATTGGAATTCTAGAATTTCCCTTACATTAAATTACATAATATTCATCACAAAGGTAACTTTAAACCAAAATTACATATGTTCAAATTTGGGTTGGATTTGGCCTAATTTCTCTCATATAATTAAATAAAATTAAATTTTCTGTTGATTATTAATTTCATAACACATTATACATATCATTAATTACTAGATTTACCCTTTACCGATGTATTAAATTTTAACAGAATTAATCATAGTGCCTAAAAATAAAAGGGACTTATTTATAAAAATTCATTCTTTTAATTCTAAATACGGTTTCCATTTTTTAATATTCATTTAATTGGAGTTTCAAATATTTATTTCAATATAATTTACTAATACAAAATTACAAACATATTTTAGAAAAATGTGTTTCGAAGTATAAAATTCAACTTATATCATTATCGTGAAATTTTTCAATTAAAATTAGATTCATCTAAATAAAATATATCTTATGTTTTTTAATGATAAAAGAAAATATATAATGAAACTTTTAAATAATTTTAATTAATGAAATAAAATGATGGCATATGTGAAATCTGTATTTTTACAATTCATTGAAGAATCAATTCTTGCAGAAAAATTTGAAAATCCCCCCATGGTTATTTTTATTATAAAATTTACAAAATGATATTTAAATTTTAGAATACGTTTTAAAAAAGTGTAAAAATATAAATATTTTTTTCTAAGAAATTCAAATAAAAATCAATTTTCAAAAAAACCAGTTGTAATGGATAAAAATTCATTACAAAAAAAATTTTGAGTTCTTATATCCAAGGATTTATTTAACTAATTTTTATTGACTGGGTTCTATATGTAAATGTATATATTATAACTTGATTAATCATATTTATACTCACTAATTCAATGATTTTATTATAATGATCATATTTAAATAATATTATTTCATTGTTCAATTAAAATTAGTGTTGTGTGTTGTATATGACATCCAACACAATGTTTTTTAAAATAATGAGGATTTAATTTGCTTGTGTTGTGGTTTATAACTATTTTATAGATATTTAATCTTTAATAAATAAATTATTTTTATTCCATGAAAGGAAATGATAATAACACATAAATAGATATTGAGATCGAAATTATAATTCGAGGGTTACGAACAATGTCTTTTTTAAAGGAGATGTGTTATTTTATTTTGAAGAATTCAAGCTATTGACATTCTATTTATTGATTTTTTAACAACATAATAAGTTGTTTTAACCCTATAACTATATGTTTATATAAAAATATTATGATAACTTTAAAATATGGACCAAAAAAACCATGTCTGAGTAATAAATCTATATAAATCAATGATATTATTCATGTTCTTGGTTGTGATAATGATGACGAACAAGGATTATGAATCTGTGAACGATATTTCAGTTTTTATGCCTCTCAAGAAGGATAATTTTAACTCTTTTTCACCATAGAAATTATCTATAATTTATATTTCCATGAATAGCTTACCCAAAAATAAAACTAATATAATTGAATATGGTTATACTATAGTGATAAATCCATGGAACCTAATTTTTAAATTATAAATTAGTCATTATTAATGGTAATAGTTCAACGAACATGTTACAATAGAGTAAATTTACTTAAATAAATTTATTTATCTTCCATTATGAAGTATTCTTAAATTTGTCCATGTTTTATAAATTTCCAAACAAGGATTTCAATTAAATTATATTTTGTTTAGAGATATAATATGTAAAATTATTATATTAATTATGACTTTTTATTAAATATTACATTTCCATTGCAAATTTTCATTTAATTTAATCATAGATTATTTTTCACGAGACATTAAATAACATCCCCCATCTATATCTATTTGATGATATGTGAGCCCATTTATAGACAAAAATTTTCTTCTTAGACCTTCTTGAGACCAAAATTAATTGAGAAAATCTCACATCAACTTCAAATATGTTTCTCTTTGAGTTTCAATGTATAGGTACAAATATATATATTTAATTTCATGGGATAGAGTGGATGATTATGACAGTATGAAGTCAGGTAGTAACATTATGAGGTGGATAATAGTGTTATGATAATAGTATGGGCATTCAATAGTTGTTTAAGCATCACAAAAATATTAACCGGACATATTAATAAACAATGATGACCAAGGATGGATGTAAATGCAATATAAATGAATCATAGTGACGTAGGGGGAAATAGTTTTAATCATAAATGTTGAAAATAACAATGTAAGATTCAATGGTTTATGTTCAATGATGAATATGGGTGAAAACAAATCCAGATCAAGATTTAATGACTGCACGATGTGTGTTCCTCACACCATGTATCACATACCTCAGAATGAGAGGGTTTCAATTTTCCATAAATTTTAGATTTAACATGATCACACACCAAATTTAATGTGTCTCAAAAGCATATATATCAGTGTAAAATTGAGTACATGTTGAGTCAAAACTCTAATAACACATTCCATGTGGAATAATTATGCACTATTTAGTTGAGAATCACTTCTAAGAAATATTCTATTAATATAAGAAATGTAGCCCCTCTTACCCAACACATTTCCTAACACTTGGAAAATATCATTTAGGTTGAAACGATATGCATAGTTGTTCTAGTAGAACATAATGACAAAACCAATGTAAATATATACAGTGTTTAATTCTCAGATATTTTGTGTAAAACAGTTGATTTAATTCGGTGTGTACCTATAGTATGATCCATGCAACATAATTAGTTCTAAAAATCATTTAATTTCAGTTAATTATTATGTACCTTGATAATTGATATAGAAAATATAATAGAACATGGAAAGCCTACCCAAGTGATTTATATTCTCTATATATAATAGGGAAAGTATGTGTAATTAGAAGATAATAATATTCTTAGTATCTTCACAACCAATTGAAAAAACCAAACACCTTATTATTCCATTATAATAAAGTTTCTACCGAGTATGTGTTGGATAAAATATCATTTTTAATAAAAATTATTTCAAAACAGTTTATGCTAGATTATGATCCTTAACATTGATATTATATTGTATTTGGGAGGGTAAGATGTTTTGGTTGAGTCAGGATGTAATGCCCTGACCCCAGAATCCCGGAGCCGGCGCATTATTTTAATACATTGGCATGATTACAAAGAATCAAGTCCCGAAATACGGATCAGTTTATCAGTCCTTGAAAATAGATTAAGTACATGAACGTTACATTACATATTCAAACATAAAATACCACATATATTTTTCTATGAGAATTCCATTATTACCCTAGCTTAACCCTGTATATCAATCATAATACACTTCTTCGAATCCTAGGAAAACAAAACATTATAAAGGGTGAGCTCATATGCTCAGTAAGGGTATATAATTTAGTAAAAGCTACAAACTTTTAAGGAATTATGTTTTATAAAAACAACATACTTTTTTCACATAAACATGAACATAATATGGAAAAAATAAATCAAACATTACGATATAAACATTCACATGGATATTCTATTAGTCGAATAGTCACATGTAATGACTTATTTCATAATGAGGGAATGCATAATGTAGAACATCAAAACCACTTTGTCAAGGAATCATGCCATGACTACAAATTAAAATTTTGTCGAGGCCTTATGCCAGAACACTAATATGTCTCATGAGACATACTAATGCATCAGGGAGCTATAGCGGGCTCCACCCATCACATACTAATTCCAATGTATTTCTTATATGAAAATGTTGAAACATAATGTAAACATTAATATTAAAATAAGTATACCAAATGTCAATACATTAACTGTAAACCATGAATGTTATAAAAAAGCACATCCATAGTAAAACATATCATAATTCATTACATACAATATAGAACATAATTTTATAATATATACCTTAATAATGAATAATATTCAGTAAAGGATGATGACAGAGATGAAAATGTTCTGTAAAACTCTTTGAGTGAAATATCCTTTTTTCATGAAATCATTTAAAAGTTACATAAATTTGAAAGGAAGAAATATAAAATAAAATTTTTAATCAAAGTGTACCATACCACTTTGAAACACTTGAATCTAATTAAAAATTTCAAAAATTCATGTCTGTATAAAGGAATCCTTAAAGCCATTTTGAAAACAGGGACATTAATTAGAATGATTTAGAGGAAAAAAATTTAAACCCATTTAAAATGACGTTTTAGTTAAAGAGTCCCTTAGAAAGATTATTTTTTAATACTCTTTTATAAAACATGATCATGGATAATAATTATATCCCATTAAAAACTGAGACATAAACAATCTAACTTAATAATGAGATTGAGGAATTAACCCATACCTTGTACATTCCTTTGGATGAGGGTACCTTTAACCTCCTGTATAATGACCATAATATTTTATTAAATTATACTAAAACCATATTTGTATTTATGATATAATACTTAATTCATTTATGACATTATTATATCCATTTAATCATTTTTTCCATATTAATGTAACATTTTGGGTAATAATTGTTTTCATTATCAAATGTGTTTTAACTTTTTATTTCTGATCATATCACTTATATCATGATTTAATTGATTCTAGAGTATAAAAATTTATTTATATATCATATATATTCTGAATATAAATATGAATAATTGACAGATATAATAAATTGAATAAACTGTTTACGGAGATGGTAGGCTGTACATACGCATAAACGCTAATTTCATTTTCATATCGTATTGTATGGAAGTAAGTGAATAAGATAAATTTAAATAAAAATATATATATTTCTGTGTATATTTATAGTATAATTATTATTTCATATATTAATTAATTATTAATAGTATTTAATTTTATAATCATCCTTTACCGGTGAAAGTGGAAATGAATTTCATTGGGTCGTTGAAACAGTAAGTTGTAGGTATGCACGAGCGACGATGTCATTATATTGATGGTGAAATCATATGTAAATGGATGGTATATTATTAAAAATAAATATTAAAATTTTATATTTATTATTTATATCAATTATACTCAAAATTATACCCATCCTAATAATGAAGTGTGAAATAACAAACATCACCACGCTGTAGAGATTATAAGCTGTATGTATGCATGTATGGGGACATTGTCATTAATAGGATTGATAGAATAATGAATATAGTTTTACCATATTTATAATAACATCATAATATGTATAAGTTACTGTATTTATTATTTTGGTATGGAAATAATAAATATTCAGAAAGTTGAACAAGAAAAGTACATTGAAATAGGCTATGAAATAATTACCTCTTTTTCGAGTGCTTCCTTTTGATTTGATCAAAAGGGATTCATAGGATAGAATTTTGATCAATGTAAGGACTCTATGTTTAAGTGATGGTATTTAGTAGGATATTTTGGTAGGGGTTGGACGAGATAAATGGCTTTTGATGTGTGAAATTAAGAGAAGGCGGAGTACCCTTTTATAAGAGAGGTAAGGGTCACTTTAGGAAATGCTTCAAAAGTCATTTTATTATAAAAAAAAATTAGATTTATAATGTCTTTAAATGGATTTATTTTGATGATGAGGTAGTGATAGGTCAAAATAATTACAACCCTATAGGTCTTAGACAAAATATGTCCCTATATTAACCTTATCCTTTAGATTTGACTTGTAGTTAAATAGTTTTACTTTTACAATGTCTTCTTTTATTTTTATATTACATGGTTAATAAAATTACTATAAAATGCCAAGAGAACCTAAAAGGGTTCATTAATGACACATATATCATTATATATGTCCTTTGTAAGAACCTTGTAATTTTATGGATATTATAGAATATAATAATATACTATGTGATTTAAAAACTCATTTATGTCAATTTTGACACTATATAGTATTTGGTTTTTTTGAAAGAAAAAAATACTTGATTACTTACAAAAAAAAATTAACCCTAAAATTTCATATTCACTAATAAAATTCTAGGATGGCATCAATATTCTCAATTTATATTTATTTTCTTTATTTATAATATCATTATCTTAATCTTTTATTAAAAAGGTAATTGTTGCATCATCATTGTGTCTTATATGAAGATAATTATTTATTTTCTAATGATTATAAATAATATACCTTGATATACGAAATTTCATTATATTTCTAATGAATATTTATATTCAAAATTCTTTTATGTATTTCCCAATATTAAAAATTTTATAGTTATTTAAATTTGAATTTAACACTTTTAAATCATGTTTAAATATAATACAAACAAATGTCCTAATCTAATCCAAGTGGATAAAATGGGATCATATTTTATTCCTAAGGTTTATTTTGGTTTAATTAAACTTATCCAACAGAATTAAGACATGTCTTAAGGTAATTATAATATTATTTTTACCTTTAATTACCCTATTTACTTTTAACCGTGGTAAATAAAATTTAAAAGTTACTATTCACCAAAAAATATTTTAATCTTATTGAACCACATTTTAATTACTGATTCCAACCATTTCTCTTGGAGTTTTGAAATTAAATTCATAGAATTAGTAAAATTACGTTTTATGAAAATTTCCAAATGTGCCTAGAAAGTGGGTAAAAAGATATTAAAAACATATCAAGTAATTTTTATATCTAACGGTATAATAAAATGACTCAAATGACTTAAATTTGGCTAATATATGTATTATTCTTTTATTTTTAATTTTAAAATAAATATAAATAATAATAAAAAATTTTAAAATAAAAATATGTTTTAAATAATAACATAGTATTTTCACTATTCATCCAAAATTGAGAGTTTTCAGAAAAATACAAAAAATTCACCCTATGGTAATTTTGATATTAGAAATCCAAAAATTATTTGAATTTTAACAAATTCCAAACATATAAATTCCATAAATTAATTTAAAATTAATTCCCATTGTCGAAACCAAATACATGTTTTTGAGATTTAAAAACTAGTAAAATATGGATATGGGTTTATATCCAATGTTAATGTAAAATAACATTAAATGACTAAAATTGTATTAAATGATAAAATATATAATATAATTATACTTAAAAACCATTCTAATGTATAATTTAATAATATAAGTTATTTATATTAAAAAAGTTGTTTTCAATTAACATTTAGAATTTTTCACTTTTCATCAAAATATAAAAGTTATCCGAAGAACACCCAAAATTTATCCAACATAAATTTTTATTTCCAAATTATAAATAATAATTTAATTTAATCAAATTTAATATATAAAAGTGTCAAATATTGGATTTTATAAAGGTTCACCATTAAAAGGTGGAAAATTTTATTTTTTGAAAAATTATTCTTTTATCTGATAACATGAAATTGTCTCTATATTATATATAAGAAACACATAATTTTTCTTTAAAATTATATGTAGAATATCAGATTTAAAATTCAGTTAATACTATTCATATAATATTTTTGAATGACTATTTTGGTTAGTCGTGAAGAATTTGAACTTGGTGTTGCTTACGGTACATGCTATTGAATTACTTTAAAGAGATAATGTAATTTGAAATACTGGGGTGTTAAATTCTCCCCTCCTTCAATAAATTTTATCCTCAAAATTTAAAATTCATCTAAGAAAATAAAATTGTGGAAATAGAAAATACATTTTTGGAAAACCCACATTAGAAATATTCTTACTAAAATTTAGCTTTAATAAGAGGGAAAAGGAAATGAAAAAGACACCATCAATTTGGGATTTCTAGTATGATAAAATTGGATGGAATAATAGAAACATAATGGTAGGGAAAATGTAAATATTTATTAGTAGTGATTGAGGTCATCAATCAAACACAAGTGAACAACAAACGGGATATTGAGGGCCTCAAATCCATAAATCTATTATGATATAAATATCATCGGTTCAAAAAAACATAAGGTATTATGATTACACATTTTTAGTTTTAATATACCTTCCATAATGTTTTATAATTAATTTATTCATAGAATACAAAAAGAATACTTGAAAAGTAGAGTTCCATCTTTAACTAATTTATACAACAAACTCATCTTTCACTCAAAATGATTATAGAACTTAGAAATATTATATTTATCCTTATTGTATAGGCTTCCAAAAAATGAATTTATAATTAATTTGGTAGTCCATTAAGAAAATCTACATTATAAAAACTAAGACATCATGTAGGCCAGTGGAAGGCGATTCGCCATTGTCACCCTTTGGTTGCAGGTTCACATCTCACAGCCTTACCAGAGGAGATATGTTGTTGTCCGACCTCCATGTTGTACTTTTTATAATAATTAAAAAATAATATTATGAATTCTTTTATATCTGAAAAATATTATACAATTTCCATCTTATTCCATTGGAACATTTAGACTTATCGAAAATACTTCTATCCAAACTCAATGTCCAAAATTTATAAGGAAGGTAATCATAATGAAGATATATTTTTTCACATAATAACATGTGAATACCTTCATCATGTATTATCTTAAAACATGGTAAAGCCATGCATTACTATAAAACCTTATTGATTGAATTCATGCTCCCTTATTCCATATATCATATTGGATATACACCTTAAATATAAAAAAGTTTTGAACCCGAACAAGGATAGAATAGACAGAAAATTAATTAGTTTCTAGGTATTCAAGAACATCGAATATAATTTATAAAAATCATTCATACCTTATTCCAAAATCATTATATCAATTTTAGAAATATATTAAGGGTTTTATTTTTCCTAAACATACATTTTCCAAAATGATTAACTTGAAACGATGTCACTTTAATTGGTACCATAAAATCTCACATCCTTAATGAAATAGTACGGAAATACAATCCTTATATACTCCATAATTTATATAACATTTAAATCCTTAATAAAATACTCAAATGACACAATTAATTAATAATTAGATAAGATCACTAATCATTCCACTTCATTTGTGATAGTATTATAACATGATTATTATCTAATAGAATCATTTGTGGATTACTCTGATGTTTGGAACATTGATTCGTGTAGTATCTGAAATCCTTGTAGATGAAACAGTGTATATTGGATACCATTGTTTACCATTTCAGTCACATACATGGTGTCCTTTTTCTCTACACTATTAAAAAACTCTCATTCCCTTCAGGCATTTACAAAGGAGATTCTTTCCACAGTTATCATATAGGGGAAAATCCTTAATTCCCTTCTTCCCATTATCCATCATTCTATCTACCATTCTTTTCTTCTCTGGATTACCTTCAAATTTATATGACTCAGATAATTCATTACATATCTTACTAACACATTATACAATTTACTCATATGATGTGAATATGTGGGAGAATATTTACCTTCTAAATGTTAGCTTAATATCATGAAATATATGATCCTTCTTACGCTTTGGTTCATGCGTATTGTTGGAGTTCCCATTTCATCTATGTGGCACAATTTCTAAACAATGGAATACGCTAGGTTAATTTAAAAATCACAATGCATAATTCCAAACTTGTAAAATACCTTAAATAAATTGAACAGTTTATGCATATGACCCATAATCATAAAAAAATGCTTTCTTTGAGGAGGTATTTATTAATAAATCCTTCATCATGGTTAGTAAAGAAAATGTTAATTATCCTAAGAATATCCCCTGAGAGTGTCGTAACCAAGAATGAAACACGGTATGTTGTCATGTACTACGATACATCGGGTCAAGCCCGAAAATCCTTGTTAGAGTTCTCAGTCCAAGGTACATATGGGCTAGAGCCTCCTCTACCTGCTCATATCTAGATAGGAATGTATTGCTGGGAAAATTCACAAAATATGTACATTACCAAAATTCTAGGAAGTTGTTCTATGCTAATCGTCAATGTCTATCTTATGGTAATGTTTCAAAATCAAAGTTTATCTAAATCATTTTCCAAGGTTGTTTCTAAACTTCCTCTAATACCATTAGTAATGCCCCGACCCGAGAAGCCAGAAGTTGGTGCATTATTTTAATAAATTTTCATGATTTCAAAGAATCATGTCCCAAAGTACCAACCAGTTCAGTAGTATTGTAAAATATATTACATACATGAATGTTACATTACACATTCAAACCTCAAATAAAGGATAGATTGTTCATTTATAACGCCATTATTACCCTAACTGAAACTAGAATATCAATCATAATACAACTCTTGGAATCCTTGGAAAACAAAACATAATAATGGGGTGATCAAAAATGCTCATTAAAGTCAAATAATTTATTAGAAGATATAAACATTTAAGGAAAGACCTGTAACAAAAACAAAAAACTTTTTAAATATAAAATTGAACATAATATAGCCAAAATAAATCAATCATTACCATATAAACATGAATATGGATATTTTACTAGTTGAATAATCACATGTAAAAACTAATTTTATAATTAGTTAATGCATAATGTCAATGATCATAACCACATAGTCAAGGCCTCGTCCCAAGACTAAAAATTAAAATTTTGTCAAGGCCTTGTGCCAAGACACTAATTTGTCTCATTAGAACAACTGATGCATCGAAGAGATCTAGCAATAGCCACCCATTATTTACTAATTCCAATACATTCCTCATTTGAAAATGTTGAAACATTACATAATAATTCATATTAATACTAGCATAAAAAACGCCAATACTTTAACCATAAACAATGAATGGAATAAATCTAGTACATCCATAGTCCAACAGATCATAAATAATTCAATATAATATAGAACATTTTATAATAATAAATCAACATCATTCATGAATAATATCCAGTAAATAATGTAGACATAGTTTAAAATGATTAGTAAAACTCTTTTAGTGAAATACCCATTTTTCATTAAATCATTTAAAAGTCACATAATATAGAAAGAAAGAAATTTAAATAACATTTTTGAATCAATGTTTTATATACCACATTGAATCTTTTGAAAGGAATTATCATTTCAAAACATTCGTGTTCATATAAATAAATCCTTAAAACCATTTTGAACAAACATTATTTAATGAGAATGATTTAGAAGAATTAATATTTAAACCATTTAAAATGATTTTTTTAAAGAGTACACTAAAATTATTCCTATTGAAAACGCTTTTATAAAACATGGGCATGGATAATAAATATTTCCTATTAAAATCTAACACATAAACAATCTCAGATAACTATGATATTGAGGAAAAAACCCTTACCTTGTACTTTCCATTGGCCTAGGGTATGTTTATCGCCTGTATAATGACCATAAAAAGTTATTAAATTATATCAAAAGCATATTCAAATTTATGATATCATAGTTAATTCATTTATGTCATTATTCTATCCATAGAATAATTATTTCCATGTTAAAGTAACATTTCAAGTAATAATCATTTTCTTTATCATAAGCATTTTAACTTGTTATTCTTGATTGTATTACGTATATCATGATATAATTGTTTCCAGAATAAAAAAAAAATTAATTATATTTAATATATATTCAGAATATAAATGTTTATAATTGATAGATATATAAAATATAATACACCATTAATGGAGAGGGTTGGCCTTACGTATGCATAAATGTTGTTTACAATTTCATATCGTATTGTATGGAATTAAGTGAATGAGATAAATGTATATATATATGTATATATATATATATATATGAATATGTATATCTATAGTAAAATTATTATGTAATATATTACATACTTATTAATAATATTTATTTTATTATCATCATTGAATGGTGAACGTGGAAATTAATCTCAACGCGTTGTGGAGATGGTAAGCTGTCGTATGCATGAGCAACGATATCATTCTTTTGATGGTAAAATTATATGTAAATTGATATAATATTATATATATATAATCACTAACGTGTTACAATAATTATTTAAATCAATTATGCTCATTATTATACCCATCCAAATAATGAAGTGTTGAATAACTATCTTCACCACCACGTGGAGACGGTAAGTCGTACGTACGCACATAAGGTGACATTGTCATTCATATGAGGGATATATTAATAAATATGGTTGTACAATATTTATAATAACTTCACATTATGTAGAAGGTAATGGAGTTATTATTTTGTTACTAAAACAACAAATAAAAAGGATGCTGAAAAAGAAAAGAACTCTGGAAGATGTCATAAATTAATTACCTCTTCTTTGGGTGCTTCCTTTTGATTTGATCGAATAGTCTCCTTAAGATGTCATTATGATCAATTTAAGGTCTATAGGTTTAATTTAGGGTAGTTGGGAGAAGATTTTAGCAGGTTTGGCCCAAGCCAATTGTCTTTTTTTGTGTGAAATTAAGAGAAGTTGAAGTGCCCTTTTATAAGGGTGGAGAGTGTCACTTTAGGAAAAGAATGATATATTATTTATTATAAAAATAGTTTCGGTTTATAACAGATACAAATGAATTTATTTCTATAATAAGGTGGGTATGGGTCGAAATCATATCATATAATTGGTTTTAGACAAGTCTAGGTCACCATATTAAACATATCCTTTAAATTTAACTCTTATTTTAATAGTTTGACTTTTACAATGTCTTCTTGTATTTTTATATTACATGGTTAATAAAATAACTAGAATATAAAAATAGAACTTAAAATGGTTCATTAATAAAATATATATCATTATATAATTCCTTTGGCTGAACCATATATTTCTATGAATAATATATCATCTAAAAGATAGTATTTTATTTAAAAACCCATTTATGTCAATTTTGAAACTATTTAGTATTTGGGTTTTGTAAGAGTTAGAAAACATTATTACTTCAAAAAAATATGTTTCATCATCCCTAAAATGTCATATTCATCAATAAAATTAATGTGTGGCATCAAAATTATCAATTTAAATTTATTTTGATATTTATAATATCAATTATTTAAATCTTTAATTATTAAAGAACTTACTTCATCATCATTGTGTCATATATAAACTAAATTATATAATGTCTAAAACTTTTAAATAAAATACAATGATTTAGGAAATATTTTTATATTTATAATTAATATTTACAGACTAAATTTACTCATATATAACCATATATTAAAAATGATTATGTTATTAAAATTTTAAATTACCACTTTTAACAATTTTTGACATTAAATATTAATAAAAGTTCTAATCTAATCCGCATGGACCAAAGAGAATAATATTTTATTACTAAAGTTTATTTTGGTTGAAATAAACTTATCTAATAGAATTAGGGCATGTTTTAGAGTAATGATAATATCATTTCTACCTTTAATTACCCTATTTACATTTAACCATGGTAAATAAAATTCAAAATTACTATTCTACAACAATTATTTTCATATTTTTCAAACACATTATACTTACTGATTTCAACCATGATTCTTATATTTTTGAAATTCAATTCACAGAAGCAATAAAATAACATTTTATCTAAATTTTGAAATGTGCCTAGAAGGTTGGTAAATGTGCCTAGAATGTGGGTAAAAAGATGTTAAAAAGAGTTCAATGAATTTATATATGAAATTCAATAATAAAATTACATGAATGAATTAAATTGGTATAATATATGTATTATGTATTTTTTAACTATAAAATAAATTTAAATATGAATAATTATTATTTAAATAAAAGTCGATTTTAAATAATAACGTCATGTTTTTCACTATTGATAAAAAATTTAATGTTTTAAGAAAAATTCCAAAAATTCACCCCAATATAATTTTGATATTCCAAATCCAAAAATGATTTCTATTTTATCAAATTCAAAACATATAATTTTAATTAATTAATTTAAATTTAATTCCCATTGTCAAAAAAAGAAAACATGTTTTTTAGAAGTAAAAACAAGAAAAAGATTGATATGTGCTTATGTCCATTTTTATTGTAAAGTTATTTCTAATGACCAATATTTGATTAAATGATAAAAATATAATCTAATTATACTTCCAACCCATTAAAATGTTTAATTTAACAATATAAAATATTTTCATTAAAAAAGGAGTTTTCGATCAATATTTAGTATTTTTCACATTTCAGAGACATATGAAAGTTATCATAAAAACACCAAGAATTTATGAAAACTAAATTTTTAGGTCCTGATTAAAAATAAAAATTTAATTTCATTAAATTTAATATTTAAAAGTGTCAAATATTAAATATAAAAAAGTATCTCTCTTAAAAGGCGAAAAACTGCATTTTTTGAAAAATACATCCCTTATCTGAAAAATTAAATTTCTTTATATAATATGTATAAGAAACACATAATATGGATTTTTAAATTATATAGAGTATATAAAATTCAAAATTAAGTTAATATTTTTCACTACCACTTTTTTAATGACTAGTTTGTATGGTCGTGGTGTGCTTGACCTCTGTGTTGCGTGTGACACAAGCTATTGAATTAATTTAAAGAGATAATGTAATATTAAATACTAGAGTGTTAAACATGAGGTTGGTAACCCCCCTTAGGTGTGTTAGGATAGGACCTCATTCCCTTATAGTTACATTGTTGCAGGAAACCCCCTCATAGGATTAGGTAATAGTTTTTTTAAGAGTGTGGGTCCTCTATTAGTGTATAAAGTTGGAACCCCTTCAATTTGAATGAGTTAAATGTCCCCTTTACTTATTTCTAATGTGAGTAAGACCCCATATGTCATATAAATTAATGGATACATTTCCTTCTCCTTATAAGTTGGTTTTTTATGAGATAGTTTGCAGAATTCTAACCCCAACCATGGGACTATTACAATTCTAAACTATGATATATAACATAGTATTTCAAGAGTCCCCAACAAAATTTGGATAAATAAAAGTGGAGTTTGAAGGTTTATCTTGTTGTTGAAAAATATATATATATTGTAATCCTTCTAGTTTATAATGAATTTTTATTTTCCTTCATGATTTTCATTATAGTTGAGATGGAAAATTGGGCCTTTGTGAGACTTTATTTATTCAAGGAATCTCTAGATTCTTATGAGATATAAATCATCATGGTGAAGTTCTATGATTACTTAAATATTCCATTTACATAGATCTTTCTAGAAAATAACCTGACCCTAAAATCCCATATATGGGGGTTACTTTAATAATCCGATACTATATATAAGAGATCACATCCTAATGGACTGAATTGTTCAGTAGTTTTTGAAAAAATACACATTCTAGAATCCCATATTATATATAGTAGCATAAAATATAGTTCAATATTTCCTTTAAGATAATAATTTTTTCCCTATATAATATCCATTCATATCAATTATTCTAAACATCAATGAAATATCAGGGAAGAAAAGGTAAGAAATAAGTTAGCATAAATACCCAGTAAGGGAATTTACATAACAAAATATAATATAGAAATAATAAAACATGAATAATATGGCTAAAATAAATTATGATCAAATCATACCATGTAAACAACCACATGATCATGATACATAACCATGGATGAAATAATTATTATAATATTCTCATGAAAATTAATAATTGATTTCATAATGGTGGAATGAATAATTCTAATCATCTAAAAATTAACCCTGAGGCCTCACACAATGGAATATTACATAAATTTGTAAGAACATGGAAAAATAAATAACATATTATTCTCATGAGACCTACCAATGAATAAATGTGATATTTAATTCTAAGACCCATGCATTATTTAATAATTCAAACACATTAATAATATGAATTAACAATACCACTTAATCAAAATGACTAAGTGATAAAAAATTGTTCATATAGGAAGAAGTATCATATGAAATGTTATCACTTCCACAAGTCACACTAAACATAAACCATCTAGGGAATGAATGTGAATTATATGAATATAACTTATCCCCAATAAAGTATAATTAAAAATTTATTTTTTCAATGAAAATTTTAAATACTATAAAAAGATCATTAAAAACACTTTTGGTGAAAATACCCTTTTCAAAATGAAATTCACTGATATAGAAATTGAATTTCCAGAATATTATGATAAATATTTTCATTTAAAATATTCATAGAAACTTTTAATTTATTATTACAATAGATTATTTGTAATAATATAGGTAAATTTAATTCATGTTGAATACATTAAAAGTATAATTCCATTCCTATTTCCAGTAAAATGATAAAAAGTACCACATTTAGAAAATGAAAAGAAAATTTCATTGAATCAATTTTATATAAATTAAAATATAGTAAATTTTACATTAAAGAGAATAGTTCAATAGAAAAAACATTTTGGAAAACATTTTATTGAATGTATATAAAATGGATAAAAAGAATCTTGGACAAATGGGAAAAAAAGTGTGATTTCATCAAAAATTTATTTTGACATTATGAGAATATAAAGAGAAGTTAATGAAATTGTTAGATACAAATAAATATAGTAGAATAAAATTTATGGGGATTAATATATAAATATAAACTAATAACCCTAGTGGAGATATAGTTATAAACTATTCTGAATAATGATGAACTGTGAAATAAACCCTTAGCTCAAGCTCGACATAGTTAAAAAGGTCTCTAAATTGAAATATAATAAATTTAAATTTATTAAAATTATATTAAATAATAATTAAAATAATAATAATACCATATATTATCCAATTATATCATTTAAAACCCCATTTATTAATTTTTATCTATTAATATTGTCATTTCTATGTTTTAATGGTTTCATTTTTCATGGGTGTTCTGATTTTTCAGTTCCTGTCCACATACATTGATCATAGTTACATCATATCAATATTGTTAACATTAATATAAATATCATATATATTCATTATATATATATATATATATATATATTCATCCATAAATTGTATAGATAGTGAAATTAGTTGTAACGCCCTGAACCCAGTTACCTAGAGTCGGTGCATTATTAAATAACATTGGCATGATCACAAGAAATATCAAATCTCGAAAGACCGATTGGTTTAGTAGCCTTGGAAACACTAGATATATTCATAAAGTTTTACATTACATCATAAAGTGAAAAACTACTAAAACAACATAGTCTCCATATTCCACAGTCATATCCCCACATAAAATCACTGCAGGTCATTCATAACTTACATCTTCACATCCTGGGAAAAATAAAACATAGAAAATGGGTGAGCTCAAATGCCCAGTAAGGATAAAAATATAGCGGAAACTTTAAAAAATAAGAATAAACATTTAAGGCAATGCATTACTAAAACGAAATCCTTTTAAACTTGAACTTCAACATAGTATGGAAAAAGTAAAATGAAATAATGCCATTTACTTATTCACATGGATATTCTACTAATCGAATAATCACATGCAATATCAATAACCACTTTCATAATGATGGAATGCATAATGCCAGACTATCATAACCACATAGCCAAGGCCTCGTGGAAATACTAGAAATAAGATTTTGCCAAGGCCTTGTTCCAAGACACTAATTTTTCTCATGAGACCTACCGATGCATCGAGGATCTATAGCGGGCTCCACCCATCACATATTTAGTCCAATGCATTCCCATATGAAAAGTGTTAAACATAACATAAACATTCGTATTAAAACTAGCATAAGAAATGTCAATAATTTCACCATAAACTATGAACGGTATAAAAATAGCACATCCACAGTCAAACATATCACAAAACCTTCAATACAATATAGAAGTTTTGTATCGTAATAAATCAACTTCAAATAAGCATAAAATCCATCAATGGATGTTGACATAGATGAAATCAAAACTCTTTTTAGAGAAATATCTCTTTCTATTTTTAAATCTTTTAAGAGTCTTATATTTATGAAATAAAACATTTTCTGTGAAAATATTCTTATAAGCTTGTAAGGGAAGCTTAGAAGATTTTATAACGGCGGTAAATAGCCGCACCCACCGTATAAGTTAAAAAAACATTCTTACCATAAATTTTTTGAAAAGGTTAAAAGTGCCTTGTTTGGAAAATGACAGAAAGATTCCTTAATAAACCCCTAATAAAAGTCAAAAAGGTTATAAATGACTTTAACTCATATTCTAGTAAATAGTAAAAATGTTTTGATATACATTTTTAAGAAACATGGATGTGGATGATAAAGAGATCCCAGTAGATTATTACGTATAAACAACCTCGGATAATAAAGAGATTGTGAAATAACCCTTACTTTGTACTTTTCCTTGGTTGGGGTAGGTTAACCTCTTGTATAATAGTGAAATAATTGTTATTAAATTATACAAGAATCATATGCATTCATATGATTTCATATATGATCTTTTAACATTTCTTTGTTAATAATATCTTAGTATTATCGTTGTTTCGGGTGTTAACTTACTCGTTTTCTTTTATATGTTTTTTTACGTAATCCATGTTTGTAATGGATAGGATGTATATTATTCATATCCAGAATGATATCAAGTCCTTAAACATCATTTTTATATCAGAAAATGATAATTATACTTGAATGGATACGATGGAGAATGAATCTCATCGTGTTCGTGGAGACGTTAGTCCGTACGTACGCACGAGCGACAATATCATTCTTTTGATATTAAAATAATATATAATTTGATAGTATATCATATATACAAAATCATTATCATGTTATATTTTACATGAGTTACACATCATTATTATACCCATCCAAATAATAATATATTGAATAACAATTACACCACGACGTGGAGACGGTAAGCCGTACGTACGCACGTATGGTGACATGTTATTCAAAGGGTGGATAGAATACTGAATATGATTGTACCATATTTATAATAACATCACAGTATATATAAGATACTGGAGTTATTATTTTAGAATAGTAATAACAAAGAAAGAAGAAGTGGAAGAAGAAAGTAACTTGGAAAAGGGTGGTGAAATCATTATCTCTTCTTCGAGTTCTTCCTTTTTATTTGATCAAAAGGGCTCCTTAGGTTTAATTTCTGATCAAACTAAGGCCTCTAGGTTGTAGTGAGGGAAGTTGGGGGAGTAATTGGGCAGAGTTTGGCCGAACCAAAAGGCTTTGAAGGTGTGAATAAATGAGAAGGAGGAGTTCCTTTTTATAAGAGGGATGAGGGGCACCTTTGGAAAAGCTAGAAATATTAATTTATAATAAATTCATATTCGGTTTCTATTGGCTCCAAAGTTGATTATTAAAGGTTTAAGTTTAGGATAGGTCTAAAACCATTAAACCAATAGATTTTAGATAGGTTTGAGTATTTATATTAACCTTATCTTTAAGTATTAACTCTAAGTAAATTAGTTTCACTTTTACAATGTCTCTTTTTATTTTAACATTATATGGTTAATAAACTTACCATATACATCCAGGCGACCCCCAAGTGGTCCATTAATGATACACCTATCATTATATAAGTCTCTTGTCTGATCCTTAGATTTTTAGGAATTTAATATCAATTAATAATATAATATTTGTTTTAAAAACTCTTTTATGTCAATTTTGACACTATTCAATAGTTGATTTTTTCGAAACTCATAACAGAATGATTACTTCAAAATAATTTAATTAAATAAATTTTAACATGTCATATTAACTTATAAAATTATTGTAATTCATAAAAAGTCTCAAATTATATTTATTTGTGTATTTATAATATCAATTATTTTAAAATTTTACTATTATGGAAATTACTGCATCATTATTGTGTCATAAATAAATTAAATTATTTAATGTCTAAAAATTATAAATAAAAAATAATTATGTATGAAATCCTTTTATCTTTCTAATGAATATTTATAGTCGGAAATCCAACATATATAACCCTATGTAAAAACTATTTTTCTAAAAGATACATACTTGTGTCATTTTTGTATTCATTTTAAATTAATTAAAATAAAGTGTCCCTATCACATACAAGTGGCTCCATGGGGTCCCAAAATCGACCCAAAGATTCCTATGGTCGAACATGTATCAACCAATAAATCTAGGACACATTTTAGGTTAATTTAGTATTATATTATAATATTATATTTTAACCCTTATTTATCGGATTGACCCTTAACCATGGTAAATAAAATATTTACCGAAGTAATTATTCAAAATGTCTAAAAATAAAAGTTATCTATTTACACAATTTGAACATCATGATTCCAAATATGGAATCCATTTTTCCAAATTCAAAACACAGAAGTGACAGAAATTAATTTAAAATTAATTCCCGTTGTTAAAACAAAAAGCGTGTTTTTAAGGGATAATAACTATCAAAAGATTGACACTTTTTTATGTCTGGTTTAATTGTAAAATTATGTCCAATGGCCAAAATTGTATTAAATGGTAAAAATATATTCTAAATATACTTTAAAACCTATAAAATTCATAATTTATTACTATTAATTATTTTGATTAAAAAAGTTGTTTTTAATTAAAATTTAGTAATTTTCACTATTCATCAAAATATTAAAGTTATCCGAAAAGTACAAAAATTTCACCTTAGGCTAAATTCGATATTCCGAATCCAAAAATGAAGTTCATTTTGAAATATATAATATATATAATTCCAAAAATTAGGTATTACTATTCATAACGGCTAGTTTGATTGGTTATGGTGTGTTAGAACTCGGTGTTGCGTACAACACACGCTATCACATTATTCAAAGAGAAGAGTACCATGGAAGCTTGGGGTGTTACATTAGTTACACCATTAATGGAGTTCATAGGTCTTAAATACACATGAACATTGATTCATCTTTTGATGGATGGAATGAATGAAAGGTATATAATAATTTAACATTCCATAATCATAATAATATCACAAATAACATATATATTTATTAAATACTAAATTAAATTAACTATTTTAATTTATTGGTGAAAATAAATTATACTGCTACATGGATAAAATAAGTAGTATGTATGCGCATATGATGTTTTCCAATTTTTTATGATGAGAAGAAGTCAGATAATTTTTTTCGATCGTCAAAAAATTATTTTTTTGGGATATGTAATTAATTATATTATAATGGATAAAATTGATTTAATTACGGTATATGAAGAAATAAAACTGAAAATGATCAAATAATATTAATAACTATTTGTTGAGAAATCACTTCTAGAATACACCTTACTACTATAAGGGGTTATATTTTGTCAAGAACATGAGTTCTAAGATGTTGTAAAAGAACTTAGGAAGTAATTATTAAAAGTATCAGGTGATCTAGATGGCATAAATGGTGATAGAAATATAGAAGAAGAGGTTTCAATTTATAATTTTGGTGTAACAAATTGGTATTATGTGATATTCTCAAAAAAAATAAATCTGTTTGATATTTCACATTACAAGAAACCTTGAGTTTATATTGTGTTATAAGAAACAATGATTTTAGCATATAGTACTCACAACACTGAGTTTGAATGAATAATGAAATACTATTAAAATAATATTATTTATTATTGTAGTTATCACCTAGCCATTAAAATTTCTTATATTAATAGTTTCATCTAAAATATTAAAATATAAAAAACGATTTCTGTGGTGTCTAATTAATTAAAATAAAAACAGAATAATTCTACGTTGGAAAATATATTTCCATACACACAAATTCAATTTACCTAAATAAATTAGACAAATATCATTTTAAAAAAAAATTTCATGAAATTTATAAATTATATATTTAATCAACTGTTAAACATTCTTTTTATGTTTTTTCTATACCTTAGATATGAATTAGTGTAAATTTTCACTAAGAAATACATTTTTTCTAAAAATAATTTTTGTTTCCTTTTGAACACGTATATAATGAAAATAATTTTTCCACATTTATAAAATTTATTTGAAAAAATAATCTTCATTTTAAAATCACCATGTAAAAATTATCTCATTATGAATTTTTGATAAATTTAATGAAAGATAATTCATTCAATAAATATTAAAAAATATGGGTTATTATTAAATATTTTCATTTCATTTAAACCATTTCAATGCATAAAATTTATTTTAAGATAGTTTTAAAGGTTTAATTAGATAAAATTCATATCTATTGATAAAATTTAATTCATTTTAATAAATTTCATATTGAACTTTTATATAAAATATTCTTATTCTTTTAATTATTTTCTCTTTGGAAAACTGCTTTCTCTTTGATTCTGCATGATTAATTTTAAATAATATTTATATAAATAATAGAATCGAATTTGTACAGATGGTTTCCATAATTTTAATCCTCATAATTAATATTATAATATAATGTAAACTTGATTCTCGACAATAAAATATAGTAAAAAGAGTAATAATTATTTACTATAGTTAATAAAAAAAAGGGTTTACCAGGGGATAATCTAAAATGATAAGTGTTAAAATTGACCCAAAATATATACAGAACTCATTTTATGGACATATTTTTACTTTATAACATAGAAGTTTGAGAATTTACCATTTTGTAACCTTGTGGCATGTTATAAAATTGGACACACCTTTATCATTTTAAAATTACATGTGTGCCACTCTCCTCACTTATAAAAAGAAACCACTATCTTATTCGCTTCACACATTAAAAACCCATTGGACCAGCCAAGAACTACCCAAACAAAATATTTAATTCCTTAATATCATCCTAAAATCCTTATTATGTTCATATTTCCATCCAAAAAATACATTTCATTCAAACCTGAATTAGATGTCAATAGAAGAGGTAACATCCCTAATCCACCATTTTATTTTATTTCTTTCTCCCCGAATATCAATAATTATAAAAGCATAATTATATAATATCCAAAATATCTCCAAAATGATGAGATGTTTTTTATTTTTATTTAAATCCTAAATCCTTATCCCCTTCTATGAAATGGGAAGTCAAATCATCATTTGTGTGTTCACAACCTACCACCACATGAACAGATGTTATTTGTTTTCTATCGCCTCCTCTCACAAATGGATACAATGAAGGATGTATTTTTTATATATGATTTGTATGATATAATAATTATTATATAATCATTATATCACATATTCCATCATTCATTAAATTTCATGGGAATATGATAAAATCATTCATAGATATTTTTGACTACCCCCTCGTGATGTGATGTGATTCATTCATGCTTAAAATGGAAGGTAATAAGGATTGATATAATCAACCTATGTGGAAAATATTTCATAACTATGATTTATTAATGGTAATTGTTTTTGATGTAGAATCCTCTCTCCCAAAATCTGATAGTATGGGTGTTGAATTTCATATAATCATTCACATTGGGTTCACTATATCTGAATGGTTTTGAAGAGATTGTTCGGGACACCAAAATTACCAAATTGTTATAAGTCCTCAAGGGGAATTCATTAAAAAGTAAGAAACTCATTAGGGTGTTCTTCCAATGATACATAGAAATACACATTCGTTGGGAGGATGGGAGTTTGGGTTAATCACACCCTTTGGGGAAACATATTGCCTACTCTTGGACTCCTTTGTAGATTTAAGATATGTTCATGGATGCTTCATTAATTCTCAATTATTATTTTAGTCGCCATTGAAATAAAAATGATGTAAAGAATTTAAAATCATATGTATGTATATTAAGTTCCTCTTTTGAAGATATATCTAATATTATTCAAGGTTCTCTATCATTTGTATCGTTATATGTATTGATAAGAGACACTTTGGTCATTATAATATATATTCTTGTTTTCTACCCACCTGTTGAGAAACATTAGAGTGTATCATTATCTAGGGAGATAGGAGATGTTTTAATGTTGTGATAACACCCATGGATGGGATCCCTATTGAGCCCTCTGGAAGATTGTTGAATATTTCTTATGATTTCTGTTTTAATAATCACAAATCATAGTTACTTAATCCGTATTCTATAAGTCTTCTGGATCAAACAGGCACATTGTGTTCTGTCAAGACAACAGTCGCACAAATCCATATCAATGGACAACGGTATCACCGATGCTGATCAAATGAGTCACTGATCATGACACATCGATGCTGATCATCTGAGTCATCGAATATGTCTCACTGATGCTGATCAAATGAGTCACCAATCATGACACACCGATGCTGATCATCTGAGACACCGAAGATGTCTCACCGATGCTTATCAAATGAGTCACCGATCAGGACACACCGATGCTGATCATCTGAGTCACCGATGATGTCTCACCGATGATGATCAAATGAGTCATCGATCATAAAACAACGATTCTGATAATCTAAGTCACCGTTACAGAACAGAGCTACTGATATAGACTAGTCACTATTACATTAAAGTCCACCGGTACAAATTAGAGCTATTGATGCACACAAGTCCACCGATATGTTGAAGCTAATGTTATCAAAGGAAGTCTACCGATACAGACCTATAGCTACCGATACAAAATAGACTTACCGATATAGATCTACCAATACAATACAGACCTACCGCTACAGATATAAGAAGGTTACCGTTACATCAAAGCCTACCAATACTCGATGGTCGCCGTTATACAAGTCTACCGATTCGCGAAAGGTTACCGATATACTAAGCCTACCTTTATAAAAAGGCTACCGATAGAAAGGATATCGTTACTCAAGTCTACCGTTACACATCAAGTCTACCGTTACTCAGCCCTACTGTGACATCTACCTACCGATATCCAAAGCTACCGTTCCAGAGACAGAACCCGACACTACTATAATTTCTTTATTATTATTTAATCTAACCAACGGTCATATCAGGTATATTTTAATACACTGACATTTATTTAATGTGTGTTATTGGTTGTGTGGGAACCGTACCTCATACCTGCAAAAAGTAAATCATCTTTTACCGGAGCTCATGGTTTAAATGAAAGAAGGATGTTCTGCTGAAGTAGAGAGGAATGAATAGATGAATACATAGAGACATACATACCACCACGAGGTGTGCTGGAAGAACAACCGAGTGTTAATGCAAAGAGACGATTGAACTTACACGAAGAACTCATTTTCATTACTGCATACCAGTGAAGAGCTGAGAACGAGAACATAACAGAAGAACTTCATCGACTACCGTTTTCTCTGTCTCTACACCTGGAAGCCAAGGAAGTAGACAACACTCTGATTTCCAAACAAAAACCAGAAGAGGACTCAGAACCAATTCTGATCAATCCAAAGGAGTCCAGAGCTGCACTGCAATCACTAGTGCCATTTCTAAACTCTAAATCATTGGCTATGTGATTTATCTTTTTACATATTGAGCAGTGTGTGTTATCTGTTGTATTTTACACACACACTGTCTCCTGTACATTAACTGGAGGATCTGTAAATCCTCACTAAAACTCTTGCATCTTTTATTTCCCACTGGGATAGTGGTAGAGGTCGTGTGTGACCTGGACAGCTGGAGCTGCTATTTTTGTTCCCACGGATAATAGTGGTAGAGGTCTTGGACCTGGACAGTTCCATACTATTGTAATCTCCGATCCAGGGTGTGGATCACTTTTATATAATGTTTTGAGAGGACTAAGCCTCAGCTTGAGACTGAACCTCTTGGTTAAACCTACTGTGCTTATTTATTTTCAATGTTGTTTTTATTACGTTGCAAACTACTTTAAAACCAAAACTGTTTTAAAGTAACATTGATAATTAAACTCACATGTGTTTATATTAGTTGTAAATCAGTATGTTAGTTTCAGAAGTTAATCAATTCTTCTGATTTGATTAACTGGGAAATAATCAATCCTTTGAGAACCTAAAAGAACCTTTATTTTGATATAAATTCACTAAAGTTTAATTCTGTGTTTTATTTGGGGGATTTTAAGGCAATGTTTTTAAATAGAAATTTTTTTTGGAACTCAATTCACCCCCCACTTGAGTATCCACTCCGACCAACATTTGGTATCAAAGGATTGTTTAAAATATTTTGTACTCTGTTTTTCAACTGTGATTTTAGTTGTATTTTAGTGTTCTTTAAATTTCTGTTATTTCTAAATTTTTATCTCTTTAAAATACCTACTTTAAATAAGTTATCATGGATAACAGACTTGAAGGTGTTGCTACGAATAGACCACCCTTTTTCAATGGCACTAACTATGCTCAGTTGAAAATCAAAATGAAAATTCATTTAGAGAGCACGGGTTTTGATATTTGGACTACTATAGAATCAGAATATAAAATTCCTACCACTATTAGATCTACATGGAATGAAGTTACTAAGGCTGCCTACAATAATAACTGCAAAGCTATGAATGCCTTGTACTATGCTTTAATAGATGAGGAATTTAATAGAATATCTGCCTGTAAAACTGCTTATGAAATTTGGGATACCTTAGTCATTTCTCATGAAGGAACAACTAATGTTATCAAAATGATATTGAACTGTTATACTATTACGTATGATAATTTTAAGATGAAGCATGATGAACCCATTTCTGATATGTATCTCAGGTCTAATGAAATTGTCAACATAATGACTTCTCTGGGAAAGTATGTTCCATCAAGGGAACAAATTATGATAATTCTGAGATGTCTACCTGAAAGATGGAGAGGATCTTCTGTCTCCATTAGCGAATCATGTGATATTGGTTAACTGCCAGTCAAGAAACTAATTGGCAAGTTGATGATGTATGAAGAACTCAAGGTTAAAAAACAAGAAGATGATGAACTTAGAAGAATGTCTGTTGCTTTCAAATCTTCAACTTCAAAGAACAAGGATAAGGAGAAACTTCAAGCTATAAATGTGAGTTCAAGCTGTGAAGACAGTGAAAGTGATTCTGATAGTGATGCTGAGATGGCTCACATCGCCAGAAGGTTTAAAATGTTATATAGGAAGAATAAGTTTTTCAGAAAATCAAATTATAAAGGTAAGTATAATAAAAAGGGATATTGGAAAAAGGATTTGAAGAAATCTGACATAACAGATGAAATTGTCTGCTATGAGTGCAAAAGAAAAGGACATATAAAAGCGGACTCTCCAAAGATTAAGTACAAGATGAAGTATGAATACAAGCACAATAATTATAAGAAAGCCATGAAGGCTACTTAGAGTGCTTCTGAGGATAGGTCTAGTGAATCTAAAGCCGCTGAGACTAAACACAGAAATAAGGCAAACATGTGTTTTATGACAAACACCTATGAGGTAACATTTGAAACTCCTGCTTTAAATTCATATTATTCTGGAGAGGATTCTGACTCAGAAAACATGACAAAATATGAACTGTTTGAATATTGTGATATGATAGAAGAAACCTATAATGAGCTGAAAGGAAAATACAAATGATTAAAGAAACAACATGCTTCAACTGTTAAACATAAATCTGATATTGATATTGAAATGGAAAAGAATGCTCAGTTACTTAAAAAGAATACTGAACTAATATTATATAATGATCAACTTAAGAAAGAATTATAAAAGTTTACAAATGGTAAAGATACTCTTACTCAAATTCTAGGTAAGCAAATATGACCTAGATACACAACTGGTATAGGATACCAACCTGGACAAAGGAAAATTACTAAAACTAAATTCATTCATAAATATGGACAGAATGTAGCTAGTTCTGGAAGTTCATATGATTCAACTAGTTATATTCATAGTTACAAATCTAATAAATTTTATCATTCAAAATCTGTTGATTCTAGACATTTTATGAGACCCAGTAGACAAATCTGGGTACCTAAAGTTTTGTTCGCTAACCTTTCTGGACCCAAGAAAATCTGGGTACCAAAATCATTTCCTATCTAAATCTGTTTTGTAGGGAACCTGCTTAAAGAGCTCCTGTAGAAAGACCTGGTACTTAGAAAGTGGATGTTTAAGACATATGTTAGGATACTTCTCATGCTTTAAAATCTTAGTCAGAGTTGATGGAGGGTTTGTCACTTTTGGTGATAACTCAAAAGGAAAAATCATCAGCGTAAGATAGATTAGTAACACTGACTCAGTATTAATTTCCAATGATATATTTGTTGATGGGATTAATTATAATCTGTTAAGTATTTCTCAGTTATGTGATGATGGGTTTTATGTAAAATTTGAAAACGATTCTTGCAATGTTTTTAATTCTAATTTTTTTAGTGTTTTCTGCGTTAAGAAATGAAAATGTTTATGCTGTTGATTTTAATTCTTTAGCATAGCAGAATATTACGTGTTTAAATGATTTTCATAAAGAGTCTTGGCTTTGGAACAGAAGATTAGGACACTACAATGTACACTCACTTAGAAAACTTGATAGGAAGAACATAGTTAGAGACCTACCCAAACATGAATTTCCAGCAGACAAAGTGTGTAATCCCTGTTAAAAGGGAAAGCAACATAAAGTTTCTTTCAAATAAAAAAATGAAGGGTCAACTTATCAACCTCTCGAGTTTGTTCACATTGATTTATTTGGACCTTCCAGAGTTTCTAGTTTAAATGGGAAACACTATGTCTATGTTCTTGTAGATGACTTTTCTAGATATACATGGGTATATTTTCTAGCTCACAAAACTAAAGCTTTTTCTTGCTTTGTAAAATATTCCAAGTCTGTAGAAATATTTAGTGGACTTAAAAAAAACTTGAGAAGTTATCATGGTCGTTAGTTTTAAAATCATGAGTTTGAATCTTACTGCTCACACAGTGGCTATAGTCACAATTTCTCTGCCCTTAGGACACCTCAACAGAATGGTGTAGTGGAAAATAATGAATAGAACCCTGGAAGAAATTTCTAGGGCTATGCTTAATGAGTATGACCTACCTGTTTATTTTTGGGCTGAAGCTGTAAATAGAGCTTGTTATGTTATCAATAGAGTCTTGATTAGACCTGTTCTTAAGAAGACCCCTTATGAGTTATGGAACCATAGGAAACCTAAGGTTAAATACATCAGAGTTTTTGGCTGCAAAGTCTTTATTCGTAATACTAAAGAAAATCTCGACAAATTTGCATCCAAGAGTGATGAAGAAATTTTTCTAGGTTACTCTATTTCTAGTAAAGCCTATAGAGTTTTCAATAAGAGAACCAAATGTGTGGAAGAATCTGTTCACATAAAATATGATGAAACTGATCCACATGAACCTAAGACCTCTCTTGAAAATCTTGAAGATGATCTATTTGCTTTGAACCATAATGATAAGGACAGTGGACCTGTAGTAAAAACATCCAGTTATGGAAATTTCCTAGAAACTACTTCTGTTTATTCCTAACCTATAGATTAACCTGAAATCTTTAGTCCTAACTTTTCTAGACCAACTAGGACTCTAATGAACCATCCTTTAGATGCTGTTGTAGGTAATTTAGATAGAGGAACACAGACTAGAGATTCTCTATGAAATCAGGTTGAACATCAGGGTTTTCATTCACAGTTAGAACCTAAAAATATCAATGATGCTATCAGTGATGAATTTTGGGTAATGGCTATGTATGAAGAACTAAATCAATTTGAATGAAACAAAGTCTGGAAATTAGTAGAAATACCTAAGGACACTTTCACTATAGGCACAAAATGGGTGTTTAGAAAAAAATTTGATGAATCTGGAAACATCATTAGAAACAAATCTAGGCTAGTTGCACAAGGTTACAATCAAGAAAAAGGAATTGACTATGAGGAAACCTTTTCTCCTGTAGCTAGATTAGAGGATATTAGGATCTTACCTTCCTGTGCATCACATATGAATTTCAAGTTATATCATATGGATGTGAAAAGTGCTTTTTTAAATGGTTTTATTGTTGAATATGTTTTTGTAGGACAACCACCTGGTTTCTCAAATCCTCATTTTCAAAATCATGTTTTTAAACTTTCTAAAGCTTCATATAGTTTAAAACAAGCTCCAAGAGGTTGGTATGAAAGACTTTCAAAATTTCTTTTTTCAAAAGTATTTACAAAAGGAATAGCTGATCCCACTCTTTTTATAAAAAGGATTTCAAAAGATGTGTTAATAGTACAAATCTATGTTGATGATATTATTTTTGGATCTTACAAAAATTCTATATATACTGAATTTTCAACGGTTATGAAAAATGATTTTGAAATGAGCTTAATGGAAGAGCTTTAGTATTTTCTCAGATGTCAAATCTTTCAAACTAAAGATGGTATTATTCTAAATCAAAGTAAATATACTAAGGATTTATTAAAAACTTTTGGTTTAGATAGTATTAAGGAAAGTGATATACCTATGAGTACTACCTGTAAATTTGATGTTAATGAAATTGGGAAACCAGTTGGTCAAACCTATTACATAGGTATGATTGGGAGTTTACTTTATCTTACTGCTAGTCGACCAGATATTAGGTTTAGTGTCTATATGAAACAAACTTTATTGGACTACGTATTTGATTTTAAACATGTTTCAATTAACTAAGACAACACTTGTGTGATCAACATATCTAAGAACCCTGTGTCTCACTCTAGGACAAAGAACATTGATGTCATACATCACATTCTAAGTGATCATTATCAAAAAGGTGATATTTCTATAGAATTTATTAGTTATGAACATCAATTAGCTGACATTTTTACAAAGCCTTTATGCTCTGAACGAATGAATTTTATTAAACAGGAATTGTGTATGATTGATCTATGAAACTGATCTGTGAAACTAATCTGTGAAACCGATCTGTGAAACTGATATGTGAAACTGATCTGTGAAACTGATCTGTGAAACTGATATGTTAAACTGATCTTTCAAACCGATCTTTATTTCTATTAATTTTTATTATGTTGTAATTAATAAATTACTTTTATCTTTATTATGGAAACCCTAAATGATGAAATTAATGATACGCGATTATTTCTATTCCCCAAACCGTCGACCTTTCATTTCCCTCCAAGCCTTATATCCTCTCTTCTCCTCAACTTCGAATCTTCGAACTCCTACATTCCCCAGAATCATAAAATGGCTAAGAAGAAGAGACCAAGCAAAGGATCAGAATGTCTGGTACCATCAAAGAATGTTCGAGGCGAGTTATGTAGTACCACTCAAAGATCAGTCAATCCGGACCTGGAAACTCGGATTGTTTCTGTAGAAAAGGAAGTCAGTTCCACCTGGATTTTGACAAGTAAGTCATTATTGTTATAAGTTTTAGAATCACAAGGATGGAAATCATGGTTCTCAGATAACACTCGTGTATACTACCCAAAGCTTGTGCATGAGTTTTATATAAATCTGAAAGTTACTTTAGATGGTTTAGAGGCTGCCAGAATGTCTTCTGTAGTGAAAGGAACGAAAATATCTTTTTCGTCTAAACAATGGGATGAATGATTGAATGTACCCCATGAGGGTCGGTATGAGGATTATACTGGAAACATTCATCCAACCACTGAATACTTCTCTTATGAGTTAGCTTTAGATATTTTGACTGGAAACAGAGAGTCAAGGAGAATCACAGCCTCAGAGATGGATGGTGAATGTAGACATCTCTTTAAGTTTATTCAGCACCAAATTTTTTCCTAGGAAAGGAGATTTTGCTGTTGTAAGATACCAGGATGTTTTTCTATTGTTTTTACTAAATACCCATGAGAAGATCAATTTGTGTAGATATCTAATGGTTTACATATCTAGAATGGTGAAACCTTCTAAGAAATCCACTGCTCGTTTCTATTCCAAAGTGATCTCTTCTATGTTAAAGAATCTGGAATGTGTTGATGAAACTGATGAGATAGCTGAATCTGATAGTGCTTTTTGTGTTAACAAAGAAATTTTTAAAAGGATGAAAATAAATTGGATCCCATGGAAGAAATGTTGGGTTGTTGATGAGGACAAGTTGTATGAATCCTACAATCACACTGATCATGGAAAGAGGCTGAAGGGTTTGCGAGACCCTGGTTTGAAATCAGATGAGGAGCCAATTTATTCTAATGATGAGTAATAAGTAGATGTTGGAAGGAATAAGGACACTGAAGAGTCTGGTAAATAGGGGACGGAAGAAGCTGAAACAGAAGAAGGTAGTATGTCACCTCCTGATGATATGAGTGATCCTGATACTGTGATCCCTAAGAGAAGAATAGACTTTGGACCTGCCAGTCCACCTTTACCCTTACCTGAATCAGAACCAGTTCTTGGTGATGAAGAAGCTAGTGACACTGAAGTATCTGACAGTGAAGTTTCTGTGAGGAATGGAAGTGGGAATGGAGATGATGATGATGATGGTGATAACTGAACAGTGGATGGTCTTGTTGTACCTCCAATAGAAACACATCAAACTATACCAGAAATAAATGCCAATGGACAGAGAGATTCTCTGGAAATCTGTGGAAAATCAAGTTATGATAAACCAAAATATACTATGTGTGCTGCTGTCTGGGATGATTACCCTGGTTTTGCTATTTTGGGTTTAGAGTATTCTGAAGAAGAATAGGAACAATCAGAATCTGTTGCGGTTGTGAAGGAAAGCCAACCAGTTGAGGAAAGGTTTTCTCATGTTGTTGATGCTGCAGATGCTCATCTACCAAGTTCTACTATCTCTCAGTCTGATTTTGATAAGTTCAAAAGTGAGTTGCTTACTGCTATGCGAGATACAATCAGATACGAAATTTCAAATGCTATTAGACGAGTCCTTTCCAATACTGATGAGTTTATTGTCAGGCACATAGCCTCTCTAAATCAGATTCTGAAGGAACTACAATCTGGATTAGTTTCCTTATCAAACGAATTTAGATCAACCATCTCTAGTATGATGGAAGTGTTGAGGAATCTGATTGAACATCTTAAGAAGATTGATCTGAGAAAGTTGAAAGCTGAGATAACTCAAATAGTTGCTCAAGCCAGTAAAACCATAGTAACCAAGATCACTACTCGTGATCTAGATGCTCTAAGGCAGATTGTGCATGATGAATTGGTCGCCATTAAACAAGTTCTTGATTTGGACTCGTTGAGAAAGATGAAGGAGAACAGTGATCACATTCATAAGATGGTAACAGTATATTCAGCAGATGCCACTAAAGCTCATAGAGAGATCAAGGAAATGGTTGAGCATTAATTTTCAAAAATCTATACCAAGCATGAGACGACCACGAATTTCAATGTGTTAGTTGAAAATCTGAGACTACCTCCAGTCACTCATGATTTCAAGACTCAAGTTATTCAGTTGCAATATTTTACTCCTACCTTGGAATGGTTCATGGAGAATAAGGATGATTTTGAGAAGGCTATGTAGTGTGGTGCAGATGTTATTCAGGATTTCATAAATCATTTGAAGCCTTATCGAAATGAACAAGCCATCGCCATTGTGTTTCTTATGGCTGAACCTCTAAGTGAATCTGGTGTTTCTCCAAATCAGATCTCTGTTGCTCAAGCTCTATCTCACCTACACCCAGTTCCTTAGAAATCTTCTCAACCAGCTCCTACAGCTCCACAGAAAATCTCAGTGGCATCATCTCCACCACCTTCCTGAGTCATCTTACCACCTTTTCAAATTTTCCCAGTTCAACCTACCTCCAAGCCTTCCAACTTACCAACCATTGATCCTTCTGAAAAGTGTAAATCCACGTTACATCCTAAGAAATAGTTGTGCGTTGTTGTTGATAGGGTGAACCCTGTTGTTTATGTACTGTGATGTACCTTATAAACATTATTCCCTTTTCTTTTTATTCTCCCTACTATCTTCTTTTAATCTCTTCTTTATCTGTTTTCCATACTTTTTTATTATCCCAATGGGGGAGAAATAGGTATATATATGGGGGAGATGCATCTCTAAAGGGGGGAGTTTTTTTATCTATGGGGGAGAACCTTTCTATGGAAATTCTTGCATAAATATTTAAAGGCATAAATTCAGGGGGAGATTTATATCTCATTGTGTTTTTATTCTTATTATGCCTTGTCACTATTATTGATGATATATTATATTTATTAATGACTAAGATTTGTAATTATCAAAAAGGGGGAGATTGTTGAGCCCTCTGGAAGTTTGTTGAATTCTTCCTATGATTGCTGTTTTAATAATCAGAAATCATTGTTACTTAATCCGTATTCTGGAATCCTTCTAGATCAAACAGAACCTTTGTGTTCTGTCAAGACAATGGTCGCACCGATCCATATCAAAGGACAATGGTCTCACTGATTCTGATCAAATGAGACACCGATCATGACACACCGGTGCTGATCATCTAAGTAACCGAAGATGTCTCACTGATGCTGATCAAATGAGTCACTGATCATGACACGCCGATGCTGATCATCTGAGTCACCGAATATGTCTCACTGATGCTAATCAAAAGACTCACCGATCCTGACACACCGATGCTGATCATCTGAGTCACCGAAGATGTCTCGCTGATGCTGATCAAATGGGTCACTGATCATGACACACTGATGCTGATCATCTGAGTCACCATTACAGAACAGAGCTACCGATACAGACTAGTCACTGTTACATTAAATTCCACCATTACAGAACAGAGCTACTGATACACACAATTCCACCGATATGTTGAAGCTACTGTTATCAAAGAAAGTCTACCGATACAGACCTACAACTACCGATACAAAACAGATTTACCAATATAAATCTACCGATACAAGACAGAGCTACCACTACCGATATAAGAAGGTTACCATTACATCAAAGCCTACCGATACTCGAAGGTCACCATTATGAAAGTCTACCGATACATGGAAGGTTACTGACATACTAAGCCTACCGATATAAAAAGGTTACCGATAGAAAGGCTGCCATTACTCAAGTATACCGTTACACATCAAGTCTACCGTTACTCAGCCCTACCGTGCCATCTACTTACCGATATCCAAAGCTGCAGTTCCAGAGACAGAACCCGACATTGAATTAATTTCTTTATTATTATTTAATCTAACCAACGGTCATATCAGGTATATTTTAATACACTGAAATTTATTTAATGTGTTTTGTTGGTAGTCAGGGAATCGTACCTCGTACCTGCAAAAAGTAAATCATCTTTTCCTGGAGCTCGTGCTTTAAATGAAAGAAGGATGTGCTGCTAAAGTAGAGCGGAATTAATATATGAATACATGGAGACATACATACCACCACGAGGTGTTCTGGAAGAACAACCGAGTGTTAATGAAAAGAGACGAATGAACTTACACGAAGAACTCATTTTCATTACTATATACCAGTGAAGAGCTGAGAAAGAGAACATAACACAAGAACTTCATCAACTACCTTTTTCTCTATCTCTACACCTGGAAGTCAAGGAAGCAGACGACACACTGTTTTCCAGACAAAAACCAGAAGAGGAGTCAGAACCAATTCTGAACAATCCAAAGGAGTCCAGAGATGCACTACAATCACTAGAGCCATTTCTAAACTCTAAATCTTTGCCTATGTGATTTATCGTTTTACATATTGAGCAGCAGTGTGTGTTATCTGCTGTATTTTACACAGACACTGTCTCCTATACTTTAACTGGAGGATATGTAAATCCTCACTAAAACTCTTGCATCATTTATTTCCCACTGGGATATTGGTAGAGGTCGTGCGTGACCTGGACAGCTGGAGCTGCTGTTTTTGTTCCCACGGATAACAGTGGTAGAGGTCTTGGACCTGGAAAGTTGCATATTGTTGTAATCCCCAATCCAGGTTGTGGATCACTTTTATATAATGTTTTGAGAGGACTAAGTCTCAGCTTGAGACTGAACCTCTTGGTTAAACCTGCTGTGCTTATTTATTTTCAAAGTCATTTTTATTCCGCTGCAAACTACTTTAAAACCAAAACTGTTTTAAATTCACATTGATAATTAAACTCGCAAGTGTTTATATTAGTTGTAAATAAGTATTTTAGTTTCAAAAGTTAATCAATTATTCTCATTTGATTAACTGGGAAACAATCAATCCTTTGAGAACCTAACAGAACCTTTATTTTGATATAAATTCATTACAGTTTAATTCTGTGTTTTATTTGGGGATTTTAAGACAACGTTTTTAAATAGAAATTTTAATTGGAACTCAATTCACCCCCCTCTTGAGTATCCACTCCGACCAACAATCCCTATATTTAGCTGTAAATTAATTAAACCTCTATAGTCCAATGTTATGTACCTATGCCTTTGGTTTTCATTAGTTGGATTGTCTCACAGTGGAGTATAGAACATTGAGAGGATTTTGTTGGAGATTATTCTAAAAGAGGAAGCCCTAGTGAGTTTTATTTCATGATAAATGAATTGAATCATGGATATTTAACGGTTTTACATGGGTTTTACACATAATTTTAATTATATGTTGTTCTTGGTAAAGTAATTGGTACTTATACTTTAAGAGGAGTGCTAAAAGGATTGAATTTGGGATATTATTCTTAAGGAGGATTCCTAGGTTGGTTGGGTTATACACTTTGAATGAGGCCCAAAATGGGTTCATTTGGGGCCGACTCTTAGGGACGACACCCAAAATGTTTGAGATCAAGTAGATATCATGATATACATCAACCTTTTAACCAATGTAAGTCATGATTGGTGTGACAAACAAGAGGAAGGTGAAAATTTGAGAAACCATACGATATGATTTACACTAAGGATTGATACATGACCTTTAGGACCCACTCATATCCATAATTTACATATATTGCTACTACTTCAATATTAAAGCACATGTATTACAACATATAACAAAACCATGAAAGGAATGTATATGTATAGTGTCTTTAGAAACTGGGAAACATAATCAAGTGGTTCATAAATCATCTATATTGTCTCCCTTTTATTTTATCATATCTAGAGCCCCTTTTGAAATATCTTACATAATACCCTTCTTCCTGACCTGGGTAATAGAAAACATAAAAAATCATGAGCTCAAATGCTTAGAAAGGATAAAAAAAGATATATCAATCATATCATATTCATAAGAACATAACATTTTGAAAATCATAACATGAAAAAGATATCATAATATCATAACATTGTATAAGTCAAGGTAGTGTAATGTAAATCCCAATAATCATAACATGACAATTTTTTTCATACACACATAATCATAGAGAATCATTTTATAGTATTCAAGACTCATTGCCAAGACTATCCTTGCGGACAAAGTCCATTTCTGAACCGAGTTCACTCCTCGTTTCAGTCTTATATCACTGAACTGGATTAAACATCCATTCCAGCCATGTCAATCTCATGAGATATACATATTTATCGAATGCATTGGAGAGATATATAGGTCCCACCCATATCATAATGATACCATTCTTATGTGTGCCACAAAATCATAAATCATATATCATAGCATAACCTATGTAATAAAAATGGGATTCTTAAACATCATGCCAACATAAATAATATAATATAAAAGGTCATCATAAAAATAATTCATCATAATAAAATCAATTTAAAAATAGGTATTTAAACAGAACACTATAATATCTTTGATATAAAATAATTTTGATAAAACACTTGAACTCCATTCATTAGGAAAATACCCTTTCTACTTCAAAAATATTTTTCCTTTCTTAAATTTTCATAAAATGTTAAACTAAAATAAGTTAATTAAAATTAAACATGAAAAAATTTAAAGGATTATTAATGGAAATAATATTAGTAAAATTCATTCAAGTCGTATAAGTTAATGAACAACATTCTTCTCAAACTTTGGACGGAAAAGTCAAAAAAGTAACTCGTACTAAAAACGACAAAAGATTTATTTAATATATTTTACTAAAAACTAACCAATGGGTAAAATTGGATTCAAACTATTGTAGGAGGATATAAATATTATTACATATTGAGGAACATGGATGTGGATGATAAATATTCCCCAGTAAATTCTGACGTATAAACAATCTCAGATAAAAATGTTATTTCAATAATTTTCCTTACCTTAGGTCCGATTTTCTTCGTACGTGTCCAAACCTCCTGTATAATTATTTAAATAATTTTATTGAATTATTCCAGAATCGTTATCATTGTTATGATATCATATATAGTCATATTCTTAGCTTCTTATTAATAATACATCATTACTACTTGTTATTCGGGTTTTTATTGATTTTTCTTCTTATGCGTGTTTTGTCGAATAAATTCTTATTCTTATTTTTAGGTTATAGAAACATCATTTACAAAATGGTATCACTGTAATATATATCATATTTATTCATTCAATTCATTAACTTTTAACTGTGGTAAATAAAAGTAAAAAGTTACTATTGAACAAAAAATATTTTTATCTTATTTAACAAAATTTTACTCCTTGATACTAACCGTGTCTCTCAGATTTTCACAATTCCACTCACAGAAGCGGTAAAATTATGTTTTATGAAAATTTTCAGAAAGCTCCTATGAGGTAGGTAAAAGACGGTGAAAAGTTAAATAAAATATTTATATATCTAAAATAATTATAGAATGACTCTAATGAATTACATTGCACTTATATAGGTATTGTGTATCAATTTTTACCTAAAATAAATTTAAATAAAATAAATAAATATGTAAATAAAAAATTTGGTTTTTAAATAGTAACCTAGTGTTTTCACTATTCATAAAAATTGAATGTTTTCAGAAAAGTACCAAAATGTCACCCTAGGATAATTTTGATATTCCAAATCCAAGAATGAAGTAAATTTTGAATGATAAAATTTATAAAATTTTAAAAAGGTTGTATTACTATTCATAACAGCTAGTTTATATAATATTTTATTAACATTTCTTTGTTTAGTGAAACCCAATATTGCGTACAACACACGCTATCGAGGAAGGTTTCTCTTGCATATAACCCCAGCTAAGCTAGTGTTGTGTGTAGTGATAGATTTCTTTGATGTTTCGTATAACATAAGTCATAAAAAAAGAAACTTCTCATAAAATATCAGGGTGTTACAGATTAACTCTAAAGGAAGTAAATATATTTATCTATAAAATATTCTCTACAAAAACATTCATCCATTTTTTCTGATGTCAGGGTCATGGCTATCCTATTTTCCCACAAGTCATTATCATTCATTCTTAAATGTGAGAAACAAGAGGAAGAAGAGGATTCAAGAAACCACATGATCAATCTTTTTGCTGGTGGATGTAGTTAGGGTAACAACACATCCCTCACATCATCATACCCTAGGCCTGAATGGAGAGAGAAATGGATTTGAAGATGCCGATCTCCTCTTTAATTTTGGTTACCTAGATTGAGAAAGGAATGAACGATGAAGGAGAGGTCCTACAAGAAATACATATGTCTTAATCTAGGAGGGAATCCCTCAAAATTGGTTCAGAATCAATGGAGGAGGATGTCATTTCATATTGAAGGGAAAATAAATCATAATAATCACCCTCTAAACATAGAATTGGAGGTAAAGGGTCATAGAGAAAATAATGGGAGAACATGGTCCAATATCTTGTATTTCATATAGGTTTTTTCCTAACACTACCTTAGGGGATGGGTTCCTCATTACCATGAGAATTCATATTCACATACACCTCAAGGATTCTACCGATCATGTAAGAAATGTTCGGGAAACCTTTGACCATAAGAATACATATCCAAATGGGAGACATTTTGGTGTGCCTCTTCCCACAGTTCTGTAGGTATGAAGGCTTTGGTGGAGGACTAAATTTTTTCTCTTCCAAATGGGTGTTCAAAAGGTACAAGATTCCTATCATTGGTGGATTATATGAGGACTTAAAGAGAGGATCATTTTGGTATTAGATTAGTGGATAGAGGTACCTCATTCAAGCACTCAGAGTAATTGGAAGTGATTCACAATGGGGGTATAGGCCATTGAGAGCTGGGTATACTTTTGAAAATAAACCAATTTGGAAAAAAAACACTTGGGTGAGCTTTTATCCTAGTCACCATGAGTATCCTATAGTTTCCCTAGATGGGTATCACATAGGTCCCTGATTATGGAAGAGGTCTCATTTTAGTGGTTCCTCACTTAGGGGAGAATGGGTCCTCATTATGGTGTCTTGTATTTCGACCCCTAAAGGGACTTTGACCTCCCTTATCACCCTTAATTCTCTCGAATCATTGATTTTGGAGTATAACCTAATGCTTATTTAGAGACCTAGGTGAGGGGGTGGTGACTCATGAGTATGGGGGATTCCTCTTATTCCCTATTCCACATAAAAAGGATCCCAAGGGTCCTATTTATAGGAATATATGGGACCATGGTCAAAAGGGGAATCTTTTTCAAGTCATGGGAATCGGTGCTCGACGCAGGTCACCGACGTAGGGGTTTCCTTACATATGATGTCATGGAAGGGGGGGGGGTTTGTGCAGGGGTGCATGCATCCCAGGAGAGTAAATGAGTTTCATTCTCTTTGAGTATCTTCACTTTTTAACATGTTTATTGCACTATTTATAATCTTAACAACCTCTAGGATAATATGGAGTTTCATTACCCCCCCCCCACCCCACTAAGGATTGAATGCTATCGAAGAAAGAGGGTCATGTTTGATGGTAGAATGAGGAAAATATTGTGAAGTGTGTTTTGGATAGCTGTATAGGGAATTAGTGCAGGATCATGGAATAGGCTTCATGTGAAAGTGTAGGGTGCAAATCAATGATGAAACCCAGCGGTGTAATTCATGTGGGAATTCTGATGGGTTATATAAATACCATTGGCCCATTTCCATATATTGTCATATTATAGGTTCATGATTTTTTCTATCACTGTATAGGTTTTCCACTTAGCTCTGTTGTATTTCTATTCTCATGATGGAATCCTAAAGAATTTCTTATGGTATAAAAAATTGAGAGATGGTTTTGTGCTATGTAATCCTTTTTGAGGATCCTTTCTGAAGGACCTGATCGAGGGGTCTTACATATGTCCTCTCATTGGATGCCCAGTGCATGGCACCTGGCCGAAATACCTACATGTGGTACCTAGCCAAAGGATGTGTGTGAGGCCTTTTGTCTTAGAAAATTTCATACTCTTCTAGGTTAAAAAATATTGTTTTCTAGGATGATATTTTAACATTATTATCTAACATGATGCTTTGTTTTTTGATTTTAATCGATTATTTAATGACTTCTACTGAAAAACTGTCACCCATTCTGATGAGATGATCAATGATATTGGGACAGATTACTATGATTTGGTTGGGCCTTCTCTTTCGGGTCTGGTAAATGTTTTTAATATCATATAAGTCATAGTAACCACAATGCTATTACCTCTCATTTTATGATCAAATAATTTTTAGGGACACCTTTATCTGTGGGACTTAAAGTTACTTCTTGAAGTCCCTGTTTGCAATGCACACAAATTTCCCTTCGACCAACATTCCATCCAAGTATATTTACATTATGAAAATAATGGTTTCCATTGGTTATATCATGCATCGCGTTATCTGAACACCGTATCTAATGTCTCAAATCCAATAATAAATTCCTCATGGTTAGGACTCGACATTTTACACATCCCAGTTAGATCAAATGCCAGGATGGAAGCGGTTCATGTACTTCTACTCTAGAGGGGGGGGGTCATGCCCGAGTGGTTGTGGATATGCTAGGTCTACCAAAATTGTTCATCATTAAAAAGTATCTACAATATATCCACATCATTGAGGCTATTTGGGTGGGGAAACCAATGTTTACAAGTACATATACATCATACCAAAATTGATGAGCTGATGGAGTCCATAGAAAAATTCATTCAACCTGATCCATAGTGATGTTCGTATTATATTTTGGGACATATAAAAAATTTATTGGGCCCCAGTTCTTGGAAATATGTTTTATAATTTCATCCCAACATATAAAACATGGGATGATGATAAAAAGAAACAACCATTTTTCCCATGAATTCATTAATATTGAAAATAAATTTTTGAACAAACATCCCTTCCCCACGGTTGAAATCCATCCCATATTGTGGATGTGTTCATTTCTTGAGCCAAGAGAAAAATGTCCCACTTGTAGGTGATCAACACTATGACCCACTCTAGAGAATAGGCGTGCTCCTCGCACATTTTTTCATACACTGGTAAAGGAATAGTACAATCATTGTGGTTATATTGTCGATCCAAAGTATCACATGAATAATCACCTAGTCGGCTTCCTCGTTATATGGTTAAACATTTATTTTCTGCTGGTTCGTAAGTCCAATGGCAGTGTGATGCCAGGGATGTTTTTTTTATCATGGAACAACAACCATAGAGGATGTACCTTTGGATATATTCCCCAGTCTTTGTGATAATTTACCAGTTTTTTTCATATATAATGGTATGGTTTCATTTATGATCACAAGGTCGCTTTATGTTTTGTTGGGGTTGATTGCGGCACACATACGTTCATATTTGGTGAGGAGCCCAATTAAAATCCCATATAGATGATTCCACTTGTTTGTTAATGTGTTTTATGGAATCTATCCCCTAAACATGATGTATGATAATTTTTTGATGATGAAAAATTTGTAATGTGATTTCATATTATTCATATTTGGTAACCCACCAATAGGGATGATCATCAATGGAGATAAAAATAATAATTACGAACTGAGGTCGTACATGATAGCATTCAAAGATAGAGTATTGGTTTCATGAATTGATTTCAATATCATATGTCATTATTATGCTCCATATAGATATTTTTTCCAGTTTAAATATATTTAACATTCATCAATATTTTCTCCTATACATGGTAGTATTGAGAAAAATTAGATTATATCACAACATATATGGATCCCGATGGCCCTGTCAGTATCCATAAAATCAGTTACGTTGAATCAGTTAGATGTATCGATCCGGATGGATTCTGGATATTCAAAAAAAATTATATATTCATAACATCAAGGTGAATTTATTCATGTTTGTTTTTCGGTCAAGGACATGATGATACCTTTTCATCATATTCATCATAAAAATTATTGAGCCGAAGATGATGATGTTGAGCCTATAGAGCCTTCGATGAGATATCTATAAAATACCACCGACTATACAAGGGTTAAGAAGACCACACCTCCTACAAAAAAGGGGGTCCAATCATAACCATCAATAGGGGAATCATTATCTTTCCAATAATTCATCAGTGAAATAAAAGAGTCATAAAAGGATTCCAAGTAAAAAAGAATCATATATTTTACTCAATCGGCCCCATCATAGAAAAATTTTGTACGACCCTTTGGGAACCAAGCATGGGAGAGTATAAATCACGATGGAAGGGATGAATGGATGTTTTTAAAGGTTGGAATATCAATTATTGTGATGGTAAATATCAAACAATCCTTAATCTACATCCTAAAACTGATTTGGCTGAGCTTACGTAGTATCTTCAGAAGCCGGACGCATTGATATATGTGATAGATGATTTGATCCTGATCAAAAAGTGATTATCTGACATGCTAAACTGAGGAATTATTGATGTTGTATTTTTTCATCCTAAGGTCGAATTGAATGACAAACTTGACCCTACAAAGGTATTTATCTTTTCTCCATTGAATTTTATTCTCTTTTTCTTATTATTATTAATCTCATTGGGGGTTCTATTTTGTAACTCAGAGTAGAATATGAAGAATAAATAGATGGATTAGTGACTAAGGTTCTTGATTTAACATGGTATGGGCCCACAAGCACCCCCATTAGGGAATTTAATGAGGCCATTAGGTCCCCAAAACTACCCTCGGTCTAGAGGAACATTATGGAGGATATAGAAGTAGGGAATCCCTGATTTTACTCTCATGTATATATTTCCAAGAAGACTAAGATGTGAACTTCACTATCTGAAGAGTTGAACTGATGAATGGAAATAAATTTGGCTCATCACATGCGTCAAATTATGTATGTGTTCCCTTATTTGATATCATTAAATTTTTGACATAACACATTGGTCTGGTCTATCCTTTTGATTAATCTGCACTGCATTCCTCCCATATGGGATCAAAAATAATTACATAAAGGATTGATGAGTATACATTAAAAGAGGAACAAAATCATGATAAGGAATCTTTCATTTTGACAGATGAATCATCAAGAGATTTAGTCATATATGCCCTCATTCATGTAGATATGGGAGATGGCCAATGTAATGTCAGATGCATTCCCTTGGGTTTCATTTATTTTTTCTTAGATTCTTCTCCTATTTGATATTTATTATGAATTTACTACATAATAAAACCCTTAATCAGTCAAATATTGTCCAATTTTTTTCCTAGAAGGGGTTTACAGGGATCTCAGATGGTCTGATAAATGTATTGATGATGACCTTGTCTCAATAGGTAAAAACGGTGTTGTGTCTACTGAGAATACGGAAGAGAGGATTGACAAACATAGCCAATTAATATGTGTTACAACATGCCTTGCATACTCATACTGATGAGTATGCTATGATACTTGACACCATGTATCATGAATTAATGGATCTAATAAAACTAAACATTGATATTCATAGTTCCCTCAAGGAGTTTCGGGATTTCCATATAGAATTCAATGGATGTGAGTTTTATCATTCATGAATCTTACAAACATCACAGAAATTTATTAACATAATGATTTACATAAAATATCAACTGGTGTAAAATATTTTATTGAGAACATATCCAATGAACTTCATGAAAAAGGAATCCATGTCCAGCCTACTCCTGTTGCTGAGGGAGGGACATATGACAATCTCAAAGTGATATATTCTCAAGTGTATCTAATTCCAAATGATAAGGAAACATGAGTGGATGTTGATCATGAATAGTTCCATGTTCGGATCATTGATTCTAGGGGAACTATATAGGTAATAGTTCTAAATATCAAATCAACAATAAGTGGTAATCATCTACAGTTATGGAAAATAAAATGATTTTGTATAATGTGGTCCTCCCAATGTTGATGACAATAGTCAACTGTTATTATGTTCTATTTAATTCATTGATTGAACATGATATATGGTCTTTAATCACACTACCACCAACATCATTACATGAATATGTGGTTGTTTTGAGGTTGAAGAACAAGGTTTCTCTTTGAGTTCACTGATCTCAGATTACGTCTCCTCCGCAAAATAATATCTGAGTCTGATTTGGAGAAACAAGAGGCTTTCTGAACTACATGCCTTGTCATATGTTTGGATAACTACACGATAATCAGATAGACTCCCATTGAAGTAACAGTGTCGAGGATTCAATGATATTAATTCAATATTTCCATGTTTGGATATGGGTAATTTAATTACCATGAGATCCATAATGTGGTGAATGTGATCATCTGAAAAATGGTTGGACAAGAAATGATCATAGCAAGCCGGGGAACAACTGGTGGTCCAATTTGAGGAACTCATATCTTCTATAATCCACGATATGTTTTGGCACAACAATAAGGTGTATATGTACTAATATCACCTCGATGAGAAGTCTTTCCAATTAATATGATTCAAAGAAGAATTAATTTCCATAAAATAATGGATTGTCTTACTCCATCGATCCTTGGTAGGGGCATTGGAACAAAGAATAAATGATGTCAGCCCATAGAATGAGAGGAATCATAAATATAAGGAGGATAACGACACATAGATGGATGAGTTATGAGAAGTTGCATAAATTTATCTATGTACAATTCAACTTTTCCGATACAATGAGGTGAAAAAAAACTAAAATTTGGTAGAGGGGCTCCATAATGTAGAAATTCCGTAACACGATGAAACCTAAATGAAATGGATTTTTACCCAATAACTCATTATTACATTTATATCCTTAACATACTCATAATACCACAGTAAAAATGATTTATTGTAATTAATTCCACTATTTTATAATTATAATGATCAGGATAAGATATCTCTCTATTTGTTTCCTTATCCATCAGGCCTAGAAATCATATTATCATTTTCTATATAGTTATATAAAGAATATGTATAAAAATTGTGTCTTTTTTTCATCACCATAAATATTTTTCTTACATCCAATATAAGGAAGAATTACTAGGCGATACATGGATTTTTCTTACACCACCATTTTTTGGTTTTTTTTTCTAACAGGTTTTATTAATATTTATTTTCCTTGGGTGAATTTTTTTTCCTACACCACACAGAGTGTAGGTATATTGATCTGAGACTCAAAAGTTTTCATGAGTGGCCTATTTGTGTTTTCATGTAAGTGAGTATTGTCCCTTTTTTGGGTAGTTTAATATTATAAAAGGACGAATGGGATACTATTGTTGTAGGTCTAATAACATTGTTTTTTTTTGAAATTATCACCCAAGTAAGGCTTGAAGGATGAGAATGATCCAACATTTATTAGATACCCAATGAGAAATCATGGGCCAAAATTTTGTGGTTCATGGCTCTAAAACCTCATACTAGACAATAGAGGAGATCTCCCTTGGGAAGGATGTTACCACCAGTTAACAAGCTCATTTTTTCATATAAATCATGGAATGAAAACTAGGGAATGTCATTGAATAGTGAAATTATGGCATCCTTAGGATGACATGCCCTTTTATTGGTGACTTATGAATATCCAATTATGGAATGTTACAGAATATTCAGATAAAGGATTTCTCAAGAATTATGACATTTTATCACTAGTGGACGGAGGATGTTTATGGAGATTCAGATATATCATGTCCAGGATGCGTGGTTTTTTAAAAGGAGGGTGTTTGAGAATGAAGAGAGAGTTAATATTGACATTATAAAGGAATTAGAGACTACTCCTAGTTGAATTTGGTCTTTTTGGAGGAGGTTACATTTTTTTTAAATGAATGATGTCTAGAGGGAATTCCCCTCTTTGAAAAGGTTTGAAGCATCATGCAGTTTAGTGTCTTGTGACTAGGATATTTAATTTGTAGTTTAATGTATTATATAGATTAATTTATTTTATATTTTAATGTCTTATATGTAAGATTTCACTCTATGATTCTTAATGTCATACAAAATAAAAATTATGCAATGTCTTTAAATTTCATAAAATAAAGATTTTATGCTTTGCAGTTTAACATCATACAATAATGAAATTATGGGGGTTTGATTTATGTTTATTAAATTTGACCAAAATGTTAACAATTACCCTATTTTTGAAAATATTTCCTAGAATGTACCATCATATTCAGGTATGAAGAAGGGAATGTTGTAATTTATAAAATGGTGATCTATGAATTCGGAGAGTGGCATGGGAAAAGTGCTGACAGAGAGAGAGGAGGTCCCTCCTAAGAATAAGTTACAACTTGTTGAAAAACCTGTTGGATAAGATACCTTATTCAAATATAGATGGGGTGTGTCATTGAATAATCATAGAGTGGTATCATTTAGCTGGAATGCCTTTGTTTGGGTGATTATGTAAACATAACTTTGGTGTTTTACAATATTGTCTGAAAAAGGAGTTGTTAGGAACTCTTAAATTCTATCATTGTTGGCTGAGTAATGTATACAGAGATTTTGATTTCCCAAGATACAGAGTCTGGTTTTTTAGAAGTGAATTACCTGAACATGACACAATAATTTGAAGTTAAAATTTCCCTAGAATTTGGGGAAAGATTCCCCATGAAGGTCTAACCCAAACACGAGAAATATGATCCCTGTATTTTTAGGTCATGTGTCTAGGACCATATAATTATCAATACAATAGGAGATATGTGGATCACAAGTCTAATATCATTCCCCGATATATTTAAAATGATGGAGGAAATTTTCTACCTTTGTAATAGGAATTTTCGGATTAGGAGAAAGTATATGGGAAAATTTTTTATGGATGATCATAGATTAAATTTGAATCATTTGTTCCAATATAATGTGTAATTCCTTACAAGGAAAAAATATTATTCTCCAAATGGAAAATTTACTTCCATTTAAGAAACACGTTTAATGGGATATTTTATATTAATCCCACTAGGTAAGATTGGTGCATAGTAAAAAAAATTGATCCTTTGGCTGAGAAACCCATTTTGTGGGAATTTTAATTCAATTATAACCAGGGTTTACTACAAAATATTTTGGAAAATGTGTCCGTAGGTATCAAAATATTTATCATAGGAAGATGAAGAAAGATTACCAAGCTCTGAAAGTGTCTAAGATTATGATTATGTCACCTAGAGAGGATATGTTCGAGCATGAAGGAATAGTTTGGAACAATATTGGCCATGAATTGTTGATTACTCTAAATATATCAAACTCATATATGGAAGGAAGACGTCTCTATTTCATTGGTGGACACCATGATGATGGGACCTAAATTAAGTGCCGCTACACAGCTCATTGTTTGTACAAAATAGAGGTGTAATTGTGGTTTATTTTGTGTATAGGAATAGAAAATTATTTCTAGGTGTCACTATATATCTCACTCAGGTTATAATCAAGTCACACAGAGTTCATAATGTGCTATATAGTTTAATGTCATGTGGCTAGGACATTATGGGAGTAGACATGAAAAACAAGAGAATATTGTGACTGAACAATGACATAGGACCCGAGCATCACTACATATCGTGTGGGAGAAAGAATCAATACACATGTAGTTCTATAAAAGATTCCCTATACTAAATGAATTCATGTATAGATAAAGGAAAATTTTTTACTGGGGCAAAACCCGAGATTATGAATCTGGGAATCACTACATATCTCATTAGAATGAAACATAATCCACACATAGTTCAAGATGATATTTTTATGTTTATTTTCCTAAAATGAGGACATATAGTGTGCCTTTTATGGTCTTTCATCTAAGACTATGATAAACCTAATGAAAACTGATGTACTTCACTCATGGTTGGAAATTATTTAATAAAACTTCTAAGCCCATGTGAGCTATGCTCTTGTAAGAAACAAGGTGGAAAAAAGTTCTTCCAAACACAAAGGTCATACAATGGATGGATAGGGGAATTTAGATTTTTATGATGGAAAGACCAAGTGGTTTGATCATGGGGTCTCCAGATATCTCACGGTTATGAGAATCAAGTCACAATCAGATCTTAAAATATTTTCATGTTGGTCTGACTCATAAACAGGAAGTGAGGGATTTCTTTTTTTATTGTGGATGGAATTGAGATTGAGGATTTGGGTATCACTACATATCTTATTATAATGAAAATCATGCCACACATAGTTTTTGAAGAACTATGTAGTTTAACATCATGGGTAAATGACGTAATCTTTCCTACATGAAATGGAGTACTGCAGCTGGACTAGGGGGTAGGAGTCATGTGTCACTATGTATCATATTGAAGCATGAATCAATCCCCATGTAGTTCTTGAAGATTTTTACCCACATCAATCAGGTAGTAATGTGGGGAAAGGAGTTTTTATATCCTCTGACATGATTTATTAGATTAATACATACGGTATGGGTGTCACTATGTATCTCATCAGAATAAGAATCAAAAAAAATAGTTATTGAATGGTTCTCAATGAATATCTAACTTTTACAAAGGGAGTGGGGGATATTTATTTATTGTGACTTTTTTAGGTATTGAATATATGGGCATCACTATATAATCCATCATAATGAGAATCAATTCCTAAGTAGTTTATGAAAAAAAAATTAGATTATTGTCGTGTAATGAAGAAATATGGTGTTCCATTGAATGTCATGTATCCCAGACAATGAGAATTTTGGTTCTTATAACAACAATGGGGGACCGAGTGAAACTATGGGGTGGTAGTGAAGTGGTTGAGACATAAAAATGAGATATAGTCATATATTTAAGGGACCTGTGTGGAGTGCCTCATTTCATGGAACTTTGGGGCTTTCGTCATGTCGAATAAGAGGTACGTTAACGATATAGTTTAATGTCATGTGGTGAGAAAAAATCATGTCTTTCCATTTTAAGTCATATGAATTGGAACTTATGTCATGAAATTTATCATCGCACAACAAGGAAGATGATGCCACATAGTTTAATTTTGTGTGGTGTAGAAGTCATGTCATGCATTTGATGTTTGTGCGATAGTGGACAACTACACCATTTAATTCCATTCATCCTATACGATCATTGTGTATTTAAACAAAATATTTATTGAATAATATTTCATTGGTTGGGGTTGTAATGATCTCCCCATACGTTGACGTTAAAGAATAATCACTACTACAGTAGACCATGTCTATGGAGTATGGTCCCTCCCACATTGGTTTAAGAATTGGAAGATGTTTTCATATTATCTTGACAATTCTAAGGACTAATAAATGTTATTTGTGGAGGAATGAGAAAAGGGATACCAACATGTTAAAGGCTCATACTATCTAATTTGGATAGACCTATAATTGATGTAATGTGTAAAATCATTTTTTCATCTAGTCACTCCAATTCATCTAGTCATTTTTGGGATATATCATATGTGAATAGTTTATCATAGATGAAAACCCAAAGAAATGGAAATTTTTTATCGATGTGTAGGACTTAATTTGTTCCTTATACTTGTGAATATGAGGAATCGTATTTAGTAGTACGAGTTATAGCCAAATATTCCCATCAGGTATGAAAGTGCATGTAAGGCCGAAGAATTTTACATTTATTCACTATTTCAAGATTATATTTGATTGGGTAATTTTAAAGGCCTATATCTATACATTATCCACATATGGTAGTGGGATGAATGGTTTGATTTGATATCGTATCCACGATATAGATTTAATACATCAATAGAATAGAAATTGGTTCTCTTTTCCATTAGTATTGTTTCAGGGACACCAAATCTGGTAATGATGTTGGATTTCATAAAGTCGAATATGCTTTTGGTTATGTGTTATTTTTGTGGTGGTGCCTCGACCCATCTGTAGATTTTTTTAGTTTTAGTTAAGATGTATTTATAAAGCATGTATCTATTATATTCATTCAACATATGTAACATTTCAATGAGATATTTGGTTTTATGTGGTATTTCTGTGGGTTTTTGGATGAGGTTGGGATGCACATAGTATATATGACACATCTTGGTGAATTATGTTCAATCCTTCCTCACTGTGGTACATAAGTATCCATGACCTCATATTTGGTTGGAAAATATGTAACCCAATTGGTAGGAAATTTATGATCTACTGTGTACTTCATTTATGATTGTGTTATTCTCTCGTCTATTGATACATTCAAGAATGACTCCATTGAAACCCCATTATTATAAAAATTTCTAGTTACTTGGCCCATCATAAAGAGACAGTTTGGAAGAATTATATTAAATTTTCTCCTTCCAGCATCAATCTAATGGAATTACTCCCTTCAGTAGGTTGTTAATTTTTAGATTAATCCACCTAGTGGGTGGACTACATGGCTCAGTTACATGACTGAATTCTTTGATCAATTTTATCCTAACTTCAACAAATGGTGAGAAAACTCCTTGATGGTTAAAATAGATAAATATTTTGTCTCAATTTTGATCAAATACTACTGTAGTTTCATTTTCCAATGCATTCTTCTAGCCATACAATGATTATTGGATTTGGGTCAATGTTTGCATCGAGGCGAATTCATCCATCAACCCTTGGATATAGTCGGAAAAACGGATCATCCCTTCCTTTCTAAGGTTGTGATCCCCATTGATATATTTTATTACTAACACTGATTCTCCATTCAACTCCATGTAGTCTACTGGTATTTGGAGCTCCAGTTCTAGGCATTCAATGAGGGTCCAATATTCCACTTTGTTGTTGGTACAACCTTCTAATAACAATAAATAGTAAGGAAATACTACTTTTTGAGAGGTAAAAAAATTACCATGAATTTATTGGGCTTAGTGTAATAATTTCTCCTTCATGATGGGATCCTTGACACACCATCAAAATAAATTTACCTTTTTTTTGGGAATCTATGAATAGATAATATTTATTCATCTGCAAATTCAGTATTTATTTATTTGTTTCTATAGAGGGGTCTTCTATGATGAAATCATCCAACATCTGGCCTTTCACTTCATTTTGAGCCAAAAATTGTATGTCAAACTACTACAAATTTAGCAACCACCAAGGTATATGTCCTTTAAACATATGAAAACTAAGTATGGATTTCTGTAGAACATTAAGAGAGGAAAAATGGGCCTCAGGGTGATATAGGTAGTGCCTCAGTATATAAACAGTAAATATTAATGTCAAACAACTCTTCCTGATATCTGACTAATGAGTCTTAGAATCAAGAATATTTATATTGAGATAATAATAGTTTTTTCCATTCTCTTGTTCATTATTTTTCACCTGAATGACACCCAGTGATTGTTCTAGGGATTTAACATATAAAATTAGGTTTATTTCCATGATACATGGAATTAATACTATTTTTACAAATAAAAACTTATTGAGGTTGTCAAATGATTCCTGAATATCATTATTCTACTAATATGTAACCCCTTTTTTCATTAGTGTAGTGAAGGGTAAAGACATTTATACAAGATTTGATATGTAGAATCCAATATATGCCATGTTTCCTTGATGTACTCTCAACTCATTAAGGGTTAAATGTGGTGACATTCTAAGGATTATATTTTTCTCATGGTCAACATTGATGATGGGATGGATTATATTTAAGTGAACAAACTACTCTGAGGTTAACCTGAAACCACATTTTGGTGATTCATCCTCAATCTATGTTGTCGTATATTTATGAATATGGTCATAGGGTCAGCATGGTTGTTAAATAGTTTTTGGGATTTAACCACTAAATCATAAATTTAGAATTCTTAAACCTTCCCCAAGAAATGTTTAAATATGAAATTCATTTCACATTAGTATGTGGTACCAGGGTTTTTAATTCAATGGGAATTGTTCTCTAAAATAATACTCCCTGGGGTGCTCTAAAGGAAGTGTATTGTTCATAATATAGGGGGATTCAAATTTGATTGTACCCCGAATAGGCATCCATGAAAGAGGTGACATGATAAATTTTCATTGCATCAATCAAGAGTTCTGTGATTAGAACTGTGAAATAATCTTTCGGACAGTTCTGGTTGAGATATCTGATGTTGCTGCAAACATAGATTTTCCCTTTTTATTTTGTATCCCTTATGAAATTTTGTGAATCCCGTGTGGTGGGTGGCCACCACTGAGTCAAGGCCTAGATTCTATACGTACATTAAGGGAAAAACATATCAATGTATCCTCATTAAGGATGTATATACCTACTTTTCATTAGAATTCATGGTCTCACTAATCACAGTGGGACTGTGGTCTTCATCTATACCGAAATTTAATTATATGAGTTCATTAATAGTGGTGGAACTCTTTCCTCAAATGTTGGAGGGTAATGTCTTAGGTATTCCTATTCTTCCTCTTCAACAGTCATTACCTATTCTTATTTTTCTTTGGAGGTGTTGATGGAACAGTATTCTCATATCATGGAGATGAATTTTAAGTTGGACATTACAAAGATAAAAAAACCATTTCTAGATCCATTGATGGAACATGTTTTCTTTAGATATCTAAATGGGATATGAGGAACGGAGACCAAGAAACACTATGTTATTCCATTATTATAATGACTTCACCCATGATAGCTGATATAACATGTATTTGTTGAACCTCAGTTGATGGAAAGTAGTTACATTAATGAAGTCTTCCATACCTGTTAAGAGAGTTGGTAACATATCCTCCACTTTCCAGCCTAGTTATTATGACTATCATCACAGAAATCACTAAAAATTTTCTTGAGTTTGTTACCATCCCTTAAATATGATTAACAGAAAGGACTTACTATGAACCAAGCAACTAAAAAGGAGTATCCAGGATCTTATGCAAACCATTCGGGGAATTGATTCGAGTGGTATCGTCAGCCACAGAATGCTTCCATTCATTATGGAAGAATCTCACATAAATGTACTATGATTCACATGTTTGGAATGAGTATTTGTAGACATGATAAGTCTCAATTTTTTCCATTGATACACCATTTGATGTATTTTTGGTATGAAGAAGGGATGTCTGCATGAAGATGCGTCCATGATCTTCCTAGTAGATTGTTTATGGCTATATCCAAACTGAAAAACATGAATTTTGAGTCAAACAAGATATCATTTATTTGAGTCATGAGATTGATTTATAAAATAATATTTTTCTCATTATTATCATATCCCTATGATATTATATTTTAGTGGGGAAATGATATTCATTTAAACCCAGTTAAAGATGCTTTTGGATTGGAATATGGTCGACCCTTGAGCCGTTGTCTAGGAAGGATCATCAAATATCGATGGGATTTACCCTAAAATAGATATAAAAGTGTCAAATATGTCCATGTATGATGTATTCATTTACTTTTTCATTGAATGAGATTACCGTGTGGAATTATTTGGGATTATTATATGGACAACACACCATGGTAGGAATAACATCAATGTCAAAATCCATAGTGATCGACCTGGCCTCTACGAGTGATTCTCAAAGGTATTCTGATAGACTCAAACATTTAGGATTGCTAACATAGCTAGTAAAATGGGATGTTTCTTCAAAAAATCATATTTTTTTTCAATATGCCTATATTTATAAGAATGTGGATGTTAACTTATAGGGGAATTTGGATATGATGAACTTGATGTTGATGGATCAACACTTAGAGTAGGGGAAGAAAGTGTGACTTATCTATGTGGATGAAGTCAGATCAGTCTAATTACATTCCGAGGATGATTAAGATATGGAATATCCTTTAACCAAACGTCTAGGATGATTAGGTCATTGCATACCTTTTCATGTGTTGGGGGAACATATTTTCTCTTACTGGGCTCTCTAGGGAGATCTTCCTTGTGTTTTTGTCATATATACTTTTTGAGAAGGGGGTGTGGTTGTAGTAGTGACTCCAAGAATGACCGAATCTTTCCCTATATTTTTTACTCTAATAGATTATTCCCCCAATTCACCAAAAAGTGTAGGTATTTCAGTTTCATAATCATTTTCATCATATGAGAAGTGATCTATTATGTGAATAATTTTGTGGCACTGATGATCCACACCTCATATGATAGGGATTCCATTATGATGGATGACTCTTGTCATACCATTTGGCCGGGCCATGCTTGAGGTATTGATACTGTCGACATGATTTTTCATAAATCATGTTTAAAATTATCATTGAAAATTGAACATATTTTAAACCATTATTCTAAAAATTATGGTCATGTATCACTTTAGAATATTGGATTTCATAGGACTGAGCTTTTGGTGGATGTTTTTTTATTATATTTAATGTGACCGATGGCACATTCAGCCGATATAGCTATGTTCTCAGGATATAATGAGTTTGGTTGATCATTTTTCTTATTATCTAGTTATTGAAAATACAAAAAACCTTGATGTTAACATCATAGTATGGTTTCTCCTCCTTTATATCAATGGAAAAAACAAATTCCACATGAGATGGTGAGTTTATTAGCATCACATACCTAGAATACACAATATTTTAAAAGATTTGTTTAAAAATACACTCTTATATTTTTCTACAACACTTGATTGAAGGGTTAATAATTTGGTAGATCATCATCATCATCTTTTCTGGTATTCATGGGCTTTAGTAACATGATCCTGTAGTTTTTCGAATTCTGATATGATGTAGCTGAGGACTTGGTCATTTTAAAAATATTATAATTTTTTTGATATCCTCAAACTAATTTCTCCTTTTCATTGTTTTATCATCTTGACTTGGTGGTAAATTTTGATGATTCATGATAAGTGGATCCCCGCGATGTAGTGTAGTATTTGGAACAAAATTGAGTACAGAGGCTTTCTTATGTGTAACAATGGGGGTATCCACATTATCTATTCTCTTTTTTTTTGAATTTTTGTAATTACTAGGCCATAGATTTTGTCTTTGTGATGGATTCTTAAACTCATTGAGTGACTGTGGAATGTTCCCAAAACCCTCCATTATATCTCACATCTGTAAGTGTCACGCAAAACTCATCATTAATATTCTCTATACAGATGGGAAACCAGTCTTTTCATGGGAGTGGTATAATTGGAGATTATACCAATTGTTTCATCCAAGAAATAAAATCAGAGACACTTTCATTTTCTAATTGTTTTTAGTTTGAATTTTCTTGAAATTTTTCATTTTACAACATCAAGCTGAACAAGAAGAGAAACACTTGATGAAGTTATTCCTAATATGTAATTGATTTAGCCTAAAACATGTGTACCATAAATGCCTAGTCCCTAGAGTGAATTTACAATGAATCTGAGACTTACCACCTCCTTTTTTTCAAGGTTCAACATCATGGGATCGTAGTGAGGGAATAAATTCATTAAATACTGCTTTGGGTCTCCAATTAAATTAAAAATTGGAACTCTATATTTAAAAATGTTTTTAGGAGAATTTCTGTATCTACCTATTCATGGTAAGGATTCTTTTTTATAGTTTTATTTTCAATAATCATTAATTCATGACTTCGAATCAATACATTAGTTAATGAATAGTTTTTATGAGGACACGAGGAGTGTCTGGATGAGCCGAAGCCTAAAAAGGTGTAGCGTCTATTTGGATTATTGGTGGTGGAACAACTGGTATCAATTTGGGGCATTCCATTGGGTTAGTGTGGTAATGATTCACCTAGACTAGTTATAGTTCTACACAAAAGTGAGGGAACTTATAATCTCCTATTACGAGATTAAAATAAAATAGATGTTGGTTTACCACATTGATCGAATGTTTCATATCCATTTAGTTTCATTGAAAACCCCATTTATTGGGTGCACCAACGGTAATTGTGAGATGAGGATATTATAGAAGAGTATATCCAGTATGATTTCTACCTCAAAGTAGTTCATCAATGATTCTCCTCAAATATAAGCCCCACATCATACTGAGAAATTATTTATTCATGTGAAAGGATCTTAAACTCCCTGAGAGGGAGGTGAGGCACATTTTCACCCTTATCCTTATCCTCCTTGGATGTATTTTGAGTGGATAACAAAATAGAATTTTATAGAATGGCCTGATTTATGGAAATCCTCTCATTTTGGTTTTTCAAAACTCATTCAATTTATTTACTGTTGACCACATTATGAACCCAAACATCCTTCTCTTATTCCTCCCCTGAATTGGCCTCATATTCATTAGAATATTCCACAGTGTTGTTGATGAAATTCCATTATGTTTAATGAATTACAGGCATTCTGTCAGTGGATTTGTGAGACTCCCTTCTTACACACCCACCACAAAGTCATGTCTTCTCCTTAGCTGATTCTCTAGGAGTTTTTTGGTGGATATTAATCTAAAGGGAATCTCCATACTGTTTGTTCTTGCACATCCTTAATAAGGATACTGGTTCATTGAATGGTAGGATCAAGGAGGATCTGTTCAATAGTGAATCCTCTAATCATGAGAAGACTGACATCCAATGAGGAGAGTGTTGTTGTGGTGAAAAATCCCACATTCATAAGGTATGGTGTTATTTCCATTATATTAGTTTAAACTCTTCACACCTGGTTTGTTGAACTAAATTTTTGGTTTAAAAAATACCTCATCTTTGTGGGATGGGGCTGTTCAATAATTTTCAGTACTAATACATGTATTGAAAACCTTTTGATTATATAGTGTTTTTTATAAACATGGGTTGGGTGATACATATGGTAGTCACTCATATCAACCACTTCAAAAGCTTTTTCTCTATTTCTAACATTTGAGCTATCAGATGACTTACTTCTACTATGTCAAAGCCTTTCTCGATAATTTAAAATTATTCATATACAAGTAATTCGATATCCTATGTTCTAATAGAGTAGAATTGGTGGAAATGGTGAGGACAAATTTTTTGTTGAGCGTGTTTTCATATGTGAATGGACTTTATTTTTTGAATCTGGTCGGATACTATGACATTAAATGATACCACATCTAGTGGGATGTGTATGGTATATATATCAGTGAAATGTAACTCCACATTTTCACCCCATACTTTGAAGTAAAAATCCTATGGGGTATTTACGATCAACCATCACAATTTTTATAAAGCATGGACGAATTCAAGGTGAAGGGATCCTACCAATTTATCGAGAAGTGTATTTCATAAAATGAGGATAGCTTCCAAGTCAATTTAAAATTGTATCACTTACATTACATTGAAGCAGTTTTCGAACTCATCATTGGGTATTACTTTTTCTATCTCGTGATGAAAATTTTTTTATATTGAGGAGGATTTTATTCACAAAATATTTTTGTAATTCTCTATAATACTATATAGAGGTGTGGATGAATTCTAGAACATTACTAGTATGTCATATTTAACCATGTGTTTTCCCATGTTTAGAACATATTTTAGGTCTTTTTCATGATATTCCACTACCTGGTCAAACAAGAGTGGACACATTCTTAACCAATTATCATAAATGGTGATATTGGTAGGGGATTCATCTTTATCGTAGAGTGAATGTGATACAGTGGAGATTTCTTAAATGACCTTATCATTGGGATATCTTCTGATTCAGAAAGGATTTCTCCAAACAATGGTAAGGCATGATACCTGACTATAATTTCTTCTATTGTTCCCTGTATGAGGAGAAATTTCTGTCCACTACATCATCACGAGGTACCATTATAATGATATAAAACTACTTCACAGAGAGAAATTTTATGGCGAACTCCTTCATGAAGAGGATTACCATGGTTGACTATAGTATAGGGAAGAAGCTTTTTTCCCATGATATTCTAGACTCATGGAAGGTTAATGTGATTCTCATCAGTAGATGGACCCTCAAGATCAACCATATTGGGGTTATGACTTGAAACATCATGGTGACGTTTCCAAGAAGGATCTTTGTAATTACTACTACTACACATGAAATTTTCTAATGACATTGTAGGATCTTGATCTACAGTAGATAAGATTCTGTTGACATCAATATGTCTTGTATCAAACATAGTTGTATCTTAGATCGGCACTTCATTTCCAAGTTGTCTTTGGTGAGGATTCTTCTTTGCTGTCTTCTTACAGACGACTAGGGACAGTTTATAGGGGAGTCTTTTTAATTGAAAGGTTATTTTCCTATCTTTGAGTGGTCATTGGGATAGTAAAAATACCTCATGTTGTAACATGGGTATGTTCCCTATCTATTTGTGCATATATTGTGGGGGGGGGGGGGTCCCCACTACCCTCATATATGGGAGTAGATGTGTTTGTATTCATTGGGGTGATATGATGATAATCCAGCATATTTTTATTGAATAAAAACTATTTAAATCCCCCAATTACTATTTCCATCTCTGTTATTATTTCCTTACCATTCTGTAGGATGTGGGAATGGATTAATGTCATCCATTTCACCACTGTCAGGATATGCTTGGTGACCTCAGAGACTAAAATAGGTATATATATCCATTCAGAAAATGGAGAGGTGGCATGTGATTGATATTTTCCTCACTTATCTATTATTGGACACTAAATGTATTCAAATGTGGGGGCATATAGTTGCTTCCACATTAAATTATTCACCAGTACTTTCTGGTTGACTTCTTCGAGAGCTTCCATATGAGACTTCTAGAAGTCCTGTTAAACATTGGTAGGTGTGTGATTTGTCTTACGGTTGGATACCAAAATTAGTTGGAGGTATTACCTGAATTCATCCTTATGTGGCAGTTATTAGGATTGGTTAGTGTGGCAAGTTTTATATCCAATGTCTCTATGTGCCCTAGGAATTGAATAGAGGTAATCTCTGAATACCGTCTGGCGGATCATCTAGGTCGTAGAGTTGGAGTGGGTGGATGTGCATATCATTCAATGTTTTCAACCAAATTTAGTTGGTGGGATTATATGTAGGGGAAATCGTGTGACCATGATCCCTATTAATAGGTCTCCACCCCTAGTGGGTCATCTTGTTCACCCGAGTCTGAATTAATTGTGTTGGATAAGTGAGGACAACACCATCATCATGTTGATGGTTAACTACCACACCTTGGTGGTCTGAAGATTGTATGCAGGAGACCTTTTGAAGGACACATGTGTATTGTAGATGTATCCATATGTGGCCTCTTCATCCCCATCTCTAAGGTAAGATAAAGTCTTGTTATAGTTTTCTGGGGATAAACACCCAAAACGGTTGAAGATGATGATAAGAGCCTCTAGTTTATAGTTCACCAGACACCACTGGTTGGGTGATTAGTGTATCTTTGTGAGATGGAGGGCATGTTACGTATCCTATATGATTTGGAATGTACCATTATTTTGGTACTACAAAACAAGTGTCTTCGAGACCCACTTTTAAATACATTGGTTTTGTAACGTTGTCTTATATGTAAATGAAGGCCCCACTTGAAAAGAAATTGGGACATATACTTGTGGATGCTGGAAGGATTCCATTGGATAGATTGAAGTTTTGATAATTTTTTTTAATATATGGGAAAAATAAATAGGAAAAACCCATCAATGTAGAATCATATTTGAATTATATCATGCATGATTGATTCTCATATTCTGACCTCTTTTATTTTGAGAGAAAAAGGGGCCATACCTGATGGTGATACTATCATCTTGGTTAAGGATTCATGTCGTGTTCACCATTTTTTTTATAGATAATCATATCTCTTGATGAATAATTATAGGGGGTATTTAATTTCATGTAATCATTAACATAGGGTTCACTATTTCTGAATGGTTTCTGGTGGATTTGTTCATGGAATCAATAACACCAAATAGTTCTATAACATTAAGGGACTTACATTCCAAATGAATAAAATTATTTGAGAGTTTGGACAATGATTCATGGAACTATCATTGGTAGTGAGGATGTGTGGTCAAAATAATCACACACTTTGGGTGGAATTATTTCCTACACTAGGACTCTCTTAATGATTTAATATATGTTCGTAAATCCTTTATTAATTGACAAGTATGATGCCGGCCACCATTGAATTTAAACTATTTTATTGAATTTTGAATTATCTCTATATAAATGAGGATCTTAATAAATGTATACATCTTAATGTATCTATGTTTCTCCATTAATGGTATCCTCTTGTGTATTAATTAGATATTCTTTGGTCATAATAATGATGACCCTAGTTTTTAAGCCCTATATTGGGGCGCTCAAAAGTGTGTTGTCATCCATGGATATGGGAGTTGTTTTAATGTTGGGATTAGACCCATGGGTTGGATTCCTAAATATCATTGTGAAAGAATTCAGAACCCACATAGTTTTGTGTTAAGGAACTATTCATAGGAATTCCCATAAGAGGTTATTCTCATGGGGGAGAATATACTTTTGAGAGGATCTGGTTTGGGATTATTCATGGGAAGGATGTACTAGTGAGTTTGGGGACAAGAGAAGCAACTTGACACACTGAGATTTTAGGGTTTGACTTAGGTTTTACACCTGAGGATGATTCCTTGTTATTCTTGATGAAAGGATTAGGGATTATACTTAAAGAGGATCCCGAAAAGGTTTGGATTTCATGGATTATTATTAGGGATAATTCATTGGTTGGATGGGGCATAAACACTGAATGAGTCCCACAATGGGTTCAGTTGGGGCTTACACAGGAAGAGGATTCCCAAAAGGTTTCAGATCATGTAGATGTTGTAACCACCATCAACCTCTAAGACCTCATGATTCATTATCAATGTAAGAACAAAATGATATTTGATTATCCAAGAATCCACATGATCATCTTTTAAATGGGTTTGGATACACAACCTTGAGGACCCATGCCTATGGAGGCACTCTAATGGAAGGAGTGAGAAAGATGTAGAATATGATTCTCTACCAGAATATGAAATTTGATATCTGTATATCGTGGTCATGGAAATCCTCTAGGATAATGATTCCTGATGAGTAATGATTGATTATGATAAAAAAGATGATGCAGATGATCTGGAAAACTAAATGATCACATCTTATTTTTGGGGGATTGGTCGGGGTGGCGACATGTCCCTCCCATCATAATAACCTAGATGAAAGGGATATAGAATGTTCATTAAGATTCCCACAACCCTGACCATTTTTGTAACTAGGATAGTCAATGGAAGAAGTGAAGCAGGAGAGGTCCTACATGAAAGCTTAGGGGCTTAATCAAGGAGGGATGCCCTAAAAATTGTTCAATAGTAACAGATGAGGATTTCACTCCTTGTTGAATGGAAGATAAGAGTAATCATCACCCCCCTGATTGGAACTAGATTCTTCTGAACATAGAGAAGATAAAGGGAGAACATGGTATTTTACATTGTATCCTAGACCAGGAGTTCCCAAACATTTCCCCAAGGTCGGGGTCCTTATGACCGTGGGAATGCATATCCACATGCACCAGGAGGACCCTATCCACCAGGTGGGACATGTGAGGGAAACCTCATACTTTATGGATGCATATACAAATTGAAGACATGATTTTGTGCCTCTTTCCATGTCTTAGTATGTTTGAAGGCTTTTATGGAGGATTCAGTTTGGTCTCATCCAAATGAGGGAGACAAGGTATGAAGAGTCCTATCATTGGTGGCATCGAAGTGGACTGAAAGGGGGGCTCCTTTTAGGTTTGAGATCAAATGATTTACGTGCCTCATACGACGCCTCAAATAAACCAGAAGTGCTTCATGTATGATGTATATTCCTATATGAGATGGGAATTACTTGAGAAATGCACCCCATAGAAATCAACACTTTGGAAAGGCACTAGACTATGCACTATGGGTCTCCCCTAGTGTCCCCATATCGGTATTGTGTAGGTGGATAATAAGGGAAGGATCCTCTCATCGGTGACTCCTCAACTAGGGGAGAAAGGGTCCTCATGCATGTGTCTGGTGTTTTAGACCCCATATGGACCTTGATCTGCCTTATCCACCTTAATTAAATACATACATAGATTTTTAGAGCTACCCAAGGAATATTTAAAGACCATCATAAATGGGTCGTGGGACCAGAGCTTGGAGTATTCTTCTAATATTTTATTCCTCTTCATGAGGAGCCCTATGGTCTTATTTATATAAAAATAAGGGACCTTGGTAGAAGGAGGTTTACTATATAGGTCTCAGGGATATGTTCACAGTGAAAGTCTCCCACGTAGGGGTGGAAAACAACTCAGTATCATGTTGGGGGCGGTGTTAGGCTTATGTGCACAAGGGTGTGCACAACTACGCTTGGTTAAATTTGTAACACCCCAAGATTTCATAGTGTGTTATTTCTTCATAATAATTCAATAACTTGCACTACACGCAACACCGAGTTCAATTGCACCATGACTTACCAAAAATCCAATCAAAAGAGGTTATTAATAGTATCAACTAAATTTTAAACTTTATATAATCCTTATAATTTTAGAATCCATATTATGAGTATCTTAGACATAATGCAAGAACAAATTCATTTTCAGTTTTGCACTTTTATCAACTTTTAATAGTGAACCATTTTTAAATACAATATTTTAAACTTTTTGACTAAATGGGGACATAAAAAATTTAAAATGAAACATCCCAAGCTTCTACGGTACGCTTCTCATTGAATAATGTGATAGCGTGTGTTGTACGCAACACCGAGTTCTAACACACCATAACCAATTAAACTAGCCGTTATGAATAGTAATACCAACTTTTTGAAACTATATATATTTTATATTTCAAAATGGACTTCATTTTTGGATTCGGAATATCTAATTTATCCTAAGTTGAAATTTTGGTAATTTTAGGATAACTTTCATATTTCGATGAATGGTGAAAATTACTAAATTTTAATTAAAAACAACTTTTTTAATCAAAATAATTAATAGTGATAAATTATGAATTTTAGTAGTTTTAAAGTATATTTAGAATATATTTTTACCATTTAATATAATTTTGGTCATTGGACATAATTTTACAATTAAAACGAACATAAACAAATGTCAATCTTTTGATAGTTATTATCTCTTAAAAACACGCTTTTTGTTTTGACAGCGGGAATTAATTTTAAATTAATTTCTTCCACTTCTGTGTTTTGAATTTAGGAAAATGGATTCCATATTTGGAATCAGGATGTTCAAATTTTGTAAATAGGCAACTTTTATTTTTAGACATTTTGAATAATTACTGCGGTAAATATTTTATTTACCATGGTTAAGGGTAAATCCGGTAAATAAGGGTTAAAAATTAATATTATAATAATAATAAATTACCCTAAAACGTGTCTTAACCCTATTGGTTGATACATGGTCGACCATGTACATCTTTGGGTCGATTTTGGGACCCCATGGATCCACTTGTAAGTGATAATGACACTTTATTTTAATTAAGTTAAAATGAATATAAAAATGACACAAGCATATATCATTTAGAAAAACAATTGTTACATAGGGTAATATATGTTGGATTTTAGATTATAAATATTTATTATAAATATAAAAAGAGTTCCTACATAATGATATTTTATTTATAATTTTTAGACATTAAATAATTTATTTTATTTATGACACAATGATGATGCAGTAATTACTATAATAGTGAAAAATTAAAATAATTGATATTATAAATACCCAAATAAATATAATATGAAACTTTTAATGAATTAAAATAATTTTCTAAGATAATATGATATATTAGTATTGATTTAATTGACTTTGTTCCAAGTAATCAATCTGTTATTAGTTTCACAAAAATCAACTATTGAATAGTGTCAAAATTGACATAAAAGAGTTCTTAAAACAAATATTATATTATTAATTGATATTAAATTCCTAAAAATCTAAGGATCGGACAAGAGACTTATATCATGATAGGTTAATCATTAATGGACCACTTGGGGGTCTCTTGGATGTATATAGTAAGTTTATTAACCATATTATATAAAAATTCAAAGAGACATTGTAAAAGTGAAACTAATTAACATAGAGTTAATACTTAAAGATAAGGTTAATATAAGTACCCAAACCTGTCTAAATTCGATTGGTTGAGTGTTTTTCGACCTATCCCCACCTTAACCTTTGAATAATAAACTTTGGATCCATTAGAATCCGAATATGAATTTATTATAAATTAATATTTCTAGCTTTTCCAAAGGTGCCCCTCACCCCTCTTATAAAAGGGCACTCCTCCTTATCATTTCTTCACACCTTCAAAGCCTTTTGGTTCGGCCAAAATCTGCCCAAATACTCTTCCAACATCCCTCACTACAACCTAGAGGCCTTATTTTGATCAGAAAGCCAACCTAAGGAGCCCTTTTGATCAAATCAAAAGGAAGAACCCGAAGAAGAGGTAATGTTTTCACCACCCCTTTTCAAGTTCCTTTCTTCTTCCACTTCTTCTTTATTTGTTCTCACCATTCTAAAATAATAACTCCAGTATCTCACAGAAACTGTGATTTTATTATAAATATGGTACAACCATATTCAGTATTCTATCCACCCTTTGAATAACATGTCACCATACGTGCGTACATACGGCTTACCGTCTTCACGTCGTGGTGTAATTGTTATTCAATATATTATTATTTGGATGGGTATAATAATAATGTGTAACTCATGTAAATAATAAATATAACATGTTAATGATTTTTTATATATGATATAACAACCATTTATATATTATTTTAATATCAAAATAATGATATTGTCGCTCGTGCGTACGTACGGACTACCGTCTCCACGAATGCAATGAGATTCATTCTCCATCGTATCCATTCAGGTATAATTATCATTTGATGATTTAAAATGATGTTTAAGGACTTGATATCATTCTGGATATGAATAAGATACAACAAACATGGCTTATGTAACAAAACATATAAAATAAAACGAGTAAGTTAACACCCAAAACGATGATAATTCTAAGATATTATTAACAAATCAATGTTAAAAGATCATATATGATATCATATTAATATATATGATTCTTGTATAATTTAATAAAAATTATTTCACCATTTTACAGGATTTTAACCTACCCCAACCAAGGAAAAGTACAAGGTAAGGGGTTTTCATCTCACTCCTTATTCCCTTGAGATTCATGTCATATTGCTACCATCACCTTTTGTGTGGTGTATGTACTGCCCATAATTATATTCATTGTGTAATACACTCTAATTTATGTGTATTTAAATATTCATTGTATGATACCTCTTTAATGAGTTGTATGTTTCATAAGTTACCAAATTGGTAAGGGTTATTTCACAATCTCTTCATTATCCGAGGTTGTTTATACGTAATAATCTACTGAGATCTCTTTATCATCCACATCCATGTTTCTTAAAAATGTATTTCAAAACATTTTTACTAATTACTAGAATATGAGTTAAAGTCATTTATACCCTTTTTTACTTCTATAAGTTGTTTATAAAGGAATCATTTCGTCGTTTTCAAAACAAGGTACTTTTTAACCATCTCGACAGAATTAAGGTAAGAATGTTTTTTTTAACTTATACGGCGGGTGCGGCTATTTTCCGCCGTTATAAAATCTTCAAAGCTTCCCTTACAAGCTTATAAGAATATTTTCAAAGAAAATGTTTTATTTTATATGGATCTTAAATAATTTAAAAATAAAAACAGATATTTCTTTAAAAAGAATTTAGATTTCATCTATATCAACATCCTTTGATGGATTTTATGCTTATTTAAAGTTGATTTGTTATGATACAAAACTTCTATATTATATTGAAGGTTTTGGGATTTGTTTGACTGTGGATGTTCTATTTTTATACCATTCATGGTTTATGGTGAAAGTATTGACATTTCGTATGCTAGTTTTAATACAAATGTTTATGTTATGTTTAAACCTTTTCATATGGGAATGCATTGGACTTAATATGTGACGGGTGGAGCCCGCTATAGATCCTCGACGAATCGGTAGGTCTCATGAGACAAACTAGTGTCTTGGCACAAGGCCTTCACAAAATCTTATTTTTAGTCTTGGTACGAGGCCTTGGCTATGTGGTTATGATAGTCTGGCATTATGCATTCCATCATTATGAAAGTGGTTATTGATTTTGCATGTGATTATTCGATTAGTATAATATCCATGTGAATATATAAATGGAATTATTTCATTTTATTTATGCCATACTATGTTGAAAGTTCAAGTTTTAAAGTCTTTTGTTTTAGTTATACATTGCCTTAAATGTTTATTCTTATTTATGAAAGTTTCTATTATATTGTTATCCTTACTGGGCATTTGAGCTCACCCATTTTCTATGTTTTATTTTTCCCAGGATGTGAAGAAGTAAGTTATGAATGACCTGCAGGGATATTATGAGGGGTTAATAGTGTGGACTGTGGAGACATTATGTTGTTGTAGTAGTTTTTCATTCTATGATGTAATATAAGACTTATGAATATATCTAGTGTTTCCAAGGATACTAAACCAATCGGTCTTTCGAGATTTGATCTTTCTTGTGATCATGCCAATATTATGTAATAATGCACCGACTCTGGGTATCTAGGGTCGGGGCATTATAGTTGGTATCAGAGAAAGTTTAGTACAAACCTTGGAAGCTAGATTTAGATAAACTCTGATTAGAGCACGTAGACCTAAGATGAACTTTGAGAATTAGTGTAGAAGAACTTCCTAGAATTTTGGTATTGTAGAGATTTTGTGAGTTTTCCGAGCAATACATCCCTGTCTGGATACGAGCAGGTAGAGGCGGCTCTGGCACAGATTTACCTAGGGGTAAAACCCAAAAACACAGCATTGAGCTAGACTCGAACGGGAACTAGTGCACGACAACGGGCCTTGTTGCACTCTTGGTTACGACACTCCCGAGGGATATGCTTAGGATAATTCTCATTTTCTTTACAAACCATTATGAAGGGTTTATGAGTATATACATCCTCAAAGGATACATTTTTATGATTATGTATTATATCCATAAATAGATAAATTTATGTTAAGTGTTTTATAAGTATAGGATTATGTATTTTGATTCATAAACTGATCTATTGTATGCCATTGTTTAGAAATGGCGCCCAGTAGAAGGAATGAGAACTCCAGAAATGCACATGATCCAAAGAGAAGGAAGGATCATATCTTTCATGGTCTTAAGCTAGAATTTATAAGAGAAATAGTCTCCCATGTATTATCATCATATGAAGAAATAATATCATGTGTTTATAAGATAAGTAAAGAGTTTACGGAGTCCTATGGCTTTGAAGGGAAGAAAGATAAGAAAAGGATGGAAGAGAGAAAGATGGATAAAGGGAAGAGGGAAAAGAAGAATTTTCCCATATGTGGTAACTGTGGAAAGAAACACCCTGGAACTTGCCTGAAAGGAATGGGAGTTTGTTATAAGTGTGGAGGAAAAGGGCACAAAGTACGTGACTGGAAGGGTAAGAAAATGTTTTTAAATGTACAATGCTTCATTTGCAAGGAGTTTGGACACTACGTGAACCTATGTCCCAGTCATCAGACTATGCCGCAAATGATGTTATTGGATAATAATCAAGTTATGATACTACCACAGATGAAGAGGAATGATTAGAGTTCTTATGTTGATTATGTCAATTGAGTGTTGTATCAACAATGTACTTGTTATAATAATTATGGAGTATATAAGGATTGTACTGCAGTACTATTTGCTTAAGGACTTGAGATTGTGTGGAACAAAGAAAAGTGACTCAATAGCAGGATAAAATTTTGGAAAATATATGGTTGAGAGAATGATAAATCATAATATAGTTCTGATACTGAGGTAGTGATTTTGGAATAATATGTAATTGTTTTGGATAAATTATATTGGATATTCTTGACTACCTTGGAACTGATTAATGATTGGTATATTCCATCATTGTTGGGATTTAAAAATTTTTTGGATTAATGAAGTATATCCAGCATTCTATATGGAATAAGAGAGCATGAATGTAATCAATAAGGAATATGGTAATACATGATGAAGGTATTCATATGCTATTAAGGGGTAAAAAGGATCTATATTATGTTTACCTTCCTTATAAATGTTGGACTGTGAGTTTGGACAGAAGTATTTTGGATAGTTCTAGTTTGGATTATTTTGTATTGCAATAAAAGGACAACCCGGAGGTCGGGCGGCAACCCGTCGCGTCCGGCAAGGCTGCGAGACTTGAACCCGTAACCGAAGGGCGACAAGGGTGTATCACCAACCACTGGCCCACGAGATGTCCTGGATTAAATAATGTAGTTTTTATTAAAAGATCTTTTAGATGAATTATAAATTCGTTTATTTTGGAACCCTATACGAATAGTGTAAATAGATTTTTTTTACATTCTATTATCTTTTAGAGTGAAAGATGAGTTGGTGGTAGAAATTTATTAATGGATAAAACTCTAATTATAATGTAAGTATATCTCCTTATGATCTTATCCAATCTCATAAATAAATTCCTCAATATTAAGAAAAGCAACTTAGAACAAAAATGTTTTCCTAGATGGTACCTTAAATCATCACTAATTTATGGCTTTGGGATTGTTGTCCATTTCATAGCCATGTTCTCTACCACTCACCATCAGATAATTGATGGTTAGATTTTTCTTCCATATCCATATTTTCCTACATGGAACCCTAGTATGTGTTATTTTCGGTAATCTTCATACTTTCGACTCTTTATTTTAAATAGAGGCCTCATTAATTCATTTTTTGATGTGGGATTTCAACTAAGATATTTTGAAACGTCAAAAATGTGTTATCCTAATACCCTATGTTTTGTTGAACCGATGGTATTTCAAATCATCATAGATTGATGAATTTAAGGACCTAAATATTATACTTGTTTGTGATTGATGACATCAATCACTACCTATAAATATTTATGTTTTTCCTCCAATTATATGTCTCTAATTTCCACCAATGTTCTTTTAATCGAGATCATAATTTGGTGGTGACCCTTTCATTTCTCTTTTCCTCATATTAAGACTAAATTTTAGTAACCCAATTTCCGATGTGGGTTTTCCCACAAATATATTTTCTATTTTCAACCTTTTATTTTCTAAGAACAATTTCAAATTGCGAGGACGCAATTTATTGAAGGAGGGGAGAATGTAACACCCCAAGATTTCATAGTGTGTTATTTCTTCAAAATAATTAAATAACTTGCACTACACGCAACACCGAGTTCAATTGAACCATGACTTACCAAAAATCCATTCAAAAGAGGTTATTAATAGTATTAACTAAATTTTAAACTTTATATAATCCTTATAATTTTAGAATCCCTATTATGAGTATCTTAGACATAATGCAAGAACAAATTCATTTTCAGTATTGCACTTTTATCAACTTTTAATAGTGAACCATTTTTAAATACAATATTTTAAACTTTTTGACTAAATGAGGACATAAAAAATTTAAAATGAAACATCCCAAGCTTCTACGGTACGCTTCTCATTGAATAATGTGATAGCGTGTGTTGTACGCAACACCGAGTTCTAACACACCATAACCAATTAAACTAGCCGTTATGAATAGTAATACCTACCTTTTGAAACTATATATATTATATATTTCAAAATGGACTTCATTTTTGGATTTGGAATATCTAATTTAGCCTAAGGTGAAATTTTGGTACTTTTCGGATAACTTTCATATTTTGATGAATAGTGAAAATTACTAAATTTTAATTAAAAACAACTTTTTTAATCAAAATAATTAATAGTGATAAATTATGAATTTTAGTAGTTTTAAAGTATATTTAGAATATATTTTTACCATTTAATATAATGTTGGTCATTGGACATAATTTTACAATTAAACCGAACATAAACAAATGTCAATCTTTTGATAGTTATTATCTCTAAAAAACACGCTTTTTGTTTTGACAGCGAGAATTAATTTTAAATTAATTTCTGCCACTTCTGTGTTTTGAATTTAGGAAAATGGATTCCATATTTAGAATCAGTATGATAAAATTGTGTAAATAGGTATCTTTTATTTTTAGACATTTTGAATAATTACTGCGGTAAATATTTTATTTACCATGGTTAAGGGTAAATACGGTAAATAAGGGTTAAAAAATAATATTATAATAATACTAAATTACCCTAAAACGTGTCTTAACCCTATTTTTTGATACATGGTCGACCATGGACATCTTTGGGTCGATTTTGGGACCCCATGTATCCACTTGTAAGTGATAATGACAATTTATTTTAATTAAGTTAAAATGAATAAAAAAATGACACAAGCATATATCTTTTAGCAAAACAATTGTTACATAGGGTTATATATGTTGTATTTTAGATTATAAATATTCATTAGAAAGATAAAAATAGTTCCTACATAATGATATTTTATTTATAATTTTTAGACATTAAATAATTTATTTTATTTATGACACAATGATGATGCATAAATTACTATAATAGTGAAAAATTAAAATAATTGGTATTATAAATACCCAAAAAAATATAATATGAAACTTTTAATGAATTAAACTAATTTTATAAGATAATATGATATATTAGGATTGATTTAATTGACTTTTTTCGAAGTAATCAATCTTTTATGAGTTTCAAAAAAATCAACTATTGAATAGTGTCAAAATTGACATAAAAGAGTTCTTAAAACAAATATTATATTATTAATTGATATTAAATTCCTAAAAATCTATGGTTCGGACAAGAGACTTATATCATGATAGGTTCATCATTAATGGAGCACTTTGGGGTCTCTTGGATGTATATAGTAAGTTTATTAACCATATTATATAAAAATACAAAGAGACATTGTAAAAGTGAAACTAATTAACTTAGAGTTAATACTTAAAGATAAGGTTAATATAAGTACCCAAACCTGTCTAAATTCTATTGGTTGAGTGGTTTTAGACCTATCCCCACCTTAACCTTTTAATAATCAACTTTGGATCCATTAGAAACCGAATATGAATTTATTATAAATTAATATATCTAGCTTTTCCAAAGGTGCCCCTCACCCCTCTTATAAAAGGGCACTCCTCCTTATCATTTTTCACACCTTAAAAGCCCTTTGGTTCGGCAAAACTATGCCCAAATACTCTCCCAACATCGCTCACTACAACCTAGAGGCCTTAGTGTGATCATAAAGCCAACCTATGGAGCCCTTTTGATCAAATCAAACGGAAGAACACGAAGAAGAGGTAATGTTTTCACCACCCCTTTTCAAGTTCATTTCTTCTTCCACTTCTTCTTTCTTTGTTCTTACCATTCTAAAATAATAACTCCAGTATCTCACATATACTGTGATGTTATTATAAATATGGTACAACCATATTCAGTATTCTATCCACCCTTTGAATAACATGTCACTATACGTGCGTACGTAAGGCTTACCGTCTCCACGTCGTGGTGTAATTGTTATTCAATATATTATTATTTGGGTGGGTATAATAATGATGTGTAACTCATGTAAATAAAAAATATAACATGTTAATGATTCTGTATATATGATATAACAACCATTTATATATTATTTTAATATCAAAATAATGATATTATCGCTCGTGCGTACGTACGGACTACCGTCTCCACGAACGCAATGAGATTAATTCTCCATCGTATCCATTCAAGTATAATTATCATTTGATGATTTAAAAATGATGTTTAAGGACTTGATATCATTCTGGATATGAATAAGATACAAAAAACATGGCTTATGTAACAAAACATATAAAATAAAGCGAGTAAGTTAACACCCGAAACGACGATAATTCTAAGATATTATTAACAAATCAATGTTAAAAGATCATATATGATATCATATTAATATATATGATTCTTGTATAATTTAATAACAATTATTTCACCATTATACAGGAGGTTAACCTAGCCTAACCAAGGAAAAGTACAAGGTAAGGGGTTTTCATCTCACTCCTTATTCCCGTGAGATTGATGTCATATTGTCACCATCACCTTTTCTGTGGTGTATGTACTGCCCATAATTATATTCATTGTGTAATACAATCTAATTTATGTGTATTTAAATATTCATTTTATGATACCTCTTTCATGGGTTGTATGTTTCATAAGTTACCAAATTGGTAAGGGTTATTTCACAATCTATTCATTATCCGAGGTTGTTTATACGTAATAATCTACTGGGATCTCTTTATCATCCACATCCATGTTTCTTAAAAATGTATTTCAAAACATTTTTACTAATTACTAGAATATGAGTTAAAATCATTTATACCCTTTTTTACTTTTATAAGTTGTTTATAAAGGAATCATTTCGTCGTTTTCAAAACAAGGTCCTTTTTAACCTTTTCGACAGAATTAAGGTAAAAATGTTTTTTTTAACTTATACGGCGGGTGCGGCTATTTTCCACCGTTATAAAATCTTCAAAGATTCCCTTACAAGTTTATAAGAATATTTTCAAAGAAAATGTTTTATTTTATATGGATCATAAATGATTTAAAAATAAAAAGAGATATTTCTTTAAAAAGAATTTTGATTTCATCTTTGTCAACATCCTTTGATGGATTTTATGCTTATTTAAAGTTTATTTGTTATGATACAAAACTTCTATATTATATTGAAGGTTTTGTGATTTGTTTGACTGTGGATGTTCTATTTTTATACCATTCATGGTTTATGGTGAAAGTATTGACATTTAGTATGCTAGTTTTAATACGAATGTTTATTTTATGTTTAAACCTTTTCAAATGGGAATGCATTGGACTTAATATGTGACGGGTGGAGCCCGCTATAGCTCCTCGATGAATCGGTAGGTCTCATGAGACAAACTAGTGTCTTGGCACAAGGACTTGACAAAATCTTATTTTTAGTCTTGGCACGAGGCCTTGGCTATGTGGTTATGATAGTCTGGCATTATGCATTCCATCATTATGAAAGTGGTTATTGATTTTTCATGTGATTATTCGATTAGTAGAATATCCATGTGAATATATAAAGGCATTATTTCATTTTATTTATGCCATACTATGTTGAAAGTTTAAGTTTGAAAGGCTTTTTTTTAGTTATACATTGCCTTAAGTGTTTATTCTTATTTATGAAAGTTTCAGTTATATTGTTATCCTTACTGGGCATTTGAACTCACCCCTTTTCTATGTTTTATTTTTCCCAGGATGTGAAGAAGTAAGTTATGAATGACCTGCAGGGATATTATGAGGGCTTAATAGTGTGGACTGTGGAGACATTATGTTGTTGTAGTAGTTTTTCATTATATGATGTAATATAAGACTTATGAATATATCTAGTGTTTCCAAGGATACTAAACCAATCGGTCTTTCGAGATTTGATCTTTCTTGTGATCATGCCAATATTATGTAATAATGCACCGACTCTGGGTATCTAGGGTCGGGGCGTTACAAAATTCCTTTGATTCTCCATGGAGATCTAAACATATTTGACATGTTTAAGGCATTATTCAAAATATTTTCAATCATTTGTAGTTTTTCTTATAGTAATAAATTAATTAGAATTGTTTTATTCACCCCTATGAGAAAATGGAAACACTTTGCATTTGTTTGTATGACTTACATTGTCTATGATTGGTGTATTTAATTTTCAATCTCTAACTTTTATGTATTTATCTAAATATATATAAAATGAATATATTTGTTATTTATATTACTATAAAATTTATAAAAGATATGTTTCCACAAAAAATGTGTGGGGAAGTGAAACAAATAATCAAAACATACATGAAAAACAAATCAGTTATTAGACAAAACATGATTTTAATAAAGAATTGTTGAAAACGGGTAAAAAAAGCTAATGAGTAAATAATATATTGTATGATACATTTTGGTATGGTTATTTAATATATTTATAGTAAAATTGAACTTATTATAATGGATTTCATATCATTTAAGATGTAATTTGAGTCTTATGGTATGGGATTTCGGTCTGGTGTTTATTCTTTGTAAGACACATGTCATATTTACCACATCATTCATTCATTTAATGTATACATGTTCCAAAAATTAATTTTATGGTTATTACCCTAAATATTTGAGGGATCTATGTATCAATTTTCTTTTTTCTTTTTTATGGATTTTATAGTGCAAAACATTCAATAGTGGTTAGGGTTTTAGGATATAATCTCATCATTCATAGACACTGTATGTTTGTGCTTATGATGATTAAATCATATGAACCATATCCCAATAAACTCATTACAGTTATTATACCATGGTAATGTAATGATACTACATGGTTTCCCTTAAATTTCATCTGTTTATGCACTCAATGTTTAAAAATATTTTTTAACGAAACATCGTTTTAATTTCTATCTTCGGAAAAACACCCATTTTCAGTCAAAACAAAGTGTTTTATAAACCACAAACATTTTTTAAACATTATTAAAATAGTTTTTTTGAGTAAATTTTACCTTTTTGAAGTTTTTATGATTTTTTTTGAAATGAATTTCATATAATTTTTGAAAAAAATTCCATTTTTCTATTCCAAAAACCGTTAAAGGTATATTAGGTTAAATGTGTATAGAAGAAGAAATATATCTTGTTATCTTGACCATTTTTTTCTATAAATATTCTATTATATGTTTTCAAGGTAATTTTAATTAAAAATAATTTAATTTTTTGAATGTTCTTTTTTTCAAGTAGGACATTAAATTTTCCTCAAGAAGAGTTTTAAATGATTTTTAAATCACCATTAATAAGTTTTTAGGTTTATATTCATAGAAAAGGATTTTGAAAATGTATTATGTATTAAAAAGTGTTTTACTATGTAAAGGCTACTTTCCATAAGAAATGTTTTATGTGATCTTATAAAACCATTGTCCATCTAATATGGAATCCTTTGATGTTAGTTGATCTTTCATTGAATAAGATTGAATGATAAAATGAATATTTCTTATCTTGATGGTTAATGATTATGTTAATGAATTTTTTATAATATTCATCAATTTTCCTCAGCTATGTTGTGGTGAATTGATAAATTTTTTTGGAAAATATTTTACATTAAACAGTTTATGCTGGGTTGATATGATAAATGTTGTATTAAATTATGTAACTCATAAGTATGTATTTTATTATAAAATATGTGGGAACTATATATCCCTCAAATGCATCGGGTAAAGCATTTTATCTCACGAGATAGTAGTGGGAAGCATGTTGAAAATCATGATCCACAATGTTAAATAGGTGAGTCCCTATCCCTATAGAAAATAGATATACCCAAACCCACTATGAGACATAGGTGTATCACAATCCAATATAGGAAATAGGTGTATCCTCATGCCCAATGGAAAATAGGTGATGGGTTTTGATCCACTATATTGATTATATGGGTCTTTTACCTTGAAAAATGAATTTTTTTAGTATTTATGTTGGTTCCAAACTTTTATTACATGATATTACAATTCACGATTTATTTGTGATGATTTATAACTTTTCCGAGCCTTTTTTGGAAATGATAATGCTTAATTTCATGAATCGTGTTTATGATTTATGATAGGATGTGTATGAAAATCATAAGATATATTCAATATCAAATACCCTTGTTATTAATTAATGATTTCATATCGTCGTATATTGATATATATTATGTTTTACCTTACTATGAATCTGAAATTACCCAATGTTATGTTTCCTTACCTTGTTTTTTAATAATGTTTTCGTTAGGGAATTCCTAAGAGGAGTACTATGTTGTATGACCTTGTGGGAGACATTAAATATATTTCATGAAATAAAAAGATTGTTTTTTGTCTCCAAACACGCAAATGCAATAAAATACTTATCCATGTGTTTGTATAATGTGATGAATATTCATTTAGAATGATGCAATAATTATATATGGGATGTCTAGGTCACTATAGTTGGTATTAGAAGAATGTATTAGTTATCCATTGTAAAATAGGATGATAAAACACTAGTGAGATCTTTAGGTATATTTCAATGGATATTGTTGGGGATATGACTATGGATAAGTCTATATATGAGTCAAATTATAGTAAACTGTTTATGACTTTTTGTAAAGGATAGAGTGATTTGTTTCCATGATATTACATCTATGTATGGATACTATAATTTTAAATTGATCTAGATTAGAGTTACCTGGTGTTTATAAATATAAAATGGGTACAGTGAGCTAGACTCAATCATCATATGGTGAAAAAAATGGGCCTTATTGTATGCCTATTTTGAAACTCCTATGGGATACTCTTTGGGAATTTAAGAAACCATTACAAAATATCATGGAAGATTTAAATACATAATGACCAAGAATAACCTATGTTAAGCCTTTGGTATCAAAGGTTAAAAATAAGATTTTCAGTATTTAGAGTTATTATATGTAAATTTTCAAGATTATTTAGTTCCCCACTGTGAATATTATTACTCACACAATGCATTTTGGTTTAAATAAAAAGTGGAACCAACTAGAACTTTATTAACATGGGATTAAATATAATGTATATTGACATGTATCAAATTGGTATTATGATTAGGGTGAAAGTTAGTTTTATTATTCCCAATCTGTTATATTGATAAATTATTATCCATATAATCTTTTACAAAATATTAGAGTATACAAGAAAAAGAAGGATAATGTTCATTGAGAAATTGGGTGGTGAAGACCACAAAGGAATGATAACAAGGCATCCTATTTGTAAAGAATGTTGGGAGAATCACTCAATATAATGTTTCAAATGAACAAGATGATGTTTTAAGAGTGGAGAAAAAGGCCAAAGAGTATGTTATTTCTATGAAAAATTAAATGTTCAGTAATTATATTGATGAGAGTAATGGATTTCCTATGGAATCTCCAAAGGTAAAATGTTATAAATGTGGAATTTAAGGGAATTATATAAATAAATTTCATATAAGAAATCTCAATATGATGTTTATCAAGGTTTTATAAGTAATGGTATTATTTTTTATGATGAATACACTATAAATGAGATATTAATGGAGTGGTGATTTAAAAAATAAAATGATGAATCCATGTTAATAATTTAAGAATGAAATATAATGATTGATGTGTTTTTTATTTAGAATTCAAGAATTATGAAATATATAAGGATTGTTTGTTATATGATTTTCATTAAGGATTCACAATTATATGTTGAATGGTGTTGATGAATTAGACAACTAATATGGTGGAAATGTGACATTTCATGAAAAAACATTATCAAGAGAAAAATAAACCTTAATATGTTCCTAATATTGATATAATGATGTTTTGATAAATTAATTATTGATATTGATAGTGTAAATTAAATAGTATTAATTATATAAGACACGATTAATGATTGATGAAAAATAGGTTTACTATTTTATTTTTTGAGTTTAGAATAAATTTTTTTATGATGAGTATATCAAATAATCTATGTCTTATTTAAGGAATAAATATGAATGCATGTTTTCAATAAGGTTGTATTATAATTACTATTATTACAATTCTTCAAAATAATACATGATTAATGTATTCACATGCACTAATACAACTTGGACTTTTATCAGCACTAAAAACCGACATTAACAGTGCTTTTCTATGCTGATAAAGGGGTCCCTTTATCAGGGCTATCTCGAATGCTGATAATAGGGCCCATTATCAGCGCTCTTTTAGTGTTGTTAATGGCTTCTTTTATCAGCGCTCAAAAAATCACTAATAAAGGCACCTTCCCCTACACCTGCACAACTAGCAAATATACACTTGCACACCTATATAAAATAGCACCTGCACACCTTCAAAAAATAGCACCTGCACACCTGCACAAAATAGCACCCGCACACAATATTTTAACAAACAATGCTATATACATTTACTTAACATCATGAATACAAAAAAACACTCTTCTATATACATTTCAAACAATATTTTACCTGGTAAAAATTAAAATTATCCAACAACAGTTATAAACTTTAATGTTTCATCCATTGATATTTGTGATCCTCTCTCAAAAATTGACGTCCATGGTATTTGTTGCCGAACAAAGCATCCGAACTCAAGGAAAAACATCACTTATATAATAAAACAATTATTATGTTACTAATACAATAATTAAATAAATTAATACATTAATATGAAAAAATACATTGATATGGAAATTCGAAACTAAAATATATAAATGATAAACTATGATGTTTTCATTCTGATAACAATGAAAGGGAATAATGTAAAATCAAAATGTTTTTGGATGATTTATCAAATTTACTAAATATTGATTCTTTATCTAATGAAAAGAGTTACAAGTCACACCATGTGTCGGATTGAGGTGTGATGATTATGACATGTCACAAATGACTCATGGATCATTTTCCTAATGTATCAAAAAAATCCGAACGTGTTTTCTCGGTTTTCCGTATGTTAGAAGTGTTGTTTTCTAAAGTTAATCTAAATTTCAAACTAATATCTGACACTTTTAGCCATACCATTCACAACGATGATCGGATTGAGGTGTGATCGAATTTTACACCTCAAAAATGACTCATGTATTGTTTTCCTAAAGTATCAAAACAATTCAAACATGTTTCCTTGGTATTCCGTATGTCATTTGTGTTTTTTTCTAATGTTAATGTGAATTTGAAATTGATAATAGACACTTTTAGCTAGACCGGTCACACTGTGTGTCGGATTGAGGTGTGGTTGATTCACACACCTCACTAATGACTCATGGACCGTTTCCCTAAAGTATCAATACAATCTGAACATGTTTTCTTAGTTTTTCGTATGTCACTTGTGTTGTTTTCTAAAGTTAATGTCAATTTCGAACTGATATCAGACACTTTAGCCATACCGGTCACACTATGAATTGAACTGAGGTGCGGTTGATTCGTACACATCAAAAATGACTCATTTATCGTTTTCCTAATGTATAAAAGTAATCCGAACACGTTTTCTCGGTTTTCTATATGTCACTATTGTTGGTTTCTAAAGTTAATGTCAATTTGAAACTAATATCAGATACTTTTAACCATACCTGTCGCACCATGAGTTGGATTGAGGTGTGGTTGATTTGTACACGTCAAAAATGACTAATGGATCATTTTACTAAAGTATCAAAACAATCCAAACATGTTTTCATAGTTTTCTGTATGTCAGTAGTGTTGTTTTCTAAAGTTGATGTCAATTTCAACCTGATATCAAACACTTTTACCCATACCCATCACACCATGACTCGGGTTGAGGTTTGGTCGATCTGTACACCTAAATAATGACTCATGGATCATTTTCCTAAAGTATCAAAACAATCCAAACTCTTTTTCTCCTTTTTTTCATACGTCACTTTTGTCGTTTTCTAAAGATAATGTCAATTTCAAACTGATATCAGACAATTTTATCCATATCAGTTACACCATGTGGAGTATTGAGGTGAGGTTGATTCTTACCTGTCACAAATGACGAATGGATCGTTTTCCTAAAGTATCAAAACAATCCAAATGTGTTTGCTCAGTTTTTTGTATGTCACTTGTGTTATTTTCTACAGTTAATGTCAATTTGAAACTAATATCAAATACTTTTAGCGATACTGGTCACACCATGGGTCAGATTGAGGTGTGGTTGATTATTACAAGTCACAAATGACTCATAGATTATTTTCCTAAAGTATCAAAACAATCCGAAATCATTTTCTTAGTTTTCCGTATGTCACATAAGTTGTTTTCTATAGCAATTTGAAGCTCATATCAGACACTTTTAGCCATACCGGTCACACCATGTATCGGATTGAGGTGCAGTTCATTCATACATGTCACATATGACTCATGGACCATTTTACTAATGTATCGAAACAATACGAACAAATTTTCTTGGTTTTTCGTATGTCACTTGTGTTGTTTTCTAAAGTAAATGTGAATTTCAAACTTATATCAGACACTTTTAGCCATACCGGTCACACAGTGCATCGGATTGAGGTGCAGTTGATTCTTAAACATCAAAAATGACTCATGGTTCATTTTCCTAATGTATAAAAACAATCCAAACACGTTTTCAAGGTTTTCTGTATCTCGGTAGTGTTGTTTTATAAAGGTAATGTAAATTTCAAACTGATATTAGACACTGTTATCCATACTGGTCACACCGTGCATAGGATTGAGGTTCGGTTTATTCTTACACCTCAAAAATGACACATGGATCATTGTCCAAATGTTTCAAAACAATCCAAACGCGTTTCCACGGTTTTCCATATGTCACTTGTGTTGTTTTCTAAAGTTAATGTCAATTTGAAACTGATATCAGAGACTTTTATCCATACCGGTTACAACTTGCATTGTATTGAGGTTCATGTTAGGACCAATAGGGGCCTATATACCCTGAGAGGGGGGGGGGAGGTGAATCATGGTATGGATATTCTTTCGCAATGTTCTTCCGGCCCCACTGGATCTTGACCTCTTTATTACGAGGGTCACTTTTTTTGCACTCGCGTGATTATTATGACCACTCCTTTTCTTCTTTATCTGATGATGATACTTTTAATATAATGAAGGGAAGAAAACAGGCAGACACAAATATTTTTACTTGGTTCACCATCACTGGGCTACGTCCAAGGAGCAAACCCCAACAAGTTTCCGGTCATACCAAATTCCACTAAACATCACTAGCTGTGGATTCAAAGGTTTGGGCACAGTCACCTTGTCCCAGGCTCACTATCTTTACAAGGTTTAGGGTCAGCTCATTGCTTTCCCATGGGTCACTCTCTATTTCTCTCTCTCTCTGGCCCACTACCGGTGGATAGGATCACCTTCTTCCTCTTCCTTCACTCACTGCTCTGGAAAGGATCCACTCACAGTTTATAGACATGTAGCTCTCTTCATTTGAATGAAGGAATGCTTCTTCTTCTGTATGTAGATGCTCTGTTGAAGTTCAACTTTCACCAGTGTATGAATCTCTCTTTGCACCGAAGGAATGGAGAAAACTTCCAGCTTCCACGCAGCCCGAATATCACTGCTGGAACTAAACCTTACTTGGACCACAAGTCCAACTCAGCGCGCAAGTATCGGCGCACAAGTCATAACAGGCGCTCAATTCCACCTCAAACACTTGCACGACACTAGCTTCCCCAACTCCAAACTTGCACGACTCTCTTCCTTTTACACCCAAACCAGTATTGGCTCGAAACTTCTAACCAGCGCACAACTTCTCACACTGGCGCGCAACTTCAACCTGTAACGCCCTGAACCCAGTTACCCAGAGTCGGTGCTTTATTACATAACATTGGCATGATCACAATAAATATCAAATCTTGAAACACCGATTGTTTTAGTATCCTTGGAATAACTAGATATATTCATAAAGTTTTACATTACATCATAAAGTGAAAAAATACTACAACCACATAATGTCTCCATAGTACACACTATTATCCCCTCATAATATCCCTGCAGGTCATTCATAACTTACTTCTTCACATCCTGGGAAAAATAAAACATAGAAAAGGGGTGAGCTCAAATGCCCAGTAAGGATAAAAATATAGCGGAAACATTCCAAAATAAGCATAAACATTTAAGGAAATGTATAACTAAAACAAAAGCCTTTTAAACTTGAACTTCAACATAGTATGGAAAAAGTAAAACGAAATAATGACATTTACTTATTCACATGGATATTCTACTAATTGAATAATCACATGCAATATCAATAACCACTTTCATAATGATGGAAATAATAATTCCAGACTATCATAACAACATAGCCAAGGCCTCGTGCCAAGACTACAAATAAGATTTTGCCAACGCCTTGTGCCAAGACACTAGTTTGTCTTATGAGACCTACCGATGCATCGAGGAGCTATAGCGGGCTCCACCCGTCACTTACTAAGTCCAATGAATTCCCATATGAATAGGTTTAAATATAACTTAAACATTCGTATTAAAACTAGCATACGAAATGTCAATACTTTCTCCATAAACCATGAATGGTATAAAAATAACACATCCACAGTCAAACATATTACAAAAACTTCAATACATTATAAAAGTTTTGTATCATAATAAATCAACTTCATATAATAATAAAATCAATCAAAAGATTTTGACATAGATGAAATCAAAACTATTTGAGAGAAATATCTCTTTTTTTTTGAAATCATATAAAAGTTACACATTTATAAAGGAAGTAATTAAAAAGAGATTTTTGAATCAAAGTGTCTCATACCACTTTGAAACTTTTGAAAGGAATTGAAATTTGAAAAACATTCATGTCCATATAAATAAATCCTTAAAAACCATTTTGATGACATGGACATTAATTAAAAATATTTTTAAAGATAAATCTTTATAACATTTAAAATTCAGATTTTGATAAAGAGTACCTTTCCGAAATTCTTAAAATATTCATTTTGAAATCATTTAAAAGTCACATAAATATAAAATAAAACATTTACTTTGAAAATGTCCTTGTAAGCTTTTAAGGGAAGATTTGACAATTTTATAATGGTGGTAAATAGCCGCACCCGCTGTATAATTTAAAAAAACATTCTCACCTTAATTTTTTCGAAAAGGATAAAAATAACCTTGTTCGGAAAACGACGCAAAGATTCCATTATAAACCTCTTATAAAATGTAAAACAATGGTATAAATGACTTTAACCCATATTATAGTAAATAGTAAAAATGTTTTGAAATTCATTTTTAAGAAACATGGATGAGGATGATAAAGAGATCCCAGTAGATTATTACGTATAAACAACCTCGGATAATGAAGAGATTGCGAAATAAACCCTTACCTTTCACTTTTCCATGGTTGGTAGGTTAAAATCCTATATAATGGTGAAATAATTGTTATTAAATTATTAAATAATAATATATATTAATATGATATCATATATGATCTTTTAACATTGCTTTGTTTATAATATCTTAGAATTATCGTCGTTTCGGGTGTTAACTTACTCGTTTTATTTTATATGTTTTGTTATGTAAGACATCCTTGTAATGGATAGGTTGTATCTCATTCATATCGAGAATGATATCAAGTCCTTAGATACTATTATTAATCATCAAATGAGAATTATACTTGAATGGATACCATGGAGAATGAATCTCATCACGTTCGTGGAGGCGGTAGTCCGTACGTACGCACGAGCGATAATATCATTCATTTGATATTAAAATAATAAATAATTGGATGGTATATAATATATACATAATCCTTATCATGTTATATTTATTATTTACATGAGTTACACATCATTATTATACCCATCCAAATAATAATTTATTGAATAACAATTAGACCACGACTTAGAGATGATAAGACGTACGTACGCATGTATGGTGACATGTTATTCAAAGGATGGATAGAATAGTGAATATGGTTGTACCATATTTATAATAACATCACAGTATATATATGATACTGGAGTTATTATTTTAGAATGGTAACAACAAAGGAAGAAGAAGTGGAAGAAGAAAGGAACTTGAAAAAGGGTGGTGAAATCATTACCTCTTCTTCGGGTTCTTCCATAGGATTTGATCAAAAGGGATCCTTAGGTTGGACTTATGATCAAACTATGTCCTATAGGTTGTAGTGAGGGAATTTGGGAGAGTATTTGGGGAGAGTTTGGGCGAACCAAAAGGCATTGAAGGTGTGAAGAAATGAGAAGGAGGAGTGCCCTTTTATAAGAGGGGTGAGGGGCACCTTTGGAAAAGTTAGAAATATTAATTTATAGTAAATTCATATTCGGTTTCTAATGGCTCAAAAGTAGATTATTAAAATTTTAAGGTGGGGATATGTCGGAAACCATTCAACCAATATAATTTATATAGGTTTGGGTCATTATATTAACCTTATCTTTTAATTTTAACTCTTAGTTAATTAGTTTGACATTTACCATGTTAGTTTGTATTTTTATATTATATAGTTAATAAACTTACTATATACATCCAAGATACCCCCAAGTGGTCCATTAATGGTACAGCTATAATTATATAAGTCTCTTGGACGAACCTTAGATTTTTAGGAATTTAATATCAATTAATAATATAATATTGTTTTTAAGAACTCTTTTATGTCAATTTTGACACTATTCAATAGTTGATTTTTTGTGAAACTAATAACAGAATTATTACTTCGAACAAAGTCAATTAAATAAATCCTAATATGTAATATTCTCCTAGAAAATTTGTTTAATTCATTAAAAGTCTAAAATTATATTTATTTGGGTATTTATAATATCAATTATTTTAATTTTTCACTTTTATGGAAATTACTGCATCATCATTGTGTCATACATAAATTAAATTATTTAAAGTCTAAAAATTATAAATAAAATATAATTATGTAGTAAATCTTTTTATATTTCTAATGAATATTTATAGTGGAAACTCCAACATATATAAACCTATGTAAAAATTGGTTTTCTAAAAGATATATGCTTATGTCATTTTTGTAATTATTTTAACTCAATTAAAATAAAGTGTCCCTATCACCTACAAGTGGATCCATGGGGTCCCAAAATCGACCCAAAGATGACTATGGTCGAACATGTTTCAACCAATAAGGTTAGGACACGTTTTAGGGTAATTTAGTATTATTATAATATTATTTTTTAACCCTTATTTACCGGATTTACCCTTAACCATGGTAAATAAAATATTTACCGAAGTAATTATTCAAAATGTCCAAAAATAAAAGTTACCCATTTACACAATTTGAACATCCTGATTCCAAATATGGAATCCATTTTTCCAAATTCAAAACACTGAACTGGCAGAAATTAATTTAAAATTAATTCCCGTTGTAAAAACAAAAAGCGTGTTTTTAAGAGATAATAACTATTAAAAGATTGACACTTGTTTATGTCCGGTTTAATTGTAAAATTATCTCCAATGACCAAAATTGTATTAAATGGTAAAAATATATTCTAAATATACTTTAAAACCACTCAAATTCATTATTTATCACTTTTAATTATTTTGATTAAAAAAGATGTTTTTAATTAAAATTTAGTAATTTTCACTATTCATAAAAATATTAAAGTTATCCGAAAAGTACCAAAATTTCACCTTAGGCTAAATTAGATATTCTGAATTTAAAAATGAAGTCCATTTTGAGAGATAGAATATCAAAAAGTAGGTATTACAATTCATAACGGCTAGTTTGATCGATTGGGGTGTGTGTTAAAACTTGAAGTTACGTACAACACACGCTACTGTATTATTCAAAGTAAAGCATATCGTGGAAGCTTGGGATGTTTCATTTTAAATTTTTGATGTCCACATTTAGTCAAAAAGTTTAAAATATTGTATTTAAAAAGGGATCACTATTAAAAGTTGATAAAAGTGCAATACTGAAAATGAATTTTTTCTTGCATTATGTCTCAGAAACTCATAATATGGATTCTAAAATTATAAGGATATATTAGTTTAAAATTTAGTTAATACTATTCATAAACTCTTTTTAATGGCTTGTTTGGTATGTCATGGTGCGATTGAACCTGGTGTTGCATGTAGTGCAAGTTATTGAATTATTTTTAAGAAATAACACACTATGAAATCTTGGGGTGTTACATTCTCCCCTCCATCAATAAATTGCGTCCTTGCAATTTGAAATTGTTCTTCGAAAATAAAAGGTTGAAAATAGAAAATATCATTGTGAGAAAACCCACATCTAAAATTTGGTTACTAAAATTTAGTCTTAATATGAGGAAAAGACAAATGAAAGGGTCACCACCAAATTATGATCTCGATTAGGAGAACATTGGTGGAAATTAGAGACATATAATTGGAGGAAAAACGTAAATATTTATAAGTAGTTATTGAGGTCATCAGTCACAAACAAGTGTAAAATTGAGGTCCTTAAATTCATCAATCTATGATGATTTGAAATACCATCGGTTAAAAAAAACATAGGGTATTAGGATAACACATTTTTGGTTTTAGGATTCCTTAAATAAAGTATAAGAATTAATTTCTTCATAGAATAAGAGAAGAAGAAATATATATTCTTGACAAGTAGAGTTCCATACTTTAACTAATTTCTACCACAAACTCATCTTTCACTCTAAAAGATAATATAACATAAAAATAATATTCTATTTATCCTATTCATATAGGGTTCCAAAAAACGAATTTATAATTCATCTACCAGATATTTGAAAAAACAAATACATTATTTAATCTCGGACATCACGTGGGTCAGTGGTAGGTGATACACCCTTGTCGACCTTCGGTTGTGGGTCCAAGTCTCGTGGCCTTGCTGGACGCGACGGGTTGCCGCCCGACCTCTGAGTTGTCCTTTTATGGAAATCCAAAATAATCCAAACTAGATCTATCCAAAATACATCAGTCCAAAATTTATAAGGAAGGTAAACACAATGAAGATCCTTTTTTCATGTAATAACATGTGATCACCTTCATCATGTATTCTTTTAAAACACTGCAACATCCTGAATTATCATAAAACATTATTGATTACATTCATGATCCCTTATTCCTTATAGAATAATAGATATACTCCTTCAATCCAAAAAATGTTGTAATCCCCAACAATGAAGGAACATACAATTCACTAATCAGTTTCAAGGTAGTCAAGAATATCCAATATAATTTATCCAAAACAATCATGTATTATTCTAAAATCACTACCTCAGTATCAGAACCATATTATGGTTTATCTTTCTCTCAACCAGATATTTTCCAAAAAATTAACCTGCTAATGAGTCACTTTTCTTTGTTCCACACAATCTCAAGTCCATAATGAAATAGTACTACAGTAAAATCCTTATATACTCCATAATTATTATAACAAGTACATTGTTGATACAATAATCAAATGAAATAATAAACATAAGATCTCTAATCATTCCTCTTCACCTGTGGTAGTATCATAACTTGATTATTATCCAATATCATCATTTGCGGCATAGTATGATGACTGAGACATAGGTTTGCGTAGTGTCCAAAATCCTTGCAAATGAAGCATTGTACATTTGAAACCATTTTCATACCCTTTCAGTCACGTACATTGTGCCCTTTTCCTCCACACTTATAACAAACTCCCATTACTTTCAGGCAAGTTCTAGGGTGTTTCTTCCCACAGTTATCACATATGGAAAAATTATTCTTTTCCCTCTTCCCTTTATCCATATTTCCCTCTTCCATTCTTTTCTTCTCTTTCTTCCCTTAAATGCCATAGGACTCAGTAAACTCTTTTCTTATCTTATCAACACATAATATTATTTATTCATAAGATGATAATACATGGGAGACTATTTCTCTTATAAATTATAGCTTAAGACCATGAAAGATATGATCCTTACTTCTCTTTGGATCATGTACATTGCTGGAGTTCTCATTCCTTCTATTGGGCGCCATTTCTAAACAATGGCATACACTAAATTTGTTTATGAATAACAATACCTAATCCCAAACTTGTAAAACACATAACATAAATTAAATAGTTTATGGATATAATCCATAATCATAAAAATGTCTCCTTTGAGAAAGTATATAATCATAAACCCTTCATAATGGTTTGTAATGAAAATGAGAATTATCCTAAGAATATCCCCCGGGTGTGTCATAAGGAAGAGTCCAACAAGGACCGTTGTCGTGCACCAGTTCCCGTTCGAGTCTAGCTCAAAGCGGTGTTTTTGGGTTTTACCCCTAGATACATCTGTGCCAGAGCTGCCTCTACCTGCTGGTATATAGACCGGGATGTATTTCTCGGAAAACTCACAAAATATCTACAATACCAAAATTCTAGGATGTTCTTCTATACTAATCCTCAAATTCCGTCTTAAATCTATGTGATCTAATCAGAGTTTATCTAAATCTAGCTTCCAAGGTTTGTACTAAACTTCCTCTGATACCAACTGAAACGCCCCGACCCCAGTTACCCAGAGTCGGTGCATTATTACATAACATTAGCATGATCACAATAAAGATCAAATCTCGAAAGACCGATTGGTTTAGTAGTCTTGGAAACACAAGATATATTCATAAAGTTTTACATTACATCATAAAGTGAAAAACTACTACAACAACATAATGTCTCCATAGTCCACACTATTATCCCCGCATAATATCCATGCAGGTCATTCATAACTTACTTCTTCACATCCTGGGAAAAATAAAACATAGAAAAGGGGTGAAATCAAATGCCCAGTAAGGATAACAATATAGCGGAAACTTTCCAAAATAAGCATAAACATTTAAAGAAATGTATAACTAAAACAAAAGCCTTTTAAACTTGAACTTCAACATAGTATTGAAAAAGTAAAATGAAATAATGCCATTAACTTATTCACATGGATATTCTACTAATAGAATAATCACATGCAATATCAATTACCATTTTCATAATGATGGAATGAATAATGACAGACTATCATAACCACATAACCAAGGCCTCGTGCCAAGACTACAAATATGATTTTTCCAAGGCCTTGTGCCAAGACAGTAGTTTATCTCATGAGACCTACCGATGCATCGAGGAGCTATAGCGGGCTCCCCCGTCACATACTAAGTCCAATGCATTCCCATATAAAATGGTTTAAACATATCATAAACACTCGTATTAAAACTAGCATACAAAATGTCAATACTTTCTCCATAAACCATGAATGGTATAAAAATAACACATCCACAGTCAAACATGTCACAAAAACTTCAATACATTATGGAAGTTTTGTATCATAATAAATCAACTTCATATAATCATAAAATCCATCAAAGGATTTTTACATAGATTAAATCAAAACTATTTGAGAGAAATATATCCTTTTTTTTAAATCATTTAAAAGTCACACATTTATAAAGGAAGTAATTAAAAAAAGATTTTTGAATAAAAGTGTCCCATGACACTTTGAAACTTTTGAATGGAATTAACATTTTAAAAAAATTCATGTCCATATAAATAAATCCATAAAAACCATTTTGAATACATGGACATTAATTAAGTAGATTTAGAAAGATAAATCTTTAAAACATTTAAAATTCTGATTTTGATAAAGAGTACCTTTCCGAAATTCTTAAAATATTCATTTTGAAATCATTTAAAAGTCACATAATTATAAAATAAAACATTTACTTTGATAATGTCTTTGTAATATTGTAAGGGATGCTTTGAAAATTTTATAATGGCAGTAAATAGCCGCACCCGCCGTATAAGTTAAAAAAACATTCTTACCATAATTTTGTCGAAAATGTTAAAAAGCACCTTGTTTGGAAAACGACGGAAAGATTTCTTTATAAACCTCTAATAAAAAGTCAAACAAGTGTATAAATGACTTTAACCCATATTCTAGTAAATAGTAAAAAAATTTGAAATTCATTTTTAAGAAACATGGACGTGGATGATAAAGAGATCCCAATAGATTATTACGTATAAACAACCTCAGATAATGATGAGATTGCGAAATAAACCCTTACCTTGCACTCTTCCTTGGTTAGGTTAGGTTAAACTCCTGTATAATGGTGAAATAATTGATATTAAATTATTCAATAATCATATACATTAATATGATATCATATATGATCTTTTAACATTTCATTGTTAATAATATCTTAGAATTATCGTCGTTTCGGTTGTTAACTTACTCGTTTTCTTTTATATGTTTTGTTTCATAAGGCATGTTTGTAATGGATAGGTTGTATCTCATTCATATACAGAATGATATCAAGTCCTTAGATACTATTATTAATCATCATATGAGAATTATACTTGAATGGATACGATGGAGAATGAATCTCATCGCGTTCGTGGAGACGGTAGTCCGTACGTACGCACGAGTGATAATATCATTATTTTGATATTAAAATAATATATAATTTGTTGTTATATCATATATAAAGAATTCTTATCATGTTATATTTATTATTTACATTAGTTACACATCATTATTATACCCATCTAAATAATAATTTATTGAATAACAATTACACCACGACGTGGAGACGGTAAGTCGTACGTACGCACGTATGGTGACATGTTATTCAAAAGATGGATAGAATAGTGAATATGGTTGTACAATATTTATAATAAAATCACAGTATATATATGATACTGGAGTTATTATTTTATAATGGTAACAACAAAGGAAGAATAAGTGGAAGAAGAAAGGAACTTCAAAAAGGGTTGTGAAATCATTACCTCTTCTTCGGGTTCTTCCTTTTGATTTAATCAAAAGGGATCCTTAGGTTGGCCTTCTGATCAGAAAAATGCCTCTAGATTGTAGTGAGGGAAGTTGGGAGAGTATTTGGGGAGATTTTTTCCGAACTAAAAGTCTTTGAAGGTGTGAAGAAATGAGAAGGAGGAGTGCCCTTTAATAAGAGGGGTGAGGGTCACCTTTGGAAAAGCTAGAAATATTAATTTATAATATATTCATATTCGGTTTCTAATGGCTCAAAAGTGGATTATTTAAATGTTAAGGTGGGGATAGGTCGAAAAACCATTCAACCAATAGAATTTAGACAGGTTTTGGTCATTATATTAACCTTATCTTTTAATTTTAACTCTTAGTTAATTAGTTTGACATTTACCATGTCACTTTGTATTTTTATATTATATAGTTAATAAACATACTATATACATCCAAGAGACCCCCAAGTGGTCCATTAATGGTAAAAATATCATGATATAAGTATCTTGGACGAAACATAGATTTTTAGGAATTTAATATCAATTAATAATATAATATTTCTTGTAAAAACTCTTTTAGGTCAATTTTGACACTATTCAATAGTTGATTTTTTGTGAAACTCATAACAGAATTATTACTTCGAAACAAGTTAATTAAATCAATTATAATATGTAATTTTATCCTAGAAAATTATTTTAATTCATGAAAAGTAAAATATCATATTTATTTGGGTATTTATAATATCAATTATTTTAATTTGTCACTATAATAGAAATTAATGCATCATCATTATGTCATAAATAAAATAAATTATTTAAAGTCTAAAAATTATAAATAAAATATCATTATGTAAGAAATATTTTTATATTTCTAATTAATATTTATAGTCTAAAATACAACATATATAACCCTATATAAAAATTGGTTTTCTAAAAGATATATGCTTATGTCATTTTTGTACTTATTTTAACTTAATTAAAATAAAGTGTCCCTATCACCTACAAGTGGATCCATGGGGTTCCGAAATCTACCCAAAGATGACTATGGTCGAACATGTATCAACCAATAATGTTCGGACACGTTTTAGGGTAATTTAGTAATATTATAATATTATTTTTTAACCCTTATTTACCGGATTTACCCTTAACCATGGTAAATAAAATATTTACCGAAATAATTATTCAAAATGTATAAAAATAAAAGTTATCTATTTACAAAATTTGAATATCTTGATTCCAAATATGGAATCCATTTTTTCAAATTCAAAACACAGAAGTGGCAGAAATTAATTTAAAATTAATTCCTGTTGTTAAAACAAAAAGCGAGTTTTTAAGAGATAATAACTATCAAAAGATTGACACTTGTTTATGTCTGGTTTAACTGTAAAATTATCTCCAATGACCAACATTGTATTAAATGGTAAAAATATATTCTTCATATACTTTAAAACCACTCAAATTCATTATTTATCATTTTTAATTATTTTGATTAAAATATAGTTTTTAATTAAAATTTAGTAATTTTCACTATTCATCAAAATATTAACGTTATCTGAAAAGTACCAAAATTTCACCATAGGCTAAATTCGATATTCTGAATCCAAAAATGAATTCCATTTTGAGAGATATAATTTCAAAAAGTAGATATTACTATTCATAACGGCTTGTTTGATCGGTTTGGGTCTGGGTTAAAACTCGAAGTTGCGTACAACACACACTACTGTATTATTCAAAGGAAAGCATATCGTGGAATATTGGGATGTTTCATTTTAAATTTTTGATGTCCCCATTTATTCAAAAAGTTTAAAATATTGTATTTAAAAAGGGTTCACTATTAAATGTTGATAAAAGTGCAATACTGAAAATGAATTTGTTCTTGCATTATGTCTAAGAAACTAATAATATGGATTCTAAAATTATAAGGATATATTAGTTTAAAATTTAGTTAATACTATTCATAAACTCTTTTGAATGGCTTGTTTGGTAAGTCATGGTGCGATTGAACCCGGTGTTGCGTGTAGTGCAAGTTATTGAATTAAATTGAAGAAATAACACACTACCGGCGCGAAACATCACATGCGCGACCACACACCACATGAGAGACCACCACACCTACGCGACAGGAGATCAGTTTTCTCAAAGTGTTGAAATCCGGTGAAGAATGAAGAGGGGTGGTCCAGTATTTATCGGCATTTGGTCACCCCTGTGCGACAGTGCACAAGTATCTCCTCGGCGCGCAAGTCTCGACGCGCAGGTCTCTTCTCCTACAAGTCACTTGCACGACCTAATTCCATACATGTGCGAACCTCTCTCATTTGACATATTTTGATCTTATGATCTTGAAAAACCACATGCGTGCAAGTTCTCAAGCTTCCAAGGCATCGGTGCGCAGGTCACTTGCGCGACACCACCAATACTTGCGCGACACTTGTACCTTTTCCACATTTTGATGATCTGATCATGAAAAACATATGGTGTGAATGTTTCCAAGCCTTCAAGTACATGGAGCGCATTTCCCTTTTCCAAAAACCACTTTTCTTCATTAGACTATTTTCTGGCCCAAAAATTTGGCAAACACTGGAAAACGGCGCCACCTCGTATCTGTTCTTTTGAACCACCTCCAGATCATCCATTCCTTTTGTTGACGTTATTGAATGTAACATGGATCATTGACCTTATCTCTTGAACTTGACATTCCATCATGAAATCCTCTTTGTCAACAAATTTTTATGTCATTGCTTTTCTTTGTCAACAATCACCACTCAGATGTCCACTTTGTCAGCAAAGACAATCACCTCAAAATTTCTTCAATGATACCTTGAGGAATTTTTTCCCAACAGTTCACTTGATTCATACCGGTCAAAATTGTCTAATGGATCGTTGTCCTAAAGTATAAAAACAATCCAAATGTGTTTGCTCGGTTTGCCTTATGTCAGTATTGTTGTTTTCTAATGTTAATGTAAATTTCAATCTGATATAAGATACTTTTATCCATACCAGCCACACCTTGTGTTGAATTAAGGAATGATCGATTCGTACACCTCAAAAATGACTAATGAATCATTTTCCTAAAGTATCAAAACAATACAAATGCGTTTACTCAGTTTTCTTTATGTCACTTGTGTTGTTTTCTATAGTAAATGTCAATTTGAAATTGATATCAGACACTTCTTTCCATACCGGTCACACCGTGGATTGTATTGAGGTTAATTTGGTTCTTACACGTCACAAATGGCCCATTGATCCTTTTCCAAAAGTATTACAACAATCCGAACGTTTTTTCTTGGATTTTCTTGTGTCACTTGTGTTGTTTTCTAAAGTTAGTGTCAATTTCAAACTGATATCAGAGAATTTTATCCATACCGGTCACACCGTGCGTCTAATTGACGTGCAGTTGATTCTTACACGTCAAAAATGACCCATGGATCATTTTCCTAAAGTATCAAAACAATCAGAACACATTTGCTCAGTTTTTCATATCTCACTTGTGTTGTTTTCTAAAGTTAATGTCAATTTCAAACTGATATCTGACACTATTAGCCATACCGGTAACCCCTACCTCGGATTGAGGTGTGGTTGATTTTTGCACGTCACAAATGACTCATGGATCATTTTACTAAAGTACCAAAACAATCTGAACACGTTTTCTTAGTTTTCCGTATGTTAGTAGTGTTGATTTTTAAATTTAATGTAAATTTCAAACTGATATCAGACACTTTTAGCCATACCAGTCTCATCGTGCATCCTATTGAGTTACAATTGATTCTTACATGTTTAAAATTACTCTTGGATCGTTTTCCTAAAGTATCAAAACAATTTGTACGCGTTTTCTCAGTTTTCCATATGATAATTATGTTATTTTCTAAAGTTAATGTCAATTTGATACTGATATCAGATAATTTCAGCCATACCGGTCACACCGTGCATCGGATTGAGGTGTGGTTTATTCGTACATTTCACAAATGACTCATGGATCGTTTTCCTAAAGTATCCAATCAATTCAAACATGTTTCCTTGGTTTTCTGTATGTCATTTGTGTTGTTTTCTAAAGATAATGTTAATTTGACACTAATATCAGACACTTTTAGCCATACTGGTCAAACTGTGCATTGGATTGAGGTGTGGTTGATTCATACATATCAGAAATGACTCAGGAATCATTGTTCTAATGTATCAAAACAATCTGAATGTATTTGATCTGTTTTTCATATGTCACTTTTGTTGTTTTCTAATGTTAATATCAATTTCAAACTTATATTAGAAACTTTTATCCATACCGGTCACACCATGATTCAGATTAAGGTGCAATCAATTAATACACCTCAAAAATGACTCATGGATCATTTTCATAAAGTATCAAATCAATCCGAATGCATTTCCTCAGTTTTTCGTATGTCAGTAGTTCATAAGAGTCTCTCATTAAGTAATTCTTTACTAGAAACTGAAATCATTTCTAAACACATTTTTCATAATCTTATGTTATGAAACATAAGAAAGGGTGATCATAGATGCTCAATAAGTGTAAAAAAGGTAGATATCAATGATTATATAAAGATAACACAAGTAGTAGGAATTCACCTTCTTTGTCATATTTGTTTACGTTCTTCCATCAGGTACGCTGCCCTTTCATCTCTAAACATATCTATATCATTCTGTGAATAAGAGTTTTTGTGACAGTCATAGTAGTAATGAAAAAATATAAATACACTAATTATTAATAAATATTTTCAATGAACTAGTAATTATTTTAAAAAATAACTCTTCAAGGATGCCAGTTTGTTCATAAAATATGATCTCTTTCATAAATTTAAAAACATAATAACAAAATTCCTTTCCATTGGTTTGTTTCAGACACTACAGAATCATCGAGAAAAATAATTAATCTATTTGGATATGTATTTGGATAGTGAAATATAATTATATATGCCCTGATACTTTTCCATTTGTAGATCTCGTGCGCCTTGTCGTCCTTAGACCCTTGATTCATTCCGGCCTTTACATGATATTCATACACTGCCATATCATAATATAATCCTAATTAAAAGATAACATAATTTTTATAACTAGATATTTAGTTCTAAAAATTTGGATCTAGTGTATTAAAAATTGACAATCGCCATCATGTGTGGTCAGTTTGTTGCATATCCATGTAGTGAATCCAGAAAATAAATCATTGGATTGTCCAGATTGACTGCAATGATCATTCAATGCATCCTAAGAACACAAAAATGTATATGTAATGATAGAAATGATAATATAATTGATATGATGAAAATGTATAGTTTACCCCTACAACATTAGTATTAAAAAGATCATGTCAATCGTAAATATTCAATGAAACGTTCTGATTAAGTTTGACATTAATTCAGCCTAAAATAAGAATCTATTTCATTTTTTTGTGTATACATGGTGTGAGTACTAAAAAGTCCAAATTTGTATTCATGAGGAAATACCTTCAATTTTGTTCATATATACGCCTGTGAAAAATATGAAATGTATTTAGCCATAATTATTATTGTATATCATCTTCTATAAAATCAAATCATGAAAACATAACTGATGGATACATTTATAACTGAGGCGCATATCCAGTCGTATGTGAATATTTTATTGACAACGTCAGCACTAATGAAATCTAATGTTTCCTTTCTATACATGTCTTTTTCACAAAAAATTGTGTTATTATTTCCTCCATTCATGTTCATATCCACATGATCTTGAAATGATATTAAATATGGATATAGAATGGGTTGGGTGAATGTGCTCTTAGTAGATTGTTTTGATTACTTGGTTGATTATTTGGAGTCGTTCTTTCATTTTAGCACCTTCCTTTTTTTCCTTCTATAATAACATTCATCAGTTCAGCCCTTTTCTAATTTAATGTTAAATTTTCTTCTTGAAAAATGAATTAGAAATGAATACCTCTTGGTCGATAAGTTTTTCTACAAGATTCGGCAGCCACGCAACGAATGTTCCAATAGATATTTCCACTGTATGAATGTCATCATCATCATTTGGTATAGGTAGCTCGGTGCTTGTCTCATGAGATACGTTAATAGACACATTGACATGACCGTTTGGAAGTGGTCTAGAGTGTAGCATGTCATTCATCATATTGAACACCATAGCCCTCGCTACAATGTGATGGGTGGGAGTTGAAAGATATAAATCATAGTCATTTTCACCCTGTAGAATATCATTACAAGAAAGGTATCAGTGTCTATGTTATTCAAATTTCATAGAAACAAGTATTAAAACATTGATTACCTTGGTTAAGTCAGGTCTTTGAGGGGAATGGCTTGCCTCAAAGATGGTGGGGGTTGGGGTGGGTTGTTTTTGAGTTGTTTCTTCTCTTCACCTCTCCCCCATCAATGTTTTTAGCAACTCTCCCTGACATTGGAAAGTTTCTTCAAGGTTATCTAGTCTATCTCTCATTATTTTCATTTCCTTAATTTGTTCTTCCTTTTGTTTTTTTTCAGAAAATATGTCCGGGGTGTCACCCCAAAACCCGCACCTCTGACAAGGCCATATTGTTCTGGCTGTTTCTAGGCCGCTGAAAGTATTTCTATATCATGTGTGGGTGTTGTTGATTCTTGTGACTATGTGAAATTTAAAATATGGGAAAATAAGTAATCATCGTGAGGAAATTGTGATTTAAATAAGAACAAATTTATATTATGTCATACATACACATGTTTCCCACACTTTTTATGTGTTTTCATTTACAAGTTTACCCTCTTTATTAACTCAAGCCTCCTTCCATAGCACATGGTGTGGGATAGAAGTGGCTTGGGATTTTCATTCATTAGTCTTTATATAAAGATAGAAACATGGTTACATTGTTGTTTTATGTCACAAAAATGTATTACAGTACATTTAAATTACGTACTATTTTTTTTTCAATTGAAGTGTACCCCATCATTTCTTTACGGTAGGGGTACGCTGGTTTTCTTGCCTGTTCTTTATTTTGAGCACTCAGTTGTTCTTTCATAAATAAAAAAATTTCAATCAAAGTGATGAATACAAGCAATGTTAAACAACGTGTTACCAAACACAATCTACCTGAAAATTCTACTCTGCACAACGGTTGCAAAACGCATCCCACGCTCCTTGGGATATCAAGTGTGCGTAATAAGGAGGTGGGTGCGGCTTGATTTTTTCTTCATCATATTTCAGATGACATTTCGTTAAAATGGTATGAAAGCCTCTAGGAACCCTTCTTTCATGTCTTAATACATATTCTCTATGCGAGACATCTACTATAAATGCACTCTGTAAGAGATGATGTTGAGTTAGTCAATATTTCATTATTTTTTTATTTTTTATTAATAAATTAAATAAATGATATCATAATGTTACTGTAATATCTTCCAACATTAATGTTTTCAGCCCGCTGACAACATGGTTCCATGACTCTATATTAATCGGCACGCATTTTCGAGTGACGATTCTAATGTAGCTACTAAACATGGCTTCGTTGGTGTTTACATGCTGGCCTCACTTATTCCATCCCACCTTATATTTGATGCATCGTTATTTTTCCTTAAGGAATTTGGCTAAAACTGTCAAACTACAGTGAACCTATTTTTTTTGCGTCGTCGAGGTTTCATTTCATAACATTTCCTTGGTTTTTGCATCATTATTATGTTCCTCTCACATAATCGCATCGACACTAGGACTAACAACAACACGTTGAGAAACCTATTGTACCTCACCAGTGGGACCAACAACAACAGGTTGAGAAACCTGTTGTACCTCATTAGTGGGATCAGCTGCAGCAGGTTGAGAGACCTGTTGTACCTCAGCAGTGGGACCAGCTGCAACAGGTTGAGAAAACTGTTGTGTCTCGTGATTGGGTGCATCAGCAGGTGCAGAAATCATTGTCTGCATAAGTGGATTAACATTTAATTTAGATCACATAAAAGAAGCAGTTAACAGATAACAACATAATGTAACACAATCAATATTACAATAAAAAATAACCTAATTATTGAACTCTATTTTTTAAAAGGGTGAAGGAATTTGACCCCTCTATCGACTATCTATATCCCTTCAGTGTGGTCTCCTCTAACATACAAAAAGTAATCTACATTGGGACCACTTTGAAATGATTTGAGAAGTCCCAATGAAGGGTTCATCCTCTGTTGAATTTTCATTGACCCTTCGGTTTTTTTGGTTGATAACAGAATAATTGACCAGTTTTGGTTTGTGGGATCTGGAACATAAAATACATGCACTGCATGTGATGCCATTATAAATGGTTCGTCTTTCTCCCCTTCCATTATGAAATCAACTTTCATGAATCCCAATTCATCTATTTTAACAGTACTCTTGTTAACAACCCACTTGCATTGGAAAATCATAACATGGAATTCCGTATAATACAACTCCAGTATTTGTATGATGATGCCAATGTATAACATAGTCGCATAAATTGAATTTCTGTCCTTACCACCGGAAACATGCATCGCTTCATCCACAAGTATAACCACAATATTCCTCATGTTACTATATTTATCATGTTCATTAGTATAAAATGTATAACCATTAACTACATAAGATTTGTAAGATAATACATACACACTTGGTCCTCTTGCTAGCCATCAAATTCGGTCTGAAATTGACTATAGAATTTCACTTTACTTCTTAAAAATATTGTCCCAAAACCATCCTAAAACTGTCTATTATGTGTATCTGATATCCATTTTTCATCCCTAGATGTATTCATATTCTTAATAATTTCATTGTGGGTTTCAAAATATGGGTCAAAATCGAAATTGTTGTGTAAAACATAAAGGTGGGCCTGCTCTCGATTTGTAATATTGATTGTGACAACCTGTCTTCCAGAAATTCCTTCACCCTCAAGCTGCCTAGTGTGACAAGATTTTGGTGGGCCAATGCTTTCCACACCAGACAGGTATTTGGTACAGAATTAAACGGCTTCCTCATCAATATATCACTCCGCAATACAACCCTCTGTCCGACTTCTATTTTTGACATACCCTTTCAAAATCTACATATACAGTTCTATGGGGTACATCCATCTATAATTTATAGGACCACATAGTTTAATCTCTCTCACCAAGTGGACCAACAAAATAACCATCATATCAAAAAATGGAGGTGGGAAGAACATTTCTAATTCACATAATATAACGGAAATTTCTTTTTCCATAGTTGGAAAATTTGTCAGGTCTATAACTTTGATGCATATAGATTTGAAGAAGAAACAAAGTTTAGTTAATGAATGGCACACATTCTTGGAAAAAATGAAACATAAAGCAGTATGAATGATATTTTGCATCAAAACATGGTAGTCATGTGATTTCATACGTTTTACCCTCAAATTTCTCATTGAAATGAGGTTACTAATATTTGACGAATACCCCTCTAGAACATTTACATCATTCAAGAAGTTTGATAACTGATATCTCTCCTACCTGGAAAGAGTTTAAGCAGCAGGAGGAAGAAATGATCATTGTTCACCCTTCACTGGTGCCAACTCTTCTCGTATTCTTATCTCAACCATGTCCAACCTAGACATAATCCTATATTTTGTTTTTTCAGGTGTATTTAGCAATGTGCCTATGTTACTATCAAATACATTTTTTTCTACATGCATAACATCAATAAAATTTCTCACATACAGACAATTCAGGCATGGTAATTAAAAAATATTGAACTCTTTTTTCCAACCGATTTTCCTAAGGTTTTTCGATGTCGGTTTACAAAAGTATCCTCCACATTTTTAACATTCTCAATCAATTGATCACCTATTAGTGGAGATGGTGTTGTACATTTTTCTAAACGTCCATCGAATGATGTCGTCCAAGATCGGCACTTATGTCATCGGGGTAGAAATATGAGATGTCCTAGAAACACAGTTTTCAATGATTGTTTCAACCTAATTGATTGTGTAACTTGTTCACAAATGGGACACCCTTGAGTTCCTTTAATTCTATATCCTGACAAATTTCCATAAGCAGGGAAGTCATTTATCATCATGTAAAAAATTTCTCTCAAAGTGAAATCTTTTTTTATAAGTAGCATACAATGTAACACCTGAATCCCATAATAATTTCAAATATTCGATCAATGGAGCTAAATAAACATGAATATCATTACCTAGTGGTTTTGGTCCTGATATAATCATAGATAACAGGATGTGTTTTCATTTCATGCATAACCATGATGGTAAGTTATAATTTAACAACATAACTGGTCATGTTCTATGACTATTGCTTTGAAAAACAAAAGGATTCACTCCATCTGTATATAATTCAAGACAAAGGTTTCTAGACTCATTTCCAAATTCAAGATACTCATGATCAACTCTCTTCCACTGAGGGGAGTCTTCAAGGTGATGTAGTATCCCATATTTAATTCTTATATCTGCATTCCATGTCAATTGTCCTGCAGTCTCCTCACTTCCATATAGGCTTCTAATCCTTGGAATTATTGGAAAGAATCATACAACTTTAGTAGGAGTGGATTAATATTTCTTATATCGATAAGAACCACAATTTGGGCATTATTTAAGTGATTTTTGGTCTTTTCAAAATAGTATACAGTCATTCGGGGAGGCGTGTATTCTTTCATAGATCATACCCATTGAGCGTAGCATTCATTTGGCGTTGTATGCTTGGATCAGGAGCTCATTATCTTCTGTGAGCATTTCATTCCGGAGAGAAAGTAGTTCCATAAAACTGGAATAACTCCACTCGTTTTCTGCTTTCAAATTATAATGTTTCGGTACGGTTGAAAGTGCTGTATATTTAGTGCAACCAGCATACAATGGCATCTTTGCACAACTTTTTAACTTCTCAAACAATTTTTGGAAATCACAAAGTTTATCTTCGATAATCCTTTTCATTTAATAAATATGATCTGCATTATGATTCACATCTGTAATCACATCCTCCATACGGTCATCTTCATTGTTCATACTTGTAATCATATTAGATGATCTATAAAACGTAGTGTTATCAGAGACACTACCTACATTAATTGTTTCCCCATGTTTATTCCAACAAGTATAAATCTGATCTATTCTATGATAGATCAAGTGTTCTTCCAACTCTTCTTGACTAATTTGTTTTTAATAACAAATCCATAAACACAGACAAATGATTTGAGAAGGGTCACGTGCCTTATCTTTTTCAATCATTATAAACACGTTCACGCCTTCTTCATACTCTTTTGTCAACTGATTGGAATTCATCCATTCTCTATTTATATTCATCCTATTTGAAATCCAAAGGATGAGTATATTGGTTAGGGGACAAGGAATATGAGTATAATTAAGATAAAAACTAGATAATTCAAAAATCGCAGGGGCGTTCTCATTAATAGAAAATCTAGGGTGGTTCTTGGGATTCATCTATTCTCTTCCACTCTTCGATCCCCCTGATGAGGGGTGGGTCTTGGGAGTTTTTTATAGTGAGTTAGTGAGTTCTTCCCTCATACTTCTTCCATTACTATTATCCTTTATTTCCCTATGATTTGGAATGATTTTAACTATGATTTGTGTGATTATTTCAATGTATCATCTTCAAATAAATTCAGATGATATAGATTCTGTTTGTATTGGCTAGAGGTTATCCTCATATTCTAAAAGCACCATGTTTTGTGTGGTTTAGGTGGTCTTGTGTTTCCCAATGAGTTTTTAAAAGTTTATTCCTAATTATATTAAGGTGAATATTAAATTATATGTTTCTATAATTAATTATTTGATAATTGTTCCTTGAGATTGGGTCTCAATCCTTAGTACAAGATTAGATAAGGCACGTATAGACTTGGTTGAGGATGAGTTGATCTTGGTGAGGTGGTTACTCCATTTTTTGAGGTAGGTGGACCCTATAATACAAAACCATGTTCTAATTTATGCATTATTGTGCTTTCAAGCATGAGTATATGTGTTTATGTGAAAGGGATAGAAATCAAGAGAAACCTAGGTAAATAAATAGAGTGTTTTTAATCTACAAAGATATAGAATGATGGTTATATTGAATGTTTGTGATTTCGTGATCATCCAGAGATTATTTCTCCATGGAGGTGAGGTTTCTAGTTGTGTTTTTGAGATTATTGGGTTTGGTATGAGATTTGTATAGCCTAGTTATGTTTTCTAAGGCTATTTGAGTAGGTATTAGAGTCTTAGGCCTAAAGAAGATGGATAATATGGATTTATATATCATGTATGATGGGGAACACCCTCTTAAGGACATATAAGAGTCATGGTGTGTGTGATGCGTAGGATATTCCATGTAGGGATTGGTGAAGTGTGACAAAGATTATTTCCTCGTTATAATTTGATTATGAGATCTCCAAGGGGATATATGTTATGGTACCTAAGTGAGGGTCTTGTTAATAGTCTTGATGACTTATCATAGGGTATCTAAGGCTCTTAGTGTGAGTTTCATAGAATGGTCATTATTTAGTTTTAATGAGTTTTAATATGGGAATTAGAAGATCATATAGACTAGACTATCGAGGCCCTGATGAAGTATAGCATGTGGGATGTGACATCACCATGTAGAGATGAGTGTGTGTTGGTATCAATGAGTAGTGATGGGTTAGGTTTTTAGCACCCAGTAGGCTCCCTTATAATAGGAATTATAATGTTGATAGGTTGGGAATAATTTTCATGTACAACCAAGTTGGTATTAAGGATATTATTATGCAAAGCTCAGTTGATGGTGAATTTTATCATTTATGATCAGACCGACTAAGAGATGGGGACTTCATATGACTTTCACCTAGTTGAAGTATGATCATCCATGGGGCCCACCTATTGATGATGTGGTTTAACTAGTACGAGTGGTTGTCTATCTAGATACCCTCCTTTGATTACTATTTATATGTTTTGTGGCACGATACAAGATGGATGGATTAATTAAAGTGATAAGGTGTTGGTAAGACCCAACATTGAGGGAGAAGGCATTGGACAAAGGGGATTTGTGTTTGTCTTCCATGGGATCCACCTATTGATGGTGCATTTTGACTTGTGATAGAGGTTGGATATTGTGATTCCCTCCTTTAGTCATTTTTTTGTATGATAATATGATGTGAGATATAGAAATGGGGATCACTTATCATTGGTTTGGATTAGTTTTGTGAGAGGTTTTATATAGAAATTACCTCCTCAAATTGTTTTTTATGTTATGTGATGGTGAGACCCACCGTAAGTGAGAAGGGAGCAGCTACTATGTTGTGGAATTAGAGGCTATGTGAATCACACCCAATGTAAGAGTTTGGTGGAACTGTTATGTTATTAGAAAGGATGTGATATTTAAATTGGTATATGACCCAACCCAGAGAATAGTGTACAATATAGTCTACAATATAGAACATATTAAACATATGTCTCATCCTGTTGGCATGCCTCACCTATTGACATGAATTCACCAACACAGATGGTTAAAACCCTACCTGGCCTAATTATGGGGTAGTATCCAAAATCATAAAAATATCCATACTATGGGCCACTAGACGGTGTGAAATACAAATCTAGTGTAACAACCTTTCACAAAAAAATACTCTCTCTATTCAGGTTTCTATCACAAGGATATAGTTGGGTGAGCTAATCAATATCATACAAGTAACCAACCACATAAACATGTGTAACACACAAGCATCACACAAAAGAATCATGCCAAATAATAATTATTCTCAATATTGACAATAAATTAAAACATAATTAATTCATGAAAATTTAATTTTAGTCACCATAAGGAGGAGGACACTGTGGCGTAGGAGGAGGAGACGTCGACAACGGAGGCATCAGAGGCAGCGGTGGGAGCAGAGACAACACGGACGTAGCGCAGCGGAAGTGGAGGCAGTGGTGGTACCTCAGAGGTAGCATAGGCAGTAGAGTAGGCGGAGGAGGATGAGGATGCAGAGGAGGAGGAGAAGGCACTGTTGGAGGAGGAGGATGAGGAGGCCGCAGTAGAGGAGGAGGAGGAGGAGGATGAGGAGGCCGTAGTAGAGGAGGAGGAGGAGGAGGAGTTGCGGTGGAAGAGGATTTGGATGAAGAGTCATGGTGGAGGAGGAGGTGGAGAAGTTGGCGTCGGAGGAGGAGATGTAGGCACCGGAGGAGGAGGAGTAGGCAGTGGCCATGGAGGATGAGGAGGAGAAGGAGGAAACGGCGGAGAGGAGACAATGGCGGAGAGGAGGCAGCGGCGCAGGGTTGGGCTTCCGCAAAATCTTGATAGGGTGCGGGGAAGAGGAGGAGGACCCGGTGGATTTTATAAATTCCGCGTGGACCTTTATCAGCGCTAGTAAAAAGGGATGATAAATGTGGTCTTTATCAGCGCTAAAATGAAAAGCGCTGATAAAGACCCCATTTATCAGCTCTTTTCATTTTAGCGATGATAAAGACCCCCTTTATCAGTGCTTTTTTAGCGCTTATAAAGACATACTTTATCTGCACTAATAAAAGAGCTAATAAATTTATAAATTTAATAATTTGTTTATATTATTATATATTTATTTAAAATGGTATTTATGATAAATACATATATATTTATTAAAAATTTTAACTCTAAATAAATATATCTTTATTTATACTTATAAATTTATTTGAAAGGTATATTTACATATATCATAAAAAATATAATAAAATATATATTTATTTTTTAAATATAATGTAATTTTCATTATAAGTGTACATTTTTAGAACATATATATTATATGGGTAACATAATGAATTATAAATCAATAACACATTAACGTGATATGTAATTATAATATATAAATGAACATTATTCATGAACATATATATATGCATGATATATTCATTGACCTCAATTAATAGGAAAACACCTATATATTCAATAATTTTAATTATACATATATATTAAAAATTATTATATATTTAAAAATAAAACAGATACATTAAATATAAAAAAATATAATAAAAAAATATAATAAATATAATGAATTAATAAATATAATAAATATAATAAATATAATGAATTAATAAATCTAATAAATCTAATAAATCTAATAAAAATAATTATTATAAATCATATAATTATTTAATTATATATATATATATATATATATTTTTTTTTTATAAAATGTTTATTTTATTTAATGTATAAATTAAACATTATCTGTGCTAAGAAAAGCACAGATAAATATAACCTTTATCAGTGCTAAGAAAAGTGTTGATAAATGCACCCTTTATCAGCGCGTGTTTTAGTGCTAATAATGGGTAAATTTATCAGGGCTTTTTTAGCCATGATAAAGGCCTACCCCTTTTATCAGCGCTTTTTCGTTAGCATTGATATAGGAAGGTTCCTTCCTTGACCAGTTTTGTGGTACAAATGTTTTGTATGTGAAAATTAAGAGATATGACATGATTTTTGGGGGATTGATGATATGTTCATTTTTTGAAATTTAGTATACCTTCTTCTAAAGTTATGGATTTTAATATTTTAAAAGGATTGTATTGTTAAATATTTATGAAATGGATTATGTTGAAAATTCGATAATGCATAAGAAGATTAATTTTTTACATCATCAAATGATTATTTATCTATATATGATAACCAGTGATATCCATTTTGAAAAAACATGAGATAGAAGGAATGAACCATAATTATATTATAGATCTTCTCCTTCGTTAGCACTTTATACCTAAAAATAATTTAGCTTCATTTAATAGAGAATGAGATATAGTGTAATTTGAATAAAGAACCACCAAAAGAAAAAATATAGAATACAAAATAAATGAATTCTAATTCTTATTTATATTGGTCCAATTGAAATTCATGATCATATCAGTATGGTAGATTATCGATTGGTGCTTCAACCAAACCTTTTTCAGGTTCACATTGTGTTCCTTGTAATACCCATGAGGTAGTACATACTTGATCAATCACATGTATTGAAAATAAATGTTGTGCCACTAGAGAATGATATATATTATATGAAACAATTGATAGAAATTTTAGATTGAATAGGGAAATTTATATGAAACAAGACCACGTAAATGATCAATGTCTCATAGAATAACCACCAGCTTAAGGAAGCTATGTGTAAACATGCAGATGTAATGTGGATTAAAAATCCTCAGTTTTTAGTACCAATGTGATGAATTTTGAGGGTGAAATTCATTTTAAAGAGAGTATAATTTAACACCAATATATTTTTTGAAATAGTTTTTTCAAATAAGTTTAATCTTTTTAATATTTTATGTTACACATTACCCCATGTTTATCTTTCATTACACGTAACATTGATTTTATCTTACGTTACATGTAATATAGAGTTTAAATGAAATGTATCATCGTATTAAAATATAATGATGTTATATAATAGTATTCACCAGTCCATTAGAATATATTATATGAATAGTATTAACAAAATTATAAAATTATATGGTATAAACATCTATATATACTAAATTCTTTGGTGAAAAATTAATTGTAAATGAAAATAATAGAAATCTTCTTATAAAAAACTATTGTTATGCACAAAAATTGTTTTCAAATAAAATTAATTAATTAAATAAATTTTTAAAAATTAAATTTATGATATATATATGTATTATTAAATCAAATATTTAACATTTTTCATATGTTTTTAGAGTCATGTGATATGAACTATTCTAATTTTACACTAAAAATAGTATTTTTTTTCAAAAAAAGTGGTTTTGGCGCTTTTTGAACTATTTTTAAAAAATTATTTTACCATGTTTTTAAATTATATATAATAAAATTAAATTATTTTTTCAAATAATTTAACCAAAATTATAATACTATAAATTTTTTAAAATTTTCATTGAAAATATTTTTGTCAACAAATCGTAGAAATAATAGTTAATATTATAAATTCCAATTTATTATAAAGAATTTAAAAAATATTTAAGATAGTTTTATTAGTAAAATTATAAATTTAATAATCAGATTTTTTAAATTGGAATCAATATAATATTTAATTTTTCTATAAAAACTTTTTAGTCATTCAAATATTTTTGCTCTGGAAAATAGCTTTCTCTTCTCTTATGTGGGATTAATTTAAAAATAATATATTCCACTTATACAAAAATAATCTAAATTTTTTTTTTCAATATTTTGAATCATAATAATATATATCACCTAATAGAGTAAAATTACTTTTGTTTCCATAATGAATAGTAAAAAAATAAAAATTCATTGTCACAGTTAAGGTGAAAATGAGTTTTCTAGGGTTTAGAGTAAAAATAAAATGGTTAAAAATCATGAAAAACTTTTCCAAAATGAATTTGATGGAAATATTTAGACCTTAAAACTTATTGTTTTATTAAATTTACAATTTTCGAGCATTGTTCCCTTTGAAAATTGACGGTATACCTTTATCTTTTCAAAAATTACAAGTGATTCACTCACCTCACTTATAAAAGTTCACCCACTCTCCTCACCTATTCACACTTTCAAAACATATTTATTAATAAAAAACAAACCAAATAACTTCATTAATTACATAATATTATACATGAATACTTATTATGATCTTTATTTCATCCTAATAATGATTGTGTGAAACCAATGGTAGTTTTCCTAAGAAGAGGTAACATCCTTAATCGTGAGGATTATAATATTTATTCCTCCAGCTCATTTAATTATAATAAAACTATGATTATATAAAATCCATACAAACATTAATTTAATATGATTTTATTATGTAAAATTAATAATCTAAATAACTATCCTAATCCATCAAATGGGTCAATAAACAAACATTTCTTTGTTTGGCAAACAACCACCTCGCCAATCAATGTTATACAATTTTAATCACCACCGCTCATGGATGGATATAATGACGGATTCATTTTTCATAATTGATATTAATGATATTATTATGAATCTTAAATTATTATCTTGTATATTAATTATCACTTTTTATTCTGTGGGAATATAATATCGTTATTTGTGTTGTATCGGACTACCACCTCATTAAGCATTGTGTTTCATTCATGATTTACATGAATGGTAAAAACGATGGGTTGGACAGAAATATGTGATATATATTACATAAAAATGATTTATTAGTTTTTATATATTTTATAAATATCATTTATTCATCCCAAATAGAAATTGGAATCAATGTTCATGCTAATGTAAAGTCTACTATCTCCATTAATGGTGGATTTCATTGTATATCTATAAGTTCCATATATTTATATTAATACATATATAATGAATATATATGATATTTATATATTTTTTAAATTATATATGAGGTAACCATTATTATTTTAATAAGATAAAACATAACAAATCAAACAAATGAAAAATAAAGTTGTTCTTACCGAAAATGTGATTTTAAAATGGAATTGTTTATAAACGTATAATAAAAGGTTCTAAGTAAGTTATATATGGTATGATAAATATGATTATAATTATATAATATATTTATTATAAAATTTTATTTATTATAAATGAGGAATTCTTGTGTACTAGAGAAATCTATACAGAATGTAAGGGATTTTCGTCTCACTCTAATTTTCTACAAGACACATACCATATTCATCCAGTGATAATATTATATGGAATATATAATATCAATGAATTTATTTTATGAATATTATCATGAAATGTATTTCTATTTTCAAGTAAATTTTAGGATCTCTCTATCATGGGGTTTATAGTACAAATTTACCAATGTGGTAAGTGTTTTATGATACAATATCATCGTTTATCGAGATTCTATATGTCTATCCTTTTAATGATGAAATGATATGATCCATCATTCAATAAAAGAAATAAATTTATCAAAATTTGGTTATTTTTTGGAATACATATTTTCCCTACCTTTTCTTTTGTGTGTGTACTCATGAGTTCAAAATAATATTTCTAAGAAAAACCATCTTTTTTTATCACTTTGCTAGAAAATCCTTTTTCTTTAAAACCCATGTATTCTAAAAATGTTTTCAAAAGTGATTTAAAATTATTCAAAATATTTATTAAAGAAATTTATACCTATATTTTAATTATTATGATATGTTTTGAAAGTAATGTTCATGTCATTTTACAAACAATTCCCATTAGTCTTTTTAGGATAATTTTAAATAAATCTTTGTTTGTACGTGTACGATAGGAAAAACCCTTCCAACAATCATAATAATTATTTTAATTTAATAAGAATGTATATTATTAGATAGTTATTTTATAATAAGTGAATTGTTTAAATTATTTAGTTTTTAATGAAAATATATCATAGAAAAAAATCATCGAAAATTGTTTTAAATTATTTTCCAATATTATATTATAATTTTTTAGGGTTATATTTAAATATTTTTTTTGATTTTTTTTTTGTATTTTTAAAATTGTTTCTAATGTGTAAAAGATATTTTTTTCAAGAAATGTTCTATGTTATCATTAAAAAATATTTTCCATGTAACATGAAATCTTTTGATGATACATATAATTTAATGGGGATGAGATTTAATGATATCATCCTTATTAATTATCTTATGGGTTAATGTTTATGATAATGAAATATTAATGACTGTATTTTATTTTAAGTTGATTATTCAATGGTGAATTGATAAAATGTTTTTGAAAACAAATTTCATTACATGTTTTATGATGTGATGATATGATGAATAATTTATAATATTATGGAACACATAAGTATATTTTTCATTATGAGATGGGTGAGACCCGTATCTCCATCCAACACATTCTATAAAGCATCATATCTTACCGGATAACAATATAAATTCAATTCAATGTAATTAATCCTCTATTGAAAATGGGTGAGTCCTATTCCACTAGTAGTGACAGGTTTTTCATGGTCCACTATGGTAACCATCTATGTCTAGATACATTTTGGGAAACCGGTGGATCCAGATAAACAATAGGAAATAGTTCATGCGTATTAATCCACTATGTTGATGGTCTTGGTACATAACTACAAAAAATGATGTTTTTTCTCATATTTATGGTGGTGGAACACAATAATGACAAGAGATTATGGTTCATGATTGATCAATATTCTGGGATATGTTTTAAAAAATGACAATGTTTTATTCAATAACTCATGTTTATGATCTAGGAGAGGTTGGATATAAAATTCAGAAGTTATTTTCATGAAAAAAATACATGTATTAATTTCTTAAAAACTCATGTGGTAAAAGATATATATCTCATATGGTTACTCATACTAAAAATTTGAGAATATAAAATCTTATGTTTCCTTCCCTAGGTTATAAATAATAGTTTATGTATGGTATTCCTAAAAAGAGTACTATGTGAGAAGATAATTATAGTCTATTTTTAAGATATTATATTAAATTATAATATTATGTTTCTATTATATAAATTCACTAAATCGTTAATATGATTTGGTGTGACTTTATGTAATGAAATTATATTTATAATAAAATGATATGATATTTATTTATGTAATGCATACATTTTTATAGTTTCTATCTAAGGAAAGGTTTTGTAATCCTCTAGAAACATGGATGAGAAAACAATATTTATATCCCTAGGTTTTTCTTAAGGATATATCTTGGGATATGTGTATGGATAATTATAAGGATGATTAAATGTATAGTAAAATGTATAAAAAATTGGAAAATGATAAAGTGAGTGGTTTCCATGTAGTCACATCCCTGTATCGATACTACAAGTTAATGCGGAAATATCATAAATGTACCAAGTTGTCATAACAATAAAAGGGTTCATTGATCAAGACTAGATCATTACCTATTTCATGGAAATGGTCCTTTCAACACACCTATCTTGTAACTCTTGGGTGTATTCTATGTAAATTAAGAAAATAATTATGAACTATCAGGAAGGATTTATATAGAAAATGACCATGTATAACCTATTTTAATCATAATGTGTCAATGATTTAAAATTAGTTGTCATTATTTTAACAACTGATATGTTTGTTTTCAGTATTATGTTATTCCCCACTAAGATTATTATTCAACCCCCAATTATTTTTGGTTTTAGTAAATTGTAAGAACTAGAAAGTACTAGATTAATATTTAATGTGATAGATTATATTTCGATAAAAACCAAAATGTGATAATGAATCTGGTTAATGATATTTTTATTATTACAAATTCTTTATCATGATATATGATTAATAACATACATATTAAATATCTCTTGAACTCACTAATGATGACATGGATAGTGTTTGTTGAGAATTTGGGTGGTCGATACCTTGTATGAATGAAGACATGGTTTCTTATAAAGAAAGAATGTAGGAAAAATCACTCTTTTGAATATCATAAAGCAATAAAAAAATTAGGTGTGGAGATGAAAGACATAGAGTAATAGAATTCTAATGAAAAAATCATAATTATAGTTAATGTAATGTTTTAATATAATGTCTTCCCAATGAAATAATCAATGGTTTGATGTTATAAATGTGTAAAGTATGGAAATATTATAAACCTATGTTCTAATTTAAAATATCTTCAATATGGTTATAAAGTTGGTGAAAATAAATGTTTTATTATTGACGATGAAGATACTACTTTTGTAATATTAAAGGAAAGCGATATTAATGAATAAGATGATGACACATATTTAATGTTTTAAGAATGAACTATGATGATTTATGTGTTTATATACAAGAATTAATTAATTATAAAATATACAAGGATTGTTTTGTATAATATTTTCAAAATTTATTTGAAATAAAATGTTAAATGATGATGAATAAATAGAAAAGTGATTTACTGGAATAGGGATACTTCTTGAAAAACTCCTTATTTATGGAAATATAAATTATAATATATATTTGATTTTGAGATAATGTGGTTAGTCTAAAGATATAATTTATTTGGATAAGTTAAATTCATTAGTACTCATTACCTTAGAATAGAGTAATTATTTTTAGGAAAATATATTTATGCTATCTTCGAAGGAGATTAGAAAATTTATTGATTTAAAAAATATATACAATAATATAAATTTTATTTATTGAATAAGGAATCTTATATTCTTCCAAAAACAAATTATTTTAAATAATATTATAACATGTTTCAAAAGGATACATGAAAACGGTATTCAAATGTTTAGTACTAGAAACCTAAGAGATACTTCATGTTATTTGGGGGATTAATTATAATTTCATTTTATAAATTTAGTGAACTTTATTGGAAAATTATTTTTTTTAATTGTCAAAAGGATAACCATTTATGAAATGGGTTAAGATAAAATTTGGATGTTTTTTATAGATTAATGAATTACTTCACCATATATATATTTAACAATATGGATAACCAGTTCTAAAATTTAGGTTATAACTAGATATGTAATGAATTAGAAATAATTATATTATGTATCTTGAGATTAAATAGTGTTTTAGGTATTAAAAAATTCATCATCATTTCTTGGACTAATAGATGAAGTGGAAACTGATCTAAGAATAACTAGTGGATAAAATTGTGATTCTGAAATGATGTAAATCTTAGTCATAGGTATATCTGTCCTATTAGAGTTATATATCAAATAAATATGGTAGTCAATAAATCAGAATTCCCACAAAACCTATATGAGTTTCATGATTAATTCCATGTATCTCCCATAAGTAAGTACATTTCACATCCTGACCCAGTATCTTGTGGTCATGGTTATTTTTATTTATTAATATATTTTTAATTTCATTTTGTTTTCTAAATGAATAAAAAATTTATTGAGTTCAAATTAAAATTAAAAAATATAATAAATGAAAAACAATTTATTAGAAAAAATAATACTAATAACTTGTAGTTTATTATTATTAATTTAAATTAAGTTATTATTAATATTTTTTTTATTATTATTATGTTTTCTGTTATTAATATAATAATTATTTTTTTTGAAACCCTAGTCTTACACCCCCCTTAACCCCCCAACCAGATCCTCTTCCCTCCTCTAGCCGAAGCCTTTGGTGCACACCCCCTCTATGTCCCACTTGTGATTCCCCCCACCATCTGATGTCCCTCTAGTGCCCCTCCCCCCCTCTGGTGATGGCTCCACTCATGTACAATCGAGCCCTCCTCTATCGCATGACCAAGCTCTCCCCCCACTATTCTGATGACCCGGCTGACCGGGAGAATAATCGACACACTTCCCTCTCCCTCTGGCTAGCGACACTCCATCTGGTTTGTGGCCTTTCTCCAGCTGAAACCTCTACTTCTCCAAGGTAATCTCCTCTCCCTCATTTCCTTGGGTTTGGTTCCATGTTATTTGTAGTTTTTGGTTTTAAGCGAGTTGGATGTTTGATTATGGTTAATTATTGATAGTTTTGGTTCAATTATTTGATTTGGGGTTCAATTGGGTGTATTTCATCATGTGTATTTTTTTAGAAAAGGTTCATTACTCTTTTGGTTTTAAAAATAATTTGTCTCACTTGAAATTGTGTGGTTTCGGATGAAAATAATTGTTTTATTGAGTTTATTTTATTTAAATAAATTGACATGTTTTTTTAATACTTTTTGTCGTGCAAATTTGGTAATTGATAAAAATAAAACATGTTTTTAATTTTAAAGTGAAATTTTCATTATAAAATTTTGTTATGATTCATGTGTTAAGCCCTGCTGTGAACCATGATAAAGTTTTATAAATTATGCAAATGAATTATTTTATTGTGAAAGTGATGCAGGACTAGTTTTTTAAATAATTTGATATATTTCTGGGTTAGAATAGATTTTGTAATGTGAATTTGGGCGTACTTTTCATGTAAGACCTCTTTGTCCCTATTTTTTGTGTTTTATAAATTTTACAAATGGTTTATTAAATTTTTCAATTGTTGCAAATCACATTTTCAATGTCACTTATGGTGAAATGGTGTTGGGTGTAGTTTTTTAAATGGAAATTTATAATTTGTAATGTTTGAGATGTTTTCTATTTCTAAAAGTAAATTTTAAATGCTTAAACCAATGGAATGCATGTTTTGGAATTGGTTTTGGTTTATGTGGAAACATGAAATGGCCTTTGGAAATGGTTAAATTTATTATGTTCTTTTCTTCTAATTATTTCAATCTATTTTGTGAGTTATGTAAGTGGTGTATCATTGGTGAAAACCCTTGATGTGTTATTTTCAAACATTTTATAAATTTTTTTAGTGTTTAATTTTTTTATTAATTTTTTTGTATAGTGTGTCGGACCTCACTACAATGGTTTTGTGATGCGGGTGTCAAGGTATCTGACATGTATATGCATATGGTATGAAATATATATATATATATATATATTCCCTCTTGGTACATATTCATTCATGGAATATGGAATATGTGAAATACAACTATGGGTATATATATATATATCTGTGTGTGTGTGTGTCTAAATTCATGTTGGTGTATGCGTCAAATGTCGGTTCGAGCGTTTGTCGACAAATAGCGACATGTTTGAGGTAGGTCCACTTTGCCTATTCCTTTCATTTGAATTTCATAATTACTCCCCTATTTTAAAAATATGTATTACGTTTATTCTATATACAAATTCTATGAAATTTGGTTATGGTTTCTTGAAATTAGTATGCACTTGTTTTGGAAATTATGATGTATTTCAATCCTCATTGGTATTAAGTGACTTTTCTTGAAAATTTATTCCCTGATTGTTTTGGAATTGGTAGTGAGTATTTCAAAAGTTGTTAGGCCTTTTGGCCGATTAGTTATAAGAAGTGTTATTTTAATGTAATTATACTCGTTTGGCACCGTAATAATGTTTTATGAAAAAGTAATAACTCTCTTGAGGCACTCCCCCTTGGATTTAGAAAATGAATATTATGTTGAATGTATTATTATGTTCCTAATTTGGTACTTATGCACTGTGTGACATAAATAAAGTAGGATAATCCTATGGGGGGAGAATAGTGGTGAGATGTTGAGTGGGTTTTAGATAAATAATGTGTTATGTACATATATGTTTTCTTGATAAATAAAACTCACCATCGCTTTAAATAGAGCACAATGGAAATCCTAGGTATCATGGTGCGTGGACTAGGACTAGTATGCTAGATGACACAGCAGGGGATTGTCCCAGTTTCATCTAGCACGATTGACACAACAAAACTAACTAAACATATGAATTATGGAGGTTCATGGTTTCTAATCCATGGATAATGGGGGTCGGGGTTTCTAAGACATGTTTTCTATGGGTCCTTGTTTCTGAGCCACGTTTCACTGATGTACGTGGTCTCTAGGGTCCAACTAGTTCTAGCTACCTATAGGGATAACCCATTGTGATCATTTGAGACATGATTATTGTTATGTAATATTCATTTCAGTTGTTTCATACCTGTTTTCAAACAATATTTCAATCTAAATTTGTTTCTTTCCATTTTGAAATGTTAATGCATGTTTGGAAACTATTTTAAAAATGTAGTGGGAGATAAATGCTTTACATGAAAATTTTAAAATGAAACATGAACTTTAGAAGAATGAAAAACATTATTTTATTATATATTATTTTCTAACTGGAATTATTGGATTTCTTACTAATGGCAAAGGCATACAATGTGGTTATATTTTGACATTCTTACTGAGCATCTCAGTTCCTACACCTTGCTGAATTTTCAGTTGAAGGTTTCATTCGTGGATTGATTTTGTGAGAGAGTGTAGTTTATGTTCTGTGGTGACCAGTGAGGTCACTTGAGGTGTGTAATATTTCTTTATTTATTCCTTTTTCCACTACCATGTGGTTCTGTTTATTTTCCATTATTTATCTGCTTTTCCTGTTTGTGGTTATTTGTATTTTTTATGGTCCAAATTTTTTCGAACTAGTTTATCATGATTCCCAACACTAGTTTCCATCCCATGGGGATCGATAACGCCCTTTGGGAAATGTAGTGGACTGACTCGTGTGACCTATTCAGGGTCGAACTAGGTTGGATTTTGAGAAAATTGTATCATAGGATGCCCTTGTTATTTGGGGTCTGAGGTAGCTTTGTGATTAGGTTTGTAGAGACTTGAGAGGTAGGTGTAGGAATGAAGTCATGAACCCTTTCCCATCCCGAGAATCGAGTACCCAAGGGTAGTTTGGGATTTTATTTTTTCTTTTCCTTGATCTTTTTGGATGGGGGATGACAAAGGAATTGATCTGGTGTTATGGGATGAGCTTTCATGGAGTAACAACCAATGTATAGCCTGAGTGCACAGTTCAAGATAATTCATGTGGTGGATGCTTTCTCAAAGCATGGTCTACTAAGCCATGATACCGAGTTGGCATAGACACTAGACCCTTATTTTTTGAATTTTATATGTGATTTATGTTATGGATTAGTTATGAATGACTTGAGAGGATTTCAAAAAGTGAAAATGGTTCATCAAAAATGGTTTTTCAATAGGGGATGTGGTTTTGGAGAGGAATAATAGTTTTGAAGTTGAAATTTTTTTCTTTTAATGAAATGTGGATTCCAAGGAAAAAATGGGAGCTGTTTTGGAATCTTGGATACACTTTTTGGATTGTGAATTGTAAAACGTTTGAGGATTTGGAAATGTATTTCATTAATGATAAGTCACATTTTCAAATTGGTTGAAAATTTGTGAATTACGTTGAATGATCCATTTTGAAAATGTGATGTGTTTCCAATTATCCATTGATGATCCTACGATGGATCACATATATATAGGTACGCATGTACCACATGGATAATTTGTGGTATGTGTGGATGCGTGCCTAATATCGCAGAATGGTATATGTATATGTGAGACATCTTGGGATACCAATGTGGGATATTTATGTTGTTTTTTAATGAAAAATGGTTTTCAAAAAGGTAATTTAAATGTTTTGAAAAGTGAGTGGGAAATTTTTTAGTGTCCTATGTTTGTCTTTGTTGTTTTATTACGTCAGTTCTAGGATTTGAAAAACTTAATTTGGGTTAGAATGCTGCTTTGAGTTTGAGATTTAGTTTGTGATTGAGTTGTGTAATTTTGATTTATGATGGGTTTTGATCTGGATTTATGCCTATTTTTTGAGTACTCTACCTAGAAAATTCCCAATGGTTTCTAGTTTGTCTCTTCTAGTTGTTGGGTCTACTTATACTCATAGACAAATGGTTAAATTGAATCCTTTTTAGTTGTTGTTCATCATCTATGGTTATCATGATCTATTAAAGGTAGAGGACTAGCTTGGTGAAATCATTTTGGTTTTCAGGTTATTGGAAACTCCCAATGTTATAAATGTTCGTGATGGTTCGAGTTAATTTGTGGGTTCAATATTGGATTGGTGTGGGATAAAATCTCAATGGCGTTAAATGATAGGATGGAATTTAAGACCACATTAGTCTGATAGTATATAACTAATGAGATGAAAGAGGGGAACTTTCAGACCTCATGAGTGACTAGCAAGACCAACAAACAGAGAAGGCCTATTCTGGTAATCTCAAGGATTGTTTTTTTCTCCAAATATAAGGATGAAGAACCAGTTAATGTTTCACTAGTGTGGGGTCATCGTCTAGGGTTCAAGGAAAAATTCTTATTGTTGTTCGGGAAGCTTCTCCATCCGATGAGAAGAGCGAACCGTACGAACCTATCTTAGACAAGTATTCTTGTCAATTCCTTCTTTTATTAGCTAGGAAACTCTATTGTTTTCTTCTGGTGTGGCTGGTTTGGGCGATTTAAGTCACCTTTTCATCGTCCATCAAAGGATTTTTGTTAGTGTGGCCATTTGGGAAACTTAGAGAGGTTCCACTAGCAGCATCAATAGAAGGTGCCTCAACCGAGGGATGTCAACTCCCTACATTAGTCTAGCAGATGCTTCCGGACAAAAGAGATCTAGACACAAGTTTCTAAGTGAATCCTTTCATGCAGTCCGAAATCATTGGGTGTGGGGCACGTTGGTCTAATTTTTGTATATAGTGCTGAAATGGGGACGGTCTGAATTTCCATATTGTGACACTCTCGTCTTTGAAGGGTTTGTTTCTCTATAAGAGGCATGTGGGTCTCTTTATCTCATTGTGGTCTTTGTTCATATAATACACCACTTTTTTTGTAAGAAGGTATGATGATCACATCTTCTTGTAATACCAATAGTTGTGCCTCCTCAAATGATAGCTTTGAAGGTTGTCTCTTTGTGGTTGTGAGTCTCAAGATGATTGTATCTCTTGGGTGGCTAACTCTTTCAGTAACCCGTTCTATTTCTAGGATGCACTCATTTTGGAGACACATGAATCTTGATCCATAATGAATGGGGGTCTGGTCCGCTAATCATTTTGGGGTCATTCATTGAGGACCCTTGTGGTGGGGGTTTGGTTGGTGTGAAGAGTTGGTGGGTCTGTTTCTATTCGGCCTGTATCGGTAAATGGTAATTGTCTTAATCTTGTTATTCTCCTCTTTCTTTGAGAGTTGGTTTGTGTATGAGTCTCAGTCCTTGTTGGATGTTTCCTCTTTGATTGTAGTTAGCATTCCAGAGTTGTCATGCACTGAGAGTCTCAATGTTGGTTGTGCTAGTCCGGTTCTTGTGGTTAGGGGAACCCTCCTCGTTTCTTGATGGCTTTACTCCTTGTAGTTTCTCTTAGAGTTGGTCAGGTGTGACTAATGGAGTGAAAAGACACAATGACTTTTTAATTTTGTTAACCTTGTTCAGAAACAAACTTGATTCTGATTCCTCATTTGGATGGTTTATATTTTGGGGGGAACCATTTTTATGGTGGGGAGAACTGTTACACCCTGACACAATATCTTGCGATATGAGATATTTTTATTTATTTATTTATTTTTATTTGTCTTTTTTTATTCTTAATGTTTAAAGAAATTATTAAATTAATATAAAATCAAATAAAATAAAATTATTGGAAAATGATATAATAATAATAATAATAATAATATTGTCATTTAGTTTATTATTATTATAAATTATGTTACGAATAATATTATTATTTTGATTATTATTATTATTATGTTTAAGGTTTTTATTACTAATAATAATAATATTATTTTTTTATTTTTTTAAACCCTAGTCTTCCTCCCCCCTTACTCCCATGACCTGCTCCTCTTCCCCCACCGGTCGAAGCCCTTGGTGCACACCCCATCCCTATCCTGCTCTCACTTCACCCCACCAGTTGAGGGCCCTTCGATGTGCCTCCCTCCTTTCGGAAAAGACTCCCCTTAGGCTCAGCCACACCCTCCTCTTTCACGCGGCCAAACTTCCTCCCCTATTGGAAGGACTCTGACGCCCGGGAGAATCTCTGACACACCACCCTCTCCCTCTGATGAACGGCCTTCCTCCAGCTGTACCCTCTTCTTCCCCCTTATAATCCCTTATCCCTCCTTCCCTAGGGTTTGGTTCATTTTTACTTGGAGTTTTTAGTTTCAAGCGGTTTGGATGTTAGATTTATGATTAATTCATGATAATTTAGGTTCTTTTGTATGATTTGGGTTTGAAATGGGTGAATTACATGGTGCAGAATTGGTTTTAACAAAGGATCATTAATCTTCTGGTATTAAAAATAATTTTACTCACTTGAAATAGGGTGGTTTCAATGGAAAATAATTGTTTTTATTGAGTTTATTTTTTTAATTAATTTTACAAGTTCTTTTACTATTGCATGTTGTGCAATGAAGGTCTTTGATAAAAATAGAACCTGTTATTAATTTTAAAGTGACAATTTTATGTGGAATTTTGGTGTGGTCCATGAGTTAAGTCTTCATATGGACCTTGTTAATTTTTTATAAATTATTCAAATTACTTATTTCATTGTGCAAGTGATGTGAAACTAGTTTTTGAAATTAATTGATAAACTTGTGGGATATAATTGGATTCTTAAAGTGAATTTGGGTGTACTATTTTTTGAAAAACCTTATTGTGTCTCTTTTTGGTGTTTAATGAATTTTACAAATGGTTTATTTAATTTTTCAAGTGGTGTGAATCATGTTTCCAATGGAACCTATAGTAAAAATGGGTTTGGGTGTATGTTTTTAAAAGGAAATTCATAATCTGGCATTTTTGGGTTGTCATGTATTTATAAATGTAAATTTTAAATGGTTTAAACAATGGAATGTTTGTTTTGGGATTGGTTCTAATTTATGTGATGATTTGAAATGGCCTTTTAAAATGGTTAGTTTGATTATATGATTTTATTTTAATATTTACAATAGGTTTTATAAGTTATGTATGTGCTATATCATTGGTGTTAACCCTTGATGTGTTATTTTGAAATGTTTTATAAATTTTTTAAATATTTAATTTTTTTATTAAATTATTTTTGTAGTTCGTTGGACCTCGCAATGATGGATTTGGGCTACAGGTGTCGATGTATCCTACATGTACATGCATAGGGTAAGGCATATATATATATATATATATATATATATATATATATATATATTCCCACTTTTTACATATTCCATCATGGATCGAGGAATATGTGCAATGTAGTTAGGGGTGTATATAAAAATATATGTATAAATTCACGTGTGTGTATGCATCAAATTTTAGTTCAAGTGGTCGTCAAAAAATAATGACATGTTTGAGGTTGGTCTCTAGTACCAATGAATTTAATTTGAATTTCGTAATTTCTTGCTTTTTTAAAAAATATTTTTAACATTTACATTGTATACACATGTAATAAAATATGGTTTTGGGTACTTGAAATGGTTATGCCTTTGTTATTTAAATTGAAATGAATTTCTAACGCCATTGGTCTTAAGGGACTTTTTATGAAAATTGATTTTCTAAGTGTTATTGAATTGGTAATGAGTATTTCTAAAAGTGTTTGGCCTTTTGGCCAACAATTTGTTTAAAGTGTTCCATTTTATGCAATTATGTCTGTTTGGTACCTTGAGAATTTTTTTTGAAAAAGAAAATCCTCTCTTGAGGCACGCCCCCTTGGTTTTAATAAATGTTTTTTTGTTGAATGTGTTATTATGTGCCTGATTTGATGCTTATTCAGTATGTAACGTGGAATAGGGGGAATGAGATTAAGGAGGGAGAATGGCGGTGAGAGGATGAATGGGATTTAGATAAAGAACGTGTTATGTAAAATAATGTTTTCCTCATAAAGAAAACTCACCACCACATAAAATAGAGGAAATTGAGAAACCTAGATATCTAGGTGGGTGGATCCGGACTAGTATGCTAGATGACATGGCAGGAGTTCATCCCGGTATTGTATTGAATGATTAATGCAACAACCCTAACTAAACATATGAATTACTTAGTTCCATGGTTTCTAAGCCACGATTATTAAGGGTTATGGTTTCAAAGCCACGTTTTCTGAGGGTCGTGGTTTCTAAGCCACATTTCACTGAGGTAAGAGTCCTAGTTTCCCACTTATGCTAGTGACCTATATGGATTAACCATGCTGCGTGTTTGCGGCATGATGATTGTGATGTAATTTTCATTTCAGTTGTTTCATACTTTTTGACTTATTTTTTAAATCCATATTTAAATATAAATAGTTTTCTTTTTATTTGGAATCATTAATGCATTCATAGAACCTATTTTGAAAATTTAGTGGGAGAAAAATGATTTACATGAAAATAAAAACTTGCAACTTGACCTTTAAAAGAAGGAAAAACATTATTTTATTATATCATATTTTCAAAATGGCATGATTGGATTTCTTACTTATGGTATTGTCATAGGACGTGGTTATATTTTAGAATTTCTACTAAGAATCTCGGTTCTCACACAAACATTACCTTTCTATTGAATTCTTCAGTCTTGGGTCGCTTTTCGGAGCGAGTGTAGTTTTTGTTTTCTGGTGACCCCTAGGGTCATCTGATGTATGTCACGTTGCTTCATTTATTCCTTTTTTTCTGCCAACGTGTTCAGTTTATTTTCCCTTATTTATCCGCGTGATTAGTTTAGGATTATTTATCTTATTTTTGGGAAAATTCATTCTCAACTAGTTTATTTTGATGCCCGACACTAGTTTCCAGCCTATCTGGATTGGGAACACCCTTCGGGAAATGTCACGCACCGAATCGGGTTACCGGTTCAGGGTGGAACCTGGTTGGTTTGTTAAAGTACACACCTAGACCTTAACATTTACTGAACTCATTGGTTTTACTGTGAGACCATGATATTTCTCATGAAGAATAACTGGTAAATATTCTAGATTGAATAGGTAATGATATATGAAACAATATGACTTGCCTGGTCAATTTATTGTGGGAAAACAACAATCTTGGTGATGTTTCATGGGAACCTTATGTTGTAATAAGGTAGAATAACCCACAATTGATATTAGAAAAGAGAATAATTTTGAGGGTGAAATTATTTTTAAGGGGGATGAATTTAACCCCATGAAATTTTTTGAAATATTTTTTTGAAATAAATTTAATCTTTTATCTTATATTTCATTACATACAATCCCAAGTTTATCTTTTGTAACATTCATCATTGAGTTTAACTTTTGTTACATGCACGACTGATTTTAAATGAAACGTAACAAAAAAGTAAAATATTATGATTTAATATGATAGTAATCACCTAGACATTTGAATATGGGGTATTAATATATTTAACTAAATTATGAAAATATATGGATTACACATGTATATAAAATGAATTTTTTATATATAAATAATTATTTAAAAAATAATGTCAATATTATTATGGGGATCAATTTTTATGAAAACAAAAACCTTTTGCCTATATAAATTTTAAAAAATAAAATTTATTATATTAATCAATTAAATGTATAAAATAATTGTTCAATAAAATTTTTTACAGTCATATTATGTTTTTTCTAGATAATAGGTAAGAAATTATACATTTTTTCACTAAAATATATAATTTTTCTAGAAAAAAATATTTCTCCTTTTGAGAAATTATGTGAAAATTGATTTTTATTAGTTTTAAAGAATTTATATGAAACAATAACCTACATTTTGTAAAACACAAATTCCATATTATCTTAGGATGAATTTTTTTAGAATTTTCTAAGAAGATAAATATGTTGATGAATAGTGAAAGGTATTTTTTTTAATAATTATCATTTCATTTATAGAATTTTAAAACACTAAAATTTATTTAATTTGGTTTTAAATGTAAAAATATATAAAAAATATATCTATTAATTGAATATTGGCCAGTTTAATTAATTCAATGTTTTATTTTGATAAACTTACTTATTAAACATTTCAACATTTTCTATTTGGAAAGCACCCCTGTCATCGCATCTTCTGGATTAATTTAAAATTAAATGTTTCTAGTTATATAAATAAAATTTGGGGAAATGTATTAAATATTTTTAAAACAAATAATTAATATTCTCCTACAATGTCAAATTAATTTTTTCCCATAATGAATAGTAAAAACTGTAAACTGTATATACTACGGTTAGGATAAAAATGTGTTTACCAGTCAGGGTAAATATAAAAGGTTCATGGATAAAAATAAACAATAAAAATTCCAAAATTAATAATCTATCCATATTTAAGAATTATGTCTTCTTGGTTTGATAATTTTCCAATTAAAATCCATTTTCATGTTATAAACATGGACACTCCTTTTTCTTTTCAACAAATATAAGTAGACCACTCAACTCACTTATAAAAGGCCACCTCATCTCCAATCCTCTTCACTCATTCTAAAACAATTGGTTTATACAATAACTACCAATATAACATCATTAATTCCATCATATGACCGTATATTCCTTATTATGGATATAAATCCAACCTACGATGCTTTTTGGTGTAAACTAAAAGAATTCATGTCAAATAGAGCTAACATCCCTAATCGAGTGTTTTATTTTATTTCTTACCACACCAAATAAAAATATTTCAAACCATAATGATATAATATAATAATTCTCAAAAATATAATGATATTTCATTATTTAAATTTATTAACAAAATCCATCTCCTCTTCTAACAAATGTGTCATGAAATCGTCATTCTGTGTATGACATACTACTACCTCACATACATATGTTATTTTTTTCCACGATGATCTCTCAAAAAATGGATATAATAAGAGATTTATTACATTATATGATATTTAAGACATTATTATGATAATTTAATCCTGATGTCACATATTATAACATACTTTTCATTCTATGTGAATATGATAATATCTTTTTTTTGTGGAAAACTATCACCTAGAAAAGCGATGGGATTCATTCATGATTTAAATTTTAGGTAATAAGTATATTATAATAGATGATATGTGATATATAATACATGTAAAAGATTATTTAGTTGTTATATGTTATTTATATTTCTTTCTTTCACCACATCGATAAAATAGATACAACGTTCATGAGTATGTACGGCCTACCGTCCCCCTAAATAGTGTATTTCATTTTCAATCTCTAAATATTATATATTTCAATGAATAAGTATAAAATAAAAATATATTATGTTTTTATAATGGCTAATATTCTTTATCTTATTGAACTGTTACCATGCTAAGTAGAATAAAAATAAAAAAATAATATCATATGTGAAAAAACAAAGTTGTTATTACCTGAAATGTGATTTTAACAAGGAATTGTTGACAAAAACTCAATTAAATGTCAAAAGTAACTAATAGAGGTTATGATACATATAATTATGATTCTATAATTTATTTATAATAAAAAATTATTTATTAAATAATAGGTTCGAACATGTATGATGTGATTTTAGACTTTATGTAATGTATTTCCATCTCATTTTTTTCCAATGAGAAAAAATCCATATTTACTATGTATTTATTTAATGTGGTTTATATAATTCCCAAGAATTTATTTTATAATTAATCTCCTTATAATTATTGTGATATAAAAATCCAATTTAGGATAGAGATTTTGTAATATACCTGGTACATAAAGAATATGACATTTTCATATTTGTTAATATTTTTTAATTGAATATTAAATTTACATTAAAGGGGATTGTATGTCCGATAGAGTACTCTGCATGCAACAATGGATTTCTTTGAAATCTTAGAATTCACACAACGTTGATATATACCGAACAATAATATAATAATATTATTATTTTAAATGGTTGTTAATGCATAGACGTCGTATTGGATGCAATGAATAGAACTAATTAAAATATAATTACCTATGTTTTTTAAATTTCTTTACATTTATCCGATTAAATTTAGAGGCTAAAAACATGAATGAATACAAATTTAAGCAAAAATAGTGTAATATTCTTTATAAGGTCGATTTTCCACCTTATGATGGTGAAAAAATTTTAAAATATAGTTTTTATATTTTTTTTGTTTTATTTGACAAAATAAAATTCTTCATTAGAATCGGGACCTCAAAATTTACTTTGGATGATATTTGGGTATTTTTCTGATAAAGTTAATTTTTTTTAATGAATAGTGAAAAATACTGCCTTTTAATTCAAAACTGCCTCTTAATCTAATTTATTAATGTGGTTAGGTAATATTTTTTATTTCCATAAAGTGTAATTGAATTATATTTTTACCATTTAATCCAATTTTTGTCATTAGATGTAATATAATATTGAATTTGGACATAAACACAAGTCAATCTTTTGGTAGTTATTATTTTTTAAAAACATGCTTTTTGGTTTGGAAAACATAAATTAATTTTAAATTAATTAAAGAGACTTCTATGTTTTGAATTTGGTAAAATAGACATAATTTTTTAATTTTGAATATCAAAATTAGCTTTGGTTGAATTTGTGGATTTTTTTTGAAAAAGTTAATTTTTTATGCATGGGGATAAACACTACAAAGTATTCAAAAACTGACTTTTTCATATAAATGAATTTTTTTTGCTTCTATAAATTGAAGTTAAAAATATAACATAAATGGTTGTCATTAGTAAGTAAAAGGCTATTTAATAAAAAGAAAATAATTTTCAGTGAACAGTAACTTTTGAATTTTATTTATCGTGGTTAAAGGTAAATAGGGAAATTAAAGGTCAAAATAATATTAATAATATTAAATTATCATAGCACTTTTCATAAACATATTTACTGAGTAATGGATATCCAAGAAAAACCGTGGGTGAGACTTTTGTCATTTTAAGCCAATTTGGTAAGATAATGACAATAATAACTTTTTATTTAATGTAAAAATAAAAATATCATAAACATGAATCTTCTTACAGAACTTTTTTTATTCGGGGTTATATAAAATATATTTTCGACTAAAAATATTATTTGGAAATATAAAAATATTTCCTACATCATGGTATTTTATTTGTAATTTTTAAACATTACTATGAATTAATGGTGATGTAGTAATTGCTTCATTAATACATGATTCAAATAAATGATATTATAAATATTAAAATAAATTTATTTTGAACCTTTTTATGACATCCAAGAATATTATAGATTAGGACGACATATTATCTTTTAATTAATGATGGTTGTTTTTTGGAAAAATCAATTTGGTTTGGAATATTTAAAAATCCATGATATTAAGTTATAAATATTGATATAAATTAGTTTTTAAATCAATTATTATTTTTTTAAAAGATAAAATAGTTCTAGAAATAAAAACTTTGTCCAAATGAAATATATGACGTCAAATGTTTTATTAATGATCCATTTTGGGTGGCTAGGTATTTTGTAGTAAATATATTAACAATATCGTATGATTATACAAGAAGACATGTTAAAAGATAAATATGAGTATAAAGGGGTTATATAAAAAAGAGAAGGATTAAAAAATATCCAAAACCAATCCAATTATTGTTGGATGATTTTATTTCGACTTATATGCAACTTATCTTTGTATAAAATATGTTTTGGACCTTTTGAAACAGAAAATAATTTTATAGTAAAATAATACATTCAAATACTCCTAAAGAGCCCCTCCTCCCTCTTATAAAAGGCCACCACGTATAACCCATTAAACACACCTATCAAGCCTATTGGATCTTCCACCCCTACCCAAATAAGCTCCATAAAACCCTCTCTTACTCATAGAAGCCTTACCTTAGGCAAAATTCACTTTAATAAATACTTTTGGAACAATCCAAAGGGTGTTAAAACATTTAAAGGTAATGTCTTCCCTTAAGATCACTTATTTTATTTTACATATTCACTCAATATTCTCTTCTTATTATGTGTTTAAATAAAAACAATAGTATACTCAATATAATAGGTTTTTATGAGAATTATTAATACTACACTATCACACACCTCTATATAATTGATACAAACATAATATTTCTGTGGACGAAGAACTATTGCCTCACGAAACGATGATTGTTCAAATATCTTATACCGCCTCTCATGGTGTCCATTAAGATTGAAAATTATCTATAAGTGATATATTCTGTATTTATATTGTCTCTATGCTTCATTATTTTTTATTTATACCATACCTTTATGGCTTCCATAATGGGCAAATATGATAATTTCATTTGAGGAAGTGCAAAATACCGCCCCCTCCAAGTGATATGACTCATTAATACCATAAATGGAATGTATAAATGATTGAGTTAATTAAATTATATATGATATTATACTAGTACTATAAAATACCTATGTATCATTATGTTTTCATTTGATAAAATAAGAAATTGAAATGAAGGCAATGTTCATACATATGTACGGCTTACCGTCTCCATGAACTGTGCATTTCATTTTTTATCTCCCAATGTTATGTACTATTATAAATACATATATATATTGAATATATATTATATATGTGATATCTATATCATTAATATCATTAAAGAGATAATGTAAATTTTACCAAATGGAGTTATAATTAGTTCATTTTTTGACTCAAGTACCAAATATCGACAAAACAACTATTATTAACTTAAATGCTTTTGTAATGTTTATAACATGGTTTTATGTGATATAAAAGAAAAAATAAACATGGAAAAGATTTTAAAGCCAGTAGAAATAAACATTAGTTTATTATTCAAGATATTAAAGAAGTTTTAAGTCAAGTCAGACATGAGGTAAGAGATTTCATCTTAATAACCTTTCATTGAGGAAAACATTGATTTGCATACGACTTTATTTTATATGGTGTATAAACCCCTATGATTTTTAATTACTTTCAAAGGGAATATTTTTTCCACGTAACTATTTATTTAAAAAAATTTGATTGTTTCTTTATAATGTACGTGGTGAAAATGACCTTTCTTCCACCTCGTGTATTATTCGATATTTTGAATCCTTAACAAGAAGTAATGGGTTTAAAAGAAAATTAAATACCATAATCATTTTTTTACTTATTTTGGTAATGAAAATGGTATTGGGAATAGATTTAATTTTTCCATGTATTGAAATGTTATTTTGTTATTGCAATTTGTAAATTTTGTCTTTTCTTTGAAGCTTGTTCATGTGTTATGATTATGTTATGTTTCTTGGACATTGATTACACATATAGGTGGTTCCATGATAAACCTAGGGTGGGTGATACCAAAATAGAAATCAAATCCATTGGTTAACCTGATGAAGGTAAACATTAATGTTTCTCCAAAGAGATTTAGGGAATATAATTTAATGGGTATTCTAACACAACTCCTTATTTATCTTTGAAAGCTACAACATAATTATTTTGTGGATGCCACAAGTTACCATTATGATTTAGGATTTCCAAATTTTATTCATAAATCTTATGATTTTTTTGGTATGTTAATGATTGAAAAATATGATTTTATTGATTTTTTGTATTGGCATAAAAATGTCTTTTTTCCTTTATTTATAACCCTTAGTGAGTTTTTTATGCTAATCCCATGTTTATGAAATGTTTTTCACAGGATATAAAGAAGGGTAAGAGGAAGGAATAATTCCAGAAGATTTTTGTCATGAATGAATTATTATTTTATTTTATGACTATATATTTTATTAAAAAATGGATACATAGTATAATTGTCTACTTTTTAATATTTGAGATGTAATGTAATAGTTGTGGCCTAATTCTCTAATGCTCTAAACATGAAATTATCCTCAACCTTAATTATAAAATCAATTTAAGATTATGTAATTTTTAAGGTCGGCTCTTTATAGTTGGTATCAAACGTTAGATTAGATAACTTTAGAGGTTAGGGTGTTATTTAAGAAAAAGTGACATAACCATAATGTATAGCATATTTGATAGAGTCCTAGTTTTTTAGATTAATCGAATGTGTTTAAGATAACATGAATATGTATATCTTAGTTTTTACCCTCCTTATAAGATTATATATGCTTATTTTTCTAATATACTCACACTAAACCTTTTTTGTTTTATAAAATGGAAGAATCTAGCAGTAACCAACATATCAATAGATGTAAAGGAAACTATGGTGGATTTCATAATGTGAAACTGAATGAAATGAGAGCTGCAATAAGAACTCATATGGTTAAAATATGTTATGGTTATTTTTTAGGAAGTTATCTCATTTTTTGGAATGTTTTAAAATTATATAGTTTCAGAAAAAGGAAAACCCATAGGATGGGTGATTACCCATCACGTCCGGCAAGGACATGAAAATAAAACCCACAACCTAAGGGTAAAAAGGGTACATCACCTACCATTGGATTACAAGATGTCCCTAGATAGAATGCTAATTATTTTTTGATAAATGGTTTTCTGGATGAAGAATATGTTTATTTTGGTAACTTATGTTTTATCAAATGGAAATCCTTTGTATAGGAAATTATTTGTTGGTTATGTGATACATGTTATTTTTGAAGATGTTTTATCTTTTGGGAAAACAATATGCCTACAGAAAATAGAATTCTATAAGAGTTCCTTTATGGAATAATGATTTAAAATTTATTTTGGAAGAATATATGTTTTTCATTGTGGACATATAGTGATTTGGGTTAGTTATGGAAATTATTAACCTATCTTTGAGAATATGGGATTTATTTAATTACTTTTCAGTATGAGACATTAAGAGTAGCTGATAGTATTTGGAGATAAATGTTATGATTTACCCTAGAATACTATGTGATTAAATCCTTCTGAGTTTTGGGTATCAAGGTTAGTTTGGATTATATTGAAGTATTTTAAGGTCAATTGCATTTTGAATGGTTTTGTTTAACATTGGGCATTTTTTTCAGTTTTGAAGATTCAGAGTAGTATTTCTTTTTATAAAAGATTATTGTTTTGTGGATTATCTAATCTTGTATAAACCATTTTGGTTTTAGTTAATTTTTTAAGATATAAGAATTATATAGTTCATATTTTGTGTATTATTTTGTCCTATTGACGTTCATTGTAGAGCAAAAAGTGTGAAATAGCCATCATGAATACTAATCATTTGACGAAAAGTTGATTTTTTTAGAGACTTTTTAAAGGATGAAACTAAAGTTTAATATTAAGTTTATTTTCTTATGTCCCTATTCAATATAAAAAAAACAATTCTCCAACATTATTAAAGGAAACATAAAACCAAAAAAATTTCCATTTACATTTCATACTAGGAATCCAATGACCGTTTAACCCATAACAAATTTATGGTTTTCCTGTTTTTAACTATCTCCTGATCATTTTTTCTACCACTCTCCATCAAAACAAGACACATAGTTTGTCCTCCAAATCCATGTATTAATAAATGGGATCCTAGTATGTTTTATCTCGAGTGACATATGTACTTATATTTCATTCTATTAAAATTAATGTTTTATTGACACTGTTTTCGATGTGGGACTTTTAATGAAGTTTCCTAGCCCAATTTAAAAATTGTGAAGACGCAATTCCCAAAAGAGGGGAAGGATGTAACGTCCAAGGTAAATAAAGAATATTACATTTTAATATTTATTAATATTTTTGAATTGAAATTATTTTTATTTTAAAGGGGATTCTATGTGTGATAGCATACTCAACACACAACAACGAGATTCTTTGAAATATTACATTGCACACAACATTGAGATATACCGAAAAATAATATAATAATCTTATTATATTAAATAGTAGTTAACACATAGCCATTGTGTTGGAGATAATGAACAGAACTAACTACAATATGATTACACATTTATTTAAATGTTTTTATATTTATCCAATAAAATTCAGAAGCTTAAAATGTGAATTAATCTAATTTTTTTCATAAATACTCTAATATTCTATAATAGGCCGATTTGCTGCCTTTTGATGGCGAACAAATTTTTAAATATATTTTTTGGTAGTTTTATGTGTTTTATTAGTCGAAATAAAATTCTTATTTATCATCATCAAATCAAAATTTTATCTGGATGAATTTTTGGTATTTTTCTAAAAAAGTTCATTTTTAAATCATTAGTGAAAAATAGTTCATTTTAATTCAATACTACCTTTTAATATAATTTTTTTATGTGGATAGATTATAATTTTTATTGGTTTTAATGTGTAATTGGATTATATATTTACCATTTAATATCATATTGGTAATTTTAAGTAATATCACTTTCATATTGGACATAAACTAATGTTAATCTTTTGATAGTTATTATTTATTAAAAAATGATTTTTTATTTTTGAAAACACAAAATAATTTTATATTATTTAATGAAACATATATTTTTTTATTTTGGTAAAATAGACATAATTTTCAATTCAAAATATCAAAATTATTTTTGGGTGATATTTTGGTTTTTTTTTTGAAACATTATATTTTTTATAAATATTGAAAAACACTACATAGTAGTTAAAAACCAAAGTTTTCATATAAATGATATACTAACCCTTATATTAATTTAATTTCAAGTATCCGACATAAATTCTTCATATCTTTAAGTAAAAGGTGGTTCAATAGGATGAAAATAATTTTTGGTGAATAGTAACTTTTGATGTTTATTTATCGCGGTTAAACTTAAATTGGATAATTCATGGTAAAAATAATATTATAATAATATAAAATTACCATAACACATGTCTTAACCATATTGTATGACTAATGATTGACCAATAAGTCCTTGGGTGAGACCTTTGGCCTTTGAAAGCCACTTGGGTAAGACAATGAAATTAATAACTTTTTATTTAAAGTAAACATAAAGATATCATAAAAAAATCTTTTTAATAAATTTTTTTTTATTTGGGTTATATAAGTGATCTATTCAACTATAAATATTATTTTCAAACCTGAGAATATTTTCTACATAATAGTGTTTAATTTATAATTTTTACACATTAAATAAATAAATTTAATTAAGACACAATTGTGATGTAGTAATTACTTCAATAATAAAGGATTCAAATAAATGATAATTTAAATATTAAATTAAATTTATTTTGAACCTTTTTAGGCCATACAAGAATTTTATGGATTATTATTACTTGTTGTATTTAAATTAGTAAAGTTTTTTTAAAAATAATCATGTGGGTTTGGATTTATTAAAAATTCATGATATGAAGTGTATAAAAATTGACATAAATGATTTTTTAAATCAAGTAATATTTTATTAAATGAAACAATAGTCCAAAAAATTTAAGATTCATCCAAATTACATATATTATGTTAAAAATACATTAATTATCCATTTTTGGTTGCTTGGAATTTTATAGTAAATATATTAACCATATAATATAATGATACAAGAAGACATGGTAAAAGTTAAATAAGAGTAAAAGGGTTATATGAAAAAGATAAGGATTAAAAAATAACCAAAACATGTCCAATTTTTATTAGATGATTTTATTTCATCTTATATTGACCTTATCATCTAAAAAAATATGTTTTGGATATTTTAAAACCTAAAATATGTTTATAAAAAAATAATAATTTCAGACAATCTTAAAGAGCGCCACCTCGCTCTTATAAAAGGAAACCACCTCTAACGCATGAAAAACACCTATAAATCCCCATGGATCATCCAAACCCTTACAAATAATCTCCCAAAATCACTATATTTTTTATTGAAGCCTTACCTGAGGAAGGAACTTCATAAAATCCTTTTGGTTCAAACCAAAGGGTGTTACCCGATTTAAAGGTAACATCGTCTCTCAAGTTATATTATTTTATTTTACTTATTCACTCCATATTCTATTCTTATTATTTTTATAAATAAAAAAAACTATATCCTTAATAAATTCAGTTTTTTTATGAGATGGTTTCAATCTACACTTTCACACACCTCCATCTGATGGATACAAACATATTTTCTCTGTAGACGGCGAACTACTGCCTCACAAAACGATAACTGTTCAATTATATTTTACTGCCTCTCATGGGGGCCATTAAGAAAGAAATTTATGTATATATGATATATATTATATTTATATTTTCTCTAGGATTCATATTTTTTCATTTATATCATACCTTTATTGTTTCCATAATGGGTAAATAAGATAATTTCATTTGAGGAAGTGGGGATTAATGCCCCCTCAAAGTGATATGAATTATTAATACCATACACAGAACATATAAAGGATAGAGTTAATGAAATTATATATTGTATTATACAAGAATTATAAAATACCTATTTATCATTAAGTTTTCATTTAATTAAATAAGAAATAGAAATGAAAGTAGAATTCATTCGTACATACGGCTTACCATCTCTATGAACGGTGCATTTTATTTTTATCTCCAAATGTTATGTACTATTATAAATACATATATATATCTGATATATATAATATATATAATATCTAAATCATGATTATATTTCTAGAGATACAATAAGTTTGAACACATGGACAACTTGTAATTATAAGAATCTCATTTTTTACTCGAGTACAAATTATGGACAAAATGACCATTATTAACTTAAATGTTTATGTAATCTTTATAAAATGGTAATATGTGATAGAAAAGGAAAATTAACATTAAAAAAGGTTCTTAAGAAGTTATAAATTATCATTAGTTTATTATTTATGAGATTAATGACCGAACCAGTCAAATTGGACACGAGGTTAGGGACTTCGTCTCAATCACCTTTCATTAAGCCATACTTTGATTTATAAATGAAATTATTTTATACGATGTATAAACACATTTTACTATTAATTTCATTCAAAGGGAATTTTATTTCTAAATATCATTTTACTAAATGAAAAAGAAAATGTTTCTTTATAACTTATGTGGTGACAACGACCTTTCTACCACTACGATGATTATTTAATATTTGGCTTCCTTAATATGTGGTAATATTTTTTTAATGGAAAATATATACCATATAATATTTTTATGAATTTTGGTATTGAAAATAGTTATGAGAATGGATTGATTATGTAAATATATGGAAATTTTATATTGTGATTGAAATGTTAAAATGTTATCTTTACTTTGCACTTGTTCATGTGTTACGATTATTTTATAGTTCATGGTTATTGTTTACATATATAGGTGATTCCAGGAATAACCTATGGCGGGTGAGCCCGAGATACCTCTCCAATGAATTGGGTAATGTAAAATAGGTAAACATTAATGTTTCTCCTAAGAGATTTAGGGAATATACCGTCATGTGTATTCCAACGTAAGATCATATGTAGCTGTGAAATATATAATGTAAGTATGTTGTGGATGACACAAGAAACCTTTATGATTTATGATTTCAATGTGTTAATCATAAATCAGATGATTCTATGTGTTATGTTAAATATTGAAATGTATGATTTCATTTATTTTTATGTATTGATGGACTAATTTTTCATTCCTTTTTTATAACCCCTATTGTGCTTTTTATGTTCACCCAATGTTTTTTATTTTTTTAATAGGATATAAAGAAGAGTATGAGAATAGAGTAATTCAAGAATATTTTTGTCAAGAAAGTAATTCTAGTTTTATTTTAGTATTGTTATTTTAGGAAAAAATAGATACTGAGTAAAATTTTCTACATTGTAATATTGCAGATGTAATGTTATAGTTATGGCCTAATTACTTAAATATATAAACTTGAATATATCCTCAATCAGAATTATTAACATAATTGATGATTATGTAATTTTCAATCTGGGTCTGTATGTTTTTCATGGGGTTTATAGAAGAAAATTTACCAAATTGGTAAGGTTCTTATTATTAAATGTTATCTTTTATCAGTATATTTTGTGATTATGTTTCTGATGATTAAATATTATAATCCATCTCACAAAAAACACAAAAACAATTTTATACTACGGTTATTTCATGAGAATAATTGATTTACATAAATTTTACTCTCATTAATTACTCATGAGTAAAAAATAATGATTTTATGAAGAATTGCCTTTATTTATCTCTTCATTCAAAAGAAAATAATTTTCAAAAACATGCTTTCTAAAAATTATTTCACGAATACTTTTTAACATTTTCATATGATTTATTAAATTAATTTTTAAGAATTATTTTATTTATATATTTTTTTGATAGGAAGATTCATTTCATTTTCTATACAATGCATGTTTTTCTTTTACAAATAACATTGATATATTTTTTGTTTCTTTATATAAATCATTAATGAAACTTTACACCATCATGAATATTACCTTAATTGAATGTCATGTTATTTTTTTCAAGGTTATTTGAGAAACAAATATTGTCAAAAAAAATTATGATTTAGAAAAACAAAAAATAATTGATATTTTTTAATAAATTTTTTAAATAATTTTTTATGCTTCCATTATATGTTCCCAAGGAAATTTTTAAAGAAAATGATTTTTAAAAATATCTTATGTTTAAAAAAAGTTTCCCATAGTTAAAAAGATATTATTCTAAAGAACTGTTATATATGATATTTGAAAATAATGTTCTATAAATGATGTTTTCCTTTTATGTTACTTATGATTTACTAAGGATAAGATGGGATGATACCATCCATATTCTTTCTTTCAATAGATACTGTTTATATTAATGAATATTTTTTGAGGCGCATATATTTTTCATGGGTTATGATATTGTGAATTGAGGAATTTGTTTTGAATTTTTTTATTTACATGGGTTATGATGTGATGAAATGATGAATTTTTCTTAATCATATGGCATTAATTGGAATTGAATTCATTATGAGATGAGGAGGATCTATATATCCCTCCAAATAATTTTTTAAATCTTTATATTTGTTAATATAACAATAGTAAATTTTTAGATGAGCGTGATTCACTAAGGTAAACAAGTAATTCCTTGTCCACTATGAGAAACAAGTGTATCCTGGTTCACCATGGGAAATAGGTTTGTCATGATCCACTATAGGAAATAAGTGCCTCTTGATCCATAATGGGAAATAGGTTATGATTATTAATCCACTAAGATGATGGTCTTGGTAGTTAACCTTAAAATATGTAATTGTTTCAATATTTATGCTGGTTATACAATTTTATGACATGAGAACATGGTTTATATCTGATTTAGGATTATTTATCAACCATATATACTTCATAATTTATGTTAATTATCACACAAATATATTCATATATATTTCCTTCATATAATAATATATTTATATCAAGTATATTTACTATTATTGAGAATATAAGGTAACGTATTCATAATATTCCTTCTTCTAGTAATTAATAAAATATTAACTAGGGTATCCCTAAGAGGATTGCGATGTGAGAAGTTATTTATGAGAGATGTTAAAGATATTTGTTAAAATATAATGATTATGTTTCTACTATCCAGATAAAAAAACCATTATAATAATATTAAAGGTTTTTGTGTAATTTAGTGAAAATTTATCTAAAACATTTGATATTTCTGTTTGATAATCCTAGGTAATAATATAATGGGTGGGAAATTATTATGATAACATAAATAATTATTTTATTATAAATTAATATTTATTATCAAAGGAGTGTAAATTGGAATATTTAAAATATATTTTGAGTATATGTATAATTCCTATCATAAAATTACCTTTAGAATGTTTTATTTGATTTGAACCATTATGATTTTGATTTATCCCCCATTAATCATTTTGATAGATACCACAATATTAATGTAATCTATAATTTAATGTTATTTAATTTTACCATAAAAGGAAATTTTACCTTTAAAGGAACCATGTATGTTATTTAAAACCATATAATTTATTTCTTCAAAGAAAGTATTTTTTATGTATTTTAATTCATTTATTAAAATACTCATCATTATAAAATATCAGTAATGTCATTTTTGGAACTATTTATTTACTATAACTTTAACGTCCTCATGATAGTTATAGAATTTCAATATAAACCATTATAAAAACATAATATAGTATATTTATCTAAAAAATTATTGGAGCATAATTATTTTCCAAATTAGTTTATTATTTAACATTTTTAAAAATGTTTGTTTTATTTTTCAATTCATTGAATAAATACTCTATCGGTGTTGCATCAGAATTTAATGTAAATATTAAATAAAAAAATTATAAATGAATTATTATGATAAAATTAATTAATATATCTATGAAATAAACATTCACATGGGATAATATTCTATTTTTTATCCTTATTTTAAACATTTAGAGCTATTTAAGTAAATAGAGTTATGTTTTGTATTTATTCTTTTCATAAAATAATTTAACGGTTGAAATCAACACACAGATGAACCATGGACAACCAAATTGAATAATAATATATGATAGGTTTGAATGAAACATAGAAAATTATATTATCTCATATTTTAGATATATTTTAAGCCTTATCTCATTCTTAAACCACATTAAACACATGTTAACCATAACAATGATAAATAAATTTTTACCATTATAACCTAATTATATGAACCAAAAAATAGAGGAATTTTAAAATAATTGATACAGTATGACTAAAATATTTAAATCCAATTTATTAAATATATCTTTTATATATGGAAGAAATCACAGAGGTTAAAATAAAAAACACAAGAAAACAGATTCTAGAAAAATATCTGATTTAAGAGTAAAATTAATTTAATCATGAAATAAGGTAATAAACTGGTTTCCATAAATATTTTTGGAAAAATAATAAAAATGGGTGTTTTTTAGACTTTTTTTGTAATCCAAATTCTAAATGGAATCTTCTAAAATTTCCACTAATTTCAAAGACTAAAAATAGTACTTTTTCAATAAAATATAATTATTCTTTCAAAAAATCATTATTAAGATTCCAAAATAAAAATAATGTATTAAAATTTATAATTTAACTCCATTAACATATATTTGGTCAAAAAAATACTCATCCTGTAGGATAATGGAATGTGTTAAATTGAATTTATTATTTTACGCCATAGTGTTAACCCGGTGTTACCACTTTAACCCCTTTTGTGGTGACTAATATTTATCAAGATTACTATTCCTAAAGAAAGAAAAACCTATGTTGACCCAAGGAAATTATATTTATAATAATGATCCGTTATATGTATAATATTTCATCACAAATTCAATTCATTTATTTGGATAACTAAATTTAAAATTAAACCCACAAAACATTATGAGGAGTGGATTTCTATAAAAACTTCCTTCTTAACTATAAAAACCATTTATACCAAATTAATGAATAGAAATATTTTTGATGATCTTAATAATATTATTAATCATATAAATTAATTTATTTTAATTTTTATATATTTAAGAATAAAATTTAGTTTTTACATTCTTGAAATGAAAAGGCGATTCTAAAAAAATTAGATTTTATTTCCATTCCCTAAAAAATTAATATTTTTTTGAAAAATACCCAAAAATAATTAAATAATAATTTTGATTTAATTAATCCAAAATTTATTTTCTGTTTTGTAAATTAATTTTTTTAATATTTTTATAAATTAATTATAATTATTACTTCCAAAATATCACCAAAAACCTATTTTAAAAATACAATTTTGAAAATCTATTATGAAATAAATAAATAAATGAGTAAGGATTTGTTATACAATGGTAAAATAATTTTAATTTAAAAAAACATTATACATATTTTTAATAATGTGGTCAAACCTATTCATGTTTCCTAATTTAATATATTAGTTAAAACAGTCATGTTTAAATAAAAATATTGTAATATTATATCATGGTTAATTTGAACTTGATTTTTCCTGTAACACATGTTATCATAAAATTTAATTTTATTTAAAAAAAATATATTCTAAGATACGAAAGCGTTATATTATACCTCCTGAAATAAATTGGGCCCTCCCAAATTCATCTGAGTTATCAAAGGTTGAATATTTCAAATAACTTTATTGAAAGCCAATATCATTGCAAGTGATAATAAAACATACTTTAAATAGAAAGTGAGAAACAAAAATTTTACCTGAAATATATCATATCTGGGTTTCAATATATGGATAACATCGGTTGGTTGTAAAAATATATTCGTGTAAGAAATAATTAAAATCTTTGTTTTAATATAGAGCAACAAAGATAATGGTTGTTAGAAATTTAATTACCATAGAACCATAGTCATTGAATGGGGAAAATACAATCAATTCCTTGAAACTGAAGATAAAATGGTAATATTTTTATTCTGTAACTTTTTCCTAATGTTATGGGATTAATAAACTATAAAGATAGGTCACATGAGGGAATGTAATAAATTTATTTATATCAATTTCATAAGAAAAGTTTATCATTAATCTATGCTTTGATGAAATTCTTCATCACATATTATTCTGATGACTACTTATTCCTGATGAATTATTCATTCTATAAGAATTAACATTTAATAGAACATATTTCCTTTAAAATAATAAATATTCATTCCATATTTATCTAAATATAAAACATAAAATACGTGGTTAGAAAAATTTATCCATTTTGGATAAATAAATAAATAATTTTCTAATACATCACCAATTTCAACCACTGTTCATCTTAGTTCATTACATAAATATCTAACAATACCAATTATAAAAAAATATGTCCTACCAAATTAAAAGACTAAAAAATAGAAATATTTTATCACATATTTGTTTAATTTAAACCAAACTATTATATCAAAATAATATGAATGACTCATAAGGCTACATGCTAAAAATTTATATACCACAGTCATATACTCTATAAAATATGATAACCATTTCTAACAGTATCTTGAATCCTAAAAATGCAACACTAAAATCATATAAACTTCTATAATTTAACGAAAAAATTATTAAAAAAATTATTAAAAACATAATATTAAAATATTCCTAATATTACTTACCTATTCTAAAACCAATATAATCAGATGGCCAAAAAATTAATTATCAATACCATAGTTCCCCATATGATACAAATATATTCTCAAAACCCCCTAACGGTTTTGTCTCATTGAAAAAAATACCTAAACATTCGTGATCATATTAACCAATATTGTTATCAATAACATTAAACTCGATTCCTAAATATAAAATCATTATTAATAAAATAAAATTTTCACTAAAATATATACTAAACACAAGGGTTGAATTACAACAATTGTCTCTATAAATACCCATAATAATATTAAAAAATGATCATACCAAACATAAAAATTCATATCTATGACTATAAAAATATGATCAAAGATAGAATTACATACCCTTGAAACTTATGGTTTATCCCATATTAGTATTTCATATCATCGAATTATATAGATTATACTCTATCTGTCATAGAAATTATTTATGAAAGAAAAACAATTAACCAAATAATATCCCTCGGCAGTGTCAAACCTTGTGTGTAGAGAGTATACTCTCATCATGAACATAAATGATGGCTAAAATATACATGTACAACTCTTTTTATGGTCATTAACCATTGATGTGTCTCTAAAAATATCTTGTGTAGTTGTAGTATCGAAATAAAGATGTATTTCATTATAAATCACATATTTTTTACCATACCAAAATATTTATGAAATTTTCTTGTAATTATAAATATCCTTAGATTTGTTCATATGTTGGTTTTCCCAAATATAAATTTTCCTAAATCTAGGTTCCAAGGTTTCTAAAAAATGTTCTTTTAAACCAAATATAAATACCATGAATATCGAATCTCAGAGCTGGTGGTTACCTTATTGAATTACAACCAAATATAGGTGACCACACCCTAGAGGACTATATTATATATCATTCATGATAAAATAGATACATTGTTTAATACTAAATAATATTTGAAACCATAAAATAAAATATAAAAATTTCCTTTATAAAATAATTATTACAACTTGAATATCCATTAATATCAATAAAAATAATCTTTTCGAATCATATGTAATGAAAACATAAAAAATGTGTGAGATTAGATTCTTATAAAGAAGAATGAGTGAAATATAAGCTACAATAAATTAATAAATAATGTAGGAATACTACAGATGTGATAAATTATCATCAAATAATGGCATAAATTATTATATGAACTTAAAAAGTACCCTTAGATGAAAGAAAATTTTAAATAATCACATAGACATAAATAACTATTTTTATATTTTTTTAATTTATAATGAATGATATCTATAAAATACCTTCGAGGCCTCCTTCCAAGATATATTATATAAATTTTTAAGTACATGGAAAGATAGCTAAACTATATTTTATAAATAGACCAAACAATTTATCAAAGGGATATATATTTTTCGGCCCCACTCATCATTTAATAAGACTAATTTACTCATCATATGAATAAATAATTAAACTTATTAAATATTCCATTTTAATAAAAACCTCTCATATGGGACGAATATGAATATGTAATATAAATACTTTTTCTAAAAAAATTATTCATAAACAATATAGATAAAGTGTAAATATAGAAACATCACTACATATAACTAGTGGATTATAATAAAATATGGTTTTTTTACAAAAACTTCTATAAAATTACCCATAAAAAATCGTTATGAAATTTTTCATTTAACATAAAAATTCACTTTTCAAAATAATGAACATTACAATTTTTAGGGAAAATTAGTGAAATTAATCATATAATGTTGTAAATGAATCATAAATGAATTGACATGTTATGAAAGTGGGCAATTCTATTTATGTTGAGTATGTTAAAATGACTATTTTGTTCATATTGTAATTAAAAAGTTAAAAACACATCGTTCCGAAAATGACAAGATTATTCCTTTTAAAAAAAAATAGTTAAAATAATATATGGGTAGATATTTATTCAAAATAAATTTTCTTAATACTAAAAAAATTGAATAAATTTTAATAAAAATATGCACATAGAATAAATAGATTCTGTTATAAATAGAAACCAAAGTTGTTTTTCCTGGAATTTGTTTTAGTCTCATGAGTACTTAAAAAGAAGACAATAAATGAAAAAAATAAAATTTATAGATATAAAAAAGGGGAAAAATACATTAGATTAAGGTTACAAATTTAAAAAAATTCCCCTAGTGGGGAATTTTACATACACAACCCTCAATAATGAATATATTGTGAAATAAACCATTACCTCAAGATTTACTTTCATAAAACCACTTAAAACTCTTTTATAATAAATTTTTGTTTTATATAACACTGTAAAAAATTAATATACATAAATATAAAATGATACAGTATTCACATAAAATATTTCAACATTAATTTATTGTTAATTTTATAAAAATATCTTTTTTTCAAGGTGTTAACAGATTCATTTTTCATTGATGTTTTGGTTCTATAGTTCCGATCCATATAATTTTATCATGGTTTAGACCACCTCTAGAATATTTACCATGATATAAATTTCCTATATATTAAATAAATAAATAAATAAATATTCATCCATACAAGGTATAGATATTAAAATGAAATATACATTTATTGAAACAGTATATTATACATACGCAAGAACACATTTCCATTTTTTCACTGATGAAATAAAACAATTGTGAAAAATAAATCACACATTTATAATTATTATAATAATATCATAAATATTATATATATTATTTCATTAATACATTTTGATCGTGCATGTAATATAGAGATGAATGTGATATTACACTGGTACCTGGAGAAAATGATATATGTACACATAAGTGAGTTTTTTATGATATTAGATAAAAATAAGGTGTATAATGGTTCATAAATAATCATAACAAAAATTTAGTATAATTAATATAATTATTAATTATTTAATAATTGACACCATCATTTCTTGAAGTATATGAAGAAATAAAATTGAAAACAGTTGGTTAATAGTGTTACCTCTTTATTGAGATTCCTCTTTTGGGTTACACATTAATCCATGATGGGATGGTATTTTGAAAATATTGTAAGATATAATATTTTTATATTGAATCTAGGATGTTTATATTATATGAATTTTCATATATATAAATCTCAAAATATGTAAGGGATTGTGGAGGACTAGTCCATTTTATATGTGAGGGGAGTAACACATTTAAAAATACATAAACTATTAAATTAATAAAAATATATATTTATAATAATGTGAAAAAATCAAATATTTACAATATATTATGATTATATGTTTACATTATCACATAAAATAATATTTATACATGTTTATTTGATATTTTACCCTTATCTTTTAGTTCAATCACATCATTAATCCATTAATGATCACAATATCAATTTTTCTACAATTTAAGTGTTATGAATCATACCATAACAGAACAAATGGCCCATGAATAGACCATGGATCATATTTTTATCCATATCCAATTCACATGTCTGATGATAAGTGTATTATGAAATTTTAAATGTTTAGTAAATTATTGATTATGATAAAATGTACACAAATTCATTTTTGAAACTATTTAATTACAATGAATTTATATTAATAATGATAAATTTTGATTTTCAATCTAAACCATTCAGACATAAATAAGATGTTATATATATCCAAAAAATTATTTATACATAATAATTAATCTAAAAAAGATTTCTTATAATATTTTTAGTATCAATTATGTTATTTTCCTTTTAGTTTTATAAATAATATTTCATTTTTTTGTAATCAATTACAGTAAATAATCAATTAGTAAATATTAAAAATAAAATATAAGTATAAAAACATTATTGTATATATAAAAAAATAATTAATAATAGAACTTATTCTTTTTAAATCCTTATATAAAAAATTTAGAGATAATAAACTATAACAATTTTCATTTGAATTTATTATTTAATTAAATTATATAAAAGTCGTGATCAAGGAAAAAAGAAACTAAGGAACCAAAAATTTTATTATATGTTGGGATAAGGTCTAAATAATCGAATAAAATCACATTTGATCATGTTTTAAATATATTTTTCACCTTGCCTTCAAGTTAAGTTGTTTAAAACCAATTTGGACGTTCATTGGGGTAATTTAACTATTTTACCATTGAAATATAATTATATGAAAAAAAATAAAAGGGTACATAAAAAATTATAAATGGGGGTTAAAAAAATTGAATCCATTTTTTCCAATTTAATTCAAATATATGGAATAAATAACTTTTCTTATAATAACATAAAATAAATGAATGTAGATTATATGAAACTAATTTATTTATGAGTAAAAAAACATTAAACCTATAAATATTGGAATATATTATTTTCAATGAATTTTTGTTATTAAATAATAGCAAATTTTTTTGTTTTTAAAACGTTTTTATAACTCCAATAATTGATGGAATCTTCCAAAAAATCCTTTAATTTAAATGAATCAAAATAGTTTTAATTTTTTAAAATAATGCTCATCTTTTACAAAAGTAATTACTAGGATCCCAAATTCAAGATATTGTTTAAAAAGAATTATTAAACTACAATAAAAAATATTTTTCCTAAAAATACTTATAAAATAGTATAAATATTATTTTTAACGTGTTTTTAATGTTTTCCCCCAAGGTTTTAACCTAATTGTACTTCTTTTACCGTTACCGATGTCAAAAATATTTATGAAATTCATTATTATTATTAATGAAAAATTATGTACCCCAATTACATTAAATTATATATTTTAATATTAAATATCTAATCCATTTTATCAAAATAAATTGACAATAATGGATGAATTTAATTTGAATGAAAACCTGTAAAATGCGATTTGAACCTATTTTCTTGAATCAATGTATTCTTAAGTTAAAAATTTTTTTATACAAAAACCAAGAATAAAATTGATTAAAATTATATTATTATGATTTTCTATAATACTAATGAACTATATTTTACATTGAAGAAATTTTAAAATATAATGGAACTTTATAAGTGGTTGAGAAGAAATGACGGTTTCCAGTAAAAATCAGCATTTTACACAATTCGTTTAAATTGTACTAGTTTTAGGAAAATTAAAAAATTCCATCGTAAAATATATTTTATTTTATGAATAAAAAAACTACTTTCATTATATAAATTAGTTTTTTTAAATGTTAAAAATTAAATATAAATTTTGAATACAATATGACATAAACACATTTTTGATGGAAACAAATTTATGAAACCTAAATTAAATTTACTAAAAAATTACTAATTATTTATTATAAATTAATAATTTTTTGATAATTATATATAAACATTTTCCACATTTTTTCTTATATGGTTATTCCTATTCATACTAGAAATATTAATATCTAGTTCATAATAGTTATGTTGAAATAATAATATTTTAATAGTATATTGTGCTTTGTTTAAACTTAGTTTAGCTTGTAACAAAAGATATAAAAGAAATAAAATATTTTTAAAGGGAAATATATTCTATAACATTAGGATTTTATTATAATAAACATATGTGATAACTTTTTTCTTTCGAGTTCACTTTCATGTTTCCTCTTTCATGGGTGTTAAGATGAATTATTATTTTGTCATTTCCTTTGTGTTTTTGTGGAGTCATACAATGTATATTTATAATCAATAATAAATGGGATGATGCACACATTTTTGGTTTCTATGAATAAATTTAAAAGGTATATTATTATCTTATATCATGTGGAGTTTTCAGTGTTTATAGAGCTATTTTGTAATAGAAAATTAAGTTGTGTGATTGGGGAAAATTTTAGATGTATTTTGTTATATGAGAGCTTGTAGTGAGGTGGTTTTATCCTATTACCTGAGTTACTAGAACCTACCGAATTTTTATCTTCAATTTTATTTCCATTTTTTTTTGTATCCATTATGGAATTATAATGGATAATTGTTATATATGCATGTTTTTTTAATATAGTTTATTTATATATAATGGAATAGTTAACTATTATTGGGTGTTAGTGATATATTACTATAAAAAATTGACATAGTCTCTGTCCCCCCAAGTATGATTCTTAATTCTTGATTCTAATGGTTATCCCCTATAATTTTGAAGGAAATTTTAGGGTGTCACACCCAACTAACCACTATCCCTAGAGGCATATTAGGGGTCTAGAATGTATTATAATTGTACAAAAAAATCCACCTCGATAGAATTATATTACCTATGTTTATAGTTTGTGTTCTTATAATGATAATAGCCCACACTCCTCAATGGGTATGAGAGGTATAATAAAATATATGTCAATTGTGGTATCATAATTTATTAATAAATTTATAAACAATATTTTAACACATTCCCTTATATTTTTTTAGTATGACATATTTCTACATGGTTGAATAGTAAATTTCTTTAAGACCAATCTGTTATATTTTACTACACAATTGTTAATTATTGTTACATAGTGAGAATAAATCCTATTTTGTGTCATTATAAAGTAATATAAACTTTCATTATGATGAAATAATTGTTTTGTAGTAATGTTTTTTAATATGAGGTTATATATATATATATAAACTGAGTTATGAAATGTGTTATCATTGGATATGACGTTTATAGAGTAGTTTCATTTAAATGGATGAGACATTCCCCTTTAGATTATTGGGTAATGTGTTTCTAATAATCTATATATTTTTTCATGGTGGTTTAAAGACGTTAATGTTTTTTCATTATTTAATTATAATCCAATTTTATATAAATTCACAACAACTCAACTAGATAATCCACAATAGTTGATTTGATCTGGTATGGAATATATGGTGTGTATATTTTGATACCACTATTTTATTTTTTATAGATCATTAATGTTGGGTATCTTGACCATCATAATTGGAACCCTATTTGATGTTTTTTAGATCATGTTTATGCTTTGTTATTTACTCTTCTTGTCGTTTGGATGAGGGACCTATTGTAATATTTTTTATTAATTTGGGATCATATAAACAGTAATATATTGAGACCTTAAACCCATTTCCTTTCATTTTGTATGATTTTAATAATAATATTTTTATTATAGGGATTTGAAGGATCTTTCCTAGAGTAGATGTTACCTGGCTAAATTTGGAGGCTGTAAATCTATATGTTGATTTCATCTTGCATGAGTATAAGTGATATTCCATGAAATTTTTTCTAATAGGATTTCCTCGTTAAAAGATCTAGTTAAATCCATTTTTTGGATGAATGTTTTAATCGTGGAAAGGTTTTAGTGACTTATATATTTTACAATAAATATTTAATTTTATTTAATTTTTAAATATTGAATCCTTTAAAAAGGGTAAAAATATATATTTACCATAGAATTATACTTGGGGAAAAAATTGATGGTACTATTAAACATTGAATATAGGGTGTACACTTGGACTGAATATTGGTGAAGTTACATGATTTAACATAATTGAGAGATATTAAATATTTATTTAATAGATAAATAATATCTTCAGATAGATAGTTATAATAAATCCTAAATAGATTCTATTATAGAAGTATCAAAAATATGGTAGGGTCTAAAGAAATCATATTACCCTTGAGATATGTTAATTTCATATGATAAATTTATGTCGTAAACCATGTATTTTTTGGATTTCATAATAAATTTATAATTTTTGACACCCTCGACTAAAAATGGGTCTATAAATTTGTTACTCCAAATATTGTATATAGAATTAAAATATATATTTGATGTGTAACACTAAGGATGTTTTTCATATTTCTTAACATTCTTTGTGTGGGTAACGATGATGAACACATATTAAGATATTATTAGTGATGCTTTGATGTTTACACCTTTGAGGTATAATATTATTAATAATCATATACATAAACATTGTGAATCGTTGATTCCTACAAAATTATATTTCCCATAAATATAATTATAAGATTTTAATATATTGATACCATAAATAGGAACCCGTAGAAGATTATTTTAAATTTATTAGTTAGTAATTTTTTATGAAAATGGTTCATGGAACATGGAATGAATAAATAACTTCATGTATAAAATTATTTTATATTTTATTGTGATTTTTTATCAATGATATAACAATTTATAAATTTTTAATCAAAGATAATAATTTAAAAATAATTGTTCATGGGATATAATGGGTTAAGAGAATATAATAATTCAAATAGTGAGTAACATATATTTTTTATTTCATTATTCATAAATAAATTCTCCAATAGTTGATTCTTCCTTGATCTTAAAATTAATTAACCTATATGCACTTAATTTAATTATGTTTTTATACATAAAATCATATTGGGTCCTCTACAATTTCTCCTATAATGATTCCTTGAACAAGTCTCTTATTTAATTCATATTAAATTCCCAAACTTTTTTTACATTGGTAGCTCAAATCGAGATGTTCTATTGTTACATGATAAGATTTCCTAGTGGTAACACATGTCATGTTTCCCATGGGAATCATAAGGTATGTCATGGAAATTTGTTCTTATATTATGCACTAATGAAACCTGAGTGGTCCTACACACATTGGACTTCTCCTATATTAATTTCATAATATCTGTTGTAATTTACTAGTTATGATAATTACTCTCCATCAAGCATGATAATAAATATATATGTTTTATATTAGTGAACACAACATGTTACATGATACATAACATGGAAACATAGAAGTACATGACTAGTTAACCTGAGTGATATGTACACCGAGTTCACTATATGTACATCATATATGTTTGATGAATTATAGAATTCTACAAGTCATTTCACCCAGTATACTATACATGACACATTAGTGGACCATTATGTTAAATTTTCAGTATAGTACGTGATGGATTAATTCTAATTTCTAGAAAACATATTTTACAATGTTTTTATGGTATATTATATACCTAAGATTCAAGGTGGTGGCATTATAGAGAAGGAGATAAACATTGATGGAGTCAGAGTATGACATCCCAAACCCAAAATCACTGATATTGTGTTAAAAACATCACATATACATTTCTTGTATTAATACCATTAAATGATATAAAATTTCAACCATAAATCAATAAAACATCAGAAATAAAAATTGGATCTTTTCTATAGACAATTATCTAATAGGTTTATAGATTTATAGGATTTTAAAATCATAATACATATCAGTGTTTCTACAAAATTATATCCACTATCACTAGGATTCACTCAAGAAAGACTATTAATTGATACCATTCACCCTTTTTAATATACAAGTAACAAAACATATATAAATCATTTTGAAAATTGGTATGGGAAAAAAATATCTTATTAAGGGTTTTAAAATAAGTGTTGAAATCATTTTTCTTCTATTATTTTATAAATATTTATTTTAAAACATCTCATTCCATATAATATATCATTATCTATATGAAATATTTCATATAACACATACCATTCCCAAAACAGAAATTTAAGGTTATTAAAATCAAAAATATGAAATAATTTTCCTAAATTTCTTAAAAATAAATATCTTTTTAATAACCATATTATCTGGAAAAAAAAATAATCTAATGTAATTATATATTTATATTTTGAAGCTTCATTACATTACATTAAAAAATAATACCACTTTATTTAATATAATTATTTTCATCAATAGTTTAGTAAAAATTGTGTCCATTAGGAATATTAGTGGTATAAAAAAATTTAGGCCAAATTCACCTTGAGATTATCAGTTCAGTCTATATTTCCCATTATCATAAGAAACACAAAAGAGACAAAATTTAAATTAATGATTTTTTTTTGTGATTATTTACTTTCTCATTATATAAGCATTAAAATAACCATTAAAACCTCACATCTAGGAATTATATTTTTTAAAATAAATATAATTACAAATCTAATAATCTTGTAAAAGGTTATTTTAAATAAAATATATAATTTACATATTATTATAAAAAATTAATAAATATATGGTAAAAACAGACTAATAAATCTTATATTTATTATTAAAAATTGTTTTTCATTAAAATAAGGAATATCAATGAGACATATAGTAATTGAACATACAATATAAATAATCATGAATGACATTGATGATTATTGAATAAAATTTAACAAATGAAATTATAATTTCATTCTCTATAAAATCAATTAATGATAGTATAAAAACATTAAATTATGATTCATAAAAAAACAAACTCTATTACAAATAAGTGATCAGAATGAACTAATTTGGAAAAATTAGTTCCTTACAAAAAAGGTTTTTAATATAATAAAATTAAAATTTATCCAAAATAATTTCCCATAAAAGAAAATATTTTTATAGGAAAATAAAAAAAATTATTTAAATTAGATTCCCATACAATTATGATTTTTTATAGAAATCATTAATTTTTTATAAAAATAATTTCATCGTACAAGAAATTTTTTTGGAAAATTAACTGTTAACAAGAATACTATTTACTTTACCTTATATTTGAGGCTACCCGAAAACTCTCTTAACACCCTCTTCAAGATAAAATAATTTAAAAACTACATCCTACCAAGACTAAGTAATGTATTTTACTTATACTAAAGGAAATGTAGTTGTTATTTCTGAAATGAAATTACTCTACATTACAGTTCATCCTTCAAAAAACAAACCCAATGGATTTTTATAAAAATTATACTAGATATATTCTGATACTCTTATCATCAACAATCATTAAAAAAAAATTTAGATGAAATAATCTAGTATAAAATTATACACATGAATTTTTTAGGGATGTTCAACCCTTACAGTCATCTAGTGTAAGCTATGATTTCTAATAGTACATCTAAAGGGATTTTTATAGTTCCATAAATGATGTTTTTTCAACTCAAAGAAATATTTTTATTTTATAAAACTCCGAACATAAGGATTATTTGATTATGGTTCATTTGGGCCTAAAATATATACTTAGAAAATTCGAAAAGAAAGATATGGTTCTATAAATGATGATATTAATACTCACATTAGATTTCAATAAGTTTGGTATAATTTTTGAACCAAAATTATGAAATTATATCAATAATATATTGAATAATATTTATTTATGTACATATTTATATATTATATTTGATTTTCTCAATAGGTTTCACTCGAGAAAGAGGAAAATTCCAAATGATTATATTTATGATAACACACAGATGTTTACATGTATTTTAGATTACATTTAAAAAGGTTTTCAAACTTACTAAATAAACTATACAGAAACCATTTAAATTTATTTTATCCATACAATAAGGTATTTTAAACCTTACAAATGAATTAAATAGAGTATATTTCCCTTATATAAGTGTTTTAATTCCCTTACGTGTGATGGATAATACCTTTACATTCATTGGTACCCTTTTATAAGTAAGGATTTACCTTTACATGAGATAGTGAGACCCTTTCAAAGGCATTGATAAACCCAATATACCCCTATGTGGGAAATGTATGACCTCTCTATAGCACATCAAATCATCCAATTATATTATCATGGACTTGAATTTTCTCTTATGTGAACAAGGAAAGAAATGCGTAGCATTAGAAGTGTTGATGATTACCCATGCGTAGCATTCAAAAATTCTACAATACCCTTACACGGTGATATTGTGACCATCATGAATACACAAATCCAAGTATGTACAGTTAAAACCTTAAAATTTATAGTGATTAGCTAATTTTTCCACCATATGACCCTTATGTGGCCCCAATCCATTGTCATACTTTTATAATAGTACGCGTCCTACCCATACATGAGTTGCATAATTAGGAAAGTACCCTTAGATCACTATTACATATTATCATTATTTGAATTTAGTTTTATTGAGAATATGAATATAGCTCTTAAATATTATGAATTTAATCGTATAAATTATAATTAATATTTAATAAAATATAATAATTATTATATTCAATAAATTATTTATCTACAAATCCCTTATATAATAAATTTAATATACTCAATTTTATCATTACATTTTCTATATTCAAAACTAAAATTCGTATTTATTAATCAATTGTCATTGAATAAGTTCTAAGCTGTTAATTAACATAATAAAATTCAGTTTGTAATCATATTTATAATTTTAAAAAATAATTATAGATAATAAATTATTTTGAAATGATCTGATTTTAGATTTTAATTTATGATTAATTAGAATGTCATCATATTATTTCTTGGAAAATAATTTCAATATAGATAAAGAAATATTTTTTATAACATGAATATTTTAAATTAACTTATTTAGAATTTTATATTTATAAACGGAATTTATTTATTTAAAATAAATTTTATGTTAAATTTTATGTTAAATTTTATCTTAAATTATTTTTCATTATAGAATCATACATTTTTTAAAATTTATTCAAAAAAATTATTCTAGAATTCTATCGATGTTACATTACACCCCTTAAAGAAACTCTACCCTCATAATTTTAAATATCCAAGTAAATGTAATCTTATGAATTAAATTAAAAAAATCCTAGTGAATTTGAATAAAATTACTCTTTAATAATGTCTTCCATAAAAAATATTCCATATGATCTTATAACTCCAAAAAGGTAAACATATGGTAAAATATGAGATTCTATTCTCAAATCTTGAAGAATTTCTAAAATAAAATTCATCCAAAATACCATTAACCACTTAATATCTAACCTTTTATTACTCAAAAGAGATTTATTGATGACTGAGTTATTCTCAAATGATATTACCTTAATCTACAAAGTAGTCTACACCCCTATTTAATACTAAAATTGATACCTAATACCCACACTACTAGGTCTGGTTCTAAAAACTCCATATTTACAATTCTTTATTTAATACAAATAAATGTTACCCAATTTCGAAAATCCAAAACATAAATCATAAAATGGAAAAACAAGATCAATTACATACAAAATAATCTTTTAGGACTATATATTTTGATTATTAGGAAATAATAATACATCTTAGTGTTTTTAAAATATTATATAACTCTTATCTCACATAACTCGTGATGGACTATTAAATGAAAATTTTCACCATTTATTCTTTAATCTACCCTAGACTCATAGGAAAACATTTCATATCATGCACAAAGCTCTAAATTGGTCAAAAATAGGTTTTCAAATAAGTGGTAAAATACTTTCTCTTATATAATTCTATAAAAAAAATTGAATTCATTTCCTTCAATATAAAATATTTTTGTCATAATAACTCATTTGATATAACACATAATTTTCCCAGAATAATAATTTAGAGATCCAAAATAACATATTACTTTCAAATATTTTATTAAAAAACATTTTATTTTGAAAACCAAATTATTTAAAAACATAATTCCCTTTAAAATAATATTATACTTTCCTTTCAATTCATAAAAATATTTATTTGGAAAATAGTACCATTTTATTGAATCTAATGATTCTCAAAAAAAATTAAAAAACCTTATGGAATTTAAGAGGATTCAAGGTCTAAATATTACTTCTAGGACAATTTTCACTTGACATTATGGGTTAACATCACATTTACCATCATCAAATTCAATACCAAAGTGTAATGTCTTGAATAATTTTTTTGTAAATTCTTCTTTTCCTATTATCAATACATTAAAATAATGCTCCAAAATCATCACATGTATCTGAATTATTTTGAAAAAAAAATTATATATCTAATTGGAATAAAAAATAATTAACAAAAAATTTATATATTCATATGTATTAGAATAAATCTAAAAATTATTGGACAAAACATAATAATTATTCATTGAATTCAACATAAAGTGAATCTTTTTAAAAAAATTCCAATTTAATTGAGAAATATAGTTCTTTTAAATACAATAGATGTAATCATGAAAAAATCCAATAATTTTAATGTTCATTCAACATAATAATCAATCATTTCAATATTATATAAAATCATTTTTTAATCAATAAAATCATTAAATTATAATTTATAAAAATAATTTTTTTACAAATACTACTTTTGAAATAAATCATTTCGAAAATAGATTTAACTTAAAAAATTGATTTGAAAACCATATCATATAAATTTATAAAAAATTGATATTCCCTTACATTTAAATGGGTTTAGAGAATAGTGTAATATGAATTTATAGAAAACATATTTCCCAAAAAATTTGGGTTTTTTCATGAAATCGAACATAAATGTTTAAAATCACATACCCTTATAAGAATTATTTTTGGAAAGTAAAAAATAGTTTTCCCTTATAGTAAATTTAATATAGTCTTAAACATATCTTAACTCATTCATCCAGATATAAAAATATATGAAATATATTCTTCTATGACTAAGGAACCTGGTATACTTTGGGAAATGGAAACATACTAGGGTATGACTGAAGAAAATCTCCTACAGAAAGATTTCACCCCTAAATAGAAAAACCCACTGATTTTCTCAGTAAAATGAAACTAAATAATTTTTTATTCTTATCCTAAAAACTAATTTAAATAAGTCGTTGATGACTGAATATAACATTAAAAATGATAAAAATTGATTTCCCGGATGTTGAACGCTCATTGGATTTTAGTGTAAGATACAAATTGTAATAGGGAACATAAAAAGATAATTACAAGTCCCCAAATATATTTTTTCTACTAAATTAGATATTATTAATTTCCATAAAAATATTATATAATTTTCTAACCTGAAAATATCTTTTAGGAATTTTCATGTTGGCTAATAATATAAGCTGAGAAAATTAACTATGTAAGATAAGGTTTCATAAATGATCATTTTCACACTAGCATTGCTATCTAGTAATATTGGTCTTATATATCATAAAAATAGAATTTTAAACAAAAATGATAAGTACATACTATATATATATATATTCATTAATTTTATAAATAGGTCACATGATAGAAAAAAATACGATGTGACATGATTAAATCTTTATGTGCATGCTGACCAATACATGGATTTATGATTTCTATTACAATGGTTTAAAAAATTGTAGCATGACCCATATGTAAACCCATTTATGTAGATTTTACTAATAAAAATGAGTCATATGAATCAAATTACCCTTAAATTAGTTGTCTGATACCCTAATGAGATATGGATATTACCTTTACAGTTTTTGGTACCCTTGTTCAAGTAAATCATGACAATTACATGAGATGAGGGAACTAATACAATAGTGTTCAAGAACCAAGATCACCCTTATGAGAGTTGGGTATGATATCTATATAGAACATAAAATCATCCATGTACCTTCATGTAACATGGAACATACCATTATTTGAATAAGGTCTGAGGAAGTTACCTTCATACAAGATACCAAGTACCCATAATAGGAATTCAAAACATCTACCTTACCCTTACCCAGGGATACTGTGTCCTTTATGCAAGAAAATAGTCGAGTATATAACCTTAAACGACCTTAAAATTTGTAGTTATACACTTATTCGACCACCATATGCATAATAAATAGTCTCAAACAATTGTATTATTCTTATGGGAGTACTCATCTAACCCTTACATGACATGTATAATTTGGAAACTACCGTTCTTTGGGTAATTAAAATGACCATTACATAAATTAATTTTTTATGTCGAATAAAATTTTAAATATAAAATTGTATAAATATAATAATATAAATTGTAATTCAAATTATATAAAATATTACATTTATTTTCTCTATTTAATTTAATATTTAACAATCAATTATATTTTAACATTTATATATTCAATTTACGCATTACAGTTTCATTATTCAACAAAAAAATTTCTATATATTAATTTAGTATAATTAAATAATTTCATGGTCATCAATTAGCACATAAATTTTTTTTCAGTAATAATAATTTTTATTTCAAATAATATTATTATTATGAATTACATTTTTAATGTTATCGTTTTATATGTAAATTTATATTTAATAAAAATATATTAATATTATATCTAGGAAAAATAATACATATAGATATAGAAATATGTTTAAAGCATGAATATTTGAAATTAACTTATTTAAAAATTTACTTTATTTCTATAAACAGGTTATGTTTCCTAAATGAATTTTTATGTTAAAATATATCGTAGTTTGTTTTTAACTGTGAAAAAAATCCAATTATTAAATGTTTATAAATTACATTTCGATTTTAGAATTCATGAATGGTAAAAAATCGGCTTTGTAACCCCATTGAAGTGTGTTAAGAGAGGGTGAGGGTATCCAATATGTGTTATATAGAATTTAACAATCAAATAAGATCAAAAAATAGGGTTACCATCCTTTGGATATAAGCCCTCCATTCAAGGATTGGGTTGGAATAATATAATCCTGATGATGTGTTGGTCTCCCATAATATCATCTTGAAAAATAAACCATCACAAAAACACGTTTTTTAGGTAAATTAAAGTAGATATAGTTGTTGGGGTTTATTCTCTAAGGCCCCTAGTTTTCAAAATATAAAATTCTATTTGATAGCGTATGTGATATGCAACACCAAACCCAAAAAACAATGATTGTTGAAATATAACCATTAAAACCAAGAAGTTAAATATTTTGGTATGAATAGGCTTAAATACCTTATATATATATTCTCTATAATATATATATATATTTATATATTCTTATTAAATAATCGGTCATTTTTTTGAATTGACATGGTATTACGATAATATATTTTCATTAAAAATTATTTTTATTTATTTTTGTGAAGCAAATATTATAAATATATTCAAAAAATTTCAAATAAAAATATTTGAAAAAATTATCTACATATTTTATATGATCATATAAAAACTAAAATATAGAATTCGTTTTTTATTTTTCATAAAATATTGATTTTTCAGTGAATGGTAAAAAATACACATTGTTTATAAAAAAAATTTTATTTTAATATATTAGGTTATTTAAATGTATTATTATTCATATAATATGACATAATAATTATTTAGTTTTATTTATTCTATTTAATTAAATTTAAATCATATTTATACCATATTTTAGAATATGATAATTTTTCTTGAAAACACATTTTTCTGAAGAATAAATTAAAATGCATTATGTTTCCAAGTTTTTATTAAGTAAAAATAATCCAAATTAGGGGATGGTTTAAATTTAATTTAATGATAATTTTTATATTTGTTAATAAAATTTAATCTATTGAATATTATAATTTTCACTATTAATGCAAAATCATAATTTCCTTGAAAAAAGCATTGTTTTTTAAAAACGGCTTTTCCACACACATGTATGTATTGTTTGAAATTGAATTATCCTAATTTAATGATGTGAAATTTATAAATTAGATTCCATGTTTAGAATAAACATAATAAATATTATTTAATTAGGTAAAATATATTTTTGGACAATATGAATAGTATATGTTGTAAATATTAATTTCCACAGTAAATGTAAAATATGTTAATTATAGATACATAATAATAATAAAAATTTGACATGGTAAAATATGGGAAACCCTAAAAGTATGAATCTTTAAATTTAATTCGAAAGGAAATAAATATTATATTTATTCTATATTAATTTTATTTTAATAATGATTATGTAATGAGTATGAAAAACAATAGGTTTTTACATGATAAAACTGAAATTATATTTATAGGTAATATAACAATTCAATTAAAACCATAATTCTGATTAATTATTAAAATTTTTAAATAAATTATATTTGAGTAAAACTATATAACTAAATATTATATATTAAATATAAATTGAAAAATGATTTTACAAAATAAAAAATGAAATTTTTATAATCATGAAAAACTGTTTTTTGAAAAAAAAATAGTGTTTTCCATAATACAATATTTTAATTTAAAGGTGTAATTTTAAATATTTAAAAAATTATTTTTATATATAAAATATTACATTTCCAATCATAATGTTGAAATTATCCTATGGATATTTTTTCATAATTTCTTGCTAGAGTCGAATTTTTGGGAAAAAATTAGATATGGTATAAAATATCTTATGTATTTTGACATCATAAAATCCCAAAATTCAAAAAATAAATTTTATTATAGGTATCCATACCCATGTATATTTTTCACATTAAATTTTTTTTTGAATTTTATTTATTTTAGATAGTCATTATGAATACTCCATAACATATATTATATTTTATGGTTTAAAATCAATTCTTTATTTACATGACTCACTCCCACATCACCAATGGTAATATTTTATTTAATTATACCTTTGGATATATAATATAATTAAAACCACTCGTTTTTGGAAGAACACATGATAAATCCATGGTATGGTTTTTGGTTTTGATAACTTTATTCTATTGAGTCGATAACAAATGCTTGAGAAATCATAGATAACTCCCTCACTCTCCTTATATATACCCACATAATCCACCATTACCCATTACCAAAAGATATTTTGACACATATTTACTCTAATATATAATCTGTATAGTCATACTAAGGTTTCCTAAGTTCTTAATATGATCCTTACACGATTTTGCAGTCACCCTGTCAACATAAGGGGCCTCCCTATCTTCATTTCCTTTCAAGAAAATTAATTGTAATTATAATTTTAATTCTAAATTTGTAATATTTTTATGATTTTGTAAATATCCCTCTATAATCCAATATATTTTCTAATAGATAGATGTCATTTATACCCTCTAATTATATATTTTACCTAATCCGTTATTATGTTGAATCATTGTATTGTATTTCCTTATCTTCTATTCCATTCAAGAACCTTTCTTGTAATTATCATTTTGAATTATTATTGTTTACTTTTTATGGATATTATAAATATTTCTATACTATGAAACTTATTTCCTAAAAGTTAATGATCATTTATCCCATATCATTTTTGAATTAATTTATTCTTTTACTATGTCAAAATTCAATTAGTGATTTTTCTGCTCTTATTTTCCATTCAAGAACCTTCTTTGTAATTATCTTTTCCAATATCAATTAATTATGTTTTAATAAATTTATAATGATACATATACAATATATTTTATTTCCTAACAATTATACATCATTAATCCCCTAAAATTATAGCATTTACCTAAACCTTCATTTTTCCAAAATTTATTAATAGATCCTCTCTTTCTCCTTTTTTTCATGCACATTATTTATGTAAGGAACTGTGTCTTCCAATTCCTATTGATGGTATATAATATTCCATATATCCCATTATACAATTATTATTCATAGTTATTATTAACCCACTTAACTCTCATTAATCCCTCTCATGATTTGTTATGTACCTCTCTTACACTAGAGAAATTATCATGTAATTTTCTACTCTATGTTATTATTCAAGATCCCTCCATGTCATATGACTTATAATTATTATGTTTCCAAGTTAGACTATGTTATATTATATCCCTTAGATTTTAATATTTACATTAATTTATTAAATTTCCCAATCCCTCTCATTAATCCATTTTCTTGAATCTTCAGGTACTAATGTTATGCTGCTGAAATGTTACTGTGATTTTTCATTTCGTACATTTTTGAGGTGTATACCCATACCCATTCCAACTCAAGGGTATTAAACTTGTTTTAATTATATGTAATTTATTTTTCTATTCCATGTATAAAACCTAAATTCCACAATCATTGGATTGAATGTGATGATATATGTTCTTATGATATATGATCAATGTTGAACACTTATGCATGTGCATGATATGATTATAATGGGTATTCCCAGATAGAACTCCATTCTATTGGGTACTGTTTTATCCACATCACATTCCATGTACTATTCCAAGTAGTTTACTCTAAGCACATTATGTTATGATTTATTTGTGGTTAGTCTTGACTTATGCCTATGATTTAATGTTTAAATTTGATTCTACAATCCCATGTTGCTTTTATGTTTTCATTCTACAAAATTCATCATTGTTCAGTTTATTATTTTCACCAATTTTATGTCCAATTGAATTCCAATTGTCTAATATGTAATAATTTCATCATTTTATTCCTTTTTTATCAACATACAAATCATTATAGGTCACACATTTCTTATGTACATCCCCAAGTTATCCCATGTAGTTTTAAAAATGAAAAAATAATATGATCATGTTAAGAATGTTTTCAATAATGTTGATGTACCACCTATTATAAAGTTGTGATGTGATGTACCAATTTTCACAAATAATCTAGGAAAATATATCTTCTTTGTTATATTTTGTGTATTTTTCTATAATGAAATATATATTAATTTGTAATAGAAATAACGGTTGTCATAGGTATTAGAAGAAATTCTATTTATTTTTTGGATTAATATTGGAGAAGTATAGTAAAATTCTTATAGATAATACTAAGTATAGGAAACAATACATATGTTTCGGTAAGATTTAGAGTAAGTGTTTTGTAATAAAATTCATCATTTTCTAGATACTAAAAGTGGATGTGGATTTGGAACAGATATACCATGCAATAAAAACCCTAAATTCCCAATATTGAGATAAAATCGATCTGGAAATAGTGCACGATAATATGAATTGCACCACATATTATTTTATACTCCAACATGATATGATTTTTACATTAAAAAGTTCATTATGTTCCGTTATTAAAGGGAAAAAATCTCAAAACAGTCTATGTTGTGAAATTGATCATATAAAACATACATAGTAGAATAAAAACTCATAACATATAAAATATATGAAATTTATTAGATATTAGATTAATACTAATTTTTTTTCATTTATGTGTTTAAAAGATAGTAAATACTAATCCCTAAATTATCCTTTTATCTGTTCAAAAGAATGAAATAATAGAAATCAATCAAACAAACAATGTGAGGGGGAATGTGTTGACAGCCCAAATGAAAATCCTAACATGATGGGTGATCTAGTAAATCATATAGTGATTATACTAAACTAGCTATCAAAAATTATAATTAACAACAGAAACATAATTGAATTTCCTAATACATAAAAGAATAGGGGGTTGAAATCTCAACAAAGTTTATCTGATAAAGTTGATAAAATAATGAATTTTCCATTTTCAATGTATCAAGAATGAGGAAAGGGGCACAAAGGTAATTTTACCTATGAAACTAAAAGGTGTTTTATGTATGGAAAATATGGCAATAAAGTATCTTGTTGTTCTTAAAAAAATTAAGTGTATGATGGAATGAAATAAATTACATCCTTATAGAAAAAATTGTTTCTAAATATATTTTGGTTGGGGAATATGGTCATTATCTTAGTCAATGTAATAATTTAAGGGTTAAATCCTATAATAAATATGGACATATCATATAGAAACCATTGAAGTGTATGGATTAAAGTGTTTATGAACTGGTATTTGAGATTTGTGTTGTGGAATTTCAATATCAATGACCTTTTGGATATAACAATATATAAGAATCTAATGATCATTACACTATAGTTTTTCTTTATTTATTTGAAACATATGTTGAATGGTAGTGATATCCTATAAAATTGATTTAGTGATTTGGTGATCTTTTTAAAAACACATGATTGAGGGATTGATAATCCTTAATATGAGATCTATGTAGGGATAAATATAAATATTCTTATATTTATATGTAAAAGGAGAATCATATGTTTAAAATAATTGATACCACTTTTAATGATTTATATGATGGATGTTTATCAGGATTAATGATGTTTGAGGAAATGAATTATAGGATAAATTTTTATATTATGAGGCAATTAATGGTATTACAGGATATTTTTTATTGGGTTGAGTTACATATAAAAATTATATTTAATATCAAGGATTATTTGGGAGGAATGGTATTCTATTTTCAGAGGTGTAATATGATGGGTATGAGGAAACTTTTTAGGTTGAAACATTATTTAATTATTAGGTAATTTCAATTATTTGTGATATAGGGATTCTTATTTATTGGGTGATCGATGTAAACCGAATTTTTTCTTTTCATAGAATTTTTTAGTTTAATGTATTAATGTTTATTATTTTTTTATTTTAAATTAATTTATTCTAATCATTTCATTTATATTAAAGACGTGAGGAATAGATTTTCAGTCATCAGTGGATTAAGTGATATATTAGATACTTAAAATATTTCTTTCACGAATAAAAAATCTATCTTCGTTATTCATAATTTGGAGAGAACATAATATTCTAGTATAAATTCATAAAAAGGAGAAATTATATTTTTAATGAAATTATATTTCCCTATCTTCTTAGTCTAGAAGCTATAGTAATTTCTTAACAGTATGAAAAAGTATAAAAAAATCCATATTATGATTACATTCAATAAATTGATTGTATATTAACCCATCATATGATTGTGGTTTTATTCATTGAATTTTTCATGACCATGTTCTCTACCACTCTCTATTAGTTATTTGGATTTTTTTTCTCCCATCTCTATATTTTCACATCCCACTAATTTTATCCTATATGGAAACCTAGATATGTGATAACATTCATACATCCCTTCTTCTCTTCTGAAGTGGATGTTTTATCAACCATCTTTACAATGTGGGTTTTCAATAAATATTTTTTCATGTTTCAAAAAATTTATTACCAGGATCATGATAAAATTATGAGTTTGAAATTTATTAATGGTAGAAATAATGTAACAAACTATATATTTAAAATAGAAATTTTTTTCAATAACATATGTGATACACAACACCAAAACCGAAAAATAATTAATATTTAAATATGAAAATTATAACATGGCAAATAATTTTTTTATGTTTTAATTAAAAATATTTTCCATGTATTATTTTTTGATATTATATCAGCTATTTAAAAAAACATACAATAAGAGGACCTATGATTCTGAATCCCAGTGATCCAAAAATAAATGTTGAAAATATATTAAATATACTAAATTGAACTTTTGCATGGTTTTCCTAATAAAGATAAATAACATCTTAATGGGGGACCAGATAATATATATGAGGGAACCATTGGGCTCAAAACAAAATATTTACCAAAGGAATGACATAACCTTTGTCGAATCAGGCTGTTTGGATCATCTCACAATTATTAATTTCTATAATGAAAACAAATCAATCAATAGGTATATCGTTCCATAGTTCAGTCATCTTGTAGAATGGGTTATTTATGGTTTTATTTCAACAGAATTTCACTATGATTATTTGATTATTTTTTTTCATAATTGTGATGTTTCGAGGTAAAAAAGAAAATTGGTAGAGGTTTTTTCTTCATTTTTTTACATTTATCCCCTTTTTCATTGTTCATCATAGGTGTTTTTCATTTTCCCTGTGGTTTAACATCCACTAAGAAAATGATTTTTTCACATGTTTATTATCACAATGATTCAAAATATTTGATATGGGAGTGGTATGACATGATGTTGGTGTGAGGATATAATTATATGAAAATTTTATGGTTTTGGATACCAAATTTATTTTTATTTGGCATGTAATGAATAACGGTGTTCGATGGTGTTTACGAAATGATTGTGTTTCCCAAAACATGTTTTTCATTGATGAAAAGGCTCATCCAACACAAATCCATGTTTTCCCAGAAAGTCATGTAGCCAAATAGATGGATAGAGGCATGTAAATGAACACGACATCCAGATATGAGATTCTAAAAAGTTTCACAGTACACAGCGTGTAACACGGCGCCACATTCAATGTGGTCCGCTCTTAATGGATATAGGGTTTTGGAAAGGATATAAGTATCAAACGTCGTGTGCCCCATATCAAATATTATGTTACCTATAATGAGTGGCTTAGATTATACCGAAAGGGTAAATGGATATGGGAAAGAGTACATGGGATATTCCATGTATTGGTACACGAGAAAAAGTACTCTGGAAGATTCACATCGTATACTTCCACAAAGACCTGAACATGGGATATTTTCATAAGAACAACTTACGGTATAAGGGGAACATCATGTAACCCTACTACACATTGAGTATTTCTATGAAGTTGTCTTCAATCCATATTCCTCTATATCAGGTAAAAGATTCATTAAAATTCATTCCCCATATCCATTCCCTGAGGGTTAGTATGAAATCACCTCCTCCGCATAAGAAACTAATCCCTTCAGTAGAAAATCTGGGATGGTGTTGTCAGAATCCATTCATTTGGCACCGAGTTATATTATCTATTCATATTTTTTTCTAGGTATTGGTAATGGTATCATCATGAAAAAACACTACACGGGAGTAGAACCTATACATAACATATCAATATCGATTGAGTATTTGGTATACTTTATGTCCTTGGGATTAATCATCATCCTTTTATCTTGTCACATCATACTATCATTATATAAAAAACTAAAAGAATGACCTATATCAGCGCTAAAAATGGGATTTTATCAGCACTAAACAAGAGCTTTAAAGCTCAGCGTGGATATAGGGGGGTCCTTTTAATCTGTGCTCCGAAAGGCACTGATAAATGACACTTTTATCAGTGCTAAAAAAATCGCTGATAAAGTTCCCTTTATCAGCGCTTTTTTTAGCGCTGATAAAAGTGTCCTTTATCATCACTTTTTAAAAAGCGCTGATAAAAGTTAAAAATTTATAGAAAATAAAAAAAATTAAATAATGAGGTGGGGAGAGCTTTTATCTGTGATTGAACACCCCTTTATCAGCGCTAGGAGGTCTCCCCGTGTGCTGCCCTTCCCCGCATCCACAAACGTGCGCACCACCTCTACCTCCACCTGAACTCGAACCCGCAACCTCCCCCTTTCGCGGTTTCACCTTTATCACTATGCTATTTCATTTTTTTCTCTATTTAATAATATATCTCTTTATATATATAGTTATATTTATTCATATATTGATATAGATTCATATTAATGTAAATATATTTATTCATATATTATTATATATATATTCATTCATATATTAATATATATATATATATATATTTTGTAATAATTATTTATCCGTATATTTATTTGTATATTAATATATACATATAATATTAGTTTTAAATACAGTTATGAAATATGTTTTTTATGTGTATTTATAATTAAATATTTAAATACATACATACATATATACAACACACACACACACAGACACACACACACACACACAAACATATACGAATAAATACATATATATGTGTCTTTGAAAATCCATTGAATGTTAAAATGACCATAAATTATAATCGAGAATCTCATTTCAACTCCACAACCATTCAAATCGAAGAAAATGAAACAATATTCGATATGATATGTGGTACAGGCTTAACGGACATCAGGATCAGAAGTTATATCTGTATGAATGTTAATAAATCGGGGTAACCCGACGAAAAACTCAGTTTTGGAGGCCTTCTAGTCTTATTTGGACCACGAAAAATTGTCAACTAGGGTCCCCTCGGGTCACAGCAATATAGATCTCGTCGTAGGCTTCGATTTGATATATGGTAGAACTCAAACAGACTCATCTATCAAAAGTTATGGTTGTTTGAAGTTTGAGTTACATTTTCAACATATTTTAGATCTTTTATTAATTGTTTTGAGTTTTGTGTCTCCAAATTGTTATTAAATGATTTTTAATCGATAATAATTGGAAAATTATTCATTAATAATATTTTTTAAAAAAAATTTAAAGCCATTTTCCCTAAATTTCTTATATATTAAATGTAATAGTATATTTATATGTATATAAAACATATTTAAAAAATATATATTATATTTATATATGAATAAATATAATTTTATAAGAATAATTTATTTTTCATGATTTTTTTAAATATTAATTCTTTCAGTGTGGATAAATCTCCCCTTTATCAGAGATACGAAAAGAAGTGCTGATAATGGGGCCCCCTTTATCAGTGCTTTTTTTAGGGCTGAGAAAGGTGTAGCGCTGCCCTTACTCATTTTTCTAGTAGTGATACTTTTAATGGTGAGAACCAATGAGAATTACCTCTAGTATGGATTTCATTTGTGTTATAATACTTAGGAGTTTGTTCCTCCAAATGACTATTGTGTGAAACCATTGAGCTAGAATCCTAGGCTGGCAATACAATCGTGACTTGCCTTTAGATTGTGTGTCTTTGTTATATATATCTGGATATTATTTTTTTATGTGTTGTATAAATATAAAAATGTAGATGTAAATGTCATCCTTGAATTGTCAGCTTTATGGTTTTGCGCTGTCCAACTAGATATTGTTATACTCATCCCTATAATTGATTTCCCTTTACCTATCATGTATTGTGTAGATGATCGACATTTTGAAAGAGTCCATGAGAAACTAGGACCAAGTGGTGCTTAACGTGATGAGATAAGCCAAGGTGTGTTCATGTGGTATCATGATAGCATTTCTCACCTTGGTTTTAGGTTGGAAATGTTTTCATACTATTTGTGCCAGTATTTTATTTTTCCATATTTACTTTCTTTTACTTCATTAGGTATGATGGTTGTGATATTTTGTTTTATACATTCATAGTTGTCCAATTGATTGCATATTTCACAATTTTATGGGCTTAGAGTTGTGTGCATTTGTAAATGTCCTTATTTTAAGGACACTCATGTTAGGGATATTCCAAATCGGTTCTAATCTATAGCCAATATCCTATTGAATGCTGGTTTGGGGATTTGTGGCATGGGAACATTTTGGAAGGGTCATGACAAATTGGTATCAGATATTTTGGTTCTTCATTAGTACCAAAGTCTGTGATTTTTTTTTGGGGAAATAGGTTCATGTGTTTTGAGTAAGGATTTCATGATAGGGAATCCAATGCTGATGTGACATACAATATATTTGTACACCATGAATCAGATAACCTACATTTTAGCTTTTTACATGAAAACAATGGTTGCAAAAAAAAATTTACATGAATAATATTGGAATGGTTTCAGGTTCCAATGTCCTTCTTGATCTAACTCTCAATAGGTACTCATAGACCAATGTATATCGTATTTATTATAGGTTTCCTCCACGATATATACATTCTAGGGTTTTTCATTAGGGTCACTATGATGATCCCTTGAATGATGAGTAGTGGATATAGGGACCAATTCAATTTGTGTTACCTCTATGTGCTTCACCAGCTATACAACCAATAGTAGAGATGCACATGGTACCTGAAGTACTAGCGAAAGAGGATTGTAGGTTGAGAAAGCATCGTGAGTTTCAGTGATAGAGACCCTCATATTCCTAGGAGATAATGAAATAGTGGATTTTTAGGATATTATTGAAGTCTAATCCTATGTTTTATGACATGTCAGGACTTGAAAAATTCATATAGTGATCATGGTGGTGAACCATATCTATGGATCATATGGATGATGGTGGGAGTTAGTGACCCAATATTATGATGAGATGAATCAAGTGTGGTTATAGTATGGATTCCTTTTTCAAAGAGTATTTATCTCTAGCTATAATGAGGTACATACACATCCCTTTCTTCTGTAGCACCAGTATGTAAGGACAATAAAATCTAATTGTTCATCATGGCTTACCAACCACTCTAGGTAATTAATGGATATGGTTCATGACCAATTATATAGGGCTCACACCTTCAAGTGAGTGTCACATAAGGAATAATGATCTAGTTTCATCCATCCATTTATTACTTCATAAAATTGGGGTGATAGGGTGAACATTAGTGGTTTACTGTTTCTTGGGTGAGATGTCAAAGACATTGGTTGAAAGTAGTGGGAAATAAGGAGAAGAGGCATTGGAAGTAAGGGGATGATATAATTCACAAGGACAAAGAAATGGGATGCATTTCACAATAATGTCCTATGATAGAGGTTCCATATTTTCGGTCCCTTAGGATGGGTCCAGTCAGCCCAAAGAGAGGTTGTGTTACTCATGTAATGTTAGGGGAAATATTTTTTGAGGTTTTCCAATCCGAAATATATCTTATATAGATACCATGAATTGGCCGCTAAGGGTGATACATTTGAAGGATTTTGCATGTTTGTAGGGTGATAAACATGCGAGAGGATCTAGGAGAGAAGTGGTTGGTGGTAGAAACTTTCAGTTTCTTCCACAACCACCCCTAGTTTGTCCACGCAAGGATCCAAGAGTGGGTAGACATGGGTGAGCATAGCTACTGGTAGTCGAAGCATATGACCCAAAGGCTCGACAAAAGATTGAAGTTATAATATTTTCTTTTTTGTACCTTAGTTTTAAAACTAATAGAGAATGGTTATAGTTATTCCTTTCATTACACATATCATGTTCGAGACATAGATATTCCAATTAAGCTCTTAACTAAACCCTTATGCTTGGAGACCCCTACTAGAGATGACTAAGAAATCACACACATGGGCCGACGATGTGGCTTGAAACTTGGATGAGTTAGTTTCTATTGGGATCTTGATGTAGTAGTGATCAGGACTTATTACATCATCATTGGTATAGACCAGTTGTAAACAATTATGCCCAAATTTATTATTTTGGGAAGAGGATATAGTGTGTATGTGGTGATGGGACTAGGTTCTCCTTTTTATAGAATGTGAACCAAAGCAGGGTAGAATTCACTTATGCAAAGGTGGGTACAACCTATTACTCATATGATGGATTGTCTGAACCTTGGTGTTGGTGATTTATGAGTTCCCAACATCTTACTATAGCGGTGGATTATAAGGTATTCCCAGAGGATATTCTAGGTGTTCCTCACCACCAATATATATACATATTCATTTATCAACATCCTAGGATGACACTGATACATGTGGAAGCATATCAAATGTCTCCATTAGATATTTTCATGTTGGGGGTGTGTTTGGAGGCTTTTTAGAGGATGATCTTTGTTAGACCTAGTTTTTCACCCTCTGTGGTCCCAATTTTTTTTCGAGATGGTTAACGGGAGCTTGATGTTATCTATGGACTGTCGACACAAAAACCAGTTCATCGTTAAGAAAAAGTATCCACTAATGGGGATCAATGAACTCTTTGATAAGTTGAGAATGGCTTGATGTTTCTCAAAGGCCGACATCATTTTAGGCATTCACCAGTTATGAGTACAAGATAAGGATATACTGAAGATGACATCATATGTTCCTACCACCACTCAATGTACATTGTTATTCTATTTGGTGTGAAAAATTACTCAATAGTGTTCATGGAACTCATGAACTGGATTTTTCATCCTTTCGTATACTGGTTCATGTAATTCATAATTGAGAATATCCTTGTATACATGGCATCTGAGGAGGATCACTAAAGATAGATGAGGATGTTTTTGGATTTACAATAAGACCACCATCTTTGTGGGAGGATCTCAATGTTCTAGTTATGGATTCAGGCGGTCCACTTTCAAGTACACATTATCTTAGTATATATAGTGGATATAGACCTGACCAAGGTTGAGGAAGTTTTATCTTTGTTTCCATTTTATATCATGAAATAGGTGTGAAGATTCCTTTGTTAGGAATTCAATTATCAGACATTTTTACCTTGTTTATCAATGGAGTCATCACCCAAAATATATTTTATCTAAAAGGGGTTTCCCTTCATGTGGAAAGAGAGGTTCCAATAAGATTTTCAATATTTGAGGTAGAAATTGAGGTGTGATCCCATCTTGATAAGTTTTGAAGAGGGTATTAAGTACATATTTATGATTCATTAGGAATTAGAATTGGTTGGGTTTTTCTATAGTGGCCAGTAGTGACTTTCCATGGTTAACATCAATATAGACCACATGATCCGGACAATGCGACACACAATCCGGAGAAAACTACAATATTCTTTGAAATAATGATTTGGTGACATAACCTGATGGTTGAGCATTTTATCATATATTCTGAACACAAGAGTATCACGTATATTTTTTCATAGAAGGATATAAACTTGAGATATAGGTGATGGATTGCATTTCTCCATGATTATGACATCAATATTTTATATAATCTTAGGAAGGGGAGCATGGTGGTAGATTATCTCAGTTGTAAATCTTGTTCATGGTTGCTGAATGAGGCATTAGAGAAATTGTACTTATTTCTATTATCCTATATGGATTGAGATGGACCATCTTACCACCACTCATTGTTCATTACCCCAATAATGTTTTAGCATATATGGGAGGAACAAATTGGGGATTTTACATGTGAGACCCTATATAATCAGATATCCAGTAGATAAGACCATTCAAGATCAGGAGGATGTATTGTGATCATTTTTGTTTGATATTGGATGTATTTGGGAGGATCGCCTACCACTCTTAGATTTTCATACATAAATATATACAATTCCTCCATCAGTAAGGCATTATTTGAGAATTTTTATATGTGACCCTTTAGGTCACCACTTTTAAATATTGACCCAGAAGATTAAAAACTCATGGACCTATAATTAGTGGGAGCTACTATAGAGAAGTGTAAATCATCCAAGAGTGGATAAGAACTGTAAAAAACCATCATAAGTCTTATATTGATAGAAGATGGAGGATTTTTCTATTTTAGGATGGTGACCTATTGTTCCTAGATGTTTCACCTTGGCATAGATTATGGAGTGTTATCCGAGGAAACATGTTATTTATAGGATTAATTATCCATTTATAGGGACTATGTATGGTTGTAACGGTGGTGTATTGCATTACTCTACCATTATAGTTACACTTGGTACATGACATCTTCCATGTGTAGCAACAGAGGAGGTACGAGCATGACCCAGCAGAGGTTATTGTCTGGGGTGATTTGGACATTGAGGATGAAACTACACTTGAGGAGTACACAATACAGATTAAGGATCAGTAATAGGGGATCCTTCATGAGGATAAATTCCTTTAGTACATGTTTATTGGTAGCATGTGATTATTTGATAGAGTACATGAGAGAGGGGTGCTTGAATTCATTCTTAATACCCACATGTTATTATATATCCCTAGTTTTGGTTTTTCCAGATGTAAATACATTAGTTGGGGTGACTTTAATGACTAATACTTTCTATATATTTTTTTGGGATATTTTTTGGATTATTTTTGAGACTAGGAACTATGATGATGTGTGATCCCCTAGAATGGTACTTCTAGAATGAATTATTTAAATATATTAAATACATTAAATAACACATGGACATTCTAAAAATATAGAATAATTTATAATCACAGGTTGGTATCAGTGATCTAGGTTCATCTTTGAGTTCAAAATATAGGTTTTACCCTAGGCATGAGATTACCTTATTCATTGTAGAGAGTTGGTATAAAATTCATCTTGGGTGTGAAATAAATAAAATAATTCAATAAATTTTATTTTTAATTTTGATCAAATAGTAAATGACAAGACTTTAATTCCACTATTATAATGAAATTCCGGGGTTATCCGCATATCCCCAGATCCATTGGGGGATCTATTGGAGATAGAGTTGAAGGATCTCTCTTAGATGAATGGTAATCAGATTGTTGATCAGTGATGAGTAGGCAATGAGAAATGTTATCTCATAAAAAACAAGTTATACTTTTTCTTCATCTATGATCGATCCAAATTGAGGAAGAATGTATTTTTATTATTATTTATATATTCTTAATTTGTACAATGAATGTGAATCAATTGACCAGTTGAGTAATATGTGGTTCTATCATTTTGGTGGATGAGTAATTTTCAGGGGTATATCATTTCATGTTATTTGTGATTATTTAATTATTCACTAGATATTCTAATAGAAATGGATTGATTCAAACACAAATGTTGGCCAAGGATCAATCCCCTTTGTTGTGATTATGTATTTATCCTATTTTTTTTGTTCATTAATGGTGTTATTCGTTTGGATCATGGTTAGAAATCCACCAAAAAATCAATCCTTCTGCACCTATTTCTAAGTGAAATGTTTCATAATCATAGATCTATGATTGGTATGACATGATGGTATTGTTATGATGGTACTGGTGGAGAATCTGTTGGTTTTCAATACCCAATTTCATGTTCTTTGGTGAGAAATGATGAATGGAGTTCAATGTTGTTTTCCAAATAAATATTATGCCCATAACACATTTTTCATCGACAGAAAGGCTCAGCCGACATGAATCCTTGACTTTCTAGAGAGGTGCATGACCAAATTAATGCCCGAAGACATGTAAATTATTATCGAATCCAAATTTTACATTCTATAAATTTATTCACTACATGTAATGTATCATGGAGAAACTTCATATATGGGCCCCTCTTAGTGGAAGCTTGGGTTTTGGGAAGGATATAAGTATCACACTATGTGTTTCTCCTATCACACAGTTTGTGACCTCTCCCCGATTGTTTAGTGCGCTCTTAAGAGGGTACAAAGACATAGGATGGAATACACGAGCACATGCACATCGTGTACTCCCCCATTAAAATGGCATCGATATACACTACAATGGATAAGGTGTGTACTGGTACACTGGAATAAGTACATGGGAAGCTACATGATGTGTACTTAGACACAGACACAGTCATGGACCGTTTACATTAGTAGGAACCTTGGGTCTATGGGACATGGCTCGTAACCCTACTACCCACTGTGTACTCCTTATAATTTTGAGTGAAGCCCTTATAGTATCTATTTTGGAAATTTTTTTAGGGTGTGTCCCCCATATCCATTCCCTCAGGGTTAGTATGGAATCACCTCCTACACTTAGGAAAGCAATACCTTCAATAGGTCATCATGGATAGAGTTATTGGAATCCTTCTATGAGGAATAGAGTGAGATCCTATATTAATCTTCATTCTCTATGTGGAGTTCTTGGTATCATCATGATCAACACAATGATAGATTTCATGATATACTTATCATGTTAATCCAGATTTATTTGTTGGTTTACCCCATGGCTTTGTGTGTGATCTTAATATATGTTTCATATCTCATCGAACTATCAGTGTGTAATTTTAATGGAGATACCAAAAAATAATTACATCTATGATAGAAATCGTTAGTTTTATCAAACTCATGAGTGTGTTCTTCGAATGAGTGTTATGTGGAAGCATCAAACTTGAATGCTAGGCAGAAGTTATAGTTCTAACATACAATTAGATTTTGTGTCATTGATGATTAAATTTGGATATATTTGTTATATATTTTATAGGCACATAACTACGTATATCTAAATATTATTCCATTTTTTTTGTAATTTGGGGTTTTGGGTTTTCATATTGGGTATTTTTATACTCACCCCTTCAGGGGATTATCCAACACATGTCATGTCTTGGGAAGATGAGAATCCTTTTAACAGAGTCCCTGAAAGACCACAACCTGGATGTACTTAGTGTGACGTCACAGACCGAGCTGTCTTCATGTGGCATCTTGATAGTAGCACCTGTCGTAAATTCATATTAGACTTGTTTTTAGACTCATTTTTTGGGCTTTTATTTGGATATGATTAGATTATGTTAATTAATATTGTACTCTAGTTGTGTGATTTAGATGTATGAATGCATGGTTGTTTATTTTTTTACATTTAATAATTTTTTAGGAATGGAGATGGTTGTCTATGTGTAGACACATAGGCTAATTCCTCACATGTTATTTATAATCCTTCTCGATGCTAGTCACCAGTCAATGGCCTATTAGAGGTAGGCTTTAGAGAGTGGCGATATGGGGCCCCATTGGATGGGTTGTGATAGGTATTAGTATGAATATCTACTTCATTAGATATATATATATATATATATATATATATCTGTGTGTGTGTGTCCTACTCAATATAAATCTATTGGTTAATTCATATTAAATAATCACTAAACTTTCATTATTGAATTTTTGTTATTCAAAATATTTAAAAAAATATTTCAGTTTATTTTTGTGAAAAATATATTATAATTATTTTCTAGAACATTTAGAATATTTATTTGAAGAAATTCAATAAATAATTTATATAATCATATCAAAATTAACTTATGGTGAAATTTTGTAAATTTTCATAGAATATTAATGTTTAAATGAATATTGAAAATACTTTTTTTTTGTAATACTCTCTTTTCTTTTGATAAATTATGTAATTTAAAATTCCCATTATTTATTTAATTTTACATAATAATTCATGTGTCATGTTTAATATGGTTAATTATATTTAGATCATCTTTATATAAGATTTAATAATATGTTTAATTTTTTGGCTAGAAAATACATATTTATATAAGCTGTTTTGGAATGCGTAATCCTTATCCACTTTGATTAAATAAAAATTACCCATAATGGGGAGTGATTTAAGTTATATCTAAAGATTATTCATCAATATATATTAATTTAAATTCATAAATTAAATACGATAAGTTATATATGTAAATTAAATACATCATTTCAATGAAAAAAGGTATTTTTTTGGAAAACCGTTTGTCGTCATGCTGGAGACTTTTATTGGAATTTAAATTTTTGAAGTTTTTTAATTGAATTTTATACATTGGATTAAATATTTATAATATTTTATGTTAATATTAGGTAATAATGTTGATTTAATTTTTTTACAATATGAATGGAAACAATAATAAATATTTACTTCTACAAAGAATGTAAAAAATGGTTAATTTAGGGTAAAAATTAATAATAATAATTTTAAAAGGAAAAAATATGGGACAAACTAAAAGTATTAATATCTATATTTCCTTTCTAATGAAATAATTAGTAAATGTATTCATTATTCTTTTACTTTATTAATTAGTAAGTAATGAGTTTGATAAAAATTCATTTTCATACAATAAAAATCAAGCTTTATTTTTGGGTAATATGAAATTTCAATTAATAAATTCATATTTAAGAATTAATGAATATTTAAATTGATAATATTTTAATAAAATTTTATTATCTAGTATGATTTTTTAATGGTAAATGATATTTTAATACTACAATGTGAAAATTAAATTTAAAAAGGATCAGAATATTATAAATGTTAAAAATAAACCTATTTTTTAAAAAAACATATATTTTGCTTCAAAAGGGTAATTTATCATATTTAGAAAATTATTTGGGTAAAAAATATTATTTTTTTAATCATCATGTATAAATTATCGAATAAATAATATTTCATAATTTTCAGAAAAATTCGAATATTTTCATACCAATTAAATATAGTATACAATACTGTGACTATTATGACATCATAAAATCCAAAAAGTGGTGTAATGGATGATATAAAATGATTAAAAGACAAAATATATGTTTTGAGTTTAGAAAAATGTGTTTTATGGTTATTTGATTAATTTTATAAATCATTTATGAACAATCCAAAACATATATTATATTTTATGGCTTCTAAATCAATTATTTATAAACACAGCTCAGTTCAACATTTCCTAGGGTAGTATATTATTTAGTTCAGGCATTGGACTTCTAAAATAATGAAAACCAATCCTATTTGGTAAAAACAATTGGAAAAAATGAATGTATTATCTTTTTTTTATTACATCAATATATATAGTCTAAAACCTATGTTTGGAAAATAATAATGAACTCCCATTATATTAATATATAAACCCACCAAAGCCCCCATTCCTCTTCACTCAAAAAACATATAGCACTTACTCGCTCTTCCCTCCCCTTTATTTTATCCAACAAGGTTCCTCCCTGCTCAAAATATTATCTCCCTATGATTTTAGAATCACCCACTTGATATAAGGGGCCTCTCTCTCATCATATTCATTTAATAAATTTATTAAATAACCTTTTGATTCTCAATTATTTATGGTGTTAGGAGTTTATAAATATCCATATATTGTGTAATTGTTTTCCAAAAAATGATATATCATTTATTCCCTCCCGTTACAATAATTACATAATCTATTACAATGTCATATTCATTAAGGGATTTCCCTCTATTCATTTCCATTTAACCACCTTTATTCTGATTTTCCTTTTGAATATTTTTTTTGTTTTCAGGATAATATAAAGATCTATCTACTATCAAATAGATATCATAATAATTAGCGAAAATTTATCCCCTCTCATTTTGTCATTTCTGTAATATGTTACTATGTAAAAATGTAATTAGGTATTTCCCTCCCTTGATTTCAATTCAATAACCTTCTCTATAATTAGCCTTATAAATCTCAATTGTTTATTTATAATGAATTTGTAGAGATTCCTATATTTTACAATTTACATTCGAAAATTTATTGGTCATTTATACCATTTTATTATATTATTTAGCTAAGACATTATTATGATGAAATTTAGTAAGGGGTCCACTATTTATCATCTTTGTTAAGATCCTTATTTATGTAAACTACTATGTATTCCAATTACAATTTATTGGATATTATCGTCCAAAAAACATTTATTTTCCATGTTTTTCCATGTTTTGAGTAACACATTTCACTCTTATTACTTTCTCCTATGATTCCTTGGTACCCTCATTTTGTTGTGGAAATTATCATGTTAATTTCCACCTCAATATTTTCCTTCATGAACTATCCTTTTGTTATACCAATTAGTGATGATAGATAATCTAGATCTATAATTGGGACATTCCTCTATATGTCTATCCCAATGACTTGGAAACATACCTAGAAAATATTATGTGCCTCTTGATTTTTCGTAGAGCTAGTATCATGAAGAGAGGACTACTCTAGAGTTAACTCACTTATAGAATCATCTTGTGATGTCCTTTGTATAGAAAAACTACCCCTACTATGAACCATTTGCTGATTTGGGGTGGATGATTCTATTTCAAGTGTTGTTATTGATGTATATAGAACAATAATATAAATTTACATTAGAATCATCATTAAACTCATAGAAAATATAATAGAAAACATATTATTGAAGCGACTGATGAAGCACACTGATTGATAGATAAACCACTCAGTTTGGGTATTATCAAGAATCATATGTCTTATTATCCTGAATGGAGATATCATTATAAGGATAAATTTCTTAAATTTTCTTAGAGCTCTAGATTTGAGGTTTAGAGGAAACCCCCCCCCCACGCATTAGGATCATGTGTTAATATTTCCTCAACTACTAGAGCATGTGAGGATTTTGATAATGGATTAAATTATTAATATTTTCTACTGAGAAATATTCTTAGGTTAAGATTCTTGACTAATATATCAGTCATAATAATGTTAGACTTCTATTAAGGAAGAATAAACTCACATCCATACAAATCCCAATTAAATTCAACACACCCTACAAAGGATCCAGGAATATAAATATGTTAGAAAATATATTTCATTTCCATTATATAATTATGTCACAACCCGTCCTCGGGGCCCGTGCTGTGACAACGCCACGCCCGCCTTCCATAGGCCAGGGGTTAGCGACTAGAACCAAAGGTGTAAATCTAGATAAAAGGGAAGGAATTTCCCTTATATAAGTAAACAAACATAGGGGAGTACTGAAGATGAAGTAAACACTAAGTAAACTGAGTACAAAAGTAAGTGCTGGTATGTAAATGGGCAAGAATAAAATCCCAACTGAAAGTACAGTTCAACAGAAATGAAATAACAGTTGTAGTAATGTAAAATAGCATCCAATGAGTTTTCAACCGGATATCCCACCTGAAGGGTGTGTACAAATGGTCTCCTCAGCTCCTCAAGTCCGGTCGTCTCCTCCCTGTATGTCCCGCAATGTGGTACACCTCTGGGTACCGTCCCGCTCCACAAGACTCTTCCTCGATCAGTGCTGTCAGTCGTCTGCATCCAATCCAATGTAGTGTGGGCATATCATGTGCAGGGGTGAGTGTATGATACTCAGTAGGGACCCCAAGACCCCCCGAAGGTCTCCCATAATCCACAAAGAATAATCCACAAAGGAAAGTTACAAACACAAAGTATCAACCAACTCTACTTTGGTATATGCACATACATACACCTAAGTCATCAATTCTAGTTTTGATCCAACTCACGAACACAATTACAACCCAATCCACACAAGAAAGCACAACCCAGTCCACACAGGAAATCAAGTCAATCATATCGATGATAATGACTAAAAGTGATGACTCAACTAACACATGTATACTATTCATGAAGGGGGTGGAGATGATAGATGTAACCACTAAATCATCTTCCCTGCTGAACCCATGTAGGATCCAAGTACAGAAGTCGTCGCTAACGAACCACAATAGGATCCAAGAACAGTAACCATTGCAGCCAAACCCACGTAGGATCCAAGTACAATCGTCATCACTATCGAACCCATGGAGGATCCAAGTAAAGTCATCCTCGCTTCCGAACCCATGTTGGATCCAGTACATTCGTCATCGTCGTCGCAGTCGCAACCAGCTCTAGGATTCCTGCACATAGCACACTCAATTCCGGGACAATCCACTCCACGATCCAAGGGGGTCGATACATAAACTATCACCAAGTCCATATTTGATGTATCCCAAAGTTCCCTCTTGTCAATAGGAACTGAACGCGAAAGACGACGCGTCAATCGGACGCCCGGTTTGAGAGATAATGGATTTTCCGTTCCAGGGGCCCAGTTAGAAATACACTCGTTTCTAACCCAGCCAATATCCAAATTTTTCCAAAACTCACTTAGTGTGTCACAAAAGAACCATCTCGTCGAATGGTTCCTAGTGCCGCAGACAGCGTATCGATCAGACACACAATCTTTATTTTATTCTCGTTTAAATGATTAACAGGCACGACCCATTTAGCCCAGTGGGCCGACGGGTTGGGTTGACCCAGTATGATGGGTCCAACCCAGCTGGGGTGTCCGACCGTTCCAATGAAAATACTCAACTCGGCCCGAAGGGGTGCGGCCCGGCCCGACGGGGTGTGGCCCTACGCGGCCCGGCCCGGCAGGCCGTGCGGCCTGGCTGGCTCGGTTGGGCGCATGGCCCGGCTTGGTCAGCTAGCTGGCCGAGCGGTTTCTAAGGGTGGGGGGGGGGTGCCTTCCCCCCGGTTTTCCACACTGGCGGTGCCGCCCTTCCCCAAACCAGTCGGCCTTCTACGCACGTGGCCCGCATGGGCGGGCCCCCAGTCTTCTTGCGTGGCACCCTCCCAGTGCCACAACCCAGCTCCACCCGGCCAGCCGATGGGCTGACCGGTTCCTCCACCGAAGCAGCCCATGTAGCGGGCCGCGTTTCTTCCTGCATAACCGGCGTGACACTGCCGGTTCCCTTTTCCATGATCCCGGCACAGTGCGACGATGACATGCTTTCTCTGCCATCAATTGCCAATTCTAAATAAAATAAACAAAACCAATGGAGGTTTTTCGGGCCGTTTTCATTCGGCACGTGCCCTCCACGAAAAGAGATAGCAAATGGCTGAGGAAAACATGATGCTCAACAACAAACCAAAGTGTAAAAACCCAAATCCAGATCTCTTCTACTGGTTCCCCTTACCCGGTTCGCCACATGACCTTAGGTGCTTTTCCCCAAATGCCAGAGGCTACCGACTAGCAGCGAGGGACTTGGTATGTTATTGGGGAAACAATTCCCTCATTTGGTAAGGTATACAAGGAAAGAAAACAACAGTCATTGTCGGAAGCAGTAAACATCATACAAACTCTGAAAATAAATAGCAGAAGAAATGAACATGTAATGATAATGATAATGATGTAGAAGTTACAAGTATCTACGGAAAGTAGCAACCACAACAACATGCTGAAATAAAACTGAAAACAATGTACTAAAGTAACAGAAACTCCAGCAGCATCGCAAGCCTAAGCTCGGTCCTATGCTCTCCAGCTCCAACCAGCAATCATGTACCTCAAGTAGAAGGGGCACAATCCCTATCCACAGCTGTAATCATATAACCAATTTGGGCCAAAAAGCAGGACCTAAACAGGGTTTGAGACTAATCATAGTAGGCAATCACCACGAGATCTGTGCCCTACTGTCAGTGATTAATATAGAAATACTAAAGGAAATAAATGCATCAAAGAAGAAGATGTACACTAAAGTAAGCAGTCCTACCAAACTCCATTCACATTTATTTATTAGTTCAGTACAGTCATTTAGCTATCAACCAAGGAACCTATCAACAACTATATACTCTAAATATAAGCAAGTAATCACAATAGGTAACTTCACAGTCAACCTAAATAGCAAGAAGTACAAACCCAAACTTGTTATTTGTCTTGGTGGACTCGTCACAACCAACCAACAAATAAAGCACTGACTCTCTCGGTGGCTCCTACTTGCAAACCCCTCTGGTCAAGTAGACGTACAAAGGCACATTCACTCTGGGTAGCTCTCACCGTAAATTCCCATGTGGTATTACAATGAAAGATATAGACTTTCTGAGGAATCACTTACATATAATTCCCCCTATAGTCTCGCTACGTAACTAAGGACACTCTGAGGAAGCAAAATGTCCCTTCCGCTTAGGTCATGCGATCGATACTAATTATAACAGACTCTCTGGGGAAGCCCTAATCGTCAATTCCCCATTTAGTCTACCACACTAGTTTCACTCAGCCCTGAGCAGTTTAGTCTTCTGTAATCAACTATTAGAAGACTAAGTAAGTTAAGAAACTACTTGGCTAATAGATACAATGTATCAACAGGCATATAACCAGCAAGAAATACATGAAATCATGTTAACAGGCATACTAGCAATGTGCAAAAGGGTTGCCTCGTAGGCAAAACGTGTCAAATGGCAATCAACAGCCAAAACAAGGGAAACACATGTAGGTGATCCTCAAACATGCTATCATGAAATTATTAATCATCTAATAACCTCAGTAATACAAGAAATCTAAGGAAGAAAACAAAACATGATCAAAAACCTAACTCGAGATACCTGATACATGGGTATCCGGAACTTTTGCACCAAAAACTCAAATACATTCAACATAGGGTAACAAACCACCTACCTCAATCCTAAGAGATTGATATTTTTGAACCTTGTCCTGTGAATCAGCCTAGAATAGAGTAAATCTGTAAAAATGTCTAAAACATTCAATCTCAGATAACTCTCACAAGATGAGGAATCAGGAAACATGGCCAAAGAAGAACCGATAACCCACCACTGTGATTCTATTGCACCAGACGGCGTTCGATTCGGACAAACATGGAAGAATCGGTGGCCCGGTGAAGAATCGGCTCTCTAGGTCGCTCTGGACATAATTTGGTGGAGAAGAAGAAGAAAACAAGGATTAGGTGCGACCCCGGTCCGATTAATGAAATAAAAAGAAAAGTACACGGCTTGTACATCTTGAGTACACTGCGTGTAGTCCCCTTTTCCGTACGACATATTATTTGGACTCCACCTCATCGCTACACCCCTTGTGACTGGCCCGGACACGGCCAGCACACAGCCTCGAGCGGAAGAAAAGTACACGGTGTGTACTTACAAAATTTCTAGATTCTCCTCTTTTTCTCAAAAATGGCTAGAAAAGGAATACATACCTGAAAAAGAACGTTTAGGTTCTTACAAACATCCCTCATTAAAGAAATTCATCCTCGAATTTCCCTAGAAAGGTGGCCAAGAAGAAACCTCGAACAACTCTGGCCACTGTGATCGCATATCGGCCTCCCTCTCCCATGTCTCGTCCTGCACACGGCCGTGCTTCCATAGCACCTATACTAGAGGAACAGACCGGCCACAGAGTAATTTTGTGCTACGATCAACAATCCTGATACGACGCTCCTCAAACAATGAAACCTGCTCCATCTCAACTTCCTCGGGTCGAAAAACATGGGACGGGTCTGAGAAATAGCGTCGAAGTTGAGAAACATGGAAGACGTAGTGCTTAGCCTGATATGTTTGAGGTAACTACTACCAATAAGCAACCAGCCCAACTCTCTCTAGAACCTCAAATGGCCAGACATATATCGGTGACAGCTTACCCTTTTTCCTGATACTCTTGTCTCCCAACCTCGGGGTAACACGTAGGAAAACATGGTCTCCGACCACAAACAGTGGAGGTCACCTCCACTGGTCAGCATAAGATTTTTGATGATACTGTGTAGTCGCCATCCTCTTCTGAATCAACTCTATCTGCTCTGAGGTCTCCTGAACAAGACGAGGTCCCATCTAAGCTGCCTCTCCTATCTTCGGCCAACACAACGGTGATCGGTATGGCCTACCAAACAAAGCTTCCTAAGGTTCCATCTGAATTGTATCCTAGAAACTGTTGTTATAGGTAAACTCCACGAGAGGTATATGATTTTCCTAAGAACCACCAATGTCTAGAATGAAATCTCGGATCATATCCTCAAGCACCTATATCGTGAGCTCTGACTGACCATCTATCTGAGGATGATAAGTTATACTCATAAGCACCTGTGTACCCAAATCATTCTGTAGACCCTGCCGGAAATTTGAAGAAAAGAGGGTGTCCCTATCTGAAATGATAGTACTCAAAACCCCATGCAAGAACACAATCTCACAGATGTAAAACCGTCCAATCTAATCGACAACGAAGGACTCCTTTAACGATAAGAAGTGAGAAACCTTCGTAAGTCTGTCAACAACAACCCACACTACATCGTTTCCTCTCGACGACCTCAGTAACACTATCATGAAGTCCATCGCGACATCATTCAACTTCCACTCTAGAATGGGTAGCTGCTGTAAAAGCCCTGCTGGCCACTGGTGCTCCGCCTTCACCTATTGACAGGTGGAACATCTTATAACAAAACCAGCCACATCTCTCTTCATACCAAGCCACCATTATTGGCGGTGTAAATCACGGTACATCGTGGTGACTCCAGGATGAACAGCCCAAACTGAGGAATAGAATTCTCGCATCAGATCCTCGTGTATACCTGCTGGCACCCATACGCGTCCCTGGAAACACAAGATCTCATCCTTGCCAACGGTCCACCCGAGAAGAGGGTCCTCTCCTGAGATGCTTTCCTGTAAGACTACCCCTTCGGAATCTTCCAGCTGCCTCATTCTATCTCGGTCCAAAAGTGTAGAGGTAACAGCCATAGAAGATAGGAAATTATTCCCCTGCCTATCATGCACCTCTAAATGCATCTCCGAGAACAGATCCATCAGTTGCCACTCACTGCTGGCCTCATGAACTGCCTGTATCTGAGTTCTCCTTCTCAGTGCATTAGCCACTGTGTTGCCTTTCCCAGGAATATAGGCAAACTCGAAATCGTAGGACTGGAGATACTCAACCCACCTCCGCTGTCTTAGATTCAGGTCACACTATGTAAAGATGTACTTGAGACTCTTGTGGTCAGTGTATACCACAAAATGTTCTCCCAGAATGTAATGTCTCCAAAAACTTAAAGCATGAACAACCGCAGCCAACTCTAGGTCGTGCTTAGGATAATTCCTCTCATGTGGCCTCAACTGCTGGGATCCATATGAAACCACTCGATCCTCCTGTATAAGCACTGCTCCATGTCTGATGCTAGATGCATCATAGAAAATTGTATAGTTATTGCCCGGCTTCGGCAAAACTAGAATCGGTCCTGAAGTGAATCTCCCCTTCAACTTCGGGAAGGCTGAGTTACAGGCTTCTGACCAAAAAAACATCACCCCCTTCTTATTCAATCCTTTTAACGGTGCTTCTAGGCATGAGAAGTCTTGTATAAACCACCTGTAGTAACCAGCCAGCCCCAAGAAGCTTCGTACCTCAAAGACATTCTTTGACTGCTCCCAGGTAACTACTGCTCTCACCTTCTTTGGGTCTACTGATACTCCTGTCTCTGAGTTGAAATGACCCTGGAAGTAAATCTCGTCCATCCAAAAGTGGCACATTGAGAGTTCAGCATAAAGCCGATGCTCCCTCAGCGTAATCAAAATGATATTAACATGGGTTGCATAGTCGTGTCGAGTGTGATATACACCAAGATATCATCCACGAAGACCACAACGAAGGAATCCAAGTATGGATGGAACACTCAGTTCATCATATCCATGAAAACTGCTGGCGCGTTCGTAATACAGAGCGGCATAACCCTATACTCATAGAGGCCATACCTTCTCATGAAGGCTTTCAGAGGTATATCTGAAGGTCTAATACGCAGATGATGATAACTAAACCTCAAATATATCATCAAGAACATCTGAGCACCTCGAAGCTATTCGAAGAGATCATAAATACTCTGCAAGGGATATCGGTTCTTGACCGTCAACTGGTTCAACATCAGATAATCCACGCAAAGCCTAAGGGTACCGCCTGCCTTCTTCGCGAATAGGACAGGTGAACCCCAAGGAGAAGTACTGGGTCAGATGAAACCCTTTCATGCAACTCCTCCAACTGCTTCTTGAGATCCTACAACTCAGGTGTAGTCATCCTATAAAGAGGAATGGACAACGGTGCTACTCCTGGTATGAGCTCAATCGAGAAGTCTACCACACGCTCCGGATGCAAACCTCAAAAGATTTCTGGAAAGACATCGGGAAAGAGATCAACCACTGGAGAAAAATATAACTGAGAAGTCCCCTAGTCATCCTGATAAAGACTAGAAATATGGGTCGTATCTCCTCCTAGCCCATGATGCTCGAGTCCGGCTCGACTCTCCTGAACATTCCACTTGCCTTTATGAATGAATGTTCCACCCTCTAGTGATACGAAACTCACCCTGCGGTGATAGAAATCATCTACTTCCTAGAAGGGAACCTATCAGTCCATACCGAGAATGATGTCATAGCCCGTCATCTCCAGGACATAGAGGTCCCATAAGAAATGATACCCTATAACCTCGAGAGGGAACCCCTTGCACTGACGTATGCTAGATTTCATCGTTCCCAAGGGCGTGTCGAGATTAAACATGTTAGCAGATGAAAAGACACAGAGCTCAAGGCATTCCATTACAACAAAAGAGATAAAGATATGTGAAGCACCAGTATTGAAAAAAGCAGAAGATAAAACTAAGGCTACTAAGATCGTACCTCGAACTATAGAGTGTGCGGGATCCTGCTCTTGATGAATCTGCTCTACAGAAAAATTATGGCATGTAATGCGGCCCTGTGTAGCAGCCTGAAAACCCCGAGCTGGTCCTCCCTGAGCCTGACCACTACGTTCATGGCCTCTACTCTGACCTGAACGTCCTGTAGAACTCCAGCCCGTAGTCTGCTGCAAATCTGGTGATCCTTCCCCTATACGTGGGGTTGAAACTGATCTTCCTTCACTAGACACTGGAAGGGGAACGTTCCAGAAACGCTACAGGTGACCCATCTTGCCACAGGATTTGCACTCCACTAGGTCCCTTAGGCACTGGGGATTCTTATGCCCGCTTCTACCACACTGATAAGACAACACTTTGTTTCCAGAAGGGGGATCTCGTCTACTAGAAGGAATACCTCGCTTCCTCGGGTCGCCTCGGGTAGACTCTTGGTGGTGCTTCCTTCTATCTGTCTAGAGGGAATCATCCTTGGATGTTGTACCACCCTGGTCCATTTCTCCAGTCTCCCTCCGATTCCACTCCGTGATGAGTTCCGGGTTGAATATCATAGTAATAGTGGTCAACTGAAAGACATTCACATGTGATCTGATCTCTGGTCTTAGGCCTTCCTCAAAAATCCTCGCTAGAAACAACTCATCATTCCCCAGGACGGGAGTGAATTGTTGTAACACAGTGAAGTAGGAGGAATAATCCATAACTGAGAGAGTACCCTGCTATAGGCTCTTGAACTCCATGGCTCTGTCATCCCCCAGCGTCACAGGGTAGAATTAGTCGTAAAACGTACGTTGAAAGTCTTCCCAAGCCATAGCCTGATGGCACCCCGTCTAAGAGACAATGTCCCACCATATCCTGGCGTAATCTCGCATTATATACATCGCGAGATTCACTCTCCTCTCTGGAGGCGTCTCCAGATGCTCGATGACGGACTGTGTGGCTTCCATCCATGACTATGAAGCCTTAGGTCCTCCATCCCCTGTGAATGTGGGAGGATGCTTCTGCTAGAAGACCCACGTCACCTCTGCTATAGTCGAGGCAGGATTCTGAACTCCCTGGAAGGTCTGAATGAATCACATGAACCCCTCCCTGAACTGAGCGTTGGCACCAGTGTCTGGAATCACTGCAGGATCCATGTCTGGAAAGATGGGTGGTACTACTGGCAGTCCCTAATCGGTTGTATCAGGCGTACGATCGCTGCATGGTTCCTGGCGTGCAACAAGAGGACGTCTCGGTTCCATAGATCTGAAAGACCAAAACACACCTTCATTAAAGATGAACATAGTTGCAACATATGAGAGTAAAACGAGAAATTAGGGAAAAACCTTTAAATATGGGAAAAACATGACTACATGGTGTGTAGTACCACTACATGGCGTGTTTCTTAAAAGTTTACCCAGGGCGTGTACATTGGCCATACATGGCTGTGTAAACTACCTAGCTACATGGAGTGTTCTTAAATTACACGGTGTGTACTGAACCTTTTCTCCCTGCCCGGTTACTCCTACAAGACTAAGTCACACGGACTATCATAGCCAAATACTACACGACTTGTTTGAGGAAGACACGACATATAGTGGACATGCATTACCTGGCCCGTGTTGTTAGCGACACGGCCTGAAAGACGGTCGACACTATGTGGCGTGTTCCTAGGAGACACGACGTGCACTTTACGGGAAACCTTGGCCTGTGTTGTTCGTGAAATGGCCAGGTACTCATCTGATCCTTACACGGCGTGTTCCAAACAGACACGACGTGTATATGAGAAATTAACACCGACCCGTGTTTTTCAAGACACGGCCGGGTACCTGGGAAAGGATACACGACGTGTGCATACCGAACACGGCGTGTAATAAACATGCATTAACTGTCCCATGTTGTTAGTTTCATGGTCGGGCTCCAAGATAACCTCCACACGACGTGTACCTACTGTAAACGTTGTGTTCTTAAAAACCAATTATAGCTCCGTGTCCCTGTCCACATGGTCAGTGACACGGCCAAAAACTACATAGCTTGTATCTATAAATTACACGCTATTTATTCTGGGTTTTTCTAGACAGTAGCCTCAGAACTGCTCCGGAGCCCAGAAAACATAGAAAAACAGGGGTGAAGGTGCCAAATTCCGATCAATGGGGGCCATACTCCCCGCGAATCAAAGCTTGGCATCTTAACGGTGCATAGAACAAGGCACAGTATAAGACCTCACGACCCACAAAATTATGATCCATGAGGGCCCATAGCACCTCTATGATCAATGATTGGAGTACGTGATAAGAAAGATCCAAACGCCGATAACTTATCAACAAAACATGCATTCTATCACGACAGCTATCACAACAGCATGAATTGTCTATCACAAATCCTATCACAATAGCATGCATTCTCTAATGAAACCTAGATGGCATGGAAAAATGTATGGCATGTGATATTCTAACATGTTCATATATGATGTATGAGTTGGAATAACCTCATCTCATCGGGATGCAACAAAATTGAACCACAATAATATATACAGTAATAGCACAAAACAAGTGCATCACCCAATGGTGAAATCAATTAAACTGTAACGTTCGCAAAATTCAAAATTTGAAATATTTTAGGTTATCTAGATTTTTCCATGTACACGGTATCTACAATGCCCAGGCACACCTATTTTCCATTTACCTATTCCATCCTATCCCTGTCTAATGCCGATAAACAGTATGTCAATAGAAAAAGGAAAGAACTCCTCTGATAAAACTTTGTAACGACCCGAATCCAGAGCCCTTACACCAGTGCCCCATACCAGGTTCGCCACATGACCTCAGGTGCATTTCCTCAAACTCCAGAGGCTGCCTACTAGAAGCGAGGGCCTTTGTAAGTTATTAGGGAAACTGTGCCCTCATTTGGTAAGGTATACAAGGCAAGAAAACAACAGTCGATGGCGGAAGCAGTAAACGGCATACAGACTTTGAAACTAAATTGCAGAAGAAATGAACACATAATGATAATGATAATGATGCAGAAGGTACAAGTATCTAAGGAATGCATCAACCACAACAACATGATGAAATACAACTGAAAACAAATTATGAATGTAACAGCAACTCCAGCAGCATCGTAAGCCTAAGATCAGTCTTATGCTCTCCATCTCCGAACAACAATCATGTACCTGAAGTAGAAGGGGCACAATCCATGTCCACACCTAAAACCATATTACCTGTTTGGGCCAAAAAGCAAGACCCAAACGGGGTGTGAGACTAATCTTAGTAGGAAATCACCACGAGATCCATACCCTACTATCAGTGAGTAATAAAGAAAAATTAAGGGAAATAAATGCACCAGAGAAGCAGATGTACACTAAAGTAAGTAATCTTACCAAACACCATTCAATGTTATTTATTATTTTTGTATAATCATTTAGCTATCAACCAAGTAACCTAGCAACAGCTCTATACACCGAAGGCAAGCAAGTAATCAAAACAGGTAACTCAACAGTCTACCTAAACCAAAAGCAGTACAAACCCAAGAATGTTCTTTGGCTTGGTGGACTCATCACAACCAACCAAAAAATAAAGCACTGACTCTCTGGGTAGCACCTACAAGCAAACCCCTCTGTTCAAGTAGACGTACAAAGGCACCAACACTCTGGGATGCTCTCACCGTCAATTCCCCTGTCGTCTTGCAACGAAATATATAGACTCTCTGAGGAAGTACTTACATCTAATTCCCCCTATAATATTGCTATGTAACTAAGGACACATTGCGGAAGCACAAAGTCCCATCTCCTTAGGTCCTGTGATCGATACTAATTATAACAGACTCTCTAGGGAATCCCTAAACGTCAATTCCCACTTTATTCTACCACACCAGGTTCACTCATCCCTGAGCAGTTTAGTGGTGCGTAATCGACTGTTAGAAGCCTAAGTATGTTCAGAAACTACTTGGATAATATCTAAAATGCATACAAAAGCATATAACCAGCAGGCAATACATGCAATCCAGTCAACATGCATACTGCCAATGTGAAAAAGGGTTGCCTAGTAGGCAAACCATGCCAAACAACAATCTACAGCCAAAACAAGGGGAAACACCCATGGGTGATCCTCAAACACGCTATCAAGACATTATTAATCATCTAATAACCTCAATCATACATGAAATCTAAGGCAGATAACAAAACAGGACAAAAATCCTAACCCGAGATACCTGATACATGGGTATCCGGCACTTTTTCACCAAAAACTCAAATACATTCAACGTAGGGCCACAAACCACTTTACTCGATCCAAGGAGATTGATATTTTTGAACCTCGGATTGTGAATCATCCTAAAACGGATTAAATCTGCAAAAACATCTAAAACATTCATCTTCAGATAAATCTTACAAGACGAGCAATCAGGAAACATGGCCAAAGAAGAACCGAGATCTCACCACTGCAATTCTACTTCACTCGACGACGTTCGATTCGTCCAACCGGTGAAGAATCGGTGGCTTGGAGAAGAATCAGCTCTCTAGGTCACTCTGGACGTAATTTGGTGGATAAGAAGATGAAAACGGGGATTAGGCGCGAGCCCGGTCCGATTAATGAAATAAAAAGAAAAGTACACGGCGTGTACTTCTTGAGTATAGGGCGTGTAGTCCCCTTTTCTGTACGCCGTTTTAATCGGAATCCACCTCATCACTACACCCCGTGTGATTGGCCCAGACACAGCCATCACACGGCCTCAAGTGGAAGAATATTACACGGCGTGTACTTGTAATGTACACGGCGTGTACTTGTAATGTACACAGTGTGAACATAAAAAATTTCTAGATTATCCTCTTTTTCTCAAAAATGCCCAGAAAAGGAAATCATAAATGAAAAAGAAGGTCCTATTTCTTACACAATGCACAATTTTAATCCCTTCAAGTTGAACTTAACCCCTACCTCAACAAAAGATGTCAAACGTCGCACATCGCGGAAGATGGCGTCGCGGTGTGAGGTTTCGTAAGCCACGACGATGTGCACCCAAGGAGGAAGCGACAACTCTTATTTTGATCACAGAGATAAGAAAACAAGGTGTGATGTTTTTGGTGAGTTCCTGAGTTGATGTCTCCTACCTTGTCATGGAGGAAGAAGATAATGGAGAATCCGGGGTCGTCGAGTCAATGTTCTTTGTCGGACAGTTTGCGTTCTTCAACAAAGGAGATGAAGTGTTCTTCAAAACTCAAGATCTTTCTCCCCAAAATCTCAACACAACAAGCCAACCAAAAATAAAATAAGGTTCCTCTTTATTTTATTTAATCATGCAATGCATTCAAAATTAAAATTTCAAACACTTAACAAATAAATGGAATAGTTTCAATAAATTAATTAAAGTGTGTGTGTTGGCATGAGTTTAAGAGGGAGAGACAGAGGAGGTGGAAAGGATTCACATATTATGAGGAGTTTACAAATTAAGATGCAGATTAAAGAGTTTTTAGAGAATGTGAAGGGTTGGGGATCGTGTGGGCCCCAACTTAAATTTATCCTCACATGGGTATTTAGGTACTAGTGGGTCCCACCCCAACTCCCTCATTTAGGATATAACCACATAGATATAAATAAAAATTGTTCCACAATTTTTTATTAACTTCTAATTTAATCGAAAAAAATTAACTTCCCCTCTCGTGTAGACTCGATTATGGTAATGGTACCCCTAAGCAATTACTAGCACTGCGAGTTCATCGATGCCCTCAGATTTCAATTCCGAGCACCGGTTCAAAAGATAGAAAAAACCCACTCGTTCATTCACTGAACGTACCTGAGCTAAACATCATAAAATTATTCCAGGCACACCGGGCCTCGGAATAAGTTTTCATCAGAAACTGCGAACTCATAAAATTCCGAAGTATTTAAGAAAAATTTTTCCTTGAAATTTCTTGGTTTTTACATTACTCCCACATCAGGGCATTACGTCCCCGTAAATCTACATAATAAACTAGGGAAAAAATGAAGGTATTGTGTACGCATCTGAGCCTCTCGCTCCCTTGTGGTCTCTTGGAGGTTCACATGCTGCCAACGAACGCGCACTAGAGGAATCGAGCTTCTACATAGGAATCACTCATGTCGATCCTCGATCTCCACTTAGACCTCTGTGAATGTAGATCTGTCATCGATGTCCAGCTCCCCAGGATCAATGATACGCGTCGGGTCATGCACGTATCTCCTCAACTAAGATACGTGGAAGACATTGTGCACCTTGTGTAACTGAGGTGGAAGGGGCAGGTGGTAGGCCACCTCTCCTATCCTGTTTTAGAACTATAATGGTCCGAAGAAGGGTGGAGATAACTTGACGCCCCGTTCAAATCACCATAATCCACATCGAGGTGAGACCTTTAAGAAAATGTGGTCGCCATCCTAGCACTCCAGTGGTCTCTGCCTCCTATCATCAAAGGACTTATTTCTACTCTGTACAATCCTCATCCGCTCCTAGATGATCTGCACCTTCTTCGTCATATACTGAACCATCTCTGGTCATACGAGTGCTGACTCTCCAGGGTCAGTCTAGCACAGAGGTTATCTGAATGGTCGGTCGTACAATGCCTTGTCTGGTTACATCCCGATGGTGGAGTGGTAGTTGTTGTTGTACACAATCTATAATAAGGGTATGTGATCCTCCAAGCTATGACCAAAGTCAAGGAAACATGCAGGTAGCATGTCCTCGAGTGTCTGAATGGTCTTCTCCGTATGGCCATCCGTCCGAGAATGAAAGGCAGTGCTCAGGCGTAGCTACGTCCCAAAAGCCTCCTGCAACGCCTTCCAAAGCTGGGAAGTAAAGCGAGAATCCCGATCGAAGATCATAGATGATGGCACACCATGGAGCTGAATGATCTCCTGAACTTAGAGGTGTCCCATGCTCTCCACTGAGCCCTGCTCTCCGATTGGTAGGAAGTAGGCCGACTTGGTGAGTCGGACGACAATCACCAAGATGGGGTCATTTCCTCTGGAAGTATAAGGAAGCCCCATCATGAATTCCATATATATCCCAGCCCACTTCCACATCGGGACCTATAAAATCTGTACCAAACCTGCCAGTACCTGGTTCTCTTCTTTCACCTGATGGAAGGTGAGGCATCATGAAATAAACTCTGCCACAACCTTCTTAATATCCGTCCACCAGTGCTGTCATCTGAGATCTTGGTATATCTTTTCCACTCTTGGATGTACCGCAAGAGGGGAAGTGTGAAACTCCCTCAAAACATCCTCCTGTAGTGCAACTGGTACCATGGTACGTCCCCTGAAGTGGATGATGTGCTCTGCTCCTTCAGAAAATCCATGACGCGCGTGCCCGGTGGACATCTTATCACATCGCGTCTCACAGTCAACGTCCCCATGCTACACCTCTCTGACCCACTGAAGAAGAGGAGGAGTGACTGTGAGTGACTATAGAATGGATGCTCCGTCTCTATCTATAAAGGATATCTGTGATGCATCTAGTTTCTATGTCGCCTCTCCAAGTTGCTGAATTCCTGACCTCCTGCTGAGAGCATCAGACACAACGTTTCCCTTCCCTGGAGTATAGACTATCTCAAATTCATAGTCTTGGAGGAACTCGATCAATCACCACTATCTCAGATTCAGGTCCTTCTATGAGAAGATGTACCTGAGACTCTGGTGGTCAGAGTAAACTGTAAAGCGCTCGCCCATCAGATAGTGCCACCACATCTTCAAGGCGATGGCCACTTCTACTAACTCTAGGTCACGGGTAGCAAAGTTTTGCTCGTGCTACCTCAACTATCGTGAACCATAAGTGATCACGGCACACTCCTACATCAGGACACACCTGATTCCGGTCCCTGGTTCATCGTAGAAAACTATGTACCCTACGCCCTCTTCTGGTAGACTCAATATGGGTGCACTGGTCAATATCTACCTCAGCTCCTGGAAGCTCTGCATACATCTATCTGACCATACGATGGGTTTTTCCTTCTTCGTCAAAGCTGAAAGCTATGCTACAACTCTGGAGAAGTCTGGCACATATCTTCGATAGTACCCAGCCAAACCTAGGAAACTCTGCACCTCTGTCACGCTCATGGGTGGCTTCCAAACTAGTACTACATCGATCTTCGCAGGATCCACTGAAAATCCCACCTCAGAGATGACACACCCCAAGAAGTAGACCTCTAAAATCCATAACTGGCACTTCAAGAGCTTACTATAAAGCTGGTGCTCTCCGATTGTGTCTAGTACAACCTACAAGTGGTAGGTGTGCTCCTCCTCAATAGTGGAGTAAATCAGTATGTCGTCAATGAAGACTATGACAAATCGATCGAGGTAAGGCTGGAAGATCATGTTCATGAGACTCATGAGAACTGTTAGAGCATTGGTTATGCCGAAAGGCATAACCAAGAAATCATTGTGGTCATACTTACACCTGAAGGCCGTCTTCTGCACATCCTCGTCTCGAAATCTGAGCTGATGATATCCTGGCCTGAGGTCTATCCTCGAGAACCATCATCCTCCCTTGAGATGATCAAAGAAGTATTCAATCCTCAGGAGTGGATACTTGTTCTTTACAGTCACCTGATTTAGGTGACAGTAGTCGACACATAGTCGTAAGCTCCCATCCGCCTTCTTGGCGAATAAAATCAGAGAAGCCCAGGGTGAAAAACTGGTTCGGACGAATCCCTTTCCATGTAAGTCCTCCAACTGCACCTTCACCTCATGAAGCTTGGTGGGAACCATCCGATATTATGCAGTAGATATCGGGGTTGTCCCGAGGTACATGTCAATGTAAAAATCTACCTCTCTGCGAGGAGGTAGTCCTGGAACGTCGTCATGAAAAACATTGGGCTACTGATCCACCACAATAGGAAAACTCAGACTCCGCAAATCAACTGCTCCTAGAATGAGAATAGCCAACTGATTTGTGATCGGTTGCCCTATCCTCTATGTATGTCCATCCTATGCTGGAAATGCTACCTTCTCGCCGGTGAAGATGAACTTGCTCCCATTTGTGCGGACACACCACACTTTGCGCCTAATACAGTCAATCTGGGAATGAACTATAGATAACCAGTCCATACCCAAGATGATGTCGTAAGGCCCTGACGCCACTACAAGAAGACCCTAGCTGAAGCTCTATCCTCCTAGAGTAATCTCACACTACCATTACCAGTGTATAATCATCGAGTCTGCTCCCGTAGGAGTCTCTAGCCGTAATGATCGAGCCAACAACTCTGTTGGAATCTCTAAGATCCGAACAAAGTTAGCAGCAATAAAATAATGAGTCGCTCATGTGTTTATAAAACCTTTATAAAGGGTTATGTAGATATCTATAGAACATCGAATCATCTCAGGTGCGTCGTGGACGTAGGCCTTGACTGCCTGGAGTTGAGCTTGCCCATGTCTTCCAACTTCATGTGTCCGGGGTGGACCTCATGGTGGTGGTGGTGGTAGAGCCTCAAAATGTCTTCCACCACCTTCTACACGGCCAGCTTCTCTGCCTCATCCGCCTTCTCCCTGTGGACCACCATGGTCGATCCTCTTCCTCTGCATGTGTGGTCCCTCAACCATCTGACACTCCTCTGCACGGCGGGCCGGGCAGTCTCAAGCCATGTGGCCCTGCCCACCGCATGCATAGCATTGCCTGCCTCTCGTATGATTGGCTCTACTGCATGTTCCCCACACCTTTGAACCAGTATTTTGAGGTCTCCAACCTGATGGCCTGGTCCGCTTGGACATCTATGTCATTTGTCTACTGCCGGCGGAAGAAGACTCTACTACGTGTCGCCCTGCGGTAGGCATCGCTGCTAATGTAGGCTCAGCAAGGAAGCTCTCCAGAAGAAGGGATCTCTCCAGTACTTCTTCATGCATCAGAATGTTGAGGTAGGTCATCGAAGCCCTGATCTCATGCCTCAGTCCCTCCTCAAAGGTCCGGGCCCAGAATAATGGGTCCCGCACCATGTCAGTGGAGTAGCATGAGAGGTTAGTAAATCTCACTGAGTACTGGGCTACAATCATGTTGCCATGCCGTAGCTGTAGTAACTCTTGGATGTGCACCGCACAGAGGGTGGCTGGAACAAACTTTGAGCGTAAGAGACTCTCGAAGTCTATCCAAAGAAGAGATGTCTCATCGTGCACCTGGAGCATTCGACACCATCATCTACCTGCTTCTGCGTACAGGAGACTCTCCGTAAGGATCACCATATGATTTACAGGTGTCCCTAAAAATGTGATGACTTGTACAATAGCCTCCAGCCATTCCTCAACTGCCTGAGGTTCCATCTCTCAACAGAACCTAAGAGGCCTCTTTCACTAAAACTCGTAGAGTGAACTCAGGCGGCATGCACTCTCTGTTGCTGGGGCTGGCGGTATCGGTGGTCTAGTGGATAGAGGTACCGCTGGTGCCTCCGCTGTAATGGGTCCTTGTACCGAGGTCTCGTCGCTTGGTGGGATACCATCACACACGAAACTGGAAACCCTAGCTTGCTACTGTCATGGGCCATCCTGAAAGGAAATAGGTGCGGAATGGTTAATACAGTATACCTGGTGAGCTGACAAAAAGTAATCATAAAGAAATATTTTGAAACACACATGCAATCAATTTTTTCATGCCCTAAGGAAGAAATCAGAAGTCAGGGTCCTGGTGTACGGATACGTCGGCCGCCGCACCAACAATAGACTCCCTAGACTGATATCCACACTCAATACCCTTAGCACTATTCCTTCACAGGATGAAATTATCAGAGTCCTATGTTTTGAGGTAAAACTTACTCCTTTTATACAAATTTTTCACAACCCATCCTCAGGGCCCATGCCGTGACTACCCCAAGCCCGCTTTCCAAAGGCCAGGGGCTGGAGAATAGCACCAAAAAAGTAAATCCTAATAAAAGGGAAGGCATTTACCTTATAAAAGTAATCAACCAAAACAGAGTATGCAAGCTAAAGTAAACACTAAGTAAACTGAGTACAAAAGTAAGTGCTGGAATGTAAATGGGCCAGAATGCAAACCCAACTGAGGGTACAGTACAACAGAAAAGAAAGAAGAGCTAATGTAAAGTAAACTAGTAACCTCTGAGTTGTCTTCCGGATATCCCACCTAAAGGGTTGGTACAAATGGTCTCCTAATCTCCTCGGGTCTAGTCGTCCGCTCCGTGTACGTCCCGTCATGTGATCCACCTCCGGGTACCATCTCTCTCCACAAGAATCCACCTCAATCAGTGATGTCTGTCGTCTGCATCCAACACAATGTAGTGCAGGCATAGCTTATGCAGGGGAGAGTATACGATACTCAGTAGGGACCCTGAGATCCCCGATGGTCTCCCAGAATCCACAATGGATAAAGCACAATGGAAAGATACAAACACAATGTATCAACCCACTCAACTTAGGTATATGCCCACACATATACCTAAGTCTTCAATTCCAGTTCGGCTCCAACTCATGAACCCATGTACAACCAAATCCACATAGGAAGGCATAAACCAGTACACACAAAAAATCAAGTCAATCATATCGATGATAATGACTAATAGTGAAGACTCATCTCACATAGGAATACTATTCATGAAGGGGGTGGAGATGATAGATGTGACCTCTGAATCATCATCCCTGCCGAACCTACGTAGGATTCATGTACAGAAGTCGTCATTGCCAAACCCATGTAGGATCCAAGTATAGTAACCATCGCTGCCACGTATTATCCATGTATAGTCATCTGCACTGCTGAACCCACAAAGGATCAAAGTACAACTGTCCTTGCTACCGAACCCATGTAGGATCCAAGTACAGTCGTCATCGTTGTCGCAGTCGCAGTCAGCTCTAGGATTCCTGCACATAGCACGCTCAATTTTGGGAGGGTCCGCTCTATGAGCCAAGGGGGTCGATACATCAACTTCCAATAGGTCCAGATTTGTTGTATCCCAATGTTCTGTCTCATCAATAGGAACTCAACGCGACAGACAGCGCGTCAATCGAACACCCGGTCTGAGAGATAAAAGGCTTTTCCGTTACGGGGGCCCGGTTAGAAATATGCTCGTTTCTAACCCAGTTGATATCCAAAGCTGTCCAAATATTACTTAGAGTATCGCAAAATAATGGTGTCATTGAAAGGATCCTAGTGCCGTAGACGGCGCGTCATTCGGACGCACGGTCTTTATGTTATTATTGTTTAAGTGATTAACAGGCCCGACCCATTTAGCCTAGTGGGCCGACGGGTTGGGTTGACCCAGTTTGATAGGTCCGACCCAGCTGGGGTGTCGGACCGGTCCGAAGAAAGTACTCAACTCGGCCCGAAGGGGCGCGGCCCAGCCCGATGTGGCGCGGCCCAGCCCGGCCAGGCGGAACGTGGCCCTGCCCGGTGGGGCGTGGTCTGGCCCAGCTCGGCTCGTCACGGCCCAGTTCGGCGCACGGCCCGGCTGGCCAAACAGGTTGCAAGTGAGCGGGCCCGGTTTTCCTCACAGGCGGCACCGCCCTTCCCTATACCGGCCGTCTAGATCGGCTGGTCTTCTATGCACGCGGCCCGCATGGTCGGGCTGCCGGTCTTCCAGCACGGTGTCGCGGTCCAGCTCCACCCGGCCGGCCGACGGGCCAGCCTGTTCCTTCACCGAAGCGGCCCGTGTAGTGGGTCGTGGTTCATCCCGCACAACCGGTACAACGGCGCCGGTTCCCTTCGCCACGTTCTCGGCATGGCGCGACGACGTTGTGCTTCCTCCACCATCATTTTCCAATTCTATGTAAAATAAACAAGATCAATGGAGGGTCGTCATGCCATGTTCGTTCGGCCTGCACCCTCAGCGTAAAGTGATAGAAAATGGCCGAGGTAAACCAGATGCTCAACGACAAAGAAAATCACAATTTTATTCCATTTTAATTGAACATAACCCCTACCTCCACAATAGATGTCAAACGTCGGGCGTCGTGGAAGTCGGATTCACGTGGTAAGGTTCCGTAAGTGACGACAGTGTGCACCTGAGGAGGAAGCATCATCTCCTCTTTTGATCACGGAGAGAAGAAAACAAGAAATGACGTAGTTGGTGAGTTCCCGCATTGATGTCTCCTCCCTTGTCACCGAGGAAGAAGAGAATGGAGAATCTGGGGTTGTCAAGTCAATGTTCTTCATCGGAGAGTTGGCGTTCTTCAACAAAGGAGATGAAGCGTTCTTCAATACTCAAGAGCTTTCTCCCCAAAATCTCAACACAATGAGCCAACCAAAAATAAAATAAGGTTCCTCCTTATTTTATTTAATCATACCATTCATTCAAATTTCAAATTTCAAACACTTAATTAATTAATGGACGATTTTCAATTAATTAATGAAAGTGTGTGCGTTGGCATTAGTTTAGGAGGGAGAGAGAGAGGTGGTGGAAAGGTTTCAGAAGTAATGAGGAGTTTACAAAATTAAGAGGGGTTTTAAAGATTTTTTAGAGACTGTGAAGGGTTGGGGCTCGTGAGGCCCCCACCTCACATTTATCCTCACATGGGTAGTTAGGAACTAGTGGTTCCCACCACAACTCCCTCATTTAGTATATAAACACTATGATATAAATAAAAAATGTTCCACAATTTTTTATTCACTTCTTATTTAATCTACAAAAATTAACATCCTATCTCGTGAAAAGGAGATTACAGTAAAGGACCCCCTAAGAAATTACTGGCGCTGTGACTTCACCGATTCCCTTGGATTTCAATTCCAAGAATTAGTTAAAAATATAGAAAAATACGCTCATTCGTTCACTGAACAAACCCGAGCTAGACATCGTAAAATTATTCCTGGAAAACCGGGCCTCGGAATCAGGTTCTGTCAGAAACTGTATACTCGTAAATTTACAAAGTATTTAATAAAAAAATTTCCTTGTAATTTCCAGGTCATTACAAATTACATGAGTTTTCATGTATCACACTATCCTCGCCATTTAGTTTATCTGAGATGTTGGAATTAGGATCAAAATTGTCTCTATTGTCAATTCCATTTGTCTTCAACAAAGTAAGACATATTTTTGTACGGAATAAACTTTTTAGTAAAAGAAAAAATAGAATCATCATCAATACCTTTATCGAACATCCCATGATCCCTATCAACTACTTCTGAAGTAAAAGTGCAGTGGGGGCTATTGTGGGGGTCCTCTAATGCATGTAGTGGATTATAAATTTCATAAAGGGAAGAGTCTCTAATTATTACAAGACATCCCACAATACATAATTGAGGTTACCATGCATATTTTCCCCCTATTAAGTAATGGAAAGAGGTGGGATGGGGTCCCATAGATCCTCTACCATTTTAGGATGACACTCTTCTGCAGTGGTATACACTTAACCCAGAGGGTCAGCTCTAAGCCCCTTCAAATAATAGATGTGAGATGATTTTTTAATCCACAAGAATGATCAAATTTATATTATTAAATATTAAAGAAAAATTTTAATTCTAAAAATTTACCCAGACTAATGAAATGTATTGAAAATTATTTTTCTATTTAATGTCTTTTCACCTCGAATGGTAGAGGGATAGAGAAATCCTCATCAAACACATGCACTAATGGTGGGTGGAAAAGATATTCCTTGAACATTTATTCCACCCCAATTATTTTCCCTGGTGATAATTCCCCTAACACTAGTGTATACTCTTCTACCCTGATGTTTGTTCCAATAAGAGCATACCATGGTGATACTAATTCTAATGACTCTCATTCTTCCAGATGTAAATCAATGTCAAGATTTTTCTTAGTAATATCTTTTTATTAAAGGGAGAGATACATATTGGAGTCCTAAAACACCAACAATGATGAAATCATATCACTCATCAATTGGTCGATCAACCACCCCCTTGGAAGTACCATGTTCTATTATATTAGTTACCTGATTCATGGAATTAATTTGATAATTATTAAAATATATGAGCATACCTCATTCGCATACATATTCCATCCTCACCAGTGTTGGTGTCACAATTTAATTCATGGGCATATAGAATATCTCTAAGCATTGGAATATGTATATCATCATGAATAAATATCCAAAATTCTGTGATGTCATATGCCTTGTCCTTCTAATACTAAACCCTTAATAACTACACACAATGTGATGATGTTGAGGCCAACTATGAGGATTTCACAATATCTCCCAATATATCATAATTTATATATTTCTCTATGATGAAAAGATATTTTCTGATTGGGTCCTTTGCCTCCCTCAAATTATTATGTCTATATTGTATTGCCACAACTAGTGTACTATTTTAATCATTATCCAGCTTTGTGTCACGTGTTTTAAATCATTTGGATGATCTCAGAGATTTGACACTATCATCAATGGTACGCTCATTATTGATTCCCATTCCTCGTCTTATAGATATAACAACCTCAACATTTGGAATGTTCTTCACCAATTCTTCCTTATGGTATATAGTGAAAATGGATTTGACATACTTACAGAACTACCAAATTGATTTATTTGGTAAATCCAACATTTAAACTACCTAATATTTTTCTTATTCCAGGAGATCTCAGAGGTTCGTAGACATATTTTGATTCTTCTATGATCAAACATTTATTAGGGGATATTTTTTGTGGTTTTATACACTTTATCTTTCATGAAAATTTCTATGGATTATGGGTCTCTCATATGATTTTACCATCTATCCATATTTATAGCACACTATCCCTGGATGACATCATGCATGATCAAAGTTCATAATAAAAATTTCTATTGTATGTGATCATTCTAGTGGGTGGATCCCCTTGAGGGATGACATTATATTTTGAGAACCACATAAAATTTTGTGTACCTTTCCCATGCTCCAAATTCATTGGCCAATATTTAGTGATAGTCTATAAAAATGGTTGGAAAGAAACCCCTAGGTTATTGAAATATCATAGCACCTAACAAAAACTAAAATGTGTTGGTATCAACCCCAATAAAACTTGGAAGAAACCAAGAATTCATTTGGGGGCCATCCCAATTGAGACATGAAGAAATAAATGATGAATCATTGGTAATGTAGTGGAACCAACCATATGTCCCCTTCTTCCGCTAGCATTTATGTAATGAAAAATGGTCCCAGCCTCATACGTCCATTGGATTCACAATACCAAAATATATGGGTCCTGACCCATATTGGTAAAATGCTAGAAAGGCGGGTCATTGATGATATTTTCGACAATATGGAATAACACCATATATTGTACTGACCTTTCCCCAATATGTGATAGTAATTTACCAAAATAAATCACTTCTCAATTTCAATAAATCCCATTATGTGTTTCAATTTAGTTCCCCACCCCTTGGGATCCAATAATACATTCACTCACACATTAGGATGAAAATCAACCCATTGGTGAGGGTCTTCCTCTCTGACGAGTAGTGTTATTTTAAATAACATGTAGGAAAATGTGATTTTATATTCAAGGTCATCACTCATTTATTTTTGTTGGTTGGATTTATCAGAAATCAAACCTAGGATAGGCACTCCCAAAATATTGTAAAAATTCAACGAACTAATTTAAACCACTGTATGCGTTATATGAAGTGTATTAGTATGTGAGAACAATATATAATGTATATCTTGGAGTATATTGATATTATAATTTTTGTATGTGTATAAGAATTGTAAAACTTAATAATTCCAAACTTCCTTCATCTCGAATTTAAACTCACTTCATGGATTTTTCACTATATGAGACAGCATACATTCGAGTTCGACCCATCCTCTAGAACAAATGTCTCATTCTTCCCTCTAGACCTTAGATTGGATGGTCATCAATTTATGGAAATGGAAGTGTAGAAATACGGTTTGACAGAAGATAATGGGGTTGAAAATTACATGTGCAGTCATTGTGGCCCATCAAACACGCTACGGATCTTGTTCCCCCTTTATTGTATGACCACTTGGAGGAATAATTGGTGTTTGTGATGTTTTTATATTCCGTGAACCAAAAATTCAACATGTAGTCATTCAACCTCATGAGGAGCACGTCCCCCAAATATCAAAAACCATACAACCAAGATAATTCTCTCTCAGGATATTCAAGATGATTCTTCATCAAATTATTAACATGATTTACTAAGTTGGGGACCTATAATCCTTGATAACCTATAATTTCAATATCCATAATATCATTAATCCAAGATGAATCATTTTAATTATATATGGAAACCATTTTCCCATCCATAGGAAATCCCTATGTAAAAAAAATGTTTTTATTATCAAAAAGATATAATTTGGATGAATTTGGAGAAAAATATAATAACGGTGTTAACTAAAATAGGGCAGTATTGTAATTTAGCATGAAAAAGTCACCCCCATGTGACTTCATGGAAGTCACTCATCTATGTCACCTCATGCAGGTCCTCCACTTATCTAACCCAGAGGAAGTTCCTCTGTGAAGATACTTCATGGAATATAATTAACGTGAATGCATACCATGGGTATGCATGGTAAACTTGAATGAAATACATGCATAGATGACAAGAACAATGAGAGAACATATGTGACCCGACTAGTATAAATGATAAGGGAAACCATTGTAAAGTTGAAAATATTTTTAGACGTATGATTTACTACACAACCAACATTATGTCACCTATTTGATCAATGTGAGGCCACCTACACGATCAACATTCATGATCAACATAAAATGTAATATTTCATGGAATAACTACAAGACTGACCTATGATGTCATCATGAACGGCAAATTTTTCCTCTTCCCTTTATGTTATTCATATGTTATAATTATTTCAAAACATTAACAATGAACCAATATTTGATACCCAATGAATTATTCCTCAATCAATTCTAGTGCATCAATATTTCTCAATATTAAATACTCATTATTATAATCTGATCCTATCATGAACATGAGGTCGGGGAATTTGTTTGAAGTCCATTTTTTAATAAATATCAATATTACCTTCAAAAGATTTGAAAGAAAAACACAATGAAAATATCCTTTGAATATTTCACTTATCCAACACCTTTATGATGAACCTATGTTTTCAAATATCTTGTCCACATCTCGATAGCATTAACTACTTACAGAAACCACTATATCATGTATGTTTATATTGTGTACATCCAATATCCACGATCCACCTACGTGATCCAATATAATGAGTGGCTTTCATGAACAACCGTATTCACACATGGTCCTAAGTTTTATTATATTTGGGACCCTTGGGATTATCATTGGACATGAATTGAAGATAAAGAGACATCTCGACGCTTTACTCACCAATGACCCAAGTACAATTCCTCTAAATAAACAATTAGATTTAAAATAATTATGAAATAATAGGGTATTAAGATGATTCAAGGGATTAATGTTCCGAAGTTATATAACACACTAATGTACTACACAAGTAAACACCCCACCCTAGTCCCAACACACTTGTGAAAAGTTCCCTTACAAGGTTCAAAAACTAAGATCCTATATTTCAAAAGATCCTAAGGAGACATTTGGTGATTCAATCATAGTATCACACAACTATGTTTATCCATGTTTTTATTCATTTAAAAATGAATTTGTTTCCCACAAAAGGAGAACATGGGTGAGTAACCTCCCATATAGCTCATGTAGAATAATAGTGAGGTACAATCTAGCTTACCCAAGTATCATTTGGTTGAGTCATATCATACTCACCTAGGTATTACGTGGGTGACGATCAACATATACTACCCATGGATCTGTTGAGGGAAGAACCCTCTAGTTCCTAATTCATATATCATACCACCAATGATAGTTCACCCATTCACCCTTGAATACTACATAATGAGAACCAAAGTAGAACCGCTACTAATGCCTCTAGAAATTTCTGATAAAGGATAAGACACTCCTACATGTCCACCAAGTAATTTTTCATTCCCTTGGTAAAAGATTTCCCATCCCTCTACAAATTAATTTTTAGGGTCTTCGATATTTTTAAATGTGTGATCCGCTATATAATAATCACCCCAACTGTATAATAAGTTGCATTCCCTTGGTAAAAGATTTCCCATCCCTCTCCATTGATGAGGGATAATGTTGTGTCCTTTTCATTACTTATATAAAACTAGGGATTGGGAATATCACCTAGAGTAATCCCCAACACATTCGTATATGACATACCATCCCTTCTATAGCATGTCCCATTTCCACCATCAAACAAAGAAGATTATAAAGTGCATGATCTTCCACTTCCATTTTTTTTTTCATAATATGTGTGACTCATGTGGGATTAGAGGTCGATAGTGATCATATCATAATTACAATAAAAATTGGGCATATACTTTGGTGAAATATCCAAAAACATTAGAACTACATGGTCATTGGTTAACATCATAATTGAATAAGTGGGAAGACTCTACAAGGTTGAAACCCAACAACTTCATTCTATCATCATCCTTACTATACGGTAATCCTAGTGGGACCAAATCCCTAATGGGATAGACATGTTCCCTCTAGGTAAAATCTCCTCCTCTATAAAATCTCATACCCCCACTATGAGCTATCTTTGAATGTATATAATTTTTTTAATACCAATCTATTTTCGTTGCACCATATTCCCTGCAGTCCAAATTCCCCATGTGGTTAATTGATAAGGGATGATCATGCACAGTCTCACGCAAACCTTTTCTATGCTCAATACACCTAGAAATTCGTGTTTCATGATATTAAACAACATTTTATAGTAATTTTTTCATAATAGAAAATTGTATCACATATCATGTTTAGTGAAGATGAACTTCATGGGTCCTGATACCAATCATGGGGTTATGTAAGAAGACCTCCAAAAGGGATTGATCCCAACATTAATATTCAAAACATATCCCTAGAAGGAAATAGAATCAAAAGCTCCTAGTTATTATTTTTTAAAACAATATTATATGAATTAAATAATAAGAACGATTAAAACTAGATGGGATGGGTAATATATGATAGATAGAGGTGGATATCTTGATAGAGAACCTATGATAAATTTATAAGGATGCACTAATGGAAAAACATTGATATATATTGAAGGTTTCTCCCACATATATACATGATTGGTATTATATAAAAAATGAAAAGTTATGTTCACTAATATTTATAAAGTATTAATGAAGATGGCTTAAATATATAATAGAGTCTTCGAGAAGGAAACAATTACCCCCAACAATGGTGGCATGAAATTGAACTCACATACACTCAACCAATGTGTTTCCTTAATCACGATCATAAAAAACATGGTGTCCACCTTCCTTTGCAAACTATACCAATATCATGGATATATAGACCATTGGGTGTTTTAGGATCCACATATAAACCATGTTAGAAACCAAGTCCTTAATATTAGACATGAATCAGTAATGGAAAACTTGTCATGAATGATTGTGAATCCATATTCAAACCCCCACAATCAATCATCAGACAAAAAAATTTCATCCAAACATAGTTCACTATGAAATTTTGGATTTCACTAAATATCTTTATAAAATCACTAGAACATGTTTTGGAAGTGTAATATGTATAGGGATCTTATTGACAATATAAATTTTATAGATGAAATGGGAATTTCTATTTATTAATAAATAATGATAAGTATAGGTAGTTGTTTTGAAATTTTTGAAGATCCTACAAATGTATAAGAAAACACTCCACATAGAATAGTTCATATATTCTATATATAGAAGCAATAATTGAAAATAATATTGCATCTACCTAGAATAATATGATGCATTAATTTCTGATCATGATGTGCCTACATGAAAAAACAATATTTAATCCTAGTAGTATACAAATTATGACTGATCTTACAAGAGAAATCCAGAAAGGGGAAACCATGATGCAAGTCATGGGAGAGAAGTAATGTTTTCACTAAAAAATATTTTAAAGGGCAGTGAACTTTATTTTTTTTGGTTCATCAAAAAATATCAATCTCTCCTTCCATGGATTGGCCCAAAGTGGAAAACATGTAAAAAACATATGTTAGTGTGAAGGAATGTTTATATTTTTTCAAAACAGAATATGGTCTAATGAACCCATGAATATATCAACTAAAATTCTAATAAATATTAATATGACAAATATAAATCAATATAGGAAAAATGTGACCCTTATTGTATAAAAATCATGATAATTAGGTTTGTGAGAAAATGAAATATTTTTTAATTAGAAATGATTTATATATCCTGAATAAACGAATTCGTATGGTGTATCTCGCCAAATACCTGTACGTGACCTATAATTGATATCAATGAATTAGTTTATTTTATGTTATGTTTTCATTCTTATGAAATTTTTTGATGTTTTGAAATGGAATTCCTTCTAATGGAAAGTATTATATTCTAAGTGATAATCATTTCAATTGTTGTAAAATTGGGTTCATGAAATTTATAGAGAAATTCTTGGAATTCCCCATAATGTTATTTTTTATTGTAATGTTTAATTTATTAGACATGGAGTTATATTTGAAATTAATCAATGATAATAAATAAAATTATACATCAGACTAAATGGCATTAAATAGTGATATCATAGAATATATATAGAAGAAGAATTCCACCTGCGTATTTTCAAAGGATATGTGGATTTAGTTGTAAGACTCATTTCACATAGATAGTCTATATGAAAACTTCTATATGTTATAAGGATATGTGTAAAAGAAGTCCATAAATGGGATTATGTCACCAACAATGGTATAAAATTATAAAATCAATAAATTTTTACATGATACCCCTATTTTAAATAAATTACATCTTTTAGAAATTATCGGATCTCAAATTAAGACAAAAATAATTTTTCCCCTTTTGAAGAAGTAGTGATAATATCAAAATTATAATCTAGGGAGTTTCCTTGTAGCCCCCAAGAAGTGTTTCAATCTATATAAAAAGAGTTGGATCAAAGGGGGGTCAGTTATAATGCATACACTGACTATGTGAAGTATTTCTCCCTGGAAAAAATAAAAATAAGGTTTAATGTGTATTTGATTTTGAAATAAAGAGTACGGGCATAATAATGAAATATTATAGTTCCTTTATTAAAGAAATGTTCCATAAAAAATTTATTAAAATTGATATTTAAGTGTAATTAAATGAGATCATACCCTCCCTAAAAATATATAGGGATATATGATATGATATAGAATGGTATCTTCCTAAAAAGTGGAAGATATTTATGAGAAGCGTCCCTCCGACAAAAGGCTGAGGAATTAATCCACAAAATAGTATATTTGAAAAAGACAAAAGTGCGGGATTTTATTACAATCATTCCTATATAAAGAAAGTAAGGCCTTATGAAGAGAATCTGATCAGGTAATAAGTTTTCCAACTCCAAATTTTGCAAAACTATCCACAACCCGGTTAGCCTCCTGAAATACAAGAGTGATGATGAAATTAAGAGTCAAAAGGGTCTCCATGAATTGCATCCAATTTTCACCGAGCCACCAAGAGATAAGAATTTCACCATTCTTGATGGCCTGCACAATGGTAGATGAGTCACTCTGAAGCCATATATTAGACCAGCCCTTCATTTTCAAAAAAGAAACATCATGTATAATCCTTATAATTTCAGCCTCAAGAGAGCTTGTCACACCACAACAATCATAGAATCATCCTTTGACGGAGTCATCGTGATCCCTAAAGATGGCACCACAACCTGAAGGGACATGATTCCCTTTTGATGTGCCATCTATATTGTCTTTAACCCAATTTGGGAAATGAGGGATTCAAAAAACCTCTATGGTTCACAATGTAGGTCTGTAATTACCTTTAACACCATGATTTTTCAGATTTTTGAAGTCTTGAATAGAGTTGTATCATTCCCCCAAAAATTAAGAAGACGCGTCTCTAATAACAGCAAAAATCTGAATCAATGAGATCATCAAGCATCATCCGATCCCATTTTATATTGCAGCATTTCGGAGCTTCCAAATAGTGTGTAGCACTAACGCAATATCCACGGATAGGAGAGTATGAATTTGGGGTGAAACCTGAATAACCTAACAACAACATAAAAGTGAATGCAGTCTAGAAAATATGAGGCCATCTAGTTCAAATGCACTCAAAAAGTAGGTTACACTACAATTATACTATTTTGGAAGATTTGGTCACATTTTTAGCATGTTATCAGAATCCACATGTCATAATTTGTGAAACAATACTTCTATGAAAATATCTCAATTAATGAATATTAAATTGAGGTGGGATTAATATTGTAAATATTTTATCATTGTGAATCATGTAAATTTGAAATGGTACTTTATTCAGAATAATTGGACAAAATCACATGGATATCCACCGCTATGGTAACATAAAATAAAAGAGTTTATCCTAGAATTAATCATCTTAATCTGAATATGGTTAACTATTTCATAAGGATGTAATAGAACATTTTTTAGGGTTTAATAAGAACCAAAATCAGTATATTCCCAATATTCATGTTGTAAAGAAAGAAAATTGTAATTTTTTATGATAAAATAATATGATTTAGTTGTGAGAAATCTGAATTTGTAGAAGAAGAAACTGAGGAAGAAAAAAAATCTATGGTTGATCTCACAACTATCATGTAATATACATTCCCATGTAGTCTCTCAAATTTTATTCCATTGGAATGATTCTAAAACCCGTGGAAGTGTCTTATAATAGAGAACAACCTAGAAGAAATTTCTCCTATTGTTTCATCATAATAGTAGGTGTTTATTAGTGGAATATATTAGGAAATTTCAAAAATGCCCAAGTTAAGAATGGGTAATAGTTAAAGCATTAAACAATATATGATTTTTAGTGGTTTCATACAATAAAATTCTATTTGAAAAGGGTTATGAAAATATTGTGAAATTATTTTTAATAAGAAGACGATCTAGAAATGGTTATCTCATTCCAATCAAAAAATAAAATAATGGGTAATGAAACGTGTCTATATGGATGGTTGGTTATGTCTGGCCAGGAAACACCTTATGTTGAGGAAATTTAAGGTAACCTTATTATAACTTGTATTGAATATTTAAATTTTATAAGGAATATTAGAATATTTGAAGAAATAAAATACATATAGTAATTGTGGTAGAAAATATTATGAATTTGAATCAAAGGAGGTGATGTTATTGAACTTCTTTTACATGTAAAAATAGGATTTTCTAGACATTAAACTCATCATTGTTTTATAGACTGAAGGTTCATGTTGTAGAGAATTTCCATGCAGATAACCTACATGTAAAATGACCTCAATAATGGATTAAATGGTTTCAATAAAACATAATACAACAATAAATCATATCATGATAAATATATTATGCTAAAATTTATATATAGATGAATATGGTAATTAAAAAGTGATATTATGTTAAAGAGTTGGATAAAATTTACCTATAAACATCAGGATATGAGTTACTACATTGATCAAAAATTAATTTATTTAATTATATGTGTTAACAATTGTTATCAATTTATTATGTGTTACAGGATAAGAAATTATACTACCCTTAAAATTTTATTCCAAATAAATGGTATCTATAATTTGATATGAAATAATTTGTGTTAAGAGAAAAACACATAAGGGTATTTCCTAATGAATCTTCAATGTCTTTATAGACTCATCATTAAAAGAAATGAACTCTAAGAGTTTGGATGATATTGTAGTAAAGTGTAATTACCAACATGATATTTCAATGTTGTGTCAATATATGTTTCATGTAATATGTTTCTCACAATTTTTGATTTTTTTCATTTCTACTAATTTTTTATCTGATGATGTGATGTGTTTTTTGGTTTTTTAGGAATGTGAAAATATAATATTTCCATGGTTTTATTTGTATCAAAGATTGATATTTATATATTTTGTGAATGTAAAATTGACTATAAATTTCAACACTATTCCATTTTCTAGTTAGATATATATATATATTTAATATCCCAAAAGAAAGTTTGATAATTTACTGACTAGTTTTATTTTATTTTATATAGATTTTACGGATATTTTCATTGATAATGTTTATATAATTTGATATTACAATCAAATATTACAAAATTGGTATTAAAAAATTTGAATCATAGAGAAGTATTATTTCATTATCTTGAAATGGGGAATATAATAACGTGGGAATACCCTCTCTCTTTTCATTGCAAATGAGTATAAGGAAATATATTATTGTGGGGGAGAACAAAAGGGAAGTGTGAAAACAAATAAATTTTTAATTCATTCCCATGGAAGTAAAACATTGAGGGGATAAAAATTTAAGGTTAAAATATGATTTCTTTTATTATTTGGAATTCATTTCAAAAGGGGTTGTGAAAAAATTTTATATCTTAAAAAAATAACTTGTTATATTATCGGTTAAATATGAATGGGGGATCATTGAACCAAAAGGGTTTGGTTTGGATTAATTGAAACACTTTTCAGTTGGAAATTTTTTAAAATATTACTTCAATATCATTGATAGATGGAATATGTGTATAATTTGACCTAAGACATGGATCATGGAGATTGTTTTTTTGGAGAATATGTCTCGAGGACAGAAACAACATTTTAGAACCTTATGAAATGCCATAGTATTTGATTGATAGACTTTTCTAACCCTACAGTAAAATGGAATACATTATGAATGTATTCTTGTATGAGTACAACTATATGTGTAATCTTAAAAATGGTATCATTTAAATGTAAATTCATTAAGTAACACATGAATAAGTTTATTGAAATTTTTCGAACTCTACAGAACCTAATGCTATGTCATAAAGGACGGTTTTGTGAAGAAAATTCTAGAATAATACTTCCTCTGTATGGGATAACTAGTAACTTTAGTAAGTTAAGATAAATATACCTACACAAAAAAGGTGGGTACCATCATCATAGAGGAATGGATTCACCATACCCATGTTATAGAGGATTCGTCCACACTATATATACATCTTTTGAGATGGAGGAGGTGATCAAGGAAATACATATAAGATAATGAGTTCCAATTCATTGTGCGTTCACTCAATATCAATTGTATTATTCCTTATATATATATTTTTGTTATAATGTGGTTTTAGGATATAATGTAGTGATAATTATTGATTTATTGTGAATTTATAAATGTGAGATGTTATCATCTATTCAAATATATTATCTTTAAACACAAATAAAAACTCTAAAAAAATATTTTATTAATACAACTTTATATGTTGTACTGGATTCTGCAATAATAGGGAGAAGGAATGAAGTATAATGACTACTCCATTAATGAATGCATAATTTGATATTAAAGAAGTTTCTCAGATGAAAATATATTTATCCAAATTATGTTATTGATTTATATTTTAGTTCCTTAAAAAGAATTTCATGGCACAAAATTGACACACTAAATGATTGGGACAAAGAGTGAAATATCAAGTAGAGAAGAGGTAGGAATAATTACACAAACCATTATATTAAGGGATATTGGTTTATAAAACATCATGTATTAGTTTTTAAAAAGTAATCATAACATAGGTCATATTGATAAATTAAAATATTCAATATATTAAAGAATCAATGTTGGATAGAAACAAAGGGGAAAGATAAGATGCATATGGAGTTTGAAACTTGTTTAAGAAACATACAAATAAGGGGAGGTTTCTATAAGTAGATTAATTCATAGATTCCCTATGATGAAGAAATAGAGTATATAATCAAAACATATATCTAGTATAAGAGGATACATATTCTAAACCTAATAAAACTATATGTTCTCAAACAATAGTAGACCTACAAGTGTATAATCTATGAGTAATCATTCTATAGAAGTTTGAATATGAAAATATTTTAATTAAGCATCATTAAAATCTAACATATTCTTCATTTTTATTCACAAATTATATTTCTAACATTTCTAGAACAATAATGATTTATAGTTTTAGGTAACATTTTTATAACACTTACATAACAAATACACATATTTACATGTTATCACTTCTACTCAATATAAATTTTCCCTATAGTATAAAAATTTTAAAAAGAAACTCATTTTATTTTCATGGAATATATACTCAAATTTTATCTTGACCACATCCTTGTCCCTACACAACCATTAATCCTTATGAAAAATATTAGGAAATGTGGGATAAGCATAAAAATTGTAGATCGTTACGTAAAATAAATAAATCTATTAGTCATATGAAAAACCAAGAAAACACATAAAATAAAAACATTTATAAAATATTATTTCATAATGTGAAATAAATAATATCAAAATTATAAACACTCCTTTTAAAAATATATTAACCCTCTTCCCCGCTCATTAATTTCATTTTAGTTAACATCTTGAAATGGTGGGCTTATCAAAATATTCAATTGAAGTTGTAGAATATATAAAACATGATTTTATTCATTATAAGTTATAAATACCTCATTTTTATGTACTAGTTTCATCCTCCTTGTATGTTCCTCTTATGTTGGTTTGATAATAATATAGTTTTTTGAACAAATACTTCTCTCCTACATCGTTCATAGGTATAATTTTGTTTTTTAATTCACCTTCTTTGAATGAATCCACAAATATATGAACCTTTTATTTATTCTACAACAAAATTAATTTGATTAAATACAAAAAATTTATTTCTTAGAAGTATCCATTTTCATGTCCTTATTCATTTTAATTTTATATACAAACAATCTATCATTATTAACTTTACCAACATCCTAAGACACTTTATATGAATTTTCACTATTTTATTTTGAATTATCATCCTTGTACAACATATGGACATATACTCACAACCATGTCATGCATACATCAACCTTATTTACACATAAAATTCATCTACAACATACTTATTCTAGATTATAAAATCAATTTATTATAGAAAGCTTTGGTATTGACTTGGTCAAATATTTTTTCCTTTATTAACATGGCCTATGGTACTCACCAAAACTCTCCCTTGGTTCTTGATTATTTCGTAGAAAATACATATTTAGTGGGAAAGAATATTATTTTTTTCCATTCATAAAACAATACTAGAAATGATATTGAAGCATTGACCCTACTTATTGTTTCTAATCCTATCCATATTTGTCATGTTATTATCATATTGTAATGTAATCCTTCTATTTCATGTCGGTAGTCATATTATATGATCGTATATTTATTCCTTTTATGTAGGATAGTTACTGTTATTATTATTGATCTTCACAAACATTTTTGTCTTCTATCAACAATATTTTTAGATTAATTTTTTTTAATTTAAAACTTATTAGGCATAAACATACAATGTTCTTTTAAATAATTCTTCTTTGAACTTTTAGAAGACTCTCCTTTGATGTCTATAAATTTTTTGAATAATTATTTACCCATATCTTGGTTATTTAAAATAGTGTTACCTATGGGAAATTTCTTAAATATTTCTTCATAATTTATAGCCAATTATTATTTAAGATCACACAACATATTTTCATGTATAGTGATCTTAAATTTTTGTATCCCATTATCATCAATATTTGATACAACCTTTAAATCCATCACTATATTTACATCACCCATATTTTTTTATTAATCTCTCCCTTTTTAGTAAATAGTCACTTATTTTCATTCTCATGATCCATATCTTATATCATGAGGTATTATACTTAATCAAGAATAGATTCAATATTTCCCTTTATCTAAAATAGAAGATCAATCCTTTCTCTTCCATAACAATCAGTGCTCGATGAATGAAAAAAAATTTCAACATGGTAGCTGGATGTGAATACATCACTAGATGTTCTATGGGAGTCAATCTTGACATTTTTTCTTATTAAACTTATTATTTGGTTTCTATAACTCACCTTCTTAATATTTTTCAAATTTTTAGCTTTCTTAAAATCCTAATCTAAATTGGTTTATTCGAACTGATTCTTCTACAATTTGATAAATATATTTAATTTTATTATATTTGTTGAATATAAAGAATTTATTACCCGTTCCATTCATTTTTTTGTTTAATTTATTAGATAAAATAACTATGATTTATTTTATATTTACATCAAATTCTTAATCATCTGAATTAACTAATTAAATATCATTATCTTCTTTAACGTTACCTTTCTCATGTATTAAAAGAAAGTTTCATCAATAAATTTTTATGATGTAATTTTCATTCATAATTTTATATAAAAATAGTTTATTATGAAACACAACTATTGACAAGTCATGTATTTATTCTTGGTCAGATATTTTTGAATCAAATCGATCCATAATGATTCTCTCAAGCTTATTTAGAATGGTAGGGATTTTAAAAAAATCACCAAACCCTAAAATATTTATAAAAACCTCATTTATCTATGATAAATAACTATAAATTTCATCATCAATAACAATTTTAATATATTAAAATTTGATGAAAAAAATATGATGTATGTCCTTCATATATTTAACATTATCATTTAACTAATTCCAAAATTTTTCAAAGATCACTTTTACAGGTCGAAGTACCCTGAACATGATGAAACAGTATTGTGATAGATACATTAAGATGTCACTTTGATACTTTAAATCTAAACCCAAATTTATTTTATTATCTTGAGTCATAAAATATCCTTTAGTAATGGGTTAAAAAACCATTGTTTCATTATCTATAACTTACAATAAAAGTGATAGGAGAGAGGGTGGGATAGTATTCAATGAGTTGTGATAATTATTTCCATTGTATTTGGGATAACATATACTATTTAAGGTGTTGATATTATCCATATCATATAATTATTTTTATATATCTTGAGGGAATCATTCTCTAGGTCCAATTATTATATCATGATAAATTTGGATCACAGAGAGGGGTGAATCAATGAACTATTATTTTTACTAAAACACTTTAAATAATTATGTTTCTATGTCCCATCAGTGTTATCTGGAACCCAATTTTTCATTTGTAGTACTAGTAGTAGTAAATAGTGAGTCCCGTGATATATATATGGTCCATCCTAATGGAATAATAATTTCCATTTTCATTAAACACCTCTACATATATTCTCCACAATATTTAATAATTCTTTACATTTAAAAATAGATTAGTTTTATCAACATATAGAACAATGTGTACCCAAATATTGTAAAATTTATTGAAAGATATCCAACTGCCATGATGATGAACTAGTTGGGATTAACTTTCACCTCTTGGTGGTAGTCTTCATCCATGAGTAGATAGTTCCTAATATCAGCATGAGTATAACTTTCTCAAATTTCAGTAACAACCAATATTGATTTTCCTTAGTTGCATAAAAACCCTCTCAGATCTTGTATGATATGAGTCCTTATTTTAAATACTAGTACAGTAGCTATTATTATCCAATTAACTATATCTCAAGGTGAAGTTCTTTACTAACATTGATTATTATGTTTATCGAATCTCATTTTTTTATTCTTCTCATTATATTAGAAATCACACTATTATCTTTCTAGATAATATATATATATATATCCTCAAATAATATAACTACATGGATATTTAGTTTTCATTAATTGATAGAAACTTCTAAATATTTGGAATGTGTATAATTTTTCTATTCAAATCTGTCAACAAGTTTTTAGATTTATTTATCTATTCATATTTATTCAAATCTTATTTTAAATATTCTAATGTCTTTGTATTCAATTTTTTAAAAGATATTCATTGACAATGTCCTTTGAAAATCCTTGAATATCACTATCTCAAATACCTAATAGAGTTAATTTTTCATTTATAGTTATCTACATAGTCAATGATTTACTTTATCCTTTTATCCTTATATATCGCTTATATAAAATTATCTACGATCTTTGTATTCATGGATTCATGCATCACATCAAAATGGGCCTTCATTTCTCTATAATTATAAAATATAAAATTTATCGCATAGAACATATGGATATATTCCATTAAAGAATTCTCAAATTTCCCTGGAGTTCCATACATTGACTGAATTGTCCAATATAGTTCACTATTGCTAAATAATAATATTCTATTATATAATCTCAAACATTTATGTGAATAATTAATTTAAAAATGTAGAATTATTAGCAAATGTGGATCTATATATGAATTAATATTTTAGTTTTTTTGTAGAATCAGAATCAATTGAAATTTGACTACATTACAGAATTATATTTGTAGATCTACATTAATGATATATTTCCATTATATAAATTTTAAAAATTCTAGACCTCACTCAAACTTAATCATCATTTATCAATCTAACTCATACCTTTTTCATCAATTTTATTCATCTAAAAAATTAGGGATATAAAAATTTCATTCATTAAAACATATCAATATTCCATTGAAGATCAATAGAACAATTGATATAAATAATTAATTCCACCATATGTTGGACTTCACCACCAGAATTCTTCAACTAGTGGCCTCTTTTTTCTTTCCCTTAGATCATGAAAGTACATAAATCATATTATGGACCAACATGGATTCTATATCATTAATAAAATGCATGACCACACCATGAATATATAATAGTCCTCTAAGAATCATCATCACCTCAATAAAATCATATTTAACAATTAACAAAAAACCAACACTCGGATGGTAACATAAACACTATAAACCAATCATTTTTTTTAAAACCAACACGATAGTACCATTAAAATCTATATTATGTATACTCATAATCATATCTTCCGGATAGAGTTTCCTCCCACATGATGATCCATTTCTTATATATTTTCATGGAATCCAACCATAAACAATTTTACCTCATATAGATCCTGACATAGACAATACATATTTCATAAAAACATTGGAGAGTTAAATAATATTTAAAATATTAGCCAATTTTCATAAGGGATATATTAAATAATTTCAAAAATTCATCCATTCAATTCATCTTCCCACTCAAGCAGGGTTTTAGGTGGATAAATTTAATAATCGTTGAATTATATTCCATCCCATTTCTTATACCTTATTGGAGTTCCATTAATTCTATACTAATTACCCAATTAAGAGTACCATTACATACTTTATCATGTGAAAAGACTTAAAATACATTTTATAAAATATATAGACCAATTATATAGTATTAAACGAAAATAATATATTTATGACCAAAAACTAAATCCATAATACTACTAAGTGATACATATGGCACCAATATATTTCAATATTATCAAATATGTAGGGAATATAATAAATCTTCTTCACCAATTATAGAATAACATCAATAAAAATATTCTCCTTAAATTTTTTCCCTCCATATACTGTTTATTAAATGTCCAATCCCCTCCAAAATATGTAGTCCAATATAAGGCATAATGGATGGATCATGCTCGCCCTGCCCTTATATCATTACTATATGTTATTTTAGAGGAAATATACTAAATATAATTATAAAAATTCACATTAGATCCTCTATAAAACGACACAAAACATCATATTTATATAGTTAATATTTTAAGGATCCAACTTAAACTATACCAATATCTCATTTTAACCCTTTATTTAAATCATTGATACTTTATAAAAATATTCAGAATATATAAAAAAATACATAAAAATACATAAAAATAACACTATTTAAAATAATAATAATAATTATAGTTTAAGGGGGTTATAAACCAAAAATAATAATTAATGGTCAGTATTAACATATTGATCAATAATAAATTAACAGGAAAACACTCTTTATTTATTAATAATGATTTATTAAATATTAATATATAATTACATTTTATAAAAAATTATATAATCATATACATGAACAAAATAGGCCATCATATCTTATAAGTCCATACTATAATATTTCTACACATTATGCATGAGCATGAATGAATGAATTTTAAATTAAGGAGGGAATAAAAATAAATCATTGACTACCCTAACAATAAATCATTCCACCAAAATTATGATAACCAATTATTTATTTGAATTACATATGGGGTTTTCTTTATCATATATCTAGGCATGACTAAAACCTATTTTCCATAAGTGGTCTCTAATAAAATTTTATATTGAAAATATCAATATATTATATTTTTATAGAACCAATCACCATAATACCTCAAGCATGGTTCCTGACCACCAGAGGCTTGTGTAAACACCTAGGGATACTTTTATAATTTTACAAATTAATTTTACATCATTGAAAATTAACTCAATAATAAGGGTTTCCTACTTTAATACATTAATGGAAAAATAAAATGTGAGATATATTGAAAAAAAACGTATATGCTGATGAAAATCACCTTTTCTAGGTGGTGTACTTGTTCAACCACTTTATTTATAAAACTATTTTCTATATGTATATAAATCCCAAAAAAGTTTAAAACTAGAATACCTAAAATCCATGGAAGACCATAACCAAACCGAAAATATTTAATTAAAATTTAAATGAAACCAACTCTGAAGAGTCGTAAAATTAATGCTATATACATGGGATAATCCAAAAAAATGTGAATCACCCCTAGATTTCCTTGATTGAGCTATCTAACAAAACACGAAAAAGACCATCTTGACATATAACACAATGTTTTATGATCTCCCTTGCAATATTTGTTTCTCATTAAATTGATCAAAATTAAGAAGATCTTAACAAATCCCATGGGGATTTGAGTAAGGTGTGAGTATATCGTACAAAGTAGTTTACGACTAATCAATGCTCACTTATATAATGTACTATGAAGTGTATTTAAAACTATCATTAAATAAGAATGTAATAAATAAAAAACAATACTATATGTTTCATATATGTACTAAAATAAATATTCTTTTATATTATATTTTCTTAAATTCACATTATATATAATTAAAAATGTAAACTGGTTCCACCTGCTTCATATCATGCTACAAATCTACACAAGTAAAAAATACAATTCTAAAAATTCAAATAATCCAATTCACCAATAAAATACTTGAAAACTCATTAGTAACATACATTAGTATTTTAAATATATAAATATATCTATATTAATCATGTTCCAATTAATATAGCCATATAGTTATAGAGGTATAAATTGGTGACATTCCTATTAACACTCAATTACTTTTATGTATCTAACATTGATAGAATCATACCAATAAATAGTCATAGTTTTTATTATTTAAATACATAATTAAAATTATTTAAAACTATATTAAATAAATATATATATCATGAAAATGGTATATTTAAGTATTCTATAATAATAAGAGATAACTAGTGTTTTATGTTCAATATAACTAGTGTAATGTAAATTAACTTAACATAGATTGTATTATGAGAATCATATCTCAGAAAATAAATAAATATTTTTGTATTTTTATTTTCAAAATATAATTTGAGTAAGAAACTGCTCTATATGATTATTTCTTTTAATATACCATGGCTCTACAAAACCTAAACTATGTAAATATATGGACCAGAGAGGTTACCAGCTTATTGCTTTGATAAAAATTAATTTAAAAGATAAAGATAAAATATATCTCACATAATGAAATATTTGTAAAAAATAATAAAATATAATTCTCGGAGTTTATATTGATGTATTAACAAGGTACGAAAATCAAGAGTTAATTTATATTTCCTCATCCCAGGGTCACCGACTATATGCCCCTACCATAATTTTCTAAGGATGTAATTAAAATACATAAGGGATATATTATGATAAAATAAAAATTATTTTCAAATTGATTCCAATACAATCATAAATTATAAGAAATAGTTATAAAATGGTTTCACATACCATAGACTCACTAAAGAAAATATCATTTTGAAAATTTTGTTGATCCGGCCAAAGATCAAAGGTGCATTTTCATTAAAAATGAGAGTAATGGAAGAAAATCCATGGGAAGATGTTGATAAAATAGGTTAAAAGGAAAATAAAAAAATAATGATTTTAGTGGATTAAAATATTCATTTAAAAACAACAATTTATACTTATATATAAAAATATCATATATCTACATTTTACTCAGTACAAGGACACTAGATACTCAATGTATACAATAATTATCAATATAAGACACAGTAGATATCATAGTTTAATTAGTGAACTTGCACCAACTCCTTGAATACACTCCTATACCTCTTCTACATTTTATCATTACAACATTTCACATATTTTCCTCTGATATTTTCTAAAAGATCATATAATTTTGAATATAATGATATTAAAATCAATAAGGAATACTAACATAAATAATGTGTGATAATTTGATGAATAATTGGTATGTTTTATCATATAATCTAATAATATCTATTAATTACACTATATACCTATAGATATAGTAGTTTCTTTTAAAGATGTTATTGTTTCATCATTTGAATTATATGCGAATTAATGAACTTATAATAAATGTTTATAAAATCTACTATGTTCCATCCTAAATTAATTAATAGGATGATATAGACATCATTATTAGAATCAAGTGGGATTATAATATAATAACACCATTATAATGAATTAGCTCATTATTGAGTCTACTATAGAGGATGTGATATCTTGTGATAATGAGGTGTTATTTGAGATTAATTATTGTATTCCATCCATTGAGGAGGGGTGAGGTAGATTATATAAAAAATAAAATTAACTAGATATGAATGGTATGATGTTTCATTTAAATTTGTGAGGAAAATAATATCAAGAATATTTATTCTCTATATGAGTTGGTTTTATATATAGAATACATAAATTAGACGGTATGTATTTTTTATTAGGGGGTGGATTGGTTTGACATGATGATGATGTTTCATTTCTATTTCGATCCGAGTTTTTTTCATTAATATAAATAATTAATTAGTTATGTTCAAATAAATTTGAATATTTTTTTAATATTATTGATATTACATTTTTATATGATGATTTTTGTCTTACATGGGTTCTTAAGGACTATGTGATGAGGAATTTTCAATAAGAGAATGAGTTTCTTCTTGGGATAGGATGATGATATCAGTACCTGAAATCCTTTGAGATGGTACTGCTATTTATATAGATTAATATATTATAATGCAGTTGGTTTTTATGTTTTCATTCAATTAGTTTGTTTTTAATAGTGATACATTACATGGTAATGGATTTTTAATGATAAAATTTTATTGTTAATTGTGATTAAAAAAAAATTTAATTGTATTCAACACTTCATATTATTCTAGTAGATGTGTGAATATTCTTAGTGTAAAGTGTAATTCATAGGTTTTTAATTGATTTGTGTTTAAAACACATTGAGGACATTATGAGTGACGGAGATTAATGGAAACATGTAAATTATTTTTAATATTTTATATGAAAATATTAATATCAAGAATAAAATTGCGATTTTATTCATTTATGTGGGGTTAATATCAATTACTATTTATTTTTTATTGGTTATAATTTAATGTTAACCATGATAAAATAACATTGGCATAAAACATGTAATTGTGTCTGATAAATAAGGACATAATATGATTTATATAGTATCCAAGTCATTACTACGAAGACCATCATAGTGGACAATGTCCATTGCTGAACTAGTTTACATACCATTCCAGCCATATATTACTGAACCGGTTTATCATACCATTCCATCCATGTATTACTAAACAAGATTAACTTTCCAATCTAGTCAGGTCTATCTCATGAGATATAAATCATTAACAATGAATTAGAGGTAGATATAGTTCTCACCCATTTTATAATGAAAACATTATTACATGTTCCACAAAACATAAACCATTCACCATAGCATAACCCTAGGAAAAAATATGGGATTTTTAAACATCATTCCATCATAACACAATCCATTTAAGATAACTTCATTTTTTAAAAATAATTCCATAATAAAAACAATCAAATGAATGTAATAATAGCGACAGACAAAAAATTTATGCCATATAACATGGAAAATAAATTTAATAAAATAATAGAGATTTATTGTTGAAGAAAATATTCCTTCTTCTTAAAAAATGTTTTCCTACTTAAAAATTCCACATAATTTTAGAATAAATAATTTTGGGATAAAATAAAATTTTAATATTTTAGGAGAATCATCAAAGATATAACTCATTATAAAAGATTAAAAATCCATTCATGCCATACAACATAAAAAACATTATCCTCATACTTTATTCAGAGAAGTCAAAAGGTAACTAGTATGGTAAAAAAACGAAATATCCCTTCCAAACACTGTAGTAAAAGTCAAAAATGGGTAAAAATTAGTTTTATAAAACATATAATAATATTAAATATTTTATGAAAAAATTTCTAAAATTTAGGGACATGTATGATTAATATACCTCTAATAAATAACAACATATAAACCATCTCATCTAAAATGAGATTAAAAAATTATCCCTTTCCAATTATAATCAGTAAAATTGTATGCCTTGTAATTAAATATTATAACCATCATAATAATAATCAAAAAAAATTCATGGTAAGTATAAACACAAAAAAAAAATTAATAGGTGGGGGATAAGGCATATGTCCCACAAGAATAAAAGTGAGGCAAAATAATCCCTTACCTTATGTTTCATATGCTTCATATGTATCCAAAACTCCTATATAATGATTTAAATAAATTTATTTAATTATTCCATAATCATTTTTATTTTATGATGTAATATATGATCATATTTTACTTCATTTTTTTCTAATAGATCTTTGTTACTCATTATTTGGGTTTTAACTACATTGTGGTTTTATGCATGTTTTGTCGAATAAGTTATTATTATCCTTATTAGGTCATATTTATATCATTATAAAATTATATTAACATAATAAATCAAAATTAATTCATTCTTTACATTTATATAATCATTCTTTAATTGTAATCATGTTGAACATATCACATCACATCGTGGAGATGCTAGACCTTACAAACGCATGAGTGACAATATAATTCTTATAATTATTAAATGGAATTTTATTTTATGGAGTAATATATTCCCTAATTAATTTAATTTTATAATAATCATATATTGTTATTACATCCAATGTTATACCCATACATGTAAAGTGGTGGTGAAAAACATATTACACCACGTCGTGGAGACGGTAATCTGTACGTAAGTACACATGGTGATTTCATTCTTCATAGGATGGATAGAAAGTATAATATTGTTGTTTCATATTTATAATAATATCTTAGAATATAATTTATATAGGATTTATTATTCTATATTGAAAAAAAATCACAAATTAGAACTATAATTAGAAAGAAATATTAAATAATCAATAGAGGGGATTACCTCTTCTTTGACAAGCTCTCTTTAGATATCCTCTTAATTCAACTAGAGTTTGTATGTTGAGGAGACCAAAACATTAAGAATTTAACATGGAAATTATATAATTTAAATTGGTAGGTAATAGACGAGCATTAATGCTTAATTAGTTGGTGAGAAATGAAGATGGAGTGCCCTTTTATAATTGAGGTGAGGGGGATTTTGGAAACCACCAAAATATTAATTTATAATAAAACCATAACACATTAAAAAACATCCAAAATGTATCAATTTAGAATATTATAAGATATAGGTTTGTAAATAAATCAACCAATAAATTTTATACAAGTTTTATTTCCATTAAAACCATATTATTTGAATTTAACTATATGTTATTCTATTACATTTTACCTACAATAACAAATAATTCAATATTGAAAGGGAAAAATATTTTCTTATTTGATGTCAATGAGATCATAAATAAATAATTTAGATCTTTTTTTAACATCTAATAATTATTATATATTTTTTAAAATGTCTTATTATTTTTAAATAATTTAATAATAGACTATTTTGATAAATAATCAATAATGTAATTTCTGACATTATTCAATTTATTAATTTTTAAAAATATAAAGATAAAATGTTTTCTTCAAAAAAACTATTTTTTTATATTCCTATAAGGTCAAGGGTTTTTATAAAATTCATTAGAATTATTAATTATTAAAAAATATATTTATTTTAATAATTTTAGTAACATTTATTGGATATATCCATGAATAAAATAATTACTATAATGATTTTGGGAAATAATTTAATATACAAATTTTTTATTAAAAAATAAACGTAAAATACTATAATAATGACAAATTTAATATATTACACGAGACAATATTTAGACTATTTTAACTACTATAAAATAAATAATTAAAAATGTTATATTTATTAAAGTAAGAATGTGACAACTTTAACCTTACATTAAATAAAATAATATGAAGGCCATAATTTCTTCTATAAGGCTCAAAATGGTCATTATCTTGACTGTTGCATGACTATGGTGGAGATATACGCAAACAATAAGACATAGAGAATTTTTTTAATATTTTATGGTTTTTTCGATTTTAATAAAAATTACTTCATTCATTGCTCATTAATTAATTATTTTTTACATCATCAAAGAATAAGACATTAACGAAAAAATTTATTTCCTCAAAATAAGAAATAAATTAAAATGACGTAGGTAATTATTTTATCATTACATGGACTATTTATTTTCATACATATCAACTTTTTTTCGTTTATTTATATTATTATTCTTATAAGAAATGTGATTTTCACATTTTGTCATTTTCATTGGTTTCATTAATATCTATGTCATTTTCATTTTATGATAGACATTAAATGACTAAATTTCGAACCTAAGATTTTAAGGGTATAATATATTCATCAAATAGGATTTTGGATGCTTTTTGGATAATATTGTTGTGATTATAATATTATTTATTACACTAATTTATTTTATTTTCCTTTAACTATGTTAAATAAATATTACTATAGTTACTATTCATAATATCAAAAAAATAAAAGTAACCTATTAAAATTATTTTTACCCACTAATTACAAATAGATAATATATTTTTAATAATTCAAAACATAGAAGTAGAAGTAATTAATTTAAAATTAATCTCGTTGTTAGGATGAAAAATGGGTATTCTGTTTAAAAGATAAAACATTGGAATAGATCAAAATGTTTTTACATATGAATTCAATGTAAAATTAATCAAAATTAATAAAATATTATTAAATTATAAAAATATATTCCAAATTATAATTTAATCCCATTAAAAAATATAATTTAACCATATTACTTATTTCGATGGAAAATGTTTTTTCAATTAAAATTGAGATTATTTTTATTATTCATTAAATTATGAATGTTATCAGAAAAATATCAAAAAGTAATCAAAGTTAAAAATTTTATACATCTTATTTGAAGAATATGTTTATTATGTAATATTTAACTTATAAAAGTGTTAAAAATAAAATTAAAATGGTTGTGCCATCAAAAGGTTGTAAAACTGTAATTTTTTAATACTTCTTTTACCTAAAAAAGTTGAATTTGTTCTTATACCATGTTATAGTTAATAGTATGATGAATTAATATTTTATATAAAATTCAACATTTTTTATACTATTCATCAGTTAGTTTATATCCCATTAAATAATAATATTTTAACTATATATCAATGTTTAGTGAAACTCGGTATTGCATACAATACATGCTATTGAGGAAGGTCACTCTTGTGTATAATGTAGGCCAAGTCAGTTTTTAGTGTAGTGAAAGATTCCTTTGGTGTTGCATAAAACATAATCCAAAAATATTTAATTAATACATTGAACAAAATCTGTACTCAGGGTTCGTGAAAAGAATTCTGTCAAAATAACATGACATTGTCTGTATCACAAGCCAAGAATATTCTCTCTTATACTGTAAGATAATGAGTTGTTTCATATAGTGAAATATTATATTAGTAAAACACAATACATCAATAAAATTAAATGGAATCTCTCTCATAAAATATAAGGGTATTGCATTCTACCCCCTAAAAAAGAATTTCCCCTCGAAATTCATTGGGGGTATTAAAAGGTTTACTACTTGAATGTTTCATTCATTGAAAATTACTTTGTAAAAGGAAATTCTAAAACTTCATTTTAAAAAGAATATTTAGAAACATAATAGTTACCCAAAGTAACACATCGCTGAGTTTCTTGATAAGAGAACATATGTGGGATGTGGAAACAATGATATAGAAGACAAATCTAAACCTCAAGTTCTGATGGATAATTATATAGAATATGGTTTAGAGAACATTAACTACCCAGAAGAAATAAATATGAGATGATTTTCGAAACCATATGATTCATCAGATAGTGTGGTAGTAGGATAACATTTTGGGGTTTTAAGATCCTTTCCCTAATTTTGAATAACATGAGAATAAATGCTTACTTGATTTCAATACAATATCGTCAATCCTCAGGCCTTGAAAAAATTACACTTCATCTCTTATTCAACAAACAAAACTTGAATGTGCAATTTCTAAAGTGTTAGTAGATCTTGCGATCCAAAAATTGAATGATAATCCATTTCATCTATATTTATTACAAAAGGATAGCACAAGGAATCAAATATACATAAGTCTTTATATAGTGAGATTAATCGTATATTGTTCCAAAAAAGATTTATAATTTATCTATCGTACCGCTTAAATAAAATACAACTAATTTATAATCACTAGGGACTTCACGTACGCCATTTGTAGGCCATAAAGGAATTTCACACATTGGTTGTGGGAATGATTTCTGGCAGCCTTGTGTGACGTGATGGGTTATCAACTTTCCTCCAGATTGATATTTTTTTAAAAATATAACATTCCTGAAATAACATTAAAAAAAAAATTTATCCATAAACAATACTATATTATTTCTAAAAAACCCATTCCAACCATTAGTATTATACAAAATACATCTATACAAGCTCACAGTAAAAAAACAATTATAAGGAAGGTCATATAACAAGCCAATGAATTCCTTCATTTATCTGGCATATATCATAAGATATATCTAGTTGGTCACATTCCAAAAAATTTAATGGCTTCATCAGGAATTCTCTTCAGTTATGGTAACAATATAAATTACCATATAACCTTAATAAAAACATGTATGTCTCCTTATTCCAAAACATGTTTGATATATTTCATTATGTACCGAAAAGTTTTATACTTCATCCCAAATAGCATAACCCTGTTGTAAAAAACACTATAATTAGATCTCTAGACACTATCATCATCCAATTTACTTATTAAAATCCAACATATCTTTATCCAATAATCATTATCTTATCATAATGGTCATATTAAATATTATCTTTCACTTAATCATGTGTTCTCCATGTATATCACTATAACCTTAAATCAATTTTCTATCCACGTAGAATTATTCAACCTATACATTACAATCCTTCATTAGAAACATATACTGAAAAAAACTTATATATTTCATGATTCATATAACTTAATTATTTAATTCTGAAACATATATACCTCAATCAATCAAAATTACTCTTAAAACATTACACAATATCCATCATCTTCATCATTCCTTAAATATGAATCACGTATTATGGTTTCTCAACATCAAGATTCTTAGATTTATGTAATAAATACTAGAAAAACATCACAAACATTTCACTTTTCGATTATAATCTTTTTATCCTCTATAGTATGACAAATACATCTACCATGTTCTTGATTTACATCATTATGTTTCTATATAAGAAATCGATCTTCATTATTCTTATAATTACGACATATGTATCATTAAACGGTTAACCATGTTCTATGTAGTTCGTTATATTGACAAAGTATAGAAGGAAATTTTCAAGAAATACATATCAGAGATTAGAAACACATGATTAAGGTAAATTACTTTTAATATTTCAATCTATGCTATATTTTATTTAACCCTAGGTTATTCATGATTATCCCAAAAACCCTAGGATTGTAACCTATACATTAATTATACTTAGGAAATCCCTAGAAATATTCTTTGACATATCTCTAGGGATCTCAACATAGTTTCCACATCCCAGTTTCCAAAGGTTGAATGAACCATCTCTCTAATGACGACTCTAATGACCCAATCTTGATTTACATAGACATTACATTTATTTTTTGAAATACATAATTAATTGCCCAAGAAGACGCTCCAATACTGTATAAGTTTAGTTCCTTTAAAAACATGGAACTTAATATTCTAACATGGTCAAAGATCCTCAACATCTCCCATAACAATATTCCACTTTGGTTTTCATACCTAAAACATTTATTTATGTCATGGGGAAATGAAAACATAAAATGGGTTTCCTAAAATTCTCAGTAATGGTAAAAATTTAGAACCTAAAAAAACTATAATCATAATAATGTAAGAACAAGGACATAAATGTTCAATATAAAAATCATGAGTCATGAAATCAATCATGGAAGTACATAAGGCTCAAATCATAAAGAAACAGTAACCATGATTAAATATCATTGGAATAAAACATGACATTGTGGAAATCAAATAGGCACAAAAAATGATTTTTATAGTAGCTGAGGCATTGAATCCATTACCACCATATTGGACAACGTCCATCACTAAACTAGGTTTACATTTCATTCCAGTAAGGTATTATTGAACCATATTTTCTGACTCTTCCATCCATATATTACTAAAGTACATTTACTTTCTGTTCTAGTCATGTCTATCTCATGAGACATAAATCATTACCCAATGCATTAAAGGGAGATATAGGTCCCACCCATCTCATAATAATATTAATTTTACATGTTCCATAAAACATAAAGCATTCAACATAGAAAAACCCAAGGAACAAAAAGTTGGTTTTTAAACATCATTCCATCAAAAAGAAATCCATATAAGATAAATGGATTTCCAAAATATAATTCGAACATAATAAATTTAAATCTATGTAAGAATATAGTTATAAACATAAACATATTTGATCTTAGATTAGAAGTAATTTTGATAAAATGTTTATGCTTAATTCCTTAGGAAAATGTCCTTTCTTCTTAATAAATGATTTCCTACCTAAAAATAACACACAATTTTAAAATAAATCATTTTTTGTTTAAATAACCATATATGTTTATAGGAGAATATTCAAGAAAATAAGGCATTATGAAATAATAAAAATCCATTAATGTCGTACATGTTAAGAAAAATATTCTCCTTGTACTTTTGTTAGAGAAGTCAAATTTTTTATTTAAGGTTGGGCCTGAAGCCTAATTTTATTATTTATGAAAATAAAACACCTCTTTTAACAGGGTATAGGGAGACCCATTACATAGCCTGAACTTCCAGTGGGCTTGTAGCCCATAACATAGCCCATTGTCGGAGAAGTCCAATAGTAAATCATAAGGTAAAAGAAAGAAAGGTCCCTTAAAAACCATGTTGTAAAAGAATAAAATGGGTAAAATGACATTAAACATACATACACTAATAGCAACAATTTTATGAAACATTCCTAGAAAACATTGACATGGATGATAAATATACCCCGATAAATACTTACATATATAGAATCATAGATAAAAATGAGATTGCAAAATTATCCCTTAACAAGTATAATATATCAAATCAGCATCCCCATAATTAAATATCATAAAATTAATATTAAAAATACTATAAAATTAATTGTATGTATAAACCACATACAAATGAAAAAGGTGGTGTATAAGCCGTATGCCCCACCTGAATAAAAGCGAGAAAAATTAATCCCTTACGATAGGTTTGATATGAATTGAATGTATATGAAACTCTTGTATAATGATTTAAATAATTTTATTGACATAATAATGAATCATTCCCATTTTAGTAATGTCATATATGATCATATTCTCCTTCGTTCTGTTTTAACAGTTCATTGTTACTCGTTATTCGAGTTTTAACAACTTTATGATCGTATGCATGTTTTGTCGAATAGATTCGGGTTCTCCTTCTTAGGTCATATTTTTATCATTATAAAATGATATTAACATAATAAATTCCATGTTTATTCAATTTGTACATCAATATAATCATTCCATAATGGTTGTCATGTTGAACAAATCACATTACATCGTGGAGACGGTAAGCCATACCTACCCCCGAGCAATGATATCATTCCCATATTTCTTAAATGGTATTGAATTTCTTGGTGTATAATATTTCATTATAAATATATTTTAATAATAATTATATATAGTTATTACATAAATTTTTATACCCATCCAATTAATGTGGTGGTGAAAAATAGATTACACCATGACATGGAGACGGTAAACCATACATACGCATGCGTGGTGATTTCATTTTTCTTTGGATGGAGAGAAAGTGGAATATGGTTTTTTATTAAGTGTAATAACAACTGAGTATATGAGTGACATAGTAGTTATTATTTTATAATGAAACAAATCGTGAATTAGATGTAGAAGTAGAATGAAATATGAAATAATTGGTAGAGGGGATTTCCTCTTATTTGACGTTCTCTATTAAGATATCCTCTTAATGGAACTAGAGTTGGTATTTTAAGAAGATAAAAAACCTATAGAATGTAACTAAGGAAGTTGGGAATAGAAATGTTCTAGTTAAGTATGAACATTAATGATTAATTAGTTGTGCATAAATGATGGATGATGTTACCTTTTATAATTGAGGTGAGGGTCACTTTTGGAAACCTCAAAAATATTAATTTGTAATAAAACAAAACCTACTCGAAAAACCACCAAATTGTTAAAATATAAAAAACTATATGATATTTGGTTGTAATATAATCAGAAAATAAATTTTATACATTTTTCTATGTCCATGAATATATTATCTTTTTAATTTAACATGTAGTTAGTCTATTTAATTTTAACTTGGTTAATAAATATTTTAACATTAAAATGATAAATTTTTTTTATTTGATGTAAATTAGATGATAACTAAATAATTTAAAACCTTTTATACATTATAATAACTATTATATATTTTTAAAAATGTTTTATTGTTTTTAAATAATTTAATAAACCACTATATTTATAAATAATCAATAGTATCAATTTTGACACTATTCAATTTATTGATTTTTTAAAATATTAATATAACAAGTTATCATCAAAATAACTATTTTATTATATTAATAATCAGTATATGGTATATATAAAATTAATTTTAAATATAAATTATCCCAAAATATATTTATTTTAATATTTTTAAAAAAAATTATTTCATATCTAAATTAATAAATTAATTAGTACAATGATTTTTGGATAATTATTTAATATACTTATGTGTTGATTAAAAATTAAAAAAAAAATATTATAATGATGAGAATATTAATATATTTAAATATAATAAATGTAGTCAATTTTAACTAATAAAAATCAGCTATTAAAAAAGTCATACTTCAAAAAATATGAATATGAAAACATTAAGATTACATTAAATAAAATAATATAAAGGAAATAATCTATTTTGTAATAAAAAAATAGACACCATCTTGACCTTTGGAAGATAATGGTCGATATATACATGACCAATAAAATATGGTCTAGTTTTATGACCTTTTTATGGTTATTAGGATTTTAATAAAAATTATTTCATTGATTTTTCATCAATTAATTAACTTTTACATCATCAATGATTGTGAATTTAAGGTAAATATTTATTTCCAAAAAATTAAAAATAAATTTTCATGATATAGGTAATAATTTAATCATTCCATGGACTATTTAATTTTGACGATATCACCAGATTATCCCTATATTAATATTATTATACTTATAAGAAATGTGAGTTTAACATTTTTTCACTTTCATTGGTTTTATTAATATCTAGGTCATTTTCATTTTCAAGTAGACATTAAATGGCTTTATATTAATCATATGATGTTAAGGGAGAATTTCAGTTCCAAAAATATTATTTTTTCTTGATTTTGGATAATTTGTTTGTTCTTGTAATATTATTTTTACACTAATTTACCCAATTTACCGTTAACCATGTTAAATAAAAATTACCATCATTACTATTCATAATATAAAAATAATAAATGTAACATATTAAAATAATAATGATCCACTAATTCAAAATATAGAATAATGTTTTTGAAATTTAAAACATAGAAATTGAAGTAATTAATTAAAAATTAATCTCATTGTCGGAATTAATAAAAACATGTTTTTGGTTAAAAGTTATATCATGGAAAAGTATTGAAATGTTTTTACATATGAATTCTGTGTAAAATTATTAAAAATGATGTAAATTGTATTAAATTATAAAAAATATATTATATTTATACTTTAAAACAATTCTATAATATAAATTAAGCATATACATTATTTCGATTAAAAATGATGTTTTCAATTAAAATTTCGCATATTTTTACTATTCATGAAAATATGATTATTGTGAGAAAAATATCAAAAAATAATCCAATGTAAAATTTTATATCACACTTCAAAGCAATATTTTATTAATTAAAATTTAACTTATAAAATTTTAAAAGACTTGATTTAAAATGGGCACACAATCAAAAGCCAAAAAAACTACATTTTTTTTAAAATACAACTTTTATCCGAAAAAATTGAATTTGTTCTTATATCATGTTCAAGAAAATATTAAAATGAATGATAATGTTATTTAGAATTAAAAAAAATGGTAAATACTATTAATAATATCTCATTTATATCCCATTAAATAATAATATTTTAATAATATATCGTTGTTTAGTGAAACTCGGTATTGTGCACAACACAAGCTATCAAGGAAGGTCCTTCTCTGTGTAACGTAGGACAAGTTAGTGTTGCGTGTAGTGAATTATTCCTCTGGTATGTTTTATAACATAATATAAAATTAGTTCATTTATACATAGAACAAAATCTATACTTAGTGTTGCGTGAAATGAATTTTATTAAAATAACACGAAATTATGTATAACCCAAAGCCAAGAATATTGTTGTGTATACTAAAATATATTATGTTTTTATGTATTTATCAAGAAAATATTCATACAAAAAAATACATCAATGAAATTAAAAATAATCACTATGATAAAATTTATGGGTGTTACATAAAAACAAGGTTGATTAGCAAAAATATGTTCATACTACCGTATAATGGATATTGGTTTAATATTTATAATAATACATCAATTAAAGGATTAAGATCCACCCTCATGAAAATTAATATTGTTATATGATAATTCTAATAAAAATATATTATTCATATGAAAAATTAAATGACTCAGGATTAGGAGCTGAAAGCAGTGATGTTTTTCCTTTAAGATATAGTGGGATTACATATATTGTCAAATTTATGATTTATACACTGATAAATATGGATTTAAGTATACATTCATATAAAATATTTAAAAATGTTTTATATATTTTTGTTTTATTTGATTAAAAATTATGATTTACCAATATATTACCATCCTGTGAAGGAGGACAAGGTGAGTGATGCTCTTATTTAGATGGTAAATTATAGTTTTTCTATTATGAGGATATAAAGTGATCAAATAATTATATATATTATAAGAATTCACCATTAACTATTAATTGAAGGGTAGAAATACTATATTATTTATATACATGTTAAATCTGATATCAATTAAAATATTAAATAGGGGTTGATGGGGGATGTCGAACTAAAGAAGAAGGTGAATAATTTTCATAATTTCAACTAATATTTTCATGGAATGTTATGGTTTTGGAAATGATTATGTATCCCACAAATAGAATATTATAAGGAGTTATTGGATAAAGGTCATTTTTTATCATTCTAAATTCATCATCAAAGTTAAAATATTCATATATATATATATCCAGGAGTAATTCATGAGGGAAAACATTAAATGGGATATTTCATAGTATATATTTTAGTGTAGAGTATGTATGTAAGTTATAGTTTAGAGACATAAGTTTAACGGGATGTATGTAACACCCCTATATTTTATGATACATATTCTATATATTTTTCATTTCATGTGTTGTATGTTACACCAACATTATCTTGCTCTATACACAACACAGTATATGCTTGCAGTATACGCAACACTATTCTGGGCTTGTGTTGCACACAATTTCAAGTTTTTCTTCATTACATGAAACACCGAGTATATATATTTTTCAAAATATAAATAAACTATGTTTTTATTATGTTATAGGAAATACCAAAAGAAACTTGCGCTAACCGCATCGCTAGCTTGGCTTCAATTACACACTAGAGCAACCTTCCTCGATAGCTTGCATTATACGTGATACTGAGTTTCACTAAACAACGATATATTATTAAAATATTATTATTTAATAGGATATAAAATATCCTTTATAAATAGTTTTAACATCATTTCTAATTTTATATAACAATATAATTCATCATATACATTTTCTAGATCAGGGTGTGAGAACAAAAATCAAATTTTCAGATAAAATAAGTATTTTTATTAAAATGATGTTTTACCGCCTTTTAATGGAGCACCATTCTTAAATCTAGTTTTTGAAAATTTTACAAGTTAAATTTAATTATATAAACTTATAATTTGGAATCATGAAATTCAAATTTAGTTTTTTTGAATTTTTAACATTTATCCTATAAAATTCAAAATTTAAAGAATCGTAAAATATACAACATTTTAATTCAAAACTACCATTTCATCTAATTTATTTTTATGAGGAGATTATATTTCTTTATCAATTTTAAAGTATCAATGGATTATATTTTTATCATTAAACTCACTATTGATAATTGGAAATAATTTCAGAATCAAATATGACATAAACAGATTCTAATCATTAAATAGTTATTACTTCTTAAAAACCATTTTTTATGGTTTTGATAACGACAATTAATTTTTAATTAATTCCTACAACTTATGTGTTTGGAATTTGTAAAAATGGATTCCATATTTTTAATCTGAAGTCCAAATTTTTTATTTAGGTACCTTTTATTTTTAGACATTTTGAATAGTATCTTCAGTAATTATTTTATTTACTACGATTAAAGGGTAAATATGGTAAATAAGGGTAAAAAATAATATTATAATAAGATTAATCTACCATAAAAGAGGTCCTAATCCTATTTTCTAACATATTACATCCCATGGTCATCCTTGGGTCAATTTTGTGACACCATGGATTCACATGGATGTGAAAACGACATTTTATAAGGATTAATTTAATGTAAAGATATTTATAACCTAAAAATATATCTTTTAATAAATCGATTTTAATGTATGGTTATATAACTGATCACTATTCCTATAAATAGTCATATTAAAGATGAAAATATTTTCTACATATTGTAATTTGATTTATAATTTTTATTAAGTTGATAAATATATTTATTTCTAACACAATTATGATGTAGTGATTACCTAATTAATGAAATATTCAAATAAATAAATAACAAATATAAAAAAATTGGGTTTTTTTGATGTCATCCATGAATTTTATGGATTATATAGACATTTTATCATTATTTTAATGACTTATTTTCTATGTATTTAGGTTTTTATAAATTTTTTTAAAAAATTCAAGTATGAAGGGTGTCTAAAATTGACACAATTCATAACATAAAACATAAAATAAACTATTAAATGATATTAAATTCAAAAAAATATAATACTTTCCAAATTTTTATATATAATTCCAAATATGTCAAAAAAAAATTTGTTGTTTGACATTATATGGTTATTACATTAAACCACAATGTGTAAATATCTTGATATAACGATATGATTAAAAAGGGAAAAATTATTGTAAAACCAAAATGATAAGGATAAAAAAATTTTAAACACTAGTAAAAAAATTACTTAATGATTGTTATTCGAACCAAAATAATATTATCTTATAATTAATTATGTTTTGGACCATTTTAAATCAAATCATGAATTTATAATAAATTTATATTTTGGATCATTTCATAACAGCCCCTCTCCCCTCTTATAAAATGGCACCTCCTCCCTCTCATATTCACTGCATATTGAGTTTTCAATCTTCAGAAAAACCTACCCATCTATCTTCTAAAATTCCCTAATTACATTCTAGTGGTTTTTTTCTCCTCAAAATACCAAATCTAGTTCCTTAAGAGTAAATTAAACTGATGCACATCGAGAAAAAGGAAATCTCTTCTACCGATTGTGTCAAATTTATTTCTTCTTCAACTTCATATTCTTTAGTGGTTTAATTATAAATTAATGTTATAAATATAACTTATATACGAATATGTTTTTATAAATATGAAACAACCCTATTTTATCCAACAATCCATCGAACTAGAAAAGAAATCACCTCGCATGCATACGTAGAGATTACTGTCTCCACACTGTGGTGTAATCTATTTTTCACCACCACCTTACATGGATGGGTATAATGGTGTAAATAATAACTACATATGATTATTATAAAATTAGACTAATTATGAGATATTATACACCATCCTCATCAATACCATTCAACAACTATGGGAACAATATCATCGCTCGAGCGTACGCAAGGCTTACCATTCCCACGACGCGATAAGATTCACCCTCCATGTTAACCATTCCAGAATTATTATAAAGTATATATAATAAATAATCATGAAATATATGACATAATAACGATATTTTATTAATATATATATTTATATGTCATTTACTAACTTCCATTTAATAAGGAAATGACAACAGCATTCATGCATACGTACGACCTACCATCTCCTTGAACGGCGTATTCCATTTCATTTAACTATTATATATATATATATTTATATACTAAATATTTAATATATATATAAAGAATTTTTTATATTATAGAATTAATTAAATCCTAATCTATGTAATCATATGAATAATAACATGTCTAGACACGTATGATGAATGAAATGATTATTACCCAAAATGTTGCTTTAATATGGAATTGAAAAATGATTGGGTAATATAAAGTTGAAAGTGAATCATAGATGATAACATAAATATTTTAACAGTTTTTTTACAAGTTAATAACATTTTTAATCCCACTAAATAAGAGTTTTGGTTACATATAAAATAAATAGAACCTAAGGTAAGGGATAATTTGGCAATCTCATTTGTATCCAAGATTTCTTGTACGTATATATTTACTGGGGTTATATTTATCATCCATGTCCATGTTTTCTAAAAATATTTTTAGAAAATGTTAATTGTTCTTCCATGTTTATATAATGTTATTTTGACCCATTTTTTAATTTTACTACATGGTATGCATGGAATATTTCTTCTGATTACCATACAATGTACTTTATTGACTTTTCTGAAAAAAGTATGAGGAGAATGATATTTTAAACTTATATTGTATGAATAGATTTTTAGGGTTTCATGATGCCTTATTTCCATGAATAATCCTTTACACTATTTCTTGTTTATTTCAAACTAAATTTGTTTCTTTCCAAATTGTGTAGCATTTTGATAATAGAAAACGCTTTTCAAGAAAAACGTTATTTTTATCAAGGAGTATATTCAAGAGTTTTATCAAAATTATATTTTATCTAAGATGTAATTGGGTTATGTTTAAATCCCTATTATTACATTTTTTTTATTACGTTTATGTTGGAATTTTGATAATTAAGTCCATTTATCTTATATGGATTATGTTAGGATGGCAGGATGTTTAAGAATGCCATTTTATTTCATAGGCTATGTAATGGTTAATGATTTATGTTTTGTGTCACATGTAATAATTATTTCATTATGAGATGAGTGGAACCTATATCTTCCTCAAATTCATTGGGTAAAGATTTACATCTCATGAAATAAACATTACTAAAATGTCCATTAAATATAGTTCAGTAATACATGGATGGAACATAAAGTAAACCTGGTTTAGTAATGGACTTTTTCCAATATGATGGTCTTGGAAGCAATGCCTTTTCTACTATGGAAATCATATTATGTGCTTATACATTTTCCACAATTACATTTTTATAGAAATGATATGCTATCATGGTCAACGTTCCTTTATTATCTATGCTATAAATACTGTCAAGATTTATTTCATAACTCAAGATTTTGATTTTTAAACATTATGTGAATGTTTTTACGTTCAAATGTTTATAGTTTGTTTTATGTTCTCCATGATTACCCTTACTAAGAATTTTATCTCACCTAATCTATAGATTCTTTTACCTAGGATATAAATAATGGTTTTATCTAGGAAATAAATTGGGAAGATCACTATTAGAGATGTTGAAGATCTTTTACCATGATTAGAAGTTTATCTTATGATTTTATAAAGTCATTTAACTAATATGGTCTTTGGGAATCTGTTTGTGTCATGTATTAAGTATTCTTCGAAAGAAATGTAATGCCCATGTATATTAATCTTGGTTCTCTACAGTTGGTATCAGAGTGAATGATTATTTAACCTTTGGAAACTATGATGTGAAAACATTAGTGATATCCGTAGAGATTTTTCTATGGTATGACTAGTGATGTCCCTATGGTTAAGTATATTAATAGGTAACGGTCCTAAAATAATGATAATCATAATGAATAAATTACTATTAAACCTAAGATTTTAAAGATTTAATGTACTTACCCTAGTGATATTTTTTTCCCTAGTGTGATTTTCACCTCTCAGACTATTCTTTTTGGGTTTTTGAAAATGGATGGTGAAAATAAGATTCCTGTTAATGGAGAATATAATGGACAATAGAATGAAATTATTCATGATAAACCAAATGAAGTGGGAGTTAAAAGTAGAAGCATCATTATTATTCCTAATCAGAAATTTCATAAAATGATCAATAATTTCAACTTTTTTGAGCTTCCTGATGTAGCTAATAAGAGAAAGATAGAGATTTATGAGGATCATATAAGAAAGAAAGTAAAATTTTCCTCATGTAAATCAAGTGGGAGGAGGCATCAAGGAGAATGTTTCAAATAATTTAGAAGATGATTTGGGTATGGAAAAGAAGGACCCAAATCCAGTAATTACAAATGAAAAGCTTCAGTTAACATAATGGAAAAGGATAATGGTTTTGATAAGAAATCAACAATGGATAAATGTTTTAATTGTGGAATGTACGTGCATTATAAAAATCAGTGCCCTATGGGAAAATCTAAATATGAGAATTAGTATGGTTAGATGGGTAGTATTTATGTTGATGATGAAGAAGAGACTACAAATGATATATGAGATGAAATAAGTGTTGAGGAATAAAATGATGAAGCTTAGTAAATTGTTTAATAAGGTTGTAGAATTATTTCATTTTTATCAATATTAATGCCATATAAGTAATTTAATGGTATTATGGAATAAAGAAATCTCTATGGATTGTTACACAATTTTTTTCCTTCATTATTTTAATGTATATGTTGAATGGTACGGGTAACCATGAAAAGTGATTAAAATATATATGGAAAATACATGGTATGCGCATAATGAATGGATAAAGAGATAAAGAGATGTATGATAGTATTAATGACCTCATGAATGATATATGGAAAACGTGATATCATTGTTTGATTATATATGATTTTTTGTATTCTTTAATTTTGGAAATAGTTTATTTTGAATAATTTTCTTTATTTCACAAAGGTTCAACAGTTATTCACGTTATTATCATGTCCTAAGAGAATACATGACTAAGGTATTCACATGATTGGAATGTGACAAATATGAACTAACTTATGATATATGGGAGAAAAATTTTATGTAGATTTAGTTTACCTCTTTTTGATGTTATATATTTTTAGTTTTTATAAGGATTATAATTTTATCCATTTATAGATAGTGTAAGTTATTTTTTGTTTTATGTTTGATAAATTATTTTATTATCTCACTATAGATGGAATTATTCTAATTTGATAACAAGTTCTAATCATTTTTTTGAGACAAATGGAATGACCTATCATTCTATCGTATGATCTGCTAACACTTAAGGAATGAAAAATTCAACATCATTTCCTTAAATAATATATGAAGTTGAAATTTCTTAGGGAATGATCAATGGTGATATTACACAGAAATAATGTATGTATTTCTCCTTATGAAAAAAGTCTTCAACTTTAGGGAAATGGTCTTGAAAACCAAAAATTTTATCCTCTTACCTTCTTATCTGATTAATCAAGCTATCCCTTAAGTCATTGTAGAGTTATAGATTTCTGGTAGTTAACCTTCTCCAAACCATATTATCTATCACTATCCTTCAGAACTTGACTGTTATATTTCTCTTCCATATCAATTTTTTTACTTCATACCTATGTTATCCTATTTGGAATCTCTGTGAATAGTTACTTTGGATATCCATTTTTTATTCTAATTTTCCATTTTAAAATTATGTTTCAGTATCCCTATTTACAAAGTGGGTTTCTAAAAATGAAACATTAAAATAGAAAACCATTTATAACCCTGATGAATTTTGAGGGTGAAATTAATTTTGAAGGGGGTAGAATGTAACACCCATATATTTTATTAGAGAGATTCTTTTTATTTTCTTTTATGTTCTGTGTCGTACACTACACCAATATTATCTTTCACTATATGAAAAAATGTATTAGCTTACAGTATACACAACCGTATTCTTGGCTTCTGTTGCACACAATTTCAAGTTCCTATTCATTTCATGCAACACCGAGTATAAATTTAATTTAATGTATAAATGAACTATGTTTTGATTATGTAATACACAACACCAAAGTAATCATTCACTACACTCAATACTGACATGGCTTGCGTTACATGCCAGAGAGACCTTTCTCGATAGCCTGCATTGTATGTGATACAGAGTTTCCACAAACCATGATATATTATTAAAATAGTATTCATTAATGAGATATAAACTAGCCATTATGAATATTATTAACCACATTTCAAATATTATATGACATTAGAATTCATATTACACATTTTATAGAACATTGTATGAGAACAAAAATCAATTTTTCAAATAAAATATTTATTTTAAAAAAAATTTGTTTTACCAACATTTAATGGCGCACCCAATTAAATTATAGTTTTTTATACTTTTATAAGTTATATTTTACAAAATAAACTTTTAATTTTGAATCGGGATGTAAAAAATTTTCTTCCGTTGAATTTTTGGTATTTTTTTTAAAAAATTAAAATTTTAATGAATAGTAAAACATACGGCATTTTAATTCCAAACTGCCCTTTCATCAAATTTATTTATATAGTTATATTATCTTTATAATTTGTTTTAAATTATACTTTTGTTATTTTTTCATTTTATCCAGTACTGGTCATTGGTAGTAATTTGACTTTCAAATTGGACACAGACAGATGTCTATGTTTTGATAGTTATTACTTCTTAAAAACTAGCTTTTTATTACAATGGGAATTAATTTTAAATTAATTAATACACTTATGTGTTTTAAAATTTGAAAACATTATTCAATTTTTTTAATAAATAAGTCTAAAATTTTTAAATAGGTAGCATTTATTTTTAGACACTATCAATAGTAACTTTAGCAATTATTTTATTTGTCATGCTTAAAGGGAACATCTGTTAAATAAAGGTAACAAAATAATATTATAATAATATTAAACTACCCTATCACATGTCCTATTCCTATTAGATGCGATATCTCCAACCATGGGCATCCTTGGTTAATTTGGGAACACTATGGTTTCACTTGGATATGATAATGACATTTTATCTGAATTAATTTAAAGTAAAGATAATTATAACCAAAACATATGTCATTTTCTAAATAGATTTATATATATGTTTATATAACTAATATCTATGTATATGAATAGTAATTAAAACGATAAAAATGCTTCCTACATCATGTTATTTTATTTTTAATTTTTATATATATGATAACTATATTTATTTATTAACCAATTGTGATGTAATGATTATCAAATTAATTAATGTTTCAAATAAATGAATTAATAAATATTAAAACAATTGTAATTTGGTTGTTTTGATGTCATAAAATTATTATTTGGATTATATTTATATATTATATTTTAGTTAATTCTTAATTTTTGAAGTAAATATGTCATTATAAATTTTTAAAAAAGTCAAGTACGAATGGTGTCCAAAATTGACACAATTCATAACATAAAACATAAAATAGTTTATTAAATTATATTAAATTCGTCAATAACGTATATTCCAAAAAATGGTTAATATAATTCAAATATGTCCAAAATAACTTTTTTGGGTTTTTTACATGAATTTATAATTACATTAACCCACAATATATTAATAACATGATAACACGGTAATATTGAAAATGGTAAACTATGGGTAAAAACAAAAGGCCAAGGATAGAACAATGATATTCAAAATTTGTCAAAAATTTATTGGATGATGGGTATTTAAAACAATATTCTTATCTTCTAAATAAATAAATTTTAGGCCAACTTAAATCGAAATTGAATATATAGTAAATTAATATTTTAGAACTTTCTTAAAGTGCCCCTCTCATATCTTATAAAAGGGAACCTCCTCCCTATCCTCTTCACTCCATTTCGATCCTTCATGCTCTGCAAAAACCTGGAAATTTCTCTTATAAAATTTCCTACTTACATTATAGAGGTTCTATTCATCTTAAAAGACCATCTCTAGGGCCCTAAGAGGAAATTTAAAGGAGGCACGTCGAGGAAGACGTAGTCTCTTCTAACGATTCTTTCGAATTTATTTCTTCTTATATTACTCATCATTAGTTACATAATTATAAAGTAAAAACATCAGTATCACTCATATACATATATGTTATTATTAATATTATACATCCCTATTTATTCCTACTATACATCCTACAAAAAAAGAAATAAATGTGCGTGCGTACGTACAGATTACTATCTCCATGTTGTTATGTAATCTATTTTTCACCAACACCTTACTTAGATGATTATAATATGGGAAATAATAAATATATATTATTAATATAACATGACACTAATTATGAGATAGTATACACAATAAAATTCAACACTGTTCAACAACTATGGAAACAATATCATCGCTCGTGTGTACGTATGACTTACCGTCTCCACAACGCGATGAGATTCATTCTCAATGCTAACCATTAGAGAATGAATAAAAGTATATATAATAAATAATCATGAAATATATGGAATAATAATTACACTATATATATATATATTTCATTTACTTACTTCCATTTAATAATGAATCAAAAACAATGTTCATGCGTATGTAAGACCTACCATCTCCACGAATGATGAATTCCATTTCATTTATCTATAATAGATATACTTATATACTGAATATATATGACAAATATAAATCATGTTTTACATTATTTAAAAAAGTAATTCTTGATCTATGTAATCATATAAAGAATAAAAAGTCCACACACATACGATAAATGAAACGATTATTACCCAAAACATTGCTTTATAATGGAATTTGAAAATGAGTGGTTAATATAAAATTGTATGTGAATCATATATGATATCATAAATATTATTATGGTTCTATTAAAAGTTAATAATAGGTTTAAACCCAATATAAAAGAGTTTCTTACACATATATAAGAAATTGAACCTATGGTAATGGACAATTTTGCAATCTCATTTTTATCCAAGATTGTTTTATGTAAGTATTTACATAGGTTATATTTAACATCCAAGTACATGTTTTCTAAAAAAATTCAGGAAATGTTTACAATTCTTCCATGTATTTTTAGAGTCATTTTGACCCATTTTTTAGTTTTAATACATGGTATGTATAGAATTTTGCTTTTGATTACCACACGATGTACTTTTTTTACATTTCCCATAAAAGTACGAGGAGAATCATTTTGTTTAACTTATACCGAGTGAGTAAATTTTTACAGTTTTATGATACCTTATTTCCAGAACTATTCCTCTACACTATTTCATGTTTATTTTCAACTAAATTATTTTATTTTAAAATTGGGAGTCATTTTGAGAAAAGAAAATTATTTTGAAAAAGAAATGATTTTTCCTCAAGAACAATGTTCAAGTGTTTTATCCAAATTATTTTCCATATTAGATAACATAGGTTTATGTTTATACCCCTGTTTTACATTTAATTGATTAAATTTATGATGAAAATAATTTTATGAGGTCTATTTATCTAATATGGATTATTTTATGATGGCATGATGTTTAAGAATCCCATTTTATTATATGGGTTATGTTATGTTGAATGATTTATGTTTTGTGGAACATGTAAGAATGATTTAATAATTAGATTGGTGGGACCAATATCTCCCTCCAATACACTGGATTAAGATTTATATCTCATGATATTGACATTACTCAAACAATGGGTAAATATGGTTTAGTAATACACAGAGGAACTGCAAGTAAACTAGGTTTAGTAATGGACTTTATCCACTATGATTGTCTTGGACGCAATGCATGGCTACTATGGAAATATTATTATGTCATTATTATTTTTCCTCAATTACATGTTTTATATGAATTTTATTATATCATGGTTAATGTTCCTTTATGATCTATTCCTTAAATTATACCAAGATTTATTTCATGATGCAAGATTTTTGATGATTAAAATTTTTGTGATGGTTTTTACGTTCAAATGTATATGGTTTGTTTTATGTTCTCCATGTTTACACTTACTAAGAATTTGAGCTCACCCATTCTATTTTGTATTTTCCCCAGGATATAACGAAAGGTTTTAGGTTGGAAAACAAAAGGGCAAGATCATTTTGGGAGAAGTTGAATATCTTTCACCATGATTAGAAGATGATGTTATGTGTTTCCAAAGGCACTAAACTAATAAAGTCTTTGGGAATCTATTTGTTCAATGTTTTACGTATTACATAAAATAATATTAATGTCCATGTATATCAATCTTGGGTCTCTACAATTTACAACAAATTCCCATACATGAATAGAGATGGAAAAAATCATTACTGTTTTCCATGTTAGAATACCCAAAACATATATGGGCCAAAAATTAATATGAAATATATTCAATCACCTTATAAAGTATGATCATTTCATTATTATAAGAGATAATTTCTCTCTTGATATATTTTACATGTTATAATTACTGGAAGTGGTAATGTTACATGGAGTAAAACTCTTAATTTTTATGATTGAGAGTCAAGTGTTACGTCAATATCTTGTATAAGTCTTCAACGTGTATTGAATACTTAGTTATTAATTATAAATGAATATAATAATCAAAAAAATGTTCAATTTATGCATACCATTAAAAAAATAATATATTTTTAGATATTTCTCATTTTATTTTACGGTTGGTTGGCATTAACAACTTTCTTTAGATTAATTTTCTTTTAACAGTGGATTTAATAGGTGCATTCACATGGATACTTAGGAGTACCCCTATATCAAGGAAATTAGAACACCAGTATGATGGGAAATGATAGATATTGAAATATTTTGGGACCTAATATAAATGTGGAAATGTTAAGTAATTTTATAGTTACACAAAATAACATTATAGGGGTTCATTGTATGTAGAATGTTTATGGTGAAAATCAATGGTGAGATTTGGAATTTGGATTCAGTGATAAGGTATTTCATTGAATATGACCTTTCAAGAAGATTATTTGTTTTATAAAAAAGTAAAATATAATCCCTATGTAAGTTGTTATCTTCGATATCATTGACTGTATTAGAGAAATAGCTTGTCTCTTGGTGGTTCCACTGAACCACTCCCATGTTTATGGTGTGTTTGATATGACACATTTGAGGATGTAAATACATAATTCATCACTAATACTTAATACAATGGTTTAATTTCCACATAATGTTATTTCATATGTGGAACAATTGAGGATGATTCTATATTGAATATAGAATAATCTAGAAAGCAATATAATGTTTCTGGTCATGGTTTTTCAGTGAGTCTATGAATTTGAGTGAGCTATGTTAGATAATGATAATGTGATAAGGAATAAATATCCTCATTTTTTATATTAATGTAATAGTATTTTTAGAAATAATTTATTATAAGGGTTTGGAATATAACATCATAATATTTTTCTAATAAATATTTTATAAACTAAATAAATTATAGGTGCTCAATATTTTTCTTTATTTCAATCATCTATCTTATATAAATTGTGTTATATTATAAAAAGTGACCATTATAATCTAGGAATAAAATGGATATGTATCAAAATGAGTAACCACATTACAAAATAATTGTATAAAATGATTTATTTATTAAAAAATTATTTATTAGTTCTTTGGATGTAATTAATCAAATTTTAATTATAAGATTTAGATCATATAGGACAACAAAATCCTGAATTGTATATATTTGTGTTTTATGATATTTAATGTAAATAAATTATATCATTAACTATAGATCAATGATGAAATAAATTTTTAATTTTTATAACCATATAAATAATATGGATACCTATGATTTTCAATCAACAATACCACATATGTTTATATGAATTTTCAATACATTTCATAATCACATTCCCAGGGACCATAACTATTTAGAGTCATTAGATACTAGAAATACAATATTAATATTTTCTAAAATATCTTAAATATTTACAAAAAACTTCATATCACATATTAATCCTCTTAGGAATACCTTACAAAAAACATTCTTTGATTACCTGGGGAAGAAAACATAAGAAACTGTGAGTATATAGGCTCAGTTTGGTTGAATGTAGAAGATATATATCCATGATTATATGAAATAAGAAGATAATAATATTGGTATGTGATCATAAACATAACTTATGACGTTCATAATCAACCTATCACAGTCTATAATCCTATGTCATGAAATTGAATATTATCTTATCCTAAAACATTGGCCATAAGAGTGAGAAATAATTATAGATCAATCATGAACCGTAATCTAATGTTATAAAAGTGTAAAACATTCCTAAATATAGAAAACCATTTCATTGGTTAAGGTAAACAACCATGACTATAAATATAGTATATTAGGACTTATAAACTTTTTCATAGTGTGGATTATGGATTATAACCGACTACCCATTGTGGATCAAGACACAACTCATTCCCATAAAAGATTGGGAGGAACTTGTTTCCCATAGTGGATCTGGACGCACCTATTTCCCATAGTAGTTCATGCTCAGTGGCTAGTCTTCCATTATTATCACATGAGATATAATACTTTAACCAATGCATTGTAGGGATATAAAAGTCCTACCCTTTTCTTCACAAACGTCAAAATTATGTGTTCCAGAAAATCATAAAGCATTCATCATATCAACACATCATTACAAATGTAATGGAAATGGATTTCTTATTATATGGAAAATGGTTTTGAAAGACCACATGGAATGTTTATTGAGTAATATCTCCATTCAACATTGAAAAAATGTAAAATATAAAACATTTTCAATATACATTTCTATAAAAATAATATTTAATTCTTATTAAGTTTCCTACAGAAATAATTTAAACATTTTCCTACATACAATATGCATTCCATTTTAAAATATACATTTTAAGAAAATACATAAAAAAATCCGAAAATTATTTTATTTGAAAATAAATAATAAATAATATAATATATGATTTAAAAAATTAATTAAAACTTTTCTTGAGTAAAATATTTTTTCACTCTAAAAAACTCTTTTTTCAAAAATAATTTTTTTAAAATCAATTTCATTGAATATATCTTTTATAACATATAAAGGAATATTTAAAATCATTTAAAACATTTCATAAAGAAAATATCATTTCTAGTTTAAAAATAATTTTTTTTAAACATAAATCATCTGTAAAGTATTTTTATTATGAAAAAACCATCAAAAACTATAGTTAAAACATAAAATAAAATTATAGTAATGATGGAATGAAATATTGTTGGTGCCGTACATGTTAAAAAATTACTCATTTGACATTTTCAATAAAAGACAAATGGGTATTGTTTGGAAAATGAAATGAATATAAATTTCAAAACATTTCTGTAAAAATGAAAATATTTGGGAAAAAGTACTTAAAAATTCATTTGAAGAATTATAAAAACATATTTGGAAATATTTTTGGAAAATATGATTTTGGATGAAAATGGATTTTCAAAGGAAGAGATAAAAAATATGATTTTCCATAAAAACAATCTTTTGAACTATTCTGTAAATAAAGTAGGAAAATATCGAGAAATGATTTATTCTCATGAAATAACTAGAGGATAATAAAATTCATGTGTTTCTTGAGAGATGGATCATAATATTTCTTCATTAGTAGAATAATCATGACTAATCCTGATAAATGATGTTATTGTATTAAAAATCCATTATAAAATTGGTAACATTGATTACAAGCACCAAGAATGGGTAATGATAAATGAATATTAGAATATACTGAGAATAAATAAATTAATGAATTAAATTTCGAAGTTGTTGTATATAATCCACATAAATTATATAAGTTCATGACATAACATATTTCTCATGAAGAAAAATGGAGACAAAAATTACTTACTTCTTTTGTTAAATATTGATTCGTAAACCCCCATGAAAGAGATATTATCAATGGATATGTAAATAAAAATAATTTTTATTATATTTATCAAATAATAATATCCTGTTAATCATATACCACATGTAAAATATATATGTTGTGAATTTGGAATGTGTCTCACAAAATTAAAAACTGAGACATAACTCTCTTACAATAAGTCTCATCTTCCTTAATAGACATTTGAACATCATTTATAATAAATAAAACTTATTTATATATCTATTTTATGACCATAAACACATATATCATACCATATATGATTTACTTATGACATTTTATTACCCTTATATTGATAATTCCATGTTAAATTTAGGTCTCTTGCAATAACGATGTTTTTAATGTATGATTTTTTTTTTATTCTATTATATTTGTCACGCTGCTATAATATAGTTTTTTTTACCATGATATAAATATTACATATATTCATTATACATGAACTTTGACTGACCCTTTGGAGATAGAAGATAAAATACACCGTTAATGGAAATTGTAGGATACATGTAGACATAAATGTTATTTCCATGTTCACAAAGGAAAGAAGGAACAAAAGATAAAAAAATATATTACAATTAAATAATATTTTATTCAAAATAAACATAGCAGATTATCATAGAACACATCCTAACTAACTCTCATGTAAATAATTAACAGATCACATCACTTTCTAAGGTTGTAGTCTGTCATACACACTAACGATGTTACCTTATTCCCAGGCAACTAAAAGTAAAAAAGATAAAAACAAGTTATAATGAGTATAAAATCATAATAATATCACAAATATCATATATAAATAATATATTCATTATTATATCCATCCATGAGATCTGGTGTAGGAAAATGAATAACATTGGTCTGTGAGGTGGATGTCCTCCATACAGAGGTATGATGATTTTGTAACCAATTTGATGGAATAGGTGATGGATTAGGGTTTTTAAATTTACATAATAAAATATCATTATATGAATGATATTGATTTTATTATACCATAATGGTTTAATAAAAATTTATATTGGTTGAGTAAGATATAAAATAAAATGTTTGATTAGGGATGTTACATCATCTTCGGAAAATGTCCCTCATATTTAATAAAAATGATTCTTAGGTTTTACTTTTGACCAAAAAAAATTTAAGGCTAAAAAAAGGTATATAATTAAGTGATTGTTTTAGGTATTAGATAAATCAAAGGGGTTTTCAAGTGTTAATAGGATAGAAGAGGGGGTTTCCTTTCATATGTGAGGTGACGGGCACACTTACAGTTGATGAATAGTAAAAAAGGTACCCACATTTTTCACATTCCGAAAGGATACAAAATGGTCCATTCACAATTATATAATAGAAAATGTAGAAATATGGTCATCGCAATTCTATTGGAGAAGTTTTTGTGTAATGTCCGGACACCGGATCCACAAAATAGTGCCCAACCAGATCCATCATATCACCATCAGCGTATCTCCCTATGTGTCAGATGATTGTACATAGTAGTGAGAGTCCAATAAAGATCATAGGAAGACTATAACCTCTTTATCAAATTATTACAATAGTAGAAATACTTTATAAAATACCATATTTTAAACCCATAACCAAAATAGAACCGTTATAACGTGATTCCTAAAACACGAACACAATATCCAACACTAAAGAGTAGAAATTCTATGCCTAGTATGTTTCAAGCGACAAATGAAAAACAAAAAATGCAGACATTGACAACTCCAAGTGGTTCCTGACACCATTTTAAGTTCCCTCATCTATGCTCCATCCCGAATCATCCATCAACCATGGGTCCATTTCCACTATCTTCTCCTGCAAACCTGAAGTCTATTCAGGTACCAGTCAAGCAATAGGAGTAGGGTGTGAGTAAAAATCAGTAGGACACAACCAATGGAATATAAAAAATCCATTCAACATAATTGTATGCAGTTTTATTAAGAATAATGTTCAATGCATAAATTAAACAATTATCACATTTCAATCTTCTTTAATTAACCATATAAACTCTCTGGTTTCTGAGGGAACTTAGACCCATAATACCTGCTTCAATCCATGAAAAAATCTAAACCATCCCCATGGGATATCACATATAAAAAAAACATGGTTATCAATTATCATTTAATATTAATTCTTATTACATCCATTTGGAACCACAGACCAATGCCAACATTTTGGGCCTTGATCACCTTACCTATGACCATGTGGGTTTTTGAAGCATCATTCTATATTCCACAACTCATTTATCAATCAATCACATAATATGTACTTTGAATAAGTGGTCCATGTCAAACATTAATTTATAACAATGGGCTTTTAATGCATTATTCCATGTCACACACACACTTATAAAATTATCTCTATCGGATTTTAAAGAAATATTCCCTATCACACCCACGTTTATCAATCAATCACATAAGTCAGATATATCAAATTAATCAATATTAAACCACATTAATCCTTTTAAAAACATTTAAACTCATGGTACCATCACAATTTAACACAAAAATTTATGACTCAATACTTTAATCCCATGAAATAATATGTGTGGTTATCCATTAAATTTTTTTCTTCAATATTCGATTCATATAACCTATTAAAGTCAATTAGACCATCTCATAATCACATTTTAAATTAATACTTATCAAATTAATATAACAATTCCCCAATACTCATTCCCATCAATATCACAATCCCAATATTTCATTATTTAATTAACCAATTAATTAATCCAATTCCAATAATTTTAATTTCCCAATTTTGACCTGAATTATTATTACATGGAAATTAAATTGAATAAACCTGGTCATCAATGTAGTATCCCAATAATTAAAATTTCTAATTTTAAAAATAAATAAATGTTATTTATTTAAGACTATGGTATTTCAATTTATACCTCGTACCTCAAAATTGATATGGAACTCTCCCCATCAAAAATCCCCAATTGAAGCAGAATGATCAAGAACACCATAAAAAACAAGATCTATATCTGAAACCTAGATCCTGGATAAAATGGATAATATAAATCAATCCAAGTTCTAGATCCACTACCTATGGAAGAAAACGATTCATTGAAAGATGGGAAAATGATGGTATAGAGGGAGAGGAAACCACATGGAATGAGATTAAATTAATATGAGAGGTGTTTATCATCAATCAGGGAATCAAATCATCAAAAATAGAGGTCTAAAGGCCTTGGAAACATTCCCCAAACCTCCACAAATGAGTGAAAACGTTTTAGAGTCGATCTAGGGGGTTTATGGGTATAAGAAGGGGGTTCAAGATTTTTAAAAAAAATTGTTTGTTTTTAAATCCCATATGCATGGTTTTTAGACACGGTATGCATGGTTTCCCCGAACCATGTGCCTAAAAATTAGTCTCTTCCTAGGGGGAACACAGTTACTTCTAAGAGGGTTCATATTTTGAAAAACCATGTTCCAACAATGAAATCCCCCTCTTTCTTGGGCTGTAGAGTTTTCTGGAGTAGGGTGAAATATTTTTTATAATCATCTACCCACTATGCACTATCCAAAACCCCTTTAAAATCTCCCAAATATCACCCAAAAATGTCTAATATTAAACTATACAAATATATAATCAAAAAAAGTTTATAGAGTACCAATAAGAAATCTTGATACATATCCAGAAAAGGATAGGATCTTATAATCTCCCAACCTTATATAAGCTCATCCTTGAGTTATACTCCCATGTATCTCTAAGATTACAAGGTAAAAGGATCTATCCATTGAGCATATATGTCAAATTTTATCTCCCTTGTTTCCTCCTGAAGACGGACATGTTTCCACAATACAAAATCTATCGAAGTGGAATTTTTCTACAACAATATCTCACTACGATCAAAAAATGTATCAGATGCTCCTAAAAGGATTCATCAACCTCAATCTAAACATCACCAACAGATATCACATGAGGTGGTTCTGAGTGATACTGCTGAATTTTTGACACATAAATAATGTCATGCATAAAACTATGACTCTATTGATGATCTAACTGGTACACCGCCAACATAATTCTCTCCAAAACCGCAAATTGTCCAAAAAACCTAGGTGCAAACATTTCATATCATTCTTTCATCTAATGACCCAATCTACGTGACACCCAAAGGAATACACGATCTCCCTCTGAAAACTCTTGGGGCCATCATCATCTATAACAATATGACTTTTATCTATATTTAACTATATCTACACACTTTTAAATTAGCCAAACCTTCAATGACATATCATTCATGAGACTTGGTCCCAACAACTCTGACTCACCTACCTTAATCCAACATAGATGTGATTTTCATGGCCTACAATAAATTTCCACATATGGTTCCATAAGTATAGTTTTCTGATAAATGTTGTTATAGTAAAACACCAACAAAGTTATGTGTCTCTCCCAAGATTCACCATTGTCTATTACACATCCCTGAATCATATCCTCAAGCACCTGTATAGTACACTTTGACTACCCATATGTCTGTGTGTGGAAGGATACTCAGAAAAATCTAGGTACCAATAGCATTTTGTATGGTGTGTTTGATGTGAGAAGTAAAACATGATTCACATTGTGAAACTATAAACTAAAAATTACCATACAGATGGACTATATCTCAAACATATATGTATCCCAATACAACCTTAAATTATCTTGTACTAGTATGAATTGTGATAAACTTATCAAATGGTCCACAATAACTCAAATAGTGTCATTATTCTGAGGCATCCTCACTAGACCCACCACATAGTTCATCGAAAGGTCATCACACATACATTCTAGAATGGGAAATGGATGTTGTAAACCTCTAGGTCATTGATTCTAAGTATTTACCTATTAAAAGGTGTAACATCCATTCCTGAACCATTCCATCTCCTTTTTCATTCTCGTCATACAAAATAGTCATTATAAGTCATAGTTTGTCTTCATCACATCTGGATGGACCACCAACGATGAGGCATGAAATTCACGCATCATATTCACTAGAATACTCGTAGGAACAACATCCAAAATCTTGAAATATATGATTTCGACCTCAAATGTGGTATAATCGAAAGGTGACTTCCCACCTCCAAGGATTTCCCTCAAGTCCAAACATTCTGGATCCTCATACTACATGATTGTAATCTTGATATAATCTATATAATCTTCTAATACTGTTATGAGGTCCATCTTTTCCTTGCCCTACTAAATCAAAACATATATTCTTAGCTAAGAAAGTCATCAATTTTCCATCTTGAAATGTCAGAAACACTATTTCACTTTCCAGATATATATTCAAGATCAAAGTTGAATGACTGTATATACACAACCCAACTCCACTTCCAGAAATTTAAATCACACTATGAAAATAAATACAAGATCTTCTAATTAGTATACAGTGTAAACATTTTCCACAAGAATTAATTCTTATAAATCATCTTGGAATAAAAATCTATGTCAAACATGAGGTTTGTTTAGGGTAGTTCCATTTATTTAGCCTCAACATTCATGACCCATACACCACACATCAATATTCATTAAACAACACTACTCCATTATTAATCCCATAAGTTACAGCAAACACTGTATACTCTTCACCTAGATCAGGTAGGATCGAGATTGGTGTCGTTGTCAAGTTCTTCTACATCTCTTTGAAGGAATTCTCACATTCTTCAGACCGTTCATTCTTTATTCCATTATTGTTCATGCCAGAAAGTGGTTATTCCAATAGGGTAAAGTCCTGGATAAACATACATTAATATTTGGATAATTCTAGAAATATATAGATATCCAAAAAACACTTTAGTTTTTCCCAAGAAAAAACTTCATGTACATTCCTTGGGTCTATTGACACACCTTACTTCAAGATAATATGACCCATCGTGTTTACCTGATCAATCCAAAAATGAAACATATATAAATTTGTATATAAAAAATTCTCTCTAATTGTACTCATGATGATTTCATTATGTTTTGAATTACCATAACGAGTCGTAGAGTACACTATGATTTCATCCACAAATAGTAGCACAAACTGATCTAAGAATCGATAGATTATTTGTCTAATCATGGTCAAAAACACGGATGGTGCATCTGCATACCCAAAAAGTATCAAAATTAACAAATAAAGTACATCACATATTCTCATTATTTTCCTCATTATATTAGAAGTTAAAACTCTCAAATGATGATACCCCTATATCAATTAAATATTGGATAAAACACATGCTCCCCTTAATTGGTTAAAATTGACATTGATATATAGAAGATGATGAGGCTTATTCATAGTCATCTGGTTCAACTTTTGAATATCGACACATAAGAAAAAAGTCCCAACAGCATTATTAATAAAATAGTTATCCCCAAGGCAACATACTCAGATAGATAAACCCATTATCCATCAACTATTATAGTTGAGTCTTTAACTCATGAATCTCTTTTTGTTCCAGTTTTTGGTGCAATAAAAACATTCTCAGCCCCCAGTATGAGATCAATTATACATTTCATACCCCTATCAATTTTCATTCATGTGAAGAACTTAGGAAAAAAATCCTACAAATGATCCACCATAGGTGGGAAGACATGATTCATTTCATGAACACTGTCTAGCAAGTACTTTTATCCTTGTTGGTAAGATTCCCTTGTTGTTTATGAACTGGCCCTACACGACCTTCTAGGATATCCCACTCACCACAATGAATATTATTTTAACCCCTAGAGTCATAAAAGTCAATATAAAATGGTAATAATCTATGTGGTCTTGTTATTATACTCACATGTCTGTTCCCATAATTTAGTTGAAGTATTACATATCTAGAAGCTAATGATCCAAAAGAAAACAATACCCCCCAAACTCGAGAGAACACACCTTACACGAGAAGATTTCCCACGACCGTAGACACAAGGGTGTATATTACATAATAAACCTGCACCCAAACACCATTTCTAGACTTAACACATTCAAAATATGTGAATATATAAAATAACGAGAGGTGAAATTATAAAAGAGGCCCAAGCCATCATAGAATCATAAAAGAATAATAAATTTAACTGTCAATATTCTAGCCTTTCTATCCACCAATGCAGCCTGAATGGAATATAAATTTCCTTACCCTCTTCAATGTGATTCATTCTGAGTCGCTTGAGCTACACCACTCAAATTACAAGGGGGTTTTTCCCAGAAACACCTCATCCACTACATTGACCACCATAGCCAGTAGTAATCCAACTATCATACTAATATGGTGTTGAATATCCCTTTCCTACACTTTGGTTCTACCTAGTATCTCCCACATTACTCATATGTCATGGGCTCGTAGATAACCTATGTATATTCTGATCCATTTGCTAGATCATCATTGAATCAGAGGTCGGGGCACTATCTCTGAATGTGACATGATCTACCACACTTGTGATAGTTCACCAATGTAAGGTCTTGTATAACTAATACTTCCACATGACCACACTACTTTCCACTTATCTTTTCAACATTCTCATAATGATGCTTCATACCGATGAAAACTGTGCTTTAAAACCATATAGAATACACCGACATTCCTCCACTAGATTTCTTCTTTAGGTTCCTCTTATAAATGAGCGCCTAATTCACCACTTTCGATATCTTCTTCAGCCTTATGATATTCACCTAGGACATAATTTCACATTTAATACCATCTTGAAATAATATCTTCTCCATAGCCTTATATCTTGATAATTCTTGAGAAAAGTGTTATGGATTTGTAATGCGACCAAGCTAGCTCATAACGGACATACTCCCCTAATCCAACAACATAAACTCAGCTGCTCTTTCCTATTTAACAATCACTATGAAAAACTACTCTATGAATTATATTCAAAGTACTACCAATCTATATCCTCTGTATTTCCATCTTGAGTCCAGATGTCCCACCAACACATCCCCTGACCATGTAACATATAGGTATCCAATTTTAATCTCTTCTCGATGGGGGTCTCCAAGTGCTCAAGTATAATCTTGATGGACTCACAATATAACTCAATTTCATCATGTCTACCCTCCGTAGAAGACATCAAAGGGTGATGGAACCTAATATCTCATGTTATATTATACACATGGTCCACAAAAAACCCTAGATATCATTAAATAAACTATATAAATCAAGCAGTGTTCTCTTGGAAATACTCTCATACTTCCTTACTCGACACTGTCTTTGCCTCAAGTTCCACTACTAGTTGATCATTTCCAACCATACCCTCCTATCATCCTTTAAATAAGTTTATTCATAGAGGAATTTATCTACAATTTCAAACACATATCATTGGAAATAAAACACATGATTAATACATTCATATAATAGGGATTTACAAGAATCCATAACACATCATTCTCCCAAACCCTGCCACACAGTCAAAACTAAGACATTATCACTACCCATAACCATCCTAATTCTATATAATTGTTTAAAAAGGGTAAAATCATATTAATTATTCATGTTTCTCATTATATCCCAATTTATTCACAATTTGAATCAATTTAAAACATTCAAATTCTCACATGGTATTATTTATATTAAATTATACAATATAAATGAAAAAAAATTCCTTTAACAAATTACCCAAAAACATTTTTCATGTGACTGCCTAAAATGATTCATCTCACAAAATTATTCTGATTGCCTATAATGATACGTGCATACTAAACTATCATTTTATATTGATCCATGATTCAAATTTCATGAAATTATAGAAATAAATATCATCACAGAACAAGTGAATCACCCAGGGTAAAATAACATCTAACTATAACAACCAGCATCAATAACTGAATTCCCACCATGGGTATTTAGAATTTACCCTCATACATGTGTTAGATACTTCCATGAACAATGGATTATCCAAGGTCTAACTCATTATATTCTTACATCATTCCTTCCCAAATAGTAATACACATTTCAATGAAATGAAAAGAATATTCCCTTGATACCATTTTGTAATGTCATAGCCCAGGTACCACAAACAAGTACCCTGAGCTGGTCAGTCACATGAAATCTTGTAAACCTCCACGTATGTCAGAGGCTACCAACTACAAATGAGGTTCTAATATCAATCATGGATATATTATACCCTCTTTATCAAAGTATAAGAGTAGTGAAAATATATACGAAATAAACCAATGATATAACTATTACCTAAAGGTCACCAATATCATGTGAGGACTAAAACTTGAATATAATATCAAAAACTAAATTGTATAAAAGTCATGAAATGTACATGTAATGTGTAAAATGAAAATATCAACATTAAGACACTGGAAACCCCAATAATGTTCTTACACCAAGCCTAGTTCCCTCAACCATGATCCATCTTGACTCATCCATCTAACATGGGACCTTTTATCATATCCTACCCTAAAGACATGATGTATATTTCGGTGCTGGTTTGGAAGCCCGAGTTTCTTGTCACTATAAATTAGTATCCTAACACCAGCAGCATCTAAAAAATATCTAGTTAATGAAATTGTATTTAGTTTTATAAATAATTAATAACAATGCATAAAGTAATAGGTGAGAGGACCAGTTTGGGATAAACCTAACACTGAGATCGGGGGGGGGAGGGAGGAATCAGTGTTGGGGAGTTCTAAACCAATTACAACTTTTATCTATGTATCTATTGACCTATTAGGATCATGATTCTCATATTATATTTTCTCTATCGCATGAAATAATAGAAAGCAGTAAAAATATTCACACTATATTTTTACAAGGTTCACCACTAAATTAGAGTAGCTACATCCTTTTCATGCATGGAAATAACCAGTGCATGTATTATCTACTATAATGTAAAATGTTGTTACAATGGAGTGGCTATGAAATAAATCATCTTGCTAGTGTGAGTCCCTAAACTTTAGAGGGGGTGGGAAACAATCCTCTTCCCTAGACTGGTGATCACCTAGTCCTACTTTCAGCCTCGAGATGGATCTTTATACTACCTCTGGAGATAGTCTTCATCCTCATTCAAAATGTAGGTTCTGTTATTAGTCTACTTTAGTTCTCTGGACTTGATTACTTGCAAAGCAATAGGTAAGAAATTATTCTTTCTTTCTCTTCAGCTCTATTGCAACACTAATTGCACTAGAGTTCTTCTTTCTTATTCATAGTGAGAAAACCAACTGCACTAAAACCTATTCTCTCTTCTTGGAAAGAATCACATATACCAATGTGATTATTCAGGAAGTGAAGATCGGTTACCTTGGAATCATCTGAATCAAACAACCCTAAATCATTGTCAGCCTTTAGTTGTGCATACTATGTTATTCTTCTTCTTATCTTCTTTCTCTTTGACACAGTATAATAAGTAATAGTACTTCAGTGTCTTAATCACTTTCTTCAATTCTCAATACCAATACATGAGTGTATTATTATAATTTCTTCATCCATTGTGCATATATGATTTTAGTTGTACATATGTCTCCTCATAACACAAGCAACAACACCCCTGTAAATTGTGTACATAATACGTGCAACTAAAGAGTGTTCACCTTCGTGAAAGTAGATAGCTCCACAGGTCTTCTTCTTCAAGAATAGGACGTGTGATTCTTCTTCAAAAATCAAATCTTATAAAAAAAATCTTCACTTTCCTACCCAGAAGCTGGTAAGAACCTCTGGCTGAAAATAGCTTGCATGCCACACCCTGATTGCACGCCTCCCTACTTGAACCCCACCTGCTTCTGCACCTCTCATCTTGCGCACCACTTTTTTGTGCACCTACTCACTACTTGCATGCCACCAATGAGCACAGCTCACAACTTGCACGCCACCTTTGGCTTATACACAACACACATCATGATAGAACCTCCCTACTTGTGTACCTCTAGCAACTTGAGTAACAAAACTTGCACGAAAAAACATGCACGACCCCCTACTTTCACACCTTATAAATAACCCTCATCTTGTGTCCCAGTTCAGCCTGCACACCGCCCTCTACTACTTGAACGATCAGAGCACCCTCTTGTACTTGTGTGATCAGAGCTCTAATTTTATATTAAGTGTTCAGCCTTAAAAATGATGAGGCTAGTAATCTATTTATAGGTATTTTGGTGAATTGCGCTCCACATATACTTACGCGCCGCTCCAACAGCTGCACGTCCCTCTATCACTTGCGCGTCGCTCCATCACTTGTGCGTCGCTCCGGCAGTTGCGTGCCACTCCGACACTTGCGTGGTGCTCAATCACTTGCAAGACACATTCTTTCCATTTTCATATTTTAATATGATAGAGTTTGAAATATGAATTACACATAACATACACTTGTTCACCACACTAGAACTCCCATTAGACTTCCGTGTCAGTTTATAACTTGCGCGCCAATTTTTGACATGCGTGCCACATTATTTCCTTTATCATATTTTGATAGGATGATCATGAAATATGACTTGTGTACAACTTAAACTTTCACACCAATACTTGCACGACACTCTTGACTTGCACACCACATTCATTCCTTTACCAAAATCACTTCTTTACTCTCTCTACTCTTCATAATTCTTGCATCACAAATTCTCCAAACATTATGATATTTGTGAAATACAAATTAGCACAGCGTCGTAATAGTTTTTCCATTCTTTTTGGAACATGAATTCCAAATTACTTCTTCATCCTCACTTCAAATCCTTAATTCCTTTTAGAGTTTTAATTAAAAATAACTCCAATCATCTCTCGTCATTCAATAGTGGAGTCTTGAAGCTTATTAAAATACCTTCAATTTTGTAGACAATGTATCACCTTTGATACATGTATTTGGAACCTTATGAACAATGAAACAATATTCTGATTTCAAGGAAATGTGTAATTTTTTTCCTTCATAGAATGAAAAGCCCTTCCACACTCTCTCTTCTTCTTCAGCCATCATTCTCCACATCATTCAAATCATATGATTCTTTTCTTCAATTATGATCTTTCATGGTTCTCATGGAATCGTGAAGCATTGTCCGGTCTTCTTTATATCCTCATTATTATTCAATCATCCTTAGATGGATGATACATCACCATTCGTCATTTTTGTAAATAATGTTTCACTTTTGTTAGAAGTTCATTGAAAATAGTATCATTTCAACAATCGTCTGAATTTACTTCATGGAGAATTTCCCATGCATCACATTCAGTGCTATGATTTCATAACAATTCTACAGGCATCCACACTTCAGACGATCTCCATTATCTTTGGAGTCCTTCTTCATCTTCTTACTCATTTTGACAAGAATAGTCAACTATTGACAACAAATAAATTCTTCATACACAAAGTGGTCCCAAAAATCTCCCCCTTTGTATTTGTTTTCCATTACCTTAATACATCTCCTAAAATGATTGTGTCAATGTAAAAATTAGAATCTTCTCTCTCATTTAATTATTTATCTCCCCATTACTTTTCAAACTTCCATTTCACATTCTCTCCACCTTATTGAAAATAAATAAATAGTTCACGGTAGAGAGGGTATCATTCCATACTTGAGCAATGTGCCATCAATCATTTCACTCACAGTCTATTTGATCAATGCTTGGTGTAGAAACAATAGGATATGATTTAGACAACAATGATGTCCATTACACCATGAATGTGACACCTCATGAGATGTGAACTCATAAAAATATCTACAAGGGCTTCCACATTCATTCCAGATCAATGATATTGAATGTGATAAGAAATAATCAACCTAAAATGCCTACACTCAATTCAACTAATAGATCAAAAACATTGAAGTGAAAATAGAAGGATAAGTGGCATTGGGGCACTTTCATTATTCTTATGTCACTGATTGACTTATTTACTCCCCATTTGTAAAAATATATTTTTTTGGATTAACCAAGGATGAGAGATTCAGAAATGAAATACCTTTTCCAATGACATAGTCCTCAGACAATCTTCAGAGTATTTAAATTTAGTTCCAACTGATGTTGATACTTATAGAGATAATGACTCTGGAATCTTCTTCATGTGTCTCCCTCTAAAAAGAACAATTCCTATTACTAAATTTCATGTTCTCCACCTGAGATCTTACATCACCTTAAATTCCCTTTATTTAAAGAACAAATACAATTCACAATGATTTAAATGAATAAGGTGGACCCTTCACACTTCTTCAATGTGAGCAGGATGGATGGGATGATTTTATCAACCAAGATGCTCCATTTGATCCACTCCTCACACTTTTACATATGATATTTAATTTTAAATGTGGCTGTGTGGATCTCAATAATTCTTCTATCTCTTTGTGTGTGAATTTACCAACTTCAAGATATTTTAAAGCACTAGAATCTCTCGGTGCAACTTTCTTCCTCTTTTTGAATTCATGTTGTGCTGGAATAAATTCAAAGCACATTCCCATAGCATGACCAACCTTGGTTCACCCCACACATAGAACTTCATTGTCTTCACATAGAATCTACTTATGGAATTTAGCACTAGCCTTAGCTTGTGCTTCTTCCATTTTCCTCATTCTGTCTAAACCTTCGGGCCAAACCACCAATATATCATTAGGGATTGAGGCATTAAGATTGGATCTTCTACATGGATTCTTCTGAGTGACTTATTTCTTAGTAGTTCATTTGGATGCACCACCCTTCACAATTTGGGATGTAGAATCCAAGGTCTTCTCTTCTTTCCTCAATGAAATCTTCTATGGAGAATTTGTTTTCACATTATTCGTCTAATTTCATCCCAAGGATGCTTCTTCATTTTTTCCCAGCTTCTATGGTCTTTTTTCTTTATATGAACATGCACCATTCATATGACCACTCCTATTGAATACATCACAGATGATATCTAACATTCCAAATCTATTTAATATAAACAAATGTTTCTGGATATGTGGATGTTGCATCTTCTTCTCTGGATTTCTCCCCCCTTGAGATGGTCTTTCTCTATTCTTTTTCATTTAAGGGATTGTACCAACAATCTAGTGCACAATGCCCAAACCTATTGCACCACCAACATTGGCAAAAAAAACCATTACTTATTTTCATCTTCTTGATAAGGTTTTTGAGTCCTCTTCATGGTATGTTGTTCTTTATATGGGGATCTATCTTCCACACTCTTTCCCCTATCCACCCTATCAATTGTGATAGGTTTCATCTCACTTTTCTTCATCCAAACATGTTTATAATTTTTTATACCAACCTGAATTTTTTGTAGAAGAAATTTTATACATGTTAATAATAGTTGGTATGGATGATACCTTTACACTATCATGTTCTTGTGATGGATCAATGAGAGAATTCATGATATTCTTATAAAATTTTTGATGTATTTTGACTGTAAAATCTTCCAGTGAACATTGGGTACTAGCATCAACTGTTTGCTTCTATTTTAAAGACTCAATATGTGTCTTCTCAATATTGGTCTACTGATCTTCCAACTATAGACATATCATATTGATGTTAGAAAGAGTCAAGTTCATTGATCTTCTTCGATTTATCTTCCAAATATAACTTCTTGACTTCATTTCCCCTTTTGGTTCATCTTCAGTGTATGGATCTTTCCTTCCAGAGTCTTGTTGACTCCCTCCTTTTCTTCGACATCTTTGAGCCACTTTGAAGAACATTCTTCAAATCCCCTCTTTGTTACTTCAAAGGATCCATCCTATCTGGAAATAATTAAACATTTAACAATTTTTTCTTGTAATCCATTCTTCAAAACATCAGTTTCTTCTTCCATTTGAGTGATATTTTCCTGCATGCATTGAAATACTTCATAAACAAGAGATACACTCTCTTCAGAAATACCATGCAGAATCATTCTTAATTTTTCAATTGATATTTCTGGAGATGTTGTAGATCTATCATCACCACTTGTGCCAGCATTTTAATCATAATAATAATTTCTAAATGTACTAAAACATACCTCTTTATCATTTGAGGTTGGAAGGTTTCCATCTTCGTAGTGAAAACGTGAGCCACCTCTTTATGACTTTCTATGTCTGGTGTGTCTTCAATGTCTGCCAGATAAGGAGAACCATATACATCCTCTTATTTAGATAATAAGGGCTTCTTCTTTAACTTTCTCTTCTCCTTTTTTCCTATTCAACATGGTCTTGATAGATATAGCCTTCAGTGCAGAGATAACTAAATCCTCACCAACACTGATCTTCATTATAGAATCAGGAAAGGAACTCAAATCTTCAAAAGAGAATAACTTCACTATAGATAATCCAACAGTGGTGAACCTTCCTCTGATTCAAATTAAGAGTTCTAGTTTTGGAAAAACTTGACACTGAGAGGGGGGTTAATTAGTGTTAGGTAGTTTTAAAAAATTCTAACTTTTTCTCTATAACTCTTGACCTATTAGGATCTTGATTCTCTTATTCTCGTATTCTCTATCTCATGGAATAATAAAAAGTAGTAAAAATATACTCATGATATTTTTACAAGGTCCACCACTCAATAAGAGCACCTACATCTTTTCCATGAGATGAAATTACTAGTTCATGGATTCTCCATTATATTGTAATATGCTATTACAATGGAGTGGCTAGGAAATAAATCCTTTAGACAGTGTGAGTCCCTACACTTTAGAGGGGGTGGGAAACAATCCTCTTCCATAGACTAGTGATGACCTAGTCCAACTTGAAGCCTCTATCTGGTTCGTCATAATGCCTATGGAGATATTCTTATTCCATCTTCAAAAGGTAGGTTCTTCTCTTGGTCTTCTTTAGTGCTCTTCACATGATTACTTGCAAATAAGTATGTAATCAATTCTTCTTTATTTCTTTCTCTTCTTCTCTATTGCAACACTATCTGCACTAGACATCTTCTTTATTCTTCTCAGTGAAACAACCAAATGCACTGAAACTTATTCTCTCTTCATGGCTATAATCACATATAATATGTGATTATTTAGGCAGTTAAGATCGGTTCACTTGGCATCATTTGAATCAAACTTTCCTAAATAATTTTCAGCCTTCAGTTGGTCATACTCTATTATTCTTTTTCTACTATTCTTTCACTTTGACATAGTATAATAAGGAATAGTACTGCAGTGTCTTAATATCATTATTCAATTCTAAATACCAATACGTGATTGTATCAGTATACTTCTTTTATCCTTTGTGAATATTTTATTTTAGTTGCATGTATGTCTCCTCATCACACAAGAAGCAACACCCCTAATAATAGTGTATATAAATCGTGCTACCAGAGAGTTTTCACCTTCGTGAAAGTTGATAGCTCCCTAGGTCTTCTTATTCACGCATATGATGTCTGATTATTCTCCACAAATCAAATCTTTCAAAACAGTTCTTCACTTTCCTACCCAGATTATGGTAAGAACCGCCTGGTTCAAATAGCTTGTTCGCCACACCCTGCTTGCACGCCTCCCTACTTGCACACCACCTGCTAGCGCACCTCCCTTCATGAGCACAACTTTTTTGTGAACCTACCCACTACTTGCACGCCACCAATGAGAACAACTCACAACTTGTGCATGACCTTTGTATTATACACAACACAGTTCTTGAAAGCACCTCGCTGCTTGGAGTTATCTTCCAAATGTAACTTCTTGACTTCATTGCCCCTTTTCAGATCATCTTCATGTGCATGTATCTTCTCTTCTGGAGACCTGTTGACTCCCTCATTTTCTTCAATATTTTGAGCCACATTGAAGAAATTTCTTCAAATCCCCTCTTTGTTTCATCAAAGGCTCCTACCTTTCTAGAGATCATTGAAAATTCGACAATTTTTGCTTATAATACATTCTCCAAAACATAAGTTTCTTCTTCCAGTTGACTGATATTATCCTGCATGCATTGAAATACTCCACAAACAAGAGATGCACTCACTTTAGAAATACCATTGTAGAATCATTCTTAATCTGTCAATTGATATTTCCTGAGATGTTGTAGATTTATCATCACCACTTGTGCCAGCATTTTCATCATGAGAATAATTTCCAAATGTACTAACACATACCTCTTTATCATTTGAGGTAGAAAGGTTATTCATCTTCTTAGTGGAAACATGAGCCACATCTCATAACATTCCAAGTCTGGTGTGTCTTCAATGTATTCCAGATATGGAGAACCAGATACATTCTCTTCTTTAGATAGAAGGGGCTTCTTATTAAACATTCTCTTCTCCTTCTTTTTCCTATTCATCATGGTCTTGATAGATATAACCTGCAGTTCAGAGATATCTGAATCTTCACCAACACTGCTCTTCATTGTTTAATCATGAAAGGAACTCAAATCTCCAAAATCAAATAACTTCACTATAGAAAATCCAACGTAGGTGAAGCTTCCTCTGATACCAATTGAGAGGACCATTTTGGGATAAACCTGGCACTGAGAGGGCGGTTAATTAGTGATGGGGATTTTTAAACCAATTCGAACTTTTATCTCTATAACTCTTGACCTATTAGGATCTTGATTCTCTTACTCTCTTTTCTCTATATCATGGAATAATAGAAAGCAGTAAAAATATTCAAACGATATTTTTACAAGGTACACCACTCAATAAGAGTATCTACATCCTTTCCATTCATGGAAATGACCAGTGCATGGATTCTCCACTATAATGTAATATGTGGTTACAATGGAGTGTCTAGGAAAGCAATCCTATAGAAAGTGTGAGTCCCTACACTTCAGAGGGGGGTGGGAAACAGTCCTCTTCCCTGGACTGGTGATGACCTAGTCCAACATACAACCTCTAGCTGGTTCTTTATACTGCCTATGGAGACGGTCTTCATCCATCATTAAGAGGTAGGTTCTGCTCTTGGTCTTTTTTAGTGCTCTTCAATTGATTACTTTCAAAGTAGTAGGTAATAAATTATTGTTTATTTCATTCTCATTTTCTCTAGTGCAACAATAATTGCACTAGACTTTCTTCTTTATTTTTCTTAGTGAAAAAAACAACTGTAATAAAACATCTTCTCTCTTCTTGGAATGAATCACATATACCAATGTGATTATTTAGGCAGTGAAGATCGGTTCACTTGGCATCATCTGAATTAAACTGCCCTAAATAATTGTCGGCCTTCATTTGGGCATACTTTGTTCTTATTATTCTTCTCTTATTTATCCTTAACACAATATAATATGGAATAGTGATGCAGTGTCTTAATCTCTTTCTTCAATTATCAATACCAATAAATGACTGTATCAGTATACTTCATTCATCCTTTGTGCATATATGATTTTAGTTGCATGTATGTCTCCTCGTCACACAAGAATCAACATCCCTGAAAATATTTTATATAAATTGTTCTACGAGAGAGTGTTCACCTTCGTAAAATTAGATAGCTCCGCATGTCTTCTTCTTCATGCATAAGATGCATGATTCTACTTCACAAATAAAATCTTTCAAAACAGTTCTTCACTTTCTTACCCAGATATTGGTAAAAACCTCATGGTGAAACAACTTGCATGCCACAACCTGCATGCATGCCTCCATGATTTCGTGCCACCTGCTAGCGCGCCTCCCTGCTTTCGCACCACCTTCTTGTGCGCCTACTCACTACTTGTGTGTCACCAATGAGAATAGCTCACAACTTGGGTTCCACATTTGGCTTATACACAACACACATCTAGAAATCACCTCCATGCTTGTGTATCTCTGGAAACCTGCACAACAAAACATGCGCGACAAAACATGCACCACACCTAACTTCCACACCTTATAAATATCCCTCAGCTTGCGCACCACTTCAGCTTGTGCACCGCCTTCTGCTACTTGTGCGATCAGAGCACCCTCTTCTAATTGCGTGAACAAGGATCTAATTTCTTATTTAGTGTTGATCCTTAAATTAGGAGGCTATTCATCTATTTATTGGAATTTTATTGACTTGCACACCACATATACTTGTGCGCCGGTCCAGCACTTGCACGCCCCTCTATCACTTGCATTCCGCTCTAGAACTTGTGTGCCGTTGCAACACATGCGCGCTGCTCCGACACTTGTGCACCACTCTAGAACTTGCACGACTCTTTCTTTCCTTTTTCATGTTTTGATAGGATGATGTTTGAAATATGACATGCATGTAACATACACTTGCGCACCACACTTGCATGCCGATTAGAATTGTGTGTCGGTTTATGACTTGTGTGCCAATTTTTAACTTGTTCTCCACTTTATTTCCTTTGTCATATATTTGTGGGATGATCTTGAAATATGACTTGCGTGCCACAAACACTTGCACACCAATACTTACGGGCCAATACATTTGTGCCACTCTTGACTTGCGCGCCACATTCTTTCCTTTTCAAAAATCACTTCTTTACTCTCTCAACTCTTCATTAGTCTTTCATCACAAGTTCTCAATACTTTATGATATTTGTGAAATACAAATCAGCAAAGTGGCGTCATAGTTTGTTCAATCTTTTAGGAATATTAATTCCAATGTACTTCTTCATCCTCACGTCAAATCCTCAATTCCTTTTAGAGTGTTAATTTCAAAGAACTCCAATCTTCTCTATTAATCCAATAGTGGAGGCTTGAAGCTTCTTCAAATACCTTAAATGTTGTGGAAAATGTATCACCATTGATACATGTTTTTGGAACTTTAAGATTAGTGCAACAATCATGTGATTTCAAGGAAATGTGTAATTCATGACCTTCTTTTAATGCCAACCTCTTCCACACTCTCTCTTCTTCGTCCATCATTCTCAACCTCATTACAACCGTATGATTAGTTTCATCAAGTAATCTCTTGCATGGTTCTCATGAAATCATGAAGCATTTCATGTTCTCCTTTAAATACTCATTCCTCTTCAATCATCATTAGATGGATGATAAATCACCATTCTTCATTGTTGTAAAAAAAATTTCTCCTTTGACACAAATTCTTTGATCATAGTATCAGTTCAAAAATCTTCTGAATTTACTTCATGAAGAATTTCCCAAACATGAAATTTAATGCTATGATTTCATAACAATTATACATACATCCTCACTTCATCTAATCTCCATTAACATTGGATTCCTTCTTCATATTTTTCTTCATTTTGACCAATATTGAAAACTATTGACAACAAATACAATCTTCATACACAAAGTGATCCAAAAAAAGGTTATCACATTCCTATGTTATTTAATTGACCACATAAACTCTCAGCTTCTTGAGGACATCAGAACCCTCTATACCGGCTTTGGCCCATGCAAGTGTTTAATATCCCCAAGGTATATCACATATCACCACACGATGTTAATCAATAATCATTTCATTTCACTTCATATTATGACTATTTGGAACCAGTGTTAAATTCCAATACTTTTGGCCTAGACCTCAATTCTTAGGACCCTGTGGTTATTAGTAGTAGTAGTTTGTGTCCCAAAATTAATTTTTTAATCAGTCACAAAAATTTGGTTTTGAAGAAATAGTCCATGTCTCACACTCATTTATCAATATGTACATTGATTCAATAGTCCATTCCCGACATGTATTTATAAATTCATAACAATGGAATTTTGAAGGAGATTCCCATGTCCCACATATGTTTATTAAACAATCACAAGTCACATATATCATATAAATCAATATCAAACGAATTTTAAAATTTTACTAACATTTTACATCATGGTATCATCCGATTTTTTCCAACAATTCTAGATTTCATACATTACTCACACGTAATAATATGTCCAATTGACTATTAAACCATTTTAGAATATCCAATTCATAAAACTCATTAACCCATTAAGGTAAATACAACCCTATAATAATATAATATTCAATTAATTAATATCACAGTCATTGACAAATTTCATACTCTCCTTTTTCTATAAATTTCACAATCCTAAGATATCGTTAATTAATGGACCATTTAATTATTCTAATTCCACCATTTTCAATTTCCCCAATTAAAACCCTAATCATTATCGCATGTTAATTCAATTGAATCAATTGAATCGACAATCAATTTTATGAATCGTATAAATTATTAATGTCACAATTGTATATTTGTAATTAAACACAGACAAGGGTATTTTCAATTAAGACCCCCAATGTCAAAATTTATTATAAACAATAGCCAACAGAAATCCCTAATTGATGTGGAATGATGAAGAACACAATAAAGAACAATATCTAGATTCAAAACATAGATCGAATATCAAATGTATTATATTTATCAAACATTGATCTATATACTCTACTAATAGAGTAATACAACCCATAAAAGGAGTGAGATAGGGAGAGAGAGAGGAAACCACATATGACAAGATTCTCTTTCTGGGAGAGGTGTAAATTTTAAAAATAGTCTTCAATTCATCAAGAATAATGCTCAGAATTCATTATAATCCATCCAAAAACCACCAGGAAATGCGAAAAAATATTTTATGGATGATCTAGGTATTAGGGTAATAATATGGGGAAATGTGAATTTTATTAATAATTTTTTCGGTTTCAAATTTTTTGTGCATAATTTCATGCTCAGGGCACACAGTTTCCCCTTATCATGTGCCTAATTGTTCGCCTCCTCATAGGAGACCGAGCGATTACATAGAAGTGGGTGAAATTTTTAACAGCCAATGTGCCAAGCATACAATCCCCCTTGGCCATAGGTTTCATTGTTTTATTGATCATGGCAGATGGTTTGGGAAAACCATGCTCTAAATGTGCACTAGCCAAAACCGCTCCAAAATCTTCCAAATTTCACCCAAATTCAGAAAAGATAAAAACATAAAAAGATACCCTCAAAAAGTTACAACATTACTAATGAAAAATCGTAATACATCTCCAACAATTTTGGGATCTTATATTGGGCATATTTTTTTCCCTTACCTATTTAGTTGAACCCCCGATAATCCCATTTTTTCAATTACCTTGGTATATAATTTTTACCATTTTTAATATTCATTATGGTCAAAAAATATGATAAACTCATTGTGTAATATAAATTAACCTTATTCAAAATACATAATCAATTTTTTCAAATTATATTCAAAAAGGGGAAAATTTTAATTTAATATTAATCATATAGACGCGTTAAAAAATGGGTTTTCAAAAAAGAAATGCTCTAAAGATTAAAATATTTTATATCAAAAATCATTATTAAAATGAATCCAATGCACTAAATTGGATTAATATATTTATAATTAAAATTATTTTTCTCTTAAAACCGTCATAAAATAATTTTTTTTAATCTCTAAATTTATTGAGAATTCTTGATAAAAAATAGTATTTTTTACTATTCATCGAAAACATTAAATTCTCTGATAATTCAGAAAAAAATCACTATAAGATAATTTTGAGGTGATTAATTTAAAAAATGGAATTTTTTTAAATAAAAATTTTAAAATTATAAAAACGAGTTTAAAATATGTGTGAAACTATGTGACAAAAGTGGTTTTTATAAAAATATATTTTTAAGCATAAAATTGAATTTATTCTTATCTATTGTATTAGAAACACAAAAGATGAATGTTTTAGATTTTGATGAATATATAAAATATAAATTTTATTAAAATCATTAAGAAGTCATTTTTTTCATTGATTTATTATATTTAATGTTATTTTTTCATTAAATAGTTTTTTAAAACAAAATTTCATTATTTTAATAAAATTAATTCACATCACTGATTAATTGGTCATCAATGAAATTATTTTATATACATGTGTAAACAATATATTTTCTTAATTTAGATAATAATATTCATACCCACCATTCTAATGGTTATGTGATAAATATCATATTAAATAATATTTTTTTATATTTATGTCATGTTACATTTAAACTCGATGGTGTGTGTAATAAAAAATATGAAAATGTTTATATTTATTTGAGAGTAAATATTTAACAAAATCTTGGGGTGTTATATTATACCCACCTTAAAAAATTATATCCTCGCAACTTCAACATACACATAATATGAAAGGGTTTAATATTTTATGATCCCATTGTGAGACCCATATCATAAAATAGGTTAATCAAAATTCCTCCAAAAAAGATATGTATGTATCTGTGAAGGACATCGAGAATAACAGAAACGAGATTTTTAATTGAAAAAAAATGTTGGTAAGAGAAAACAAGGACATAGAAGAAACAAATAACACCCAAAAACTATTGTAGAGTGATATCTAAAATGTTCAGAAGAATTTTAATGGACATAAATACATAATACAATGATATGTGAAAAGTTTAATTAATTACATAAAAAATGACAATAATAGAAAAAAATTATATCAAGTTCATTTTTCACACTTTGGGGGAATTTTTATAAGAAGATAAACTTTCCTTATTTCAATCTATTTAATAATCAAAATCTCATCCTTTGTTTGTGAATGGATAAATATTAACTTCTTTTCATACATTAATAGATGAATTTTTCATGTTTTAATAGTTAATAAGATCTATAAAAGAATGATAATTTATTCATTCTATTTTAAGATATTATAAAAAATAAGAACAATTTATGTATAAATATTAATTGGGTTAAATAATAAATTAATATCTAAATCCACATAAAAATATTTAACATAAACCATTATAAAAACACTTCCCTTTATAACACATCGAAAATTAAAAATTTATAAAAATGTTCAATAAATTTATTAAGATTAATCCCACATATATCATAATGTGTCTCTTAATTTTAAAATACCAAATATATTAATTTCTTAGTCATATATTTTCTTAAATCATGGTTATAACCATAATTTCCATGAAACATTTATAAAAACATGCATACATGCTCATTCATTCAATAATACCATTGATTATTGAATATAACTCATATATACAATAATTATATAAACAAAATCAATGATAATATAAAACACTTTTTCTATAAATCATTCATCAATTCCATGTTCACCAATACAATCCAATATATATTATTCATATCAATCATCTCTATATCAAAATTAATCAAAATTTTATAAACATCTGGAACATAAAAAGGGTTATAATCCTTTAATGAAAATATCACCTTTCCATTAAATCACAATGATAGGTCATCGACAGAATCCAAAATAATTTTTCCAATCCTTAAAAAACATATAATGAACAATCCATATATATTTAATGATTCATATAACATAATTATTTAATTCCCATATAGAAAAACATCAATCATCCCACTTCCTTATTAAACCATTAATTAGGCTCCATAATCTTATTCCTTAATAATTATTTCCTACAATAAGAAATATGAGTCATGTTTTAATATTCACTAACCTAAATTGAATCTTTCTTATCACATTTAACATAAATAATACCGGAAGAACGGCCCATACCATTCCTAATAACATTTCAATCTCCTCAAACTTAAAAGGTCCAATATTACTCATACCACATTGAAGATTTTCGTCATGAAATTTCTCCATAGGATGATTATTTTCATAATACCCATTATTTTCATATTTGAAACATTCAACCATCTATGATATAAAAGGGAGGAATAATTATTTTCCATTCAATTAACTAAACAGTTCATTTTTCCTCTATAACGAAATTCTAAGTTTCATTCTTTTACACACTCAAAACATATTCTCATTCCTCTAATTCATCCACTTGGTTGATTCTTCAATCATTTTTCATATATAAGAAACAAAATATTCATTTCTGTATGGTGTTCACCACCCATACTCTCAATGAAATACATCCTTCTCTTATTTGGTTAGTTTGAGAATCCATAAAGGTGATTGTTTTTAATCATATATCATGATGAAATATTAAGCATAATCACAATAACCTTAAGTCCAGTTTTCATCCCATTTTGATTCTCATCAACACATTCTCTTTCACATTCAAAATTCATACAGTTCCATTTTATTCGTAGCATATACAAAAACTGGAAAACCACACTATGAGAAACAATAATAATCATAAAGAGCCACACTATTAATAAAAAACACTTATACGATGTAAAAAATATTGATTTTTTTTTTATAATTAATGAAACATTGTTTTAACCAAGGTCATTCATGGTCAGTATTTAAATACTTCATGACGATTCACAATGATTTTTTTAATTTTCAATGCATATCCCTCAAGAGTTCCAAACCAGGTGTGCAGCAAGGATATAACACCACAGAACGAAAAAGGGTTAAATGACTAAATGATATCACTCGTGTCAAAAAGGTGCACCTTTATTTTCTGGAGCCTACCTGATTAGAACTTCACAGTTAGGCGTGATTTTCCTAGATTAGTGATTAGGATGGGTGGCCTTCTTGGAAGTTTATCAGGGTGTTTGTGAGTGAGGACAAAGCACACTGTAAAATACATGTGTTGGCATATGGGGACAATCCTTAGCCAGATGACCCATTTGGGCATGTGGGTGGACCCTGGGGTCGACCCCACGTGTATTTGGGGAAACAGGTGGTACTTGGTAGGCCAGGACCCGACAACCATGTTAAGGAAGGGTGTCTGTGCTGTCATCAGGACCCGGTTGTCACATTTGGTATCAGAGGTGGTACCCAGCCTTAAGTGTAGTGGACTGCCTAAGTTGTGATGTCGGTCCCACAATGAGGATGTTGTGCTCTAAATTGGGGGGGGGTGATTATAACACCCCAGAATGATAATGGGTTAAATGACAAAATTATATGACACATGTCAACAAGGTTCATCATCTTTTTCGGGAGCATAAATGATTAGAACTCCACATTTAAGTGTGCTTGGCCAGAAGTAATGATCAGGATGGGTGAACTTTTGGGAAGTTACCCAGGGTTTGTGTGAGTGTGAACAAAGCACACTGGAAAGGACATGTGTTGCCCTGTGGGGACAATCATTAGTCAGATGATCCATTCAGTAATGTGGGTGGACCCAAGGGTGGTGCACACATGTCTGCAGGGGAACTGTTGGTACCTGGTAGGCCAGGACCCGACAACCACATTAAGGTGGGGTGTATGTGCTGTCACCAGGACCTGGTTGTCATATTTGGTAACAGAGGTGGTACCCAGCCTTAAGTGTGGTGCACTGCCTGAGTTGTGATGTATGGCCCACAATGAGGATGTTTTTCTAAAAAGGGGGTGATTATATCACCACAAAATGATAAAGGGTAAAATGAGTAAATGATATGACTCATAACAACAAGGTGCATCATCTTTTTCAGGATCCTACCTTATTAGAACTCCACAGTTAAACGTTTTTGGCCTGGAGTAGTGATCAGGATGGGTGACCTTTTGGGAAGATTCTCATGGTGTGAGTGAGTGAGAACAAAGCATACTGGAATGGACACGTGTTGGCCTGTGGGGAAAATAATTTGTCAGATGACCCGTTCAGGCATGTGGGTGGACCCTGGGGTGGGCCCCACGTTTCTGTGGGGTAACTGGGGGCACTTGGTAGGCTAGGACCCGACAGCCATGTTAAGGTGGGGTGCTTGTGCTATCACCGGTACCCGGTTGTAAAAAAGTCCCATTCACATGCATTAGATAATGATCAAGGTACGATTAGTGTTTCCTTTTCATATTTATTACCCCTAAGTACCTCTATTATAGTTAAAAACCCACTTATAGTATCCTGAAATGGAATTAATTTGATGTAATCCACTTTATCTATCCTTTTAAAAAAATTATAACACACTTTTCTATAATTTGACTAATCGTTATAAATATTCATATAATCACACCCAAAAATATCAATAGGAATATCCATTGGGATCTCATTAATGTTTTCTTATCAATGTTTCAAAGATTACCTACAGTTGTTCTCTAATAACAAATATAGAGACCAATTATTTTCATTTATAAATATCACATCTTTTAAGATATATTTTATGTAAATTTCATAAAAACATGTCTAAATAACATAGTATATTAGTATCACTAGATACTAGAAATACAATCATATTTTTTCATGAAACATCTTTAATATCTCCCAAAAAAAATATTCTCACATATTACTCTTCTTATGAATCCCATACCTAAACCCATATTCATATCATGGTGATGGAAAAAAATAACAAATGGAGAGATGAAATACTCAGTTAGGGTAAATGTATGATATATAAATCAATTATAATGTGAAAATATAATAAAATAATATAGATATGTTATCATGAGAATATCATATAAAGTTCTTACCCAACTAGTCATAGATCATAAAAATGAGTCAGGGAATTTAACTATATTAGTTCATAAAATATGGTCCATAAGAATGAGAAATCATCATTAATCACTCATAAACCATAATCTCCTGTCATAAAATTGTGCCACTATCTTAAGTATAGAAAATCATCTCATATGACAATGTTAATTACCCAGACACTTAATATAGTGGATTATGGATTATCAACTATTTCTAAATATGGATCTGGACTTATTAGTTATCTTCCATTTCAGATTGGTATATTACAATTTTTTAAAATGTATCGGGAAGTTCCTATTTCATATAGTGGATCTTGATACCCATTTTTTCAATAGTATATCTATCCAAATCACTTGTTTATCATTATAATATCATGATACATAAATCTTTACCAAATGCATTGGATAATGATATAGGTCGCAGTCATATCATATAAAAATCCATACTTATGTATGCCACAACATCATAAAAAATTCATCATATTATCAATCCATAACCCGTGTAATGAAAATTTGTTTCATAAAAACTTCATCATTCACCATAGCACAACACATGAAAAATAAATTGGTTTAATAATCATTTCACAAGTATAAAAATTAACTATTTAAATAAAGAATAAGTATTTTATGAATCAATATTATTCATAGTAAATTAGATGTCATATAAAAGGATTTCCTATTAGAAATAAAAGGATCCTCAAATAACACATGTAATATTTCTGGAAGAATATATCCTTTCAAATTTGGAAACCAATTTTTCAAACATCAATTATTTTCAAAATACGTTAATTTAGGATTATTCATCAAACTCTATTCACAAAGCCTTACAAATCATTTAATACATTTCTTGATGAAAATACACATTCCATTTTGAAAATTAATTTTTCAAACTATTCATTAATAAAAAAAATTTGATATACATTTATTGGAAATTAATCATGGAAATATAAAGAAGAAACTTTAGAAAATAATTTTAAACATTTCTTTAAAAAATACAATTTTTTTAAAAATAACATTAAAAAAGAAGACTTTTTGAAAGTAATTATCTTTTAAAATAACATTGTATAGATATAAGGGGATATTAAAAAAACCATTTCTATCATTTCCTGATAATAATATATTTTCTACCTTAAATATAACATTTTCAATAATAAAATTTTTTTACAAATTTATTTCAATTATAAAATTCAAGATTAAATATAAATTAATATTCAAATAAAATAATTTTTATTATGAATATGATATCAATTCACACCACACATGTTAAAATAATGATTCCTTTCAACTTTTTGGTAATATCCAAAATCAAGTTTTTTTGGGAAATTACCTGATGATTCCATTGATATTTCTATAAAAAGAAAACCATGAGAACATTTTATTTATTAAATAATATTAATAATTTTCAAAAAAAATTGAAAAAAAATAGAATACATGGATTTGTATGAATAAGGGTTTTCGATCAAAGAGAGAAATAAAAATAATTTTTATTAAAAACATTCATTTAATATAATTAGTAAATAATGAGAAGAAAATTATGTGAAAATAATTATTCCCATAATATAACTATAGGATATGAAAATTCATGTCCTTCATGAGATATAAATCAGAATATTCCATCATTGAGAGCATAATCATGAAAAAATTAGATAAACGGTGAGATTTGTGACATAAAACCCTTACAAATTTGGAAACATTAAATTATAAGCCCCATGGAAGAGTATTATTTAATAAAAAAATTAATATCATCAGAATAAATAAATTATATATATGGTATTTCTATGGATCCTTATATACACCACATTAATGATGATAGGTTCATAATATATAATATCTCCTGAATAAGGAAAATTGAGACGAAGATCCCTTACTGATTTGGTATCTATTGAGCCATAAACACCAATAAAGAGAGATCATAAAATTAAAATTTTAATCCCAATATATTTTTGGAGATCCATCATAAAATACCTTAATGGATAGTATATAAACAATATAAAAAAATAATTACTGAATATGGTCTGGGTCTCATAGAAGAAAAGAGTATAATCGGAATCCCTAACCATATGTTCTAATATCCTATACACACATTAAAACCTCATGTATAATAAATATAATTTTATTATAAATATATTTAAGAACCATAATTAAATATATAATATCATCTATGTTCTACCTATGAAATTTTATTACCTATTTGTTAAAAATTACAAGTTAAAGTCATTTTTTAAGATAACAATGCTATTGTTTCTTATATTATTTGATTCATTATTTTTAGTCAACATAATTTGATCAAGGATAAAAAATATATAGATCACTAACCATGATATTAATATCATATATATTCATTTTATATGTATTTATTGTGATCCATAATAATTAAAGATAGAAAATTAAATACGCCATTGATGGAGATGGTAGGTTTTACATATAGATGAATATAGTTTTCATTCTCTAAATAGAAATAATGAAATATTGTTAGATAATATTTTACCATTATATAATTTTTTTTGTCAAATATAAAACATAATTTCATTTAAATCATCCTTATAACCTTCCATGTAGTGCTAGAGAGAATCACATCACTTTGTGAGGTGGTAGTCCACCTTACACTATGACAACATTATCATATTCCCATAAAATGGATGGTAAGAAGGAATATGTGATATCATGTTTCTATAAGTATAATAATATATCAAATATCCTATTTATAAAAATAAATCCATCATTATATCCATTCATGAGAGGTAGTGATATAAATCTAATATCGTTGGTTCACGAGGCGGTAGTCCACCGTACACATGAGTGATGATTTTGTAACCCATTTAATGGAAAAGTATAAATAATTAGGTTATTACATTAACATATAAAATATTAATATATGTAAGGTACTGATTTTATTATATTATCCTAGATTAATAATAATTTACGGAGGTGGATAGAAAACTAAACAAAAATGATTAATAATGGATGTTACCTCTTCTTCAGACATGATTTAGTTTTGTAAGACCCCATATCTTTATTTCAGGTATAGATATTGATTTTAGATGTCTTATTGAAGAAGGGGATAATTTGGAGAACTTATATGTACCCATCGTGTACCCACTTGCTACGTACGACTGTGTATTATGTGTGTAACGGCTGAGACATGGCTGTGTGGGGTGATGTGGAAGAGTTAAAATTTTAGGGGCCAGTTGAGGAAAATACATGGCATGTTCATTAAAACTACATTTCATTTACTTTTTCTTTTAATAGACTAATCAGGCTGGGTCATGTCTAATACCTAGAAACATCTTCTTTTGGCCGTACCTCATGAGGGAGTGTCTGGAATCACTGATTTCCCTCTGATCCAGTGATCCATCATCAATTCATTGAATCATACCACATTTTTTGTGTTAGAAGAAAACCGGTGAGTTCTTCCTTCTTCAAGATCCTCTCTTTCTGATTTCCTCTATCTCTCAAGTTATTCACTGTTGAAATTTTTTTTACATTTTTGTAGATCTACTTAATTCTAGACTAATTCAAGGGCCGACGTTTGGTTATTTTACCTTTAATTTTTTGTTTTTTTGTTTTATATGACAAGGTTCTAATTACCGATGTTTTGGGTTTTTTGGGTTAAAGAAATTTGACCCTATTTTATCATCCTTAGATTTATTGTTGGATTATGTTTTTTGGTGGGATTATGTAAACTTTCATGGTTAAGGAACACCCCATGGGTGTGTTTCTCATTTTTTAATGTTTAGGGCCATTTGGAATAGGTTTCCAATGAGGAATACCTTGTTTCCTTGCCTTGCTTTATAGGATGGAACTGACAGCCTTTTTCTGCTTGTTAAATGCTTGTGATATGAATTAAAATTGTTGGCCTTATGGTAGTTGAGATTTCTTTGTGATGCTTGATATCATATATGCATTATTTAATTGCACATGGTTTTGAGAACCTGGTGTAGTTAGACAAAAGGGGGAATTGATATTTAGTGATTACTCAGAGTGTCTGTTATATTTGACACCTTGGATAAAACTTTTTAACGTCACAATTTCAGGTTCCCCCTAAAGGTTCTCTAAACCCATTTAGTCACATGGCCTTAAGCACATTTCCCCAAATTTCATAGGTTGATGACTATTATTACGTGCCTTGGATGTGATAGTGGGTAAACTATTCCCTCATTAGTAGAGTATGCATAGTGGAATATAAAATTATGAACACTAACGGAAGAAATAATACCATACTAGAAGTAAATAGTGGATGAGTGAATGCAAATAAACAAACGAAGAACATATATAAAGAATGTGTTGGAACCACTTTGTGTATAAGGTTGTATTTGTTGTCAATAGTTGTCAATGTAGATCAAAATGAAGGTGATCATGAAATACTCCGATGAAGTAGAGGAGTGGTGATTCAGACGATTGTTGTGCTGATCGTAAGTTCAAAGAACATGTGTCAATGGTGATACATTGTTTACAACAATGAAGAATGTGAGGAGTAATCCATCCAAGGATGAGTAAAGAAGGATGGTGTTTTTGGATGAAGACCATGCAATTCCTCCTTATTGCATAAGAACCATGGGCATTGATGAAGACCATTCAATTACTCATGATTGCGTGAGAACCATGCTAGAGACTTCTTGACGGATTAAATCACATGGTTTGCATGAAGTTGATCATGACAGTTGATGAAGGAGGCAATGTGCCAATGAGTTGACTTATGAAATGGCCATGTACATCACATTGTCATAGAAGATGACGATACTAAAGTTGTTCCTTCAAAGAATACATATCACAATAGTGGAGTTTGTGATAAAAGCAAAAGAGTTGCTGAAGGATACAGATCACCAAGAAGAAGTGTTGTTGAGGTGATCGTGCTTGTCGACAAAGCAAACAAACGACATACAAATTTGTTGACAAAGGAGATTCAATGGTGACATGTCGAGTTCAAGAGTTGTGGTCAACGATTTATGTTTGAATCAAGAACATCGACAGAGGAATGGATGATCTGGAGGCGGTACCAAAAGAGCAGATACAAGGTGGCGTTGTTTTCCAGTGTTTGCAAAATTTCAGGGCCTCAGAATCAACAAATAAAGAAGAGTGATTTTGGAAAAGGGACTTGCGCGCCGAGATCTTGGAGGATGAAAGACTTGCGCGCCATATGTTTTTGAGGATCAGAACATCCAAATTTGGCTAAGGAAAGAAGGTCGCGCAAGTGTTGGTTGGGTCGCGCAAGTGAGTTGCGCGACAGAGTTTATTGAAGGAAAGACTTACGCGCCGTCAAGGGACTTGCGCGCCGCCGCGCAGGGGGTCCAGTTTGCCTATAAATACTGGACCACCCCTCCTCATTTCGAATGGAGCTCAAGACTTTGAGATTGTTCGAGCTCTCGTCGCGCAGGTGGTTGAGCCGCGCAAGTAGGGGTTGCGCGCCGAGTGAGGGTTGCGCGCCCTAGAAGATTTGGGGGAGAAAGGAAGTGTGTCGCACAAGTATTAAGTTCAAGAAGGCAGTGTCACGCAGGTGCTTCAGTGAATCTTGCGCGCCAGTTTAGACTTGCGCGCCGACGGGAGACTTGCGCGCCGGGCTTGAAAAGGAGACCCAGACACTATTGAAGCACGCCCGCCTTTCTGGAGCCGCACAAGAGCTGAAGATAGCCTGATACTTTCGGTGCAAAGCGAGATTGAAGAAGAAATCTAAATGATACATGCATGATCTCATGCATACATGGTGAATTGATTCTGACGAATGCCGAGTAATCTGAACATCATTTATTGAGCAATCACATCAGCGATTGTGATTCAGGCAAACGAAGACAAGGGGGTCTAGTGCATTCATTCATTGCACTAAAGAAGAAGGATTGAACTAAAAGAAGCATCAAATCTGAACCCTGATGCAAGCAACGTCTCATGATGAACAGGAGACGAAGAACTTCAATTCACACTTATTGAAGAGACCTTCACATCTATAAACTGAGTGGGACTTCACCAACGGCAGTGAGCCAGGGGGAGTCAACGGGAGTGACCCGAGGGACGCAATGAGCTATCCCTGAACATTTGTAAAGGCAGTGAGCCTAGGACAGAGTGTCTGTACCCGAACACTTGTAATCCGCAGCTAGTGAAGCATAGTGGATTTAGGTACGACCGACAACCTGTCGGCGTATGCTCCTTGGACGTAGCCCTTAGTGGTGAACCAAGTAAAAATAGCTATGTCATCTCTCTGCATGTGAATGTTTAATTGCTGTTCATATCCATCATACAGGTTTAAGTAGTTCCTACCAACGTGGGAACAAGATCCACAACTTTAAGAAGAAAAAGTTGCCACCCTGATTCACCCCTCCCCTCTCAGGGTGTCCCGGGGTCCTACAGAATGCATGTCATGTATATCTAGGAAAATAGACAAACACATCACAATGCTGGAAATACTGAAATAAATCAATGTAAAAAATAAAAAAAATAACTCAAGAATCATCGCTAATCTAACTGATGATAACCAGATATCAAGAAAATATACGAGAACACTCAGGATGCTCAAATATGATCAAAGAGAACATCAATAATCTGTAATGAATATCAGTTCTTAACTGTAAACTAGTTCATCTTTCAATAATCAACAAAAATTTTGAGTGTACCATCTACCATCATCGCATACAAGATAGCCCAACCGCAAGGAGAAGTACAAGGTCAAATAAATCCCTTTACCTGTAACTCCTCAAACTCCTTCCTGATCTCCTATAACTCTGGTGTAGACATCCGATAAAAATGAATGGACACCAGTTCCACTCCCAAAACAAGATCAATAGAAAATTATAACTCTCACTCTGGAGGAAAACATGGAATGTATCCTAAACAAAATATGTAAAATGATTGACCACAGGGGGAAAATACTTCTATTAAGTAACATGGTCATGAAGATGTATTGATATCAACACTGTCAATATTGGTGTTATGGTATGAAGTGAGATGTTGCTGGTTTTGTGATAAGATGTTCCACCTGTCAGCAGGTGAAGGTGGAGCATCAGCAAAAATCAGGGCTGTTATAGGAGTTACCAAATCCCATGTTGAGGAGGAATGATATCAAAATGGATTCTGTGATAGTATTACTAAGGTCACCTCAAGGGAATGATTGAATTTTGGTTTTCATTGACAGACTCATAAAGGTTTGACACTTTTTACCAATCAACGAGACCTTCCGTGTTGATAAGCTTAGAAGGTTGTAAATCTGAGAGATTGTATGATTTTGTGGGGTTCTATGCTCTATCGTTTCAGATATATATTTTATTTTTAATTATCATGTCTGTCAGGAACTGTATAGGGATTTGGGTATACATGTAATTTCGAGTACATCATGCCATTCCCAAAAAAATGGCAAGTCAAAGCACATGATTCATATGTTGTAGGACAATATTTTAGAATGCGTCCTAGATTTTGGAGGTTCTTGGGAGAAGAACATACTTCTAGAGAAGTTTTACTACAATAATAGTTTTCACGAAACTATTCAAATGGAACCTTTTGAGGCTTTGGATAGTAGGCTATGTAGATCACTCCTATGTTGACTTGAGGTAGGAGAGGTAGCTATGCTGAGACCTCATCTTGTCTAAGAGACCACATAGTAGGTAGAGTTGATTCAGAAGAGGATAGATACTTCATAGTAACTGGAGATTTCTTATGCAGATCGAAGAAGAAAACCTCCTTAGTTCAAGGGATAATATCATGTCTTCCTACGTTTTACACCGAGGTTGGGGCATAAGAGGATGAGGAGATGGGGAAATATTTCACTGAGATATGTTAGACCGTTTGAGGTTTTAGAGAGAGTCGGTCCATTTTCTTATTAGTTGCAATTACCTTAAAGGCAATGGGATACGCATGAAGTCTGCTACATTTCTCACCTATGGTGTAATTCTCAGACTCATCACATGTTTTTCAATCTGAGGAGGTAGATTTGGTGGTGGACGCATCGTTCGAGGATCATCGTATCTGGATTATTGAATGCAGTGAAAAGGTTCTCTATGGCTAGTCTGTTCCTCTGGTATGGGTGTTGTGGAAACATAACTGAGTGCAGAATGATACATGGGAGAGGGAGACCGATGTGTGATCCTTTTGTCTGGAGCTATTCGAGGATTCAACTTCTCCACCTTGTTACAGAAATTCGTGGGAGAATTTCTTTAATAGAGGAAGTTTGTAAGAATCAAGAACTTCATTTCAAGTATAAATCATGATTTCTGCTGTTTTTGAGATGAACTGGAGAATTTTGATGTTTTATAAATACAAAATGTGTAAATTTTAGTAAACACCGTGTACCCACATACAACTTATGACCACATATTGGGCATGTAACATTCAAGAAATGGGTGTGCGGAGTTAAGTGGAAGGCTGCTAATATTGGGGGCTTGTTGAGATAAATACACGACATCATCATTAATAGTACATGTCATGTACATTTTCCATTAATTGAATAATTGGACCAAGTTCGCGTCTAATCACTAGAAATATCTTCTTCTAGTCGTAGCTAATGGGGGAGCAGCCAGAATCATCGATTCTTCTATGAGCCACTGATCTGTCATCCATTCTCCAAATGATGCCCTGTCTGATGCGTTGGAATCCCATCGGTGAGTTATTTATTCTTCTATATACTCTCGTATGGATTTATTCGATCTATCTATCTCTATCTCTCTCTCTATCTCTCGAGTTATTTAAGGTCGAACGTTTTTTTTTATATTTTTTAGATTTCTTTCGTTCTCGGTAGATTCAAGGGATGACATTTGAGTGTTCTTTGTATAACGTCAAGGTCGGTGGTATGTTTCCAATAATTATTTTTGTTTGAGTTTTATATTCCAAAGTTACAATTACCCATATTTTTGGAATTTTGGGTTAATGAAATTAAACCCCGTTTTATCTCTTAGATTGATTTGTGGATTAAGGGTGGGTGGTTGTCGAATTTTTTAAAATTTCATGCTTAATGAACACCCCAAGGGTGTATTTCCCATTTTTTGATGTTTAAGACCATTTGGTATAGGTTACCTAAGATGCATACTATGTTTATATTCTTTTCTTGATAGGATGGAACTAATTTCTTGTTTCTACTTGTTAAATGTTTGTGATATGCATTGGAATTGTTGGCCATGTTGTAGTTGAGATTACTTTGGGCTGCATGATTTCATATATGAACGATTGAATTGTACATGGCTATGAGAAACTATTGTAGTTAGACTATGGGGGGAATTGACATTTAGTTCTTCCTCATAGTGTGTTATATTTCACCCTATGAGACCATAGGGGGGATTAATGGTGATTCCTCCCTCAATGTGTCTAAACATTTCATTATGAGAGTACATGGGAATTGATGTTGAGTTCTTACCTAGAGGGTCTGTAGTTATTTTTGGAATGACCATTGGGGGGATTGATGTTGAGTTCATCCTCAGTGTGCCTTTTACATTTATTTTCATTGCTTGGCTACAAGGGTTAGACTGTGTTAGCTACGCAAAGGGTTAACATGAATTTTGAATGTTTGTGATGAGTCTTCCAAGCCAAAGCACATGTTTGGATTCAATCATATTAGGTACTATTCAGATACCAATTTGTGATACTTACCTGATTAAATGATGAACATTAAATTCTAATTAGTGAAAATGGAAAATGTAGTATTAATACTTTTGTGTACTCCTAGTTCATTTCCGCATTTCCATTATTAAGTACAATATATACTCACTGATAGTTATGAAAAGATCTTATGGGGGTTTCCTACTGGGATTAATATCACACCCTATTTGGTTAATGCTTTCAGACCCAAATAGATTATGTGGTTCTAGGTATAGAAAAGGTTAAGCACCCTTCATCATTAGGTACATGATTGTTGAAGAGCTAGAGAGCCTGTGACCAAGATATGGCTTGTGATGTTTGCGGAAGATTATTTGTTTAATTTTGTAATTTTTTTAGTACTGAATTTCTATTATTGTGATATTTTTGGCTATTTTTCTATACATATGTGACATGCATCATTTATATAAGTTCTCCAGTTTTTTATTTACTTTCAGTCTTCCGCTGTTGATTTATTGTATGATGTTATTTCATCGGCTAGTGTTTATAATTTCTTATTCTAATTAGCATACACTGCCAATGAGGGCATAGTTTCCCCACTATCAAACCCAAGGCCCTTGATACTATCCGATAGCCTCTGGAGTTCGGGGAAAATTTCTTAATTCCATGTGGCTAACCGGGTACGGAGCAACTTTGGGAGGCACCCGGAACCGAGACGTAATAGGTTTTCAGAAAAATGATTATTAGGTTATCCTTATGATGGAAATAAGGATTGTAAGAATATATTATACAATTAAAGAAGCTATTCTTTTTTTATTGGGTTAAGAAAATGGTTTTGGATGTGTTATGTGAATATTAGGTGGGTGGGATTTTATATATTAGGTGAGTGGAACACTTGTTATTTTTGTAAAGAAAGACTTGTACACTTGTTTTTAATATTACACAAGGCGCTAAAATGGGTAATTACAGATATTAGAGTATATAAGGTCTAAATATTTTGATAAAATAGGATTTTGAGAAGTTTTAGATCATTTTATCCCTGATCATTTTAGTTTAACCACCACCCCCCATAAACCATGGTAAACCCGTTGTTCCCATTACCATGGAAAATAATTTTTACTATTTTTACAATTCATTATCATTAAAACATTGAGGAAATTATCAGATAATATAAATTATTCTGATTGAAAATATGTAGTTCTTTTAGAAATTCTAATCATGGAAGTGGATGTTTTTAATTTAAAATTAATCTGACATATGCGATGAGAAACTAGGTTTTTAAAAAGTAAATTTTCGAAAGTATAAAAATAATTTCTATCAAAATCTAATATTAAAAAGATTCCAATGTACAATGAATAATTAATATATATATTTATAATTGAACTGATTTAATTTTTTTAATCCATTCTAAAATATTTTGGATGTTTTTAAAAGTATAAAATGAAATGGAAATTCATAAAAAACCAATATTATTCACTATTCATTGTAAAATTTACCTTATCCAAAAATTCACAAGAATTAAACCTAAAATAAATGTAACATAACGATATAGAAAATGAAATTTCTTTTTTATGTAAATTTTATAAAAGTATAAACACATAGTTTTTGAAGTATGTGTTCAAAATGGGAGAAAACTGTTTTTTAGAAGAATAATGTTTTTAAGTATAAAATTGGATTAATTATTATCTCTTATCTTGAAACCACACAATATTAATTTTAAACATTTTATTGAATATTATATATATTAATTTCATTAAAATCATTAACCAAAAGAGGTTTTTAAGAATTATTTAGTTAAATATTGATATTTTGCACAGAATTGGTTTTTTGAAAAAATATTTCCTTTATTTTCTAATTGGATTTATTTTAATTTATAATTAAATAATAACCAAATAATTAATTTTATATACATTTTAAACCACAAATTGTAATATTTAAGTTAATAATTTTCCTACCCACCCTACTAATGTTTAGTTTTTATCTATTATATTAAATAATATAATATTTATATAATGGCATGTTTCTTTTTAATGCAGTGTTCTGTGTAAAATGATATATCAAATATATATAATTAATTTGTACAGTATACATTTCATATAATCTAGGGGTGTTAAAAATAATAATTTATACATTTATTATTAATTTTTTTTGAAATAATGATAAATTCATTCAAATGTAAAACAATTTTTTTCTTTAGAAATATATTTTTATTGTGCATAATGTATATTATCATAATAAATTGAATTAATCACTATTGAAGAATTATTTTAAATAAAGGCATATGAAATATATACAATGAAATCTATTTTAAATCATATATCGGTTTTCACTAGTAATGGAATGATAATAAAATATTTTTATGCTTGAAAATATATTCTCTCTAGAAATAGTTTTTATGTTTTCTGTGGATAAATATTATAATAAATTTATACCAAATCAAGATTTTGAATAGGGTTAACCCGAATATATTTTTATAATATGAGATATTAATATTATATACAATGTCTAAGTTAATTTTTTGAAAAAAATGAATATTTACCATCTTATAAATATTATTAACATGTATGTCTTAGAAGAGATAAAATATAGGTTAACAAAAGAGATAATGTTTAAGATAACCCAAAACTCATTCGTAATCTTATTGGTTGATTGTATTTTTACTATAAAGATCATTTATTTTTTTATTTCAAAATTTGGGGCTACATGACTTGATTGAGACATATAATATATAATAAATTTTCAAATATATAATATTTTTTAACCACATCACTTATAAAATAGAACATACTATTATCACCTAACCACACTACATGAGACCATTAGATTGATCATGATCAATCCAAATACGCTAAAAACCATCCACCTCATATCCTAGAGGTACTAGTCTAAAAAAGATATGATTAATAGAAGTGTTAATATGTAATATATTAGAGTATATCTGAAAGAGTAGTGCTTAAAAGGATATATGATGTATATTAGTACTTAAGGTATGTGTTTATAGTAATATCTATTTTCAATTTCGGATTGTTCATTTTAAATTTTCAATGAGGGGAAATAGATTATCCATATCCTTGAAACCCCATCTATCATCTTCTACACTGTTTATTTATAGGGTTTTCTTGTTTCCCATACTTTTTACTCTATTTGGAACATAAAATGATCGGTGAAATCTTTTGATGAAAAAAGAGCATATTTTTCCTTTTTTTATTATAATCATTCCATTCTATATCTATGTTCATAAAATTATATTATAAAATTTTTACTAATAAACAAATACTTTAAAAAGTAAATTTTCACTCCATTTTAAATTATATAAAATGGTTTAAAAGGGTTGTTTTAAAATGTATTTTGAATAAGTCATTTTGGACTTATTAGGGATGTATATAAAGAAATTTATCTTTTAACCTTTCTGGTTTGAATGGATTTTCTGATGTCAAGTTTTTCTTATATAATTAGGTTTTCAATACATGTTTCAATGGTTTTATGGATGGAAATGGTTTCATATTATGAAATGGTCCCAATTTATTTCATGTACATCCTTTCAAGTATATAATTTTATATACGGATGTGATTTCTTGTCATTTTCATAGTGAGTCGATTTTTTTAGTTCCTATAAATGTTTTCAATGAAATTATTTTAAATATTTATTCTTATACCATATTCTAATTTTACATGATCATTTTATGTTCCATGACTCTTGATACTAGCCTTATGATTATAGTCATATAATATATATTGTAAAAAACCATATTCTATGACTCATGATTTGTGATCTTGATTGATTGGGTATAATTTTTATAAGTTATGGTCTTATTCTAAATCGGATATAAACATTTTACAGTCATATAAGATCATCAAATGATATCACCTACGTTTACCCTTATCGACTATGTTGAACCATTCTTATGTTTCCACATTTATTATAGTTTAAATAAGGGTATTAAGTATGGTATTCCTGTAAGGGAACTATATATGGAGAATATTATGGTAGATATTGGAAATATAACAAGATTATGTGTTGTATATGTATCTAGTCTCCAAATAAAATAAACCTATGCATCCCTTGGGAATGGATTATTGTCAAATTTGATGAATATTTATTTAGAATGTTGTAACATTTATGTATGATGTGATCCAGTCATTAAAAACATCCTTCATAGAAAAAAAACTACTAATATTTGTAATATTCATGGAATAGAACTAGGATAATCCAAACTAACTTTGAAAAATGAAATTTCACCTATTTTAAAGACCTTAGTTTTCATTCAAACAAATAGAGAATGGTAATCAACGAAATACTATTTGGGATCATAATTTCCTTTTTGTTGATGTTTATAATGACTTATATAATTTCTTTTTATGAGTGATCGACTATGTGTTATTCCCTAGTATTGTAAAATATGACTAAATCAATGTTAAGATTGATTTTTATAGTAGTTGTATTATGATCCCATGAAGACTTTCCATTTATATTTCAATATCGTGATTCATAGATTGTGACTTTTTATATTTCCAAATTTTTTATTCTTTGGATAAGTAGTGGATTAAATTATCATATGAATTAAATTATTACACTCTTCTCACTCCCATGTATATTTTATCAAAATAATACTCAATATTTATATTTATTCAAAATTCAAATATGAATAACTAGTCAACCTAATTGAAGGTGATAGGGTATGTAGAATAATCCCATTCCCAAGAAGGTTCTCTTGTGATATGTTTTATTTCTAATTTACATAAATAATTATTCATCTATTTATCCTAAAGAATAAAGTGAAAAATAAGTAGTGGAAAAAATTTATCCAAAAAACAATAAAATTAATAAATGATCATGGACTTCCTCTCAACTGTTATAATTTATAATCATCCTCCAAAATATTAACCACATCAATATTTAATTTTTAAAGTGATATATTTCTTAAATATTCATTGTTTAATTTATTGTTGATTTCTATATCCATTGACATTGAATTAATCCAAAAATTCTACCAATAAATTTTCATCTCTATTGTGATTTACTTCAAAAACCATGCATTTTTTATTCCTTATAGAGATTGTATATACTTGAAATTGCTTCAGTCATGAATATAATAAATTAATTTTTTTTCTTATTTTATTTTATCCCATTTAGATATTTTATCATCATAGTTTTTACTTTTCATTCACAATTTGTAGTTTTTCAAAAAATTTACTTATTATGTCTCCTAACTCATTTATTCCAAAAATAATCCTATCTACAACACAGATGTATACAATAGTAAATAAATTTATGACATAAAATTCAATTCTATTATTTTCTATGGGAATATGAAATTTATTTATAAAAACAAGTATATATGGATATATACTAAAGAGAGATTCATAAGAAGTTATGTATTCTCAATGTACATCATGAATCATTTAATTTAAAACCGTTCATGAGTAACTCAAAGAAATATACTGAATTCTTAATTATGCTTTTTTGTCTTACAATATTTTATACTTATTTATATATGATACACTGATCTAGGATTATTATTACATCTATATGTCTCCATTATTATATAGAATTACTTATTTGGAAAATGTAACCCATTATAATAGATTGTAGATCTAAGAACAGAATATCTATTGACTATAAATTTACTCATAATGTTAACCATGGAAGAAACCAAATATCACGGTAATACAATTGATCCTTCCCATTTTGATATGTAGTTTAATACCATAAAATATATTAATTCCCATGAGATTTTAATAATGGTACTATGAACTCTAAACCCTAGATATTAAATATTTACACTTAAAATTATGGATTTTGGTTTCTGACATTCTCTAAACATAAAATATTCTTTTATAACTATCACAACTCGTAAAAATTCAAATAAATGACATAAAAATTTGGCCCAATAAAATACACTATGTATAACCTTAGCTGTTATTGTTTTATTTCCCTACTATCTAAAAATTGGAATTTCACAAGAAATTTTCCTAATTGAGTGTGCTTCAATATTTATGATAGTCCTTCTAATAATTTGTTTGTCCATTTATTTTGGATAAATGTATCTATTCATATGTAGTATGTTAAAATTTTTTAAATTTTTTTTCTTATTCCATGTAAATTACTTTATATTTTTCCTCATGTTATTTTAATAGAAAAAATATAATACAATGGAAATCTATTAATTATTATTATAAATAGTTTCTCTTCTAAGAATTTTACCTTTATTGTATGGGTAATATCTTCCCTTAATTCATCATTTCTAGATTGGTGATCAGACATATAATTCTAAAATAAAATTTTATCTTTAATATCATGATCAAATTATTTTAGAACCATCTTTTATCTTATAAAGTTTGTCTTAACTTTTTTTTCATTGATATTAAAAGCATTAAATCTATATTGTTTTTAAAAACAGTCACCTTACTTTCAGTGAGAAATATCCAAAATATTTTCATAACATAGACTATTATAGACATATTTTCAATGATAGTGGAATATTTATATTGTTTTCCTCCAATATGTTATCAATTATAAATGATATATTAACAATTTATTATTTTATCCTAAACAAAAGATCCCATATGAATTTCAATAGTTGCACACATTATATATATTTTTGGCTATAGTCATGCACTATCCCGATAGGTTCACAAACTAATTAATTATTTAACATATTAAATTGATATGGTTTATTTTATAGAAATAGGATTGTTTCCTTTTTTCAAAAAGTGGGAATATATATCATACAATATTTGGGAAAATATTGATAAAATTTTTATAAAACACAGCATTCTTAAAAACTTCTTCATGTCCTTAACTAATTTTGTTAGAGACAATGAAGAAACCACTTATATTATTATGTATCTAGTTTTATTTATTTCTATGAAATTATATTGATGATTACTATATCTTATCTCATAACTAATTTAGAATTATTATAATTCACTGATATGTTTTCTTCTTCATACTAGATATAAATTATTATAAATATACCAAATAATCTTCAAATTTTTGACTTATGATTAAATAATTATCCATGAACATATTATTGAATCCTTAAATAATGTATATGAAAAGGCCTTGAATCATCTCTATACATTTCCATGTGCTCCATATAAACCAAATGGAATTATTTGAGAGGTAAATATACTATAGATACATGTGATTATTTTCATCTCTCGGCCTGTATGATCAAAAATATGTTTGATGAACTAACAATATCCATAAAAAAGTAAGGAATGCAAGTTTCTTGAATTCTATCCATGCTTATCATCAATAAGTAGAACTGGGGAATTATGTTTATTTATGGACATATTGAGATTTATATAGTCCTTGCAAATAATCCAAATATACTTTCCTTGTTTAATTCTAGTCATTCTATAAATTGAAATGTTAGTCATTCTACCTTTTTTTGGAACCACATATAGATGAATCATTCGTTAATTATCACATATTGGATATATTATAAAAATATCAAGAAACCTTATTATCTCATCTTAGACGTTTTTTTCATGTTTTTGTTGAGCCTTTGCATACCCTTAGCGATGGTTTAAAATAATTTCATATTATAATTTTAAGTATATAGATTTTTTTAATAATTACCTTACTAGTAGATATGGTTTAGGAAACATTTTTTTTGCATATCATAAAAATATGGAATCTATTACTCATTATATGACTCCAATTAAAGTGATCTAATCATATACAATGTTTTGTTTTCATTAAAATTACCATATTGGATAGTTTTATGAAATATATTAGATTATGGAGTATGTGACTTCTTTATAAAAGGTTAAATAATAAGTCATACATTATGTAGATACTCTTATAATCCTTTTCCATTATCCAATTTATAGTTCTCATCACTATATAGGCTATATTCATTAATAAAAATGTTTTGGAATTCCTTTTATTTAATTTTTCTTGCTCAAAAGATTCATTCTATTGTTGAATTTGTGACTCACGTTAACCATCGTGAAAATGAAATTTACTAAAAAAATAACAAGAAATATATATTTCATTAACAAATTTGAACTCATTAATAAAAATCTTATGTTCAATAACATGATTTTTGGATTTTCATTACTGAATATAAATCATGACATCTAGTGCATCGAATAATGGTCTTGCAAGTACTGTAGATTCTTTTTTATCATGTTTCATGTCAAATATTATGAAATAAATATTAATGATGAGTTTCAAAAATCTCAGTATTAAATAATCAACAATAACTCTATGATAGTTTTTTGTATCCATAATACACATTTAATTCCAATATGGGGGACTTCATCTCTCCGATTATAAACTATTTATAATTTATAAGTTAAATAAAAATAATACAATCTCCTAAATCCAATGTACATGAATATTGCCCAATTCCATAAAAATAATAAGGAATATTTAGTCTCATGAGATTCATAGTATTTTATTATTTTACATTGAATAATTTTAATTCATTATTCTATGAGGGGTACCAGTGTAAATCATTCACCCCATATTGGTTTTGGAATGATATTCTTTATAAACATTGAATAATATATAATATTTTATGCACTTATAGAAATTATATATAAACGATGATAATTTTTAATATCTAAATAAACAACTTGAAATAAATTTCATTATATTTATCCATATCCATATAACTATCTGGAAGTTTTTATAGTGGCTCATAAGCCATAACATTACTATTAAATATCATAGTTAAATCTCTTATAAAATATATCCCCCTTCATTTCATCATTATTTTCAACCAAATTATCTTCTGATTTCTCAATTATTGTATCATTATAATTATTTTATTGTTGACATAATTCATTATTCCTTGGTTAAATTACAAAAACAGGTTGTCAACTCTTCTCTTTGTCTCTGCCACTGAAAAAATTTACACCTTGTTTAGTAATTTGTAAAATACATTATCATAGATTTTTCACATTGGTAATATTTTTTTCATTTTTCAGTATATTACTTTATCTTATAATTTTTTATAACTTTGATTTATATGTTCGTATTGTTATTTTATTCCTTATATTAGCTAATCAATTCATGGGAAATCTGAATTTCTTCTCAAATGAAATTCATTCATCATCAATTAATACTTATTGATATTTTTATGGTCATTCAAGATCATACTTGTAATATAAAATAATTTCCTTTATGTGGAGGTCTGGTGATATAATCATCTTCATTATTTATCGATTAAGAATTCTATTATTATTTTACTTGAAATTTATCATTACCTATATTTTTAAATTTTCATCGGTCATTACTAAGTAAATTATTTCAATTCTTCTAGATTGGATTATAATGGTTTGAAAACCAACTATTACATTAATTACTTCATCTACTGAAGTTACATAATTAAAAAAACACTACTGTATATTATATTTTTACTGATAATTGGAAATAAGGGTATTTTTGAGTCTCTTGATTCTATAGACTATATTGTCTCTATAATAGCTTATTTTTAGGGTTTCTACTAATGTTTTTCCAATAGAACTGATCTATTCATAGAAAAACTACAACAAATTTGAATGTAGAAATTGTTGATTGTAATGATATTGATAGAAATATTTTATTATCGATTATTTCAGGTGGATGGATACTTATCCTTTGATACCATGGATGAGAGTATGATATTTTATTCCATGGTTATTTATACATGATAAAATTTCCGTATGAATTCATAGTAAATACCCCCTTGTGTTAATGAGTTCTATTATTTTTAAATAAATTGCCTCACAACCTTTCCATTATGATAGTATGGATTGTATATCATCATTATCTCGTCATTGTTAAAATGGTCATGTATTAAGTGTTAAAAAGTGTACATATATTCTTTTATAAATTTTATACCTAACAGTGATGGTAATCCATTTATGAATGGTAAGTGATTCAATAGATACTTTCTCAACTGATAGTTCTTTGTATTTTGTGTCAATGAGATGCATTGTCTATTTCTAAAGACTAATGGAACCTACAATTTTCCAATCCTAGGAGTTATGATATATTTATTAACTAATATTACATTAAATTATTGTTATCATCTATTATGATGTCTCTAACAAAGGAAACTTTATTCATGTCCTTAGTTTTCTTAGACATACTTCTAGGGAAATTTATTCTAGTCATTGGAAAGAGTGATAGTAGGACTATACTCATAATCCACATAATTATATTCTAATAAAATTATACAATTGAATCTGTTATCTGACTCTAATATAGAATGACTATAAATTAAAATTATATCCATTTTTTTAGTATTATGTTTTTATGTGTATATTAAAACCTAAGTAGTTTATTGGGACTACCATTATTTAAAAGGGGTCAAAACATTACTGATGTTTAACTATATAGTTGTATATTGAAAGGTTCCCTAGAAGTAAAAAGGGTTAGGAAACTTATTAATTAAATATAGTTCCACCAAGTCAGGTCAACAAGGATAGTGATTTCAAATCATTAATTAATCATACTAGTGTGAGAATTTAAAAATATGTGTTTCTGTATATGTAATTTTAAATAGAATGTAAAATTGAGAATCTAAAATATAATATAATGAAATAAATTTTTGTGACAGAATGGGAATATTAAAATTGTATAAAGGGTTTTAAAAATTAAATTTAATAACATTGTAATTATTGGGACTAGTTTATTTACATCATATTTCATATGCATGATTTAATTTTTACATTCCCAGATTATTCAATATTCCATTCCAAGCATTATCTCATGTCAATATTTATCTTTTTGATGGAATCAAATGAACCCAAAGGTTTTATGTGCTAACTAAATAAAGAGAGTTATACCTAATCAGTTTGTTATTAATGTGTTCCTCATACCCTTAGGAAAGTCTCATGATATTTTGGTCCAATTCTATACATTAAGTAAAAATGATTATATTTACACTCTCATTCATTCACCTTCACACTTCTGTTCATTTAAAATTTTATCATGCTAACAAATAATTATTTATTAAGAATGAGAATATATAAATTTAGTTTTATTGAATAACATACAAAAAATAGAAAACTACCCATCTCATAAACCCCACTTAATGTTGGGATAAAAATTATCATTCCATGAAATGAAATTAATCTAAATAAGAAGATATATATATATAATCATTTTCATTTTTGGAACATCCTATAACAATAAATTATAACAACTATGGTGTGTCTTTATCTTTCCATGTGATCATTTTATAATAAGTAATTTATGTCCAAAAATAAAATTCTTGAACTTTTCCTACTAGTGAATGGGGTCTCTAATATGTAATCAATCTCACATTTTTTATAATTCCCCAAAAAGAGTTAGTGTTGCAGTCCTTCCATGTGAATAAATATATACCATTACCATGGTTTATATTTACTAAATTTCACACTATTATATTCTTCTCTTACCAAATGATGGTGTTCCATCTATCCCTTCAAGTAAGGATTCCTATAATTGGTTAGACTAGAATGTAAAAATATTAATATTGGACCTGACAAAATATTCATGTTCTCTAAAAAAATTCTCATTTATTAAAGGCCCCCAATTCTTGATATACCTTATTTCCTTTCATACTAAGGTTTTTGTGTGATTCTCAAGTGATTTAGAGCATCAGGATCTAAATAAAAGACTAATAAAAACTTATACTTTAAAATGGATAATTTAGTTATTAGAGCTCTAGGAAAACATTAATGTAAAAAAAATTAGGTTGGGGCCCACCATTTAAATAGATTAAGAAATTTATCTAATTTTTTTGTTCATATTTTATAATAAAATGATAGTGAAAAAATAATTTACTACATGAAATAATATTGTTTCATGATCATAATCTAATTGGGTGATATGAGTCTTGTTGGTGAAAGTGTATACCAAAAATTCATCATGACTCATATTAGGTTGTAAATTTAATATCATCTCCCTAAATTTTCAAATTTCGAGAGTGAATATCATCCCATTCCTAAGAGGATAACATTGAATTTTTATCTTGGGTTTTCCATTAACACTAAATTGAGTTTCGTATTTACATATTATTGGTTTTTGGGGGACATCATTGGCAATGTTGATATCAAAAGTGTTTCAACTATAATATTTGATGATATATTAATCTTAGTTAGATGAAAAAATATATTTATTAGTGGATCTAGCGTCACAATGATGGGAGATGGATTATATTAGAGCTACAACAAACTATCAGGAACTCACACAACACATCATTTTATTTGATAAATGATCAGGGTTCTATGTTAAAAAACATTAGATAAATGACACCCTATACGATAAATTGTCATGAATCTATTGGTTAATTGATGTAACATCATCCCTAAATTGTTTATTTCACATATCTTTATCCTATATGTAATTTTAATTAAACATCATGTTTCTTTTATAACTTTACTCTTATACAGTATATTTTTATCCTCATAAGACATAAAAAAGTTGTTGATTTGCCATAATTTTTTTAAATTCTCATTTTATAATGAAATAATATAGTTCCATGCATATATGTATACAAATAAGATCTTAGATCCAATAATAATTTTTTACTAACTAAAATTTGATCTCTAAAAATCCAAAAAACAATAATAATTTAAAAAAATTAAAGATATAATGATAAATTTATAAAATATTATAATATCGCATCACATTTCCCTGTGTTGCACACCAATATATCTTGGTGAATCTATAATATAGTTTATTCTCCTTTAAGTATAAATTATTCCTTAGTGGTGTTAGTGAAAGAAGGAAATATTTCATATTTAGAGTTTGCAGATTTCAAGATAAAATATATAGTGGGGAGTAAATCGATGAATGAATTCTAGATGATGACTATATCTAATATTTTCATTGATAAGATTCTATTCTGTTAATGATTTAATATAATGTGATGAGAGACTTATATATTTCTCTAATGTTTGTTAATCCTGGTTAACCCTTGATTTTCAATAATATTTTATGAATATTTAGTTTGTCAAGAATAAAGATTTGAAAATTGGATTAATTTTAAAATTCATTATAATTTACTAATTAATAATTAAATATAAAAAACAATTTTGTATTATTCTATAATTACCTATTTTGGATTCAAAATGGGTTGATGTTATAAAGTATTTTTTTCACTAGGTTCTTAACATCACTAAAAGGTAATGCTGATGTTTAGTTATTTTTTACTAGTTATCTAATGTTTATTATGTTATTTCTATTAATGAGACATGTATATTTGATTGAAATAGGAAGATATATATTCAACAACAATAAGACATCTTGGTATACATTATGGGTTTTTACCAAATCAATAAATAATGTTTACACTACAATTATATAAATACATATAATGGATTATTTTCTTGGTATATATAACAACACCTTAACGTACGTTTACCAATGTCTTTTCTAGGATCGGTATAATGGTTTTTGAGTATAATATTTGTGTATATATAATATATTTTTATATTCCATGGGAATATGATGTGGATTTGTTAGGGGTTTTTGTATAGTAACAACTTCCACAAATCTATTTAGATGGAACAATTTGATGCATAATATGAAATCCACATATATATTCCTTATTTTGGACACAATATTGTTGTTAATACTTATTTGTCACTACCATTTTGAAAAAACATCTGATTGGATATACTAGATCTGGAATATATTAGATATAGATTAGATTCAGATGTAGGCTTACGCCTATCGACGGATTTGAAAACTCAACACATTTATGAAGATCAGGTATTTTATTGTGTGCAACCATAGATATGACATAAGTTAATTTCAAATGATGGGAAATTAAATTCATGGTTAATTAGGATATTTCTATATATATGATGTTTTTGTGAGGCTTCTTCTTGATTTTTTTACCTCCAAAATATAGTGTAATTCTACATGTCCCCATGTATCAAAAATTTCGAAATAAAAACCAAATCAATATAATATGAATCATAAAAATGATATTTAATGATTATTGTATACATTATTAATCAATATACTAGTGTGTATTATGGATCTGATTGGGAAGTCCATATAAGGGAAATTCAAGCAACCTATACTGGTACACTTGTATCATATATGAGTAAAATATATATATATATAAGAAGGAGAGGAAAATATAAGGATAAAATGCCTAGAGTTCATTACTGTAGATTCTCAAGGATGATTCACGAGGATAATAATCCATGTAGAAAACTGTATATATCATCTCTAGGCTTAAAAGAGGGTTTTCTTATAAAACATTATAACAATTATCTCCAAATCTCAATTACATTCATTCATGGATGATTTTCCCACTAATTCAATGTTAATAAACTTCATCATGGGTAGTGGAATTAAAAAATTTAATAGGTTAATAGTCATTAAAAGTTTGTAAAGGCACCATGGTTTAGTTACTACATTGTTTTTATATTATTATATTCCTCTAGTTTTGATAAATTGTAGATTAATTGGGAAAAAGAAGGAATTAAAATTTTATATAGGATTATTTTGTTATTATTCAAGAAAAATGTCACCAACCTAATTTTATAGATGTTAGATAGGTTTTTTAATATTAATAGTGTAGGTTAAAAGGTATTTCATTTTATTCATGAATTTAATATGATTATAATTAACATTAACCCTAGGATAATATCATTGGATGTAATATCAGATTTTAAGACATGTTATATATGTAATTGAGGTATAAAAATAGGGATTAACATATATAAAATGATACATTGATAGGTTAAATGGTTTTATAAATTATGGTGTTGATTTAAATACTATTAATGATGTTAAAAATTTATTTTTTGAGAAAATTAAATATTTTGGTACTTTTTTTATGTTATTTTTTTTTGATATATATAACGACTAATGAGAAATTATTTTTTAGATTTATTATGACTTAATTGAGTGATTTATATAATTATTGGTCTAGAATTTATTGTTCAAAGAGTTGTTTACTCATATGATATGGTATGGTATTTTGGGGAAAAACACAAGGTAAAGAGTTTTAATAATTAAATATGGATTATGATGACATTATAATAAATCATATTTATTATTAAAGAAACTACACTAGCTAAAAAATATAATTTAATTAGTATAATTGTGAATGTAAATGAGGGGAAAATATTTTCAAACAAAATAATATGTTAAAAAATTCAATTCTGGGTTTGTAATGTTATATATATTTGGAATAAGTTTACAATATTTTAATAATTATGTACAATAAAATACCATTCTATTTATCTAATATTTTGATTGATCAAAAATTATATTCATTTAAACATTTTTTATTATAAAATAGGCAAATATTATATATTTTTTTAAAATTTTTTATTATTATTTTTAATTATGATATAAATAATTTATTATTAAAAATTTATGATATTGGATAAGATAAAATGATACCTATATTTAGAAATGATATGAGATAATGATATATGATCCATGTATTTGGATAGAAATTTAATTATGCTTGGATTCTTAATGTGAAATGAGTTTTGAATAAGAATCATATTAATCATGTGCTTGGATACTGAATTATATAGTTATTGTTAACTAATTCTATCATCATTGAAAAAATCTATAGAACCCCATATTTTTTATAGATTGACAATATATTAAAATATATGAATATTCATTACATAACATTATGATCCACACAATAACTATAACGGTGTATTATATTTGGAGATGAGAAACATAATTCTATTATTACATAAATATATTCAATGTCTCCCATAAATATAATCTCTTATAGAACACTTTATTGATATACCCTAATTAAATAATCTCTTCATAACCTATAAAAATGAAAATAAAAATGATTGGATCAGATACTTCGTAAGGGTAAACATGTAAGATATTAATATTTACATAAGAATAAATTTATAATAACATTAGAATAATATGTAAAAACAATAACAAACATGTAATATATAATAATAATTAGACATGAAATAAATATTGGATGTTTACCAAACATGTATCATTAAGAACATAATGTACTTGATCTGTGAGAACATAACATTGGCTTAAAGAATAAGTTTTTGTAAACACATGATCATATAAAATCATTTCCTTATTCAATGATTACTATCAAGACTATCAAACTAGAATGGTTCACACAGTATTCCATCATATCCTTAGTCAAGGATTACTCCCAAGACTATCATATATGACAATTTCCTATACTAAACTAGGTCCACAGCCTATTGTAGTTAATTTAATCTCATTAGATATCCATTTATAAACAATTCATTAGATAGATATACAATTCCAATCCACCCTTTACGTAATCATAATTAATTCATATTTGTGTCATAAGATCATAAAAAATTCATCATATATTATAATGACCCAATGTTTATTTTAGTAAATCAAATTCCTATAAATAAAAAATATAGGAAAACCAACAAATACTAAATTTATTAAAAAATATTGTAACATTTATTAGCAATGAATCCATTTTAAAAAATATAGATAAACAAAATTATATAAAATAGAAAATCCAAAATGGGAAAATATGGATTTCCCCAATATAATAAAATAATCTCCCCATTACAAGCACTATATATTAGAAAAAAAAATAGTAAATTAGACAACATTATAGAAAAGGAAAATATAGAACATTGAGATGAATTGTGTTAAATAATGAATGATGAAATGTAGAAGAATTTTTAAGAGGTAATGTGACCATTGAAATAGGAATTTCACCTCAAAATAATAAATTATTTTAAAAATTTATATATCATGGTTACATTAAGTAAATAAAAATTTATAATTCAATTAACATAATATAATGATTAAAAATTCAATGAAAATATAGTAACATTTTTAAAAAACTGTATTTTTATGAAATTTCTAAAAATCATAAATTTTATATAAAAAAATAAAAATTTAATATTATAGAAATTTATTTTGATAAAATTATTATCCTCTTTTGAAGTAATAACATTTAAATTATCCAAGGGTAATTTTTGCGTAATTTTCTGAAATACTTCACTTTTTGTGTAAATAATAAAAATATAGTTTTTCTTATGACCTGTGTAACTCAAATTACATCATTCATGATGTAATAATGACACACAATTTTTTTTAAAATGAGGTTCGTAAATGATGTGTTTTATTTTAAAAATGGTTTTGTTAAAATATAATAAACTCAATTTCCAAATATAATAAGAACATACCAATACATAAATTGAAAATTGATTCCTTAAATTGTCAATTTCTTGTTATTTCCACATTCATTTTTAATAAATAAATTTATAATAATTATAGAGAGGTTTTAATTTCATAAAACAATTATATTTTTCAATATATGATTTATAATGTTGATTATTCACTATTATATGTTTTACCATTGACATATTATTTTATTCAACATTTTATTTTTAAAAATACCACTCTCATAAAATATAAATAACCCCTCACCCTCAACATGAAAAAACAGTCCTCCCACCCATTCTAAAGAAAAATATTTGCCCAAATATTCACTCTTATTCCTCTAATAAAACATAATAACGTTCTAGTGAAACCAAATCCAACCACCATGGAGTTATAGTTTCATTCAAGAGAAGGAACACCAATAATTAAGTAATTTTTGACCCACTTCTATTTTTTTCTCCAATGTTACCATGTTTTTTTCACCGGTCATTTCAAAAAAAACAGAAAAGATTTAATTCAATGGTAAATTAGTATTATTTTATTGATGTTAACCTACTATAAGTATCATACTACATTATATATAAATTTTAAACATCTCCTTCATTCTCTATTGAAAATATCCCAAAAAAGGTCTGTTAACCACCTACAGATATATTTGATTATCAACATATATAACCATCATAAATGATTCATATTATAAAATATATATAATATACAATCATATAATTATATTAATTATAAGATTATGTAATTAACTATACTAATGTAAAAATTAAATTAAATAAAATAGAAAATCAAAGCGAAATATAAACTCTTTTAAGAAAAATGCGATATTAAAATTATTCAATTTCATTAACAAAAATTAAGAAATAAAATAAAATTATTATAATTGATAAAAAGTAGTATAAATTACTATAATTAAATTCAAGATAAATGTTTTTAAAAAATATTTGTTTGATATTCATTATGTGAAAAAGTGATAAAATTAAGCTAGAATTAATGTAAGGAGGATCTCAAACCAAATTCCTTTATTTGAGTTATTCTCAATTCCAAAATATAAATTTTCATAATATGGTTTTCAAATGTCATTTCCTATTTTTTTAGAATATAAATTTTTTCCCTTGTCAATTTTTTTCTATGAAAACCCTTTTTTCAAAGTTACTTACATTTACAAAACATCTTATTATACTCCTCATTAAATAATTTTTGTTCACTCAAGAATAATACTGTATTTTGTCAAAGAATGATTTCTCTTATTCATCTGGAAACCAAAAAGTTTATTCATGAATTTATTTTTTATAAATTTATTATGAAACCCATTATCTTCTCATGGGATACCTCACAAAATTGATTGATATAATTTATATGTGGCAGACATGAATTTGTAAATATTATGATCTGATGGCTGGGACTGGAATTATATAACCCTAAAATGAATTTGGTAAAATTATGTATCTCATGAGATAATGTGAAATATGTGTGAACATGATCCTAGATTTTTTTAAAATGATTTCTTTATTATTATTTATATATTTTATTCAGTAAAATGAAGCTAGATTTTTTCACAACTATGTTTGGTATTTCACCATTATGACGTAATGTTTCATTTTTATGCATTTCCACATTTTATGCCTTATCACATGGATACATCATGATTTTAATGATGATGTTATTATTATGATATGATTATTATGATCACCCATGTTATATTGATTTATTTTCCATATGCATCCTCTTACTAGGCTTTTAGTTCACCCCTTTCATTGTTGTATTCCATAAGGTGATTATTTGTTGAAAAGAAAATTTAAAGTAAACTAAGAAGAAAGATAAAAATGAATTAAATAGTTTTTATGTATTATTATTTAAAACTTATGTATAATCCTAATTTTCCAAGGACACTATACCTTTGGGTCTTGTAATTTAATGATACTATGTTGTCTCTCTTTAAAATGATGTAATAGTTTTTAAATAATTTGGGTCTCTATAGTTGGTATCAGAGAATAGTTTAGTTAATTTGGGGAATTGTATAAGAAAACATTAGTAAAAACCCTTTGGCTATGGAATAATATATGTGAATGTACAGGAATATATATTTTATATATCTAAATACAGATATCCCATAAGATATTCCATTAGGATTTGTTGTGCAAAATAATAAATTATGTACTCATGATTTCTTAAAATTGTGTTTTATTTAAACCCTTTATATTTTAAAAAATGGTGGGAACAAGGAGAAATCAGGCTAACAACCCTTATGAGGGATAACGTAACAATTGTCCAAATGACATCCCCAGTGACTAGGGTGTTGCAGTTCAAAACATTATGGTGATTCTAACCTAGCTATATCAGGCTATGAATGATACCCTGACTCATGTAGAACATTTTTCGTCACCCAAAAAGGATCATCTAGCTATTAATTCATTAATATATCAAAAAACATATACATTTATTAGATTGTTTTACCTACTTATCATAAAATTGTGGGTTAAATCAATGGAAAATATATTTTCTATGATCCATTATTCTGAGAAGGAGAAGGTGTCTCTTACAGTGTATTGTTTAGTTGGAAAAGCTTTTCAATGGCGAGTGACATTAATTAGAACCATGATAAAGGATGAAATATAACAGATGGTTGGAGATTACTTTAAGAAAATATTTCTTACTGAGTATTTACCTCAAAATCATTGAACAAATATAGAGAGAGAATACATAAATATGAAGAAAAATGAAGGTGAATCTGTCGCGACATACAAGGAATACGTCACAAGTCATGAATGATATGCCTTATTTTTTCATCAGAAATGATATCAAAATAGATATATTCATTAGTAATATAAAATCACACCATCAATAGGATCAATCAATAAAATACCATTGGTGTTATGAACAAGCATTTTGATTTCTTCTCAATGTATAGATGTCATGAACCCCTCCCCAAAATGTGTACCCCTCTTGGGATGGTAATGGGAGGAGAGAGATAGTGACCCTTGAGTCCTGACTGTAGTAGGCCCCATGTTAGAGACTAGCACCTAGCGTATAGTAAACACAATGAAATGAGTAATTACCCTCTAAGAGAACACATTCTAAAGAGAGAGATAAGATAGAAACCAACAAAATCCTACTCAAACCACAAAGTAAAATAAACAGAAGTGCAAATGTGTTATTTCATGAAAGAACAAATACAACTAAATGGGAATCTGCAAGTACCAAAAGAAAGTAAAACGGTAGAGACCACGATGCTCAAACAGCTCCTACAACCCCCAGAAAGTAGTAACCATCACGATAACCAACCTACTCCATGTGACCTAAAAATAGTTTATATAATGTGGGGTGATTATAAAAATATTCTCAGTATGATCCTCCAAGGAGACTCTCCTGAAAAAGTGAAGAAAACATACTAAAGCATAGTGAAAAACAATGGAAACTAACTCATCACCTGAATAGGTATACTATGTTCCTATCCTCACTATGGTCACTATCACCAAGTATCATATAAAAGAATATGCAATATAATAATTAATATGAATGGTACCCTACTACCACTTCCCTATGGCTTTACTGCTTTTCCCCAACATTGCTTGTCCTGAGAATCTCTCTCCACAAATTCATTCCAGCAAACACCTCGGTGAAGCACCAAAACATGAACCACATGCAACCCAACACCACAACCACACAACCACATGTATGTAGGTGGTTTCTAGGATCCATCACATCTTTCATAGTGTGTTTCTTACATCGAGTATTATAACTTATGACATTGCATCCCATATTACATGTAAGGATCCTCAAGACATCATAGCCTATACAAGCCATACATATAGTAGTCTATTGGAATATATATCTAGAATATATGGGTGTGAAATAATAATAAGACCTTGTAACCCTCTATACACATATATGGGGAAAAATATCAAACGTGAATACCATTACATGTAACTAAAAATAGAAGAGAGCGGGAACAATGGGGTATTCAACAATCCATCCTCCCAACTAGATGTTAGGGAAAACACCCCCCAGGGGCTTAGAATCCCAAGGTTGTTAGTCTCCTTTTCTAAAAGGGTGGTGTATAGTATAAAAACACAAAATTTATAGGATATAATATAGATCAGAATCACAATATGGAAAAAACATAGTCTTAGTCTCAAATGCATATAAAATCTCCCAGACTCTTGGATACAACAACTATGACTATATATCCTATAAGAACACAACAATTTAAATAACTATATTAAATCACTTTATCCCTTTTTTTGAGTTTCACTTTATATTAATCAATTTTTTATTAATAAACTGTTACCAATTCCACATCACATTTCATTAGAATAGCAACAATGTTCCATGACCTTTTGGATTAACAATAGTGAGTCCACAGTTCCTTCAAATTGTAACCTCATCATTACATCCTAGCATGCTCCAACTCCATGCTTCAACATCATTTTTTCAGTGATTTATTAGCAACATTTATAGTTTTCTTTAATTCATTGTATTTTAAGAAAACATTCTAAGGTACCAAACACATTGTTCTCAACATAATAGGTATATGAACTACTTGTAATGAATATTCCACATATAGTAGGAGTGAAAGCTCATCCATCCTAGAGATGATAAACCCATAAATCACATTGCATATCCCATATGTCTTCACCTCTTTTTGAAATGAGGATATGAAAAGTATTCTACCTCATGAAGTATGGAAATTAACATAGATAAACAAAAATCATATTAAACGACAAAAACGTTCATATCAATGAGTAATCCTAGCATCAACATGTTCCATAATCCTTGGTGTCCTCCCCAACAACCACATGCATAAACTGATGCATCTCGCCAATTGAGGCATCAATAGCTGCCCCAAAAACTCAGACTCCCATCCCACACAATCATGATATCCCTCCATGAAAATCCATCAATGGATGACTACACATTCAAGCCACCCTACCCCCATAACTATAATCGTCATCTTTTCTCATATCACATCACAATAAGTAGGAAGCAAACAACATTGAAACTGGGATCTTGTCCCTAAACACGTATTTAGCCTTCTCACATAACAAGCACTCATAGATCAAAAGCATAAGTTGTTGGTCTTTTACAAGCAAGCAGGTAGATCTGAACCCTACAAGGAATTATCTATTAACAGAAAATACGTTCTTCATTACATATTTAATTAATTGATACATTAAACATGAAAAACTACGTCAATTTTAATATCTTTAAGCACAACTACAAAAAACATGATTTATTAAACATATATATTTATCTTTATAAAATAAATTTATAATTTGTCATATATTTAAAATCGTCAAAAATTTCATTAATAATAAAATTCTATATAAGAAAATCATAGATATCACAATATCTAGAAAATGAAGAGGCAATTACATCATTGAGAAATTGACACCATTTCTATAATCAAGTTCAATATTCGTTTTGTTAATTTCATTGTGATCTAGTGGGATAAAACATGATAACTCTATGATTGCACGTAAAATGAATAGATAAGTCATGATTCTCCTACATAAAAATGTTTCCAACATTATTTTCTAATTAATGGCCAACATACTATTTCACAATCACTTCTCCTGTAACAAATGCATCCACCCAAGGAGGCCACGACACAACCACATCATCCAACACTCAATAAATATACACTTAAAATATGGAGATCACATCCCATCTCATAGAAATGAGAAAATTGAGGAAATAGATCAAGGGACCTAGAATAAGTGAGGTATAACATACCTTATATTGAAGATGTATTGACACTTCCTGATTGAATAAAAATAGGGGGTACACATGTAGCATGAAAAGCTCTAAAGGGAAACGATCCAAGAATAGAACAATCAAATAGATCCTCATTAAATCAGGTTTAGGTGGAATACCACCAAGATAAAGGATAATTAAGAACAATAGGGGATGGTATCTTATCCCTTTTGAAAATCTAAATGGACTCGCGATTTAGAAACTGTTTATATTTTCAGTTAACAGAGGATCTGGTCAAGACTACACGGTTTTACTTAGTAATGGAACCCAGACCCTATAGAAAATTAAGATAGGAGTTTTGGGATTTTAATCCTCCTTATATCCATTAAAATAAGTCTTTTCAATGAATTTTATGTGAATGATAACTTCAAAGGGGTAAAAATGTAGGAGGCTAGAAACATTGTACACCTACCCATGGCTGGAAACACTATAGAACCTATTGATAGTTGACTTACAGATAGCTAGAACACTATAAAACCTAACCATAGATGACCTACCAATAGCTGGAAACAATGTAGAACATAATGATAGATGATCTAACAGCATCTAGAAACACTATATCACCTACCAATAGCTGCAAACACTATAGATCCTACCAATAGATAACCTACCAACACATTGAAATACTGTAGAACCTACCGATAAATGAGCTACTGGAAGTTGTAAACACTGTATAAACTACAGATATATGACCTACTGATTTCTAGAAACATTTTAGAACTTACCTATATATTTCATACTAACAATTGGAATCATTCTAGCACCTACTGATAACTAGAAACACTATAAAACCTACCGATTCTTGACCTTTCTACAATTAGAAAAACTATAGAACCTACTGATAGATGTCATACAAACTGATGGAAACACTATATCGCCTACCAATCAATGACCAACTGACAGATAGAAACACGATAGAATCTATCGATAGATGACCTATCGATAACTGGAAACAATCTTCATAGAACTAGAAATTTTAAAAAGTGTTGGGAATAAGTCACATTGACGACCTAGAACACATCAAACACCAAATTTTATCAATGTAATGGACTTGAGAGGTCCAAAAAAGTACACCAGATACCTCTTAAAACATTTTCATCCTCTAGAATATTAAACCAACCCAGCGAGGACATAGTAAAAGATGTCAAACAACTACCCTTCGAGACACCTCTCAATGATCTCGACACTAATGGATCTAAACAATTTCATCATTGAAACAATGAGAACCCATAGGGAAACACAAACCATATCTTGATTATAAACACTATCCTAGGGGAGATACATCTAAATATAAGGAATTTCACTACATGCAACAATATAATGTTATTTCAAAAATTGGCAAGGCCAACAACAAAAAAATGAACATGGTTATAAGAAAAGAGTTAATCAATAAACAACTCTAGGTACTGAGTTCATATTTGTGACTCACATTCCTAGGTACTCTACTCCACATCATCACTCCACTACAAGACATAAACCAAGAGGGTATAATTCCCATGGGACACCTTCTACTTTCGGTCCTGGATCTCCACAGGTTGATACTCAAAGTTCCCATCTTCATCAACATCAATCTCACCCTAATCGATGACATGAAATTCATCATGAATAAATGGATAGAGCCACAACACATGAATGACATTTTCTATCTTTCTCATCTATGAAGGATGCGCTACCTATTATGTCACATGCACTAACTGAGAGAACACCTAGAAACACCCAACAAATTGGGGAAAAATCTTTCTCCAATGACCAAACCATCACTGCCCATGATGTGGAGTCACCTTAAAAAAATATGATCCCCAATTACAAACTCCAAAGGTATCCTATTATGATTAGATTTTGTTTTATGATGATCTTGTACAACCTTCATCCTCCCAAAAATCACCTAAATCATCTCTGTCGTGTTCTATACCAGTATTTTTTGTAGGATTACTAACTCTCTAACCCCAGTCCAACACAATTGAGAATGGAAAATTAATCCTTACAAGGAATCATGAAGATTCAAACTGATGGTGGGGTGAAAAAAATTGTTTTATGATAACTCTAATAAGTGTAAGTGCTTCATCCATGATCATCCAAAATACACGACACAAGAGAGAAAAATGTCTTCAATTGTATGTATGGTCCATTATATCTAACCATTCGTCTATGAAAGAAAAGCAGTATTATGGAATAGTTGAGAACCAAAATCATGTTGGAGACCTCTCCACACTCTAGAGGTAAAATGATGATCTGGATCAGAACTGATCATCCTTGGGACTCTATGGATTCTCACCACCTCTTCTAGATATTTCCAGATAAAACCTCCACTGAGAATGACTCATTGATAGCTATGAAATGGGATGATGTCATCAAATGATCCACCAGCATACATATATCCTTCCGGCCTCCCAAAGCTCGAGGTAAATCTGTAACAAATCCCATTGATATTTCCTCCCACATCCACTGAGGAAAATGTATTAGCTAGAGAAAACATCCTAAAACATGGTGCTCATCCATAACATTCTAGAAGATCATACATCGATACACAAACTATGCAACTGCACGCTTCAAACCAAACAAACAAAACTAAATCTTTAATTATTGGTATATATTTTTCACCCCAGGATGTTCCATTAACGGGGAACTATATAACTCTCTTATAAAAAACTCTTTCATCGCCAATTGAATGAAAATTATTCCTTGAAACAACACCTGGTGTTGTTCATACTCCTACCAAACATCATAGACCCCGCCATAAACAAATCAGACCCTCTAGAACTCCAACTCAAGATCACCCAACTAGAACTCTTCCACCTACTACACCAAATATGACTACACTGTCATCTAAAAAATACATCCTCTTCCCAAAACTACTCACATATCTAGATTTAATTCATAATGTTCATCCATCACTCTCTTGGAATCACAAATTTTGTGCACTTCATCCCTGTGTGACATCATACACAATGCATTGGACAAAATATTCCTATTTCCTAGAATATATGAATGTTTGAAGTTCTAATCATATATGACTACCATCCACTAACACTATCTCAAGTTGAATTCATGATGACAGAAAACATACGTTAGGCTCTTATAATTTTTGAAGACTACAAAATGCTCGGCAATGAGGCAATGTCGCCACAACATCAGGGAAACCACTACATCCACTATCTCAAGATCATGGGTGTCATAGTTATGATCATTGGGGGGACTTCCAAGACACATAGGAAACGACTTATCTCTACTATATCAAACCACAACCTAATTGAAAGAGCAAAGCATCATAGAAAACATAAAACTAAACTTCTTCTACAAGAGGAAAATGAAATAGATAAATTTCTATATTTCCCATCAGATACTCAAAATCATCTTGATAATGATAATTCCATATGAATGATAGATCCATTATAATCAATGTAGTTAGAGGAGTCTCAAACCGAGTGTAATTGTCTACAGACATCCTAGAATAGCCTCCATGTCTGAGGAAACATCACAACACTTCCACTATGTAGAGGGATTTCTATGAACCAGCTACATATATCCTCGATAGATCCATAGCTACTCCCTAATGGGATGCATCAATCCCCCAAGAAACAAACTTCACAAGACCAAAACTCACACTTTGATAACCTCCAAAACAGATTATATCAATGAAGAACTCATAAAAGGTCATGTGTATTCTCTATATGATCCTCCTCAGATGCGGATTACACAAGTATTTAATTAATCAAGACCATCGAGAACATATCCATGAACTCAAAAAACCCAGTGCTCATCATCCCTTTGAAAAAAGGTCATGAATTTGTCGCATCAAACGATATCACAATGAACATGTAATTCCCATGAGGACAACAGAATGAAGTCTTCAGAATATCCTTATCGTTCACCCATATCTTATGATATCCTGACCATAAATTTATCTCCAAGAACTAACATTCACCATTAAGTAGAATGAATAAATTATCAATCTATGGAAGAGAATAGTGATTCTTCACCATTACATTCTTAAAGCAACGATAATCGACGCCCAACTACAAACTGTCATCAACATTCATTTCGAATAAATCTAGTGAACCCCACAGTGAAACACTTGGCCAACCAAAAAACATTATAAGATACCATTGAGATGTATACGCTGCACCCAGAACATAGGAGGAAACATCTTATATGGATACATCGACACTGGAGACACGCCTGGTTGTAGTTTGATCCCGAACTCGATCTCTCATCGTGGGGTTGATGATACAACCTCTTCTGGAAATCTGTGAGTTTAATCTTATATGATGCTAGGAAATTAAAACTATTGAACCTCTAATGAACTCATAATTAGCTTATCCAATATGGTTTATAGGGAAGAAACATACCTCTAACCCATCTGGTGGTCTTGATCGCCAAAAAAAACTACTTATTGTCCATCAACATCGAAGAACACAAACTTCCTCCTAAAGTAATCCAATATTTCATGTACGGAATACAACCAATACTTGATGAATGTGACATAATATGTTCATACATTTAATCATTGGGAATAACCCCAATTGATAAATTTCCCCAACCCTAGATCACAGTCTCTACATACTTCAAAGAAGTCAATTCAACCTCCAATTGGAGTAGTCAACACTAATTGCACTGGAAGCCTCTCTACCTTGAGTCCCTAAGCATGGGAAAGGGTATGTGGTATGTAGGTGTGCATCAATACTGAATTAGACAAAGAATAAAATCATATATAAAACAAGAAAGGGGTACCTTTAATGATGACTTACTTGCTTTGCACTGGAAACACTAATGCATGAAGCTGACCACAACCTACTCCACGAACTCCCTGACCATGACGATGACCACATCCACATTCTCACTATGATCTCTAATGAAGAAAAGCATCATGGGTATGTCCTCTTCCTACACAATATTCACGTTGATGATAATAAACCAGTGCATCTTTCTATTGATTCCTCAGTTTTAACTACCTAAATAGAAGAACTTAATGTTAAACATTTGATGCACACTGGATTCTCAGAAATTTAGTGCACTCTCACTGTTGATGACCTCATCATCCACTAGAAAAACGTTCTTGATACTTTGGAATATTTCTGGGTGCTTCTACTCCCAGATAAATGAGATACTTAGTGTTGGTACCTTCACCTAGCTGAATAGAAACTCTTTTACACTGAAAACCTGGAAACCTGGACAACAACTCTACTTTATGAGAAATCCTGATGACTCCCTTATTATGATGATCTGATTCTGGATAACATCCTCAAGATGAAATTTTCCCTTTCCATTACTTCATGATATCTAATCATCCTAAACACGGTGGCCTAGAACTGGATAGCTAGATACACTAATTCCTCAAAATGCCTCACCATGGACTCGTCATCTTGAAACAAGTCCATATCATATCATAAAATGTTCCAAAAATGGATACCAAACACTCCAAAACTAGAAAATCACATGTTTGATGGATATGTAGCTATGGTCGACTGACCACCATCATGGTTGAAGAATTAATCTTGGCTTATAACTCATCTCGGAACTCCACCCATGAGACTCGTGACACCTCTTGATCCCTAAGTAACAAGAACCACCTCTGCCTTGCTGACCCACATAGTTTCTTCACAACCAACGACACAGTGTGCTTATTCTAATCATAGAGTGAAGTGATTACTATATCAAACCCCTCCATCCATTTTTCCATGATTACATCTAAAAACTATCCATCATAAATATGTATACTATAGTGCTTAAACTCTCAGAGTTTCCTCCTCCAAAATTTCCTATCATCAACCTCTACCCTATAGAAATCTACTTGCACAACCTACTGATCATCTTCTGTGTTAACCTGATGAGTACATAGACTCTGATCGATATGTGCAAAATGCTAAATAGTTAGAGATCCTAAAACATAATTATTGAGGACATTAACGTTAATTAATTCTTATCAATTATTCATTTTAGGTTAACATATCCTAAGATAATCCAATTAAAAAATATGAATGATGTGTGATCCTTCCATAGGTCTCTACCCAGCAACAAGTATCACCTCGTTTCATAGCCATTGTAAACATAAATTTACATGCATCAGATCACATGGGGGCCTAAATACCTATGTTTCTCGAGATCTCTAATGTCTACAACGCTTTCTAAACATAGTAGACAGAGTTTCCCTACCAACCCATGAAACCTCACTTGTTCCTAACTACATCTCCAACCTATCCCTCAAATAGACCACTAATACCACTCTGTGATGACCTCCTCCCACCAAATGTGTACCGCTCCAAGGATATAAATAGAATGATAGAGATAGTATCCCCTGTGAGCCACCTCTAGTAGTCCCCTGGTTGGTGAATAGAACTAAGGTGATTATAAACATGCATTTGGGAGGCATCAACTTCTAAGAGAGAACATCTGGGAGAGAGAGATTACATAGACTCCAACCAAATCCATCTCAGACCAAAAAAGAATAATAAACCCAACTGAACATATGAAATTCCATGCAAGAACAACTACAACTGAAAGGGAAACTACAATTACCAACAAGAAGTAAAATAAAAATGACCATGAAGCCCAAAAAACTCCAACAACCCAAAACTAGTTGTAACTAGCATGATATCCAACCTACACTGAGTGACATAAATTAAAATTATATAATGTAGGGTGAATATAATACTATATTCAGTAGGATCCTCACTGAATCCTCTAATTCTAAATTAATTAAAGCATTAAAAACATAGTGAAACCCAAGTAAAGCTAACTCATTACAAAAACATGAATACTATGTTATCGGATTCACAAGGGATATTATAACCTAGTATCACATACAAGAGTATATAATATAATAAATAATATCAATGGTACCTCATTACTACTTCCCCACATGCTTTTTGATTTTCCCCAACATCACACGTCCTGATAATCTCTCTCCAAAATGGCTTGCCCACAAACTCCTATGCAGAGAATCACAACAAGCACCTCATGCAACTCACCACCACAACCAAACAACAAATAAGTAACCACGTAGTTTCCAAGAGCCACCATTTCTAAAATAGTGTTTATAATACATCATTTATTATACTGTAATCCATTACAACCTAGAATCAAAGTAAGTATTCTGAAGACAACAAAACATATACACGTCATAACTATTACAATCCATAGAAAAATATATCCCGAATATATGTGTGTGAAATACCCACAAGCCATTACATCCCTCTACACACATATATGAGGAAAACTAACAACAATGTATACTAGCACATGTAACAATCTATATAAGAGAGTGGGGCCTGTGGAGGTATCAACCATCCACCGTCCAAACACGATACTGGGAAAAATGACCTCAAGGTGTCTGTCTCTATAACCGATAGGGTGTAGTAGCATATAGAAACAAATAAAGTGTACTATATAATATATCTCGCAACCACACTATTGGAAAAACATTTTCATACACTCAATTATAGATAACATCTCTCAGAATCCCAGCTTACACTACTAATACTAGATATCCTATAAGCACATGACCATTTAAAGAGATAAATGTTGTTACTTTATCCCTTTTATCATTTTCACTTTATGTTAACTAATTATTTATTAATTAACCAGCTTCAGTTCCACATTAACATTTATTATCATCGTAAAAAATTTCCATCCCCTAAAGGCATTACCAAACCCTGTACACAATTTTATTAAATTATGACCTCATCATTGCATCATAAAAAGGTCCAACTCTAGGGGTTAACATCATTTATTTAATAACTTATTACCCCCATGATAACATTTCCACAATTCTACGTATTCTAATAAAACATTATAATCTATATAACATAAGGGGATCAACACAGTTAGTAGCTGAACTAATTGTTGAGTCTTTTTTACCTATAGAAGGAGCACATGCCCATCCATCATTGATAAGTTAATCATGGTAAGCACATGGAATACCTGATGCGTCTTCACCTATTTCGGATGGAGGATAAGAAAGAACATCTACCTCATGTAGTGGGGAAAATAAATCATTTAAAAACATCATATTCAACAACAACCACTTTCTTGTCAACATGTTCGCCCAGCATCAACTTGTTTTTTATCCCTATTGTCCTCCCTGAAACCAATAAACATAAACTGATGCATTTGTCCACTATATGTGTCAAATGACTACATAGACACTGGCCTCTCTACACCCACAATAAAAATAGCCCTATAATCTCAGCCATCCCTAGCTGCAGACACATATGTCCATCCATTCCCCCCCCCCCCCATAATCAAAACAACCATTTAAGATCACCTCACAACCCAAGTAGTAGAAAACAAACTACATATCAACTGGGCTCTTTTATCTAAACAAGAATTAAACCTTTAAACAAAATAAGCACTCATATCTCCAATGCATATGTCACTTGGTCTTTACAATCAAGTGGTTAACTCAATAACCAATAAGGAATTATCTTTTAATTCTAAATAGGTTCTTTATTCAATATTAAATTAACTGATTCATTAAATTTGGATAACTGCATCTATTTTATTATCTCTAAGGACATCAACAATAAAAATATTTATTAAACACAACTCTTTATATTTTTCCAATGAATTTATAATTACTCTCACCATTATGTTCTTTAATTTATTTCCATTAAAAAAATACATGTTAAATATGAAAATCATAGATATCAAACTATATAGAATATCAAGATGCAATAACATCTCAATGAAATTAATACCATTTTTTTTAATCAGGTTCAATATTTGTTATGTCAATTACATTGTTATTCAGTGGGATAAAAAATGATAACTATACAAATGTTCATAAAAAATAGAGAATCCATGAATACCCTACTTCAAAAGGGTTCTATTATACTTTGAACGAGAAAGGGACAACACAATTGATCATGATCACCACTCCTACCACAACTGCATCAACCTGAGAATGTCACGACACAACCAAATGAACCAACACCCAAGAAATATCCATTAGAGATAATGAGATCACATTTCCTCACATTTCAAGGATAAATGGGGGAAACATACTGGGGAACCCAGAAGAATAGATGTTGAACATACCTTATATCGAAGACGGATCGATACTTAATTGTTACACCAAAATAGGGGTGCACATGTAGTGGGATAATCTCCAAGGGGAGGCAATCCAAGGATATAAAAATCCCAAAACTCCTTAGGAATAAAGGTTCGTGTATCCTCACACAATGGGAAATGAGAAGAAATAATAAGGGTGTATGGTTTCATAACCCTTTTGAAAATCTAAAGGGATCAACGGTTTAGATACAGTTTATATTTTCCATTAAAGGTATATCAGGTTAAAACATTGGAACTGTACTAAGTAAAGGCCCCTAAACCCGTTGGAAAATTAAGATAGAAGTTAGGGGCATCGAATCATCAATAAATCTAATAAAATAAGGGTTTTAATGGATTTTATGTCAACGATAACATCCATGGGGATAATTGTAGCAAGATGGAAACAATCTAATCCTACCGATGGCTAGAAATAGTGTAGCACCTACTGATAGATAAACTACTGGCAGATGGAAACACTATAACACCTACAGATAGATGACCTACGTATATTTGGATACACAATAACACCTAATAACAATTGTAAACACTATTAAACATACCAATAGATGACCTACCGACAGTTTGAATCACTGTAGAACCTACTGATAGATGCCATGTTGATAGGTGGATACATTGTAGCACCTATAGATAGATGACCTACCAATTGCTAGAAATAGAGTAGCACCTACAAATAAATGACCTACTGATATCTAAAAACACTATAACACCTACCGATATATGACATACCAATATATGGAATCATTGTAGTAACTAATGATAGATGGACTACCTCTGGATAAAATCATTGTTTCACATACCGATAGACGACCTACGAATAGCTAGAAACAATGTAACTCCTATCGATGGATGACATATCGATAGCTGGAAACACTATTCACCAAAATAAAATTTTTTATTGTTTGGAATAAGTCACCTTGACCTCCAAGAACACCTAAAACCCCATATTTCATCAATGTAACAGAACAAAGAGGTATGAAACATTACAATAGATGGAGCTTAGATAATGGGCCAGTAGTTGTGGAGATATGAAGAGATGAATGAACTTTCATGATTGTGGGTCAGATGAAAAAGTGGGAAAGAGGATCCATCTACCCATATGTCAAAAAATGTGGAAAGAAGGGTCATATGAATTTTCATAATGAGACCAAGAAATTATTCTACTCTAGGTTATAAGGCCACCAAGATCATGGCTTTCTAAGAGACATGAAGAATTAAAAGAACACGATAATGGAAAATAGGGAACCTCATAATTTACAACATATGGTTCAATGATTCCACTATAGAGATAAATGGAAATATCCAATCCATTGCACTAAAACTTGAGTCCTTGAGATTAATTAGTGTTATTAGACACCAAATACAAAGGAGAAAACTAATTCTTATACCATCACTACCTCTGAAGTACGGCCATAAAATAAAGTCATACAAGGTACTCTTACTAGTCACTAAATAATTGAAATTTATTTTATTTATTTCTTGTTATATGAATTCATTTATATCCTAAAAGTTTTCCGGAATAATATAATCGAATCCAATATACCTTGAAGTAGATATGTCTATAAGTAAACATAGTTGTGCAATCATTTAACCACAAGTGTTGAACTCTTCTATTATTATCATAGGTGGGAAGATTCATCCAATGAATCTCATAATTATTCCCTGGGTGAAATTCGATTCAAAAATGGTCATTAATTGGATCTCTTTATATAGATCAAACATCATCTATAATGAGAAGAAAGTCACTTTTAGTATTTTGAACCATCTAATTCTCATAAAAAATTTCATGGAAGATCATGATTTTCTTTTGTAAAATCCCTCAAGGGTATGGTTGTTGATATAAATTAAAGAAGCATAATAGGATCAAATGGTTGAGTCAAATGATGGTATCAAATTTGAAGAAATTATAATTATTAGGGAATAAATTTATGTCTTTCATTAAGTGTTACAGTGACTTCCACCAAATATAATGGTAGATTTCTCAATATATCTCATATCTAGATCTAATTCTATCTAAGAATTTTCATATAGGATGGCCCTAATTGAACTAGATAAGATAAAGAAGTAGGTGCATGTGTTTTTAGACAAAGGGTTCATACACAAAATCGCATCTCCTTTGGGTTCACCGGTTACCATTTTAAATAACAGGGATGGATCAAGGAAGCTTTGTATCAATTAAATGGAGATCAACAAGATCACGAAAAAGAAAAACTAACCTCTTATAATGATTGATGACTTGTTTGATCTACTATGAATACATCAACACTACTAAAATGTGGATTGTTTTTCAAGATATCATCAGCTGAATATGAAGAAGGAAAATATTCAGAAGACTAAATTCTATACAATGTACAGGCACTATGAGTTCATAGTGATTCCATTTAGACATACTAATTCCTCTTAAATATTTCTGGGTTTGAGGAATATAGTCTTTATATACTACCTTGGAAAATTTTCTGTATTGTTTATTAAAGATGTTCTCATTTACTCAAACAGAAAGGAGTGGCATGAATGAAATATAAGGATTAAGTTAGAGACACTAAAGAATGAAAAAAATAGATGATATGTTTATCAAGTGTGACTTCCGGATAAAAAGTCACATTTTTTGGGTACGTGATCACTAGTGATGGAATTTTTAGGGGCCCTTCAATGAAAAAGGCAATTGAGGAATGGCTCAAACCCTCTAGTTTCATGGAAATCCAGAGTTTTTTGGATTTTAGTTGTTCTACTGAAATGTTTTGAGGAATTTATAATAAATTAATATCCATTTAACCATGTAATATAGAAAGGGGTAATATATTTCTAGATAGGAATAATATGAATAAATATTTAAGCATCTCAAGAAGTTTCTAATCACAGAACCTATACTCAATGTACCAATAATGGAAGAATGTTTTTTGATATACAGTTACATTTCAATGAATGAATTTATTGGTATACTCATTCAGAATGATAAAGTGATTTCTTGCTCCTCGTGATAGAAAAGATCCATGAGCAGAAATAGCTAATTCATAATCTAAAGTTATCTTATGTAATCACTGCTCTAATGATTTAGTGACACTGGTAATAAGGTGTTAAGTGTGAAATAAATATACTGATCATAAAAGTGTAAAGCATATATTGACGCAGAAGGTGGTCAACATGCATCAATAATATTGTTACAACTAATCAATGTCTACAATTTCACCATTCAATATTATTCGATAAAGGTGGACAAGGTTGATGATGCTCGTAGAAAAAAATAACCAACAACTTTATCCATGATGTGGATTGAGAAAGATACCATCTTTATGGATATTCAATTTATTGATTTGGAAATCATAATAGTAAGGAATATATCTTACCTTGATTAAATTATTTTCCAACAATCTTTCCAAGAGATAATCAAGGAGCCACAAAGGGATGATCTGGTGTTACAAAATAAGGTGAAATCATTAAAGGTTATGAATTTAAAAAAGTTTCATTTCTATGATGATTTCATGATTAATCTAGGAACAATGACTTGTGTGCCTTCATCACCAGATATAAAGAAATATCTATTGGATAATTCAAATGGATTATATTTATCCATCTGTCTTGGAAGCACCAAGATGTATCGTGGTATTTAAGAACACTTATATTGGCACAACTTGAGGATGAATATTTGATAGTAGGTCTCAAGGTGTTTGGTAGTCAACAATTTAAAGTAGATTGATGGATATCTGAAGGGATGATATGTCACGAACCAACCTGGGTCGACCCTGAACCAGTCACCTGATCTGGACCACAACATGGCCTGAGGGGTGTTCCGGATCCCCACGGGCTGGCAACTAGTGTCGACCATCGAAACTAAATAATTGGGAATTATTTGGCCCAGTGAAAAAAAATAAAGCAGTAGAAAAGTAGAATAACGCAATGAAAATAAATGACATGAAAAAGGAATAACAACCAACAATAGAAAACTAACCTGACCATAACCAAAACTTATTACAACTATGAGAGTCACTCACCAGTCCACAACCAACTCTCACCCACAAAGAGCAAGCTCAATTCAAGCATGTAACAAAACTGAATGAATGAAAACACTATAGGCATGAGTATTAAAACTCAGTAAGCGTTCCCAACAAACTATTCCCAATTCACTACCATTAACCAATGAAATTTACTAATTATAGTTTTGAAATAAATTATACAAAATATGGGTTTCCACACACACACTTTCATTTATAAAACAAGTCACTGTCTATTTCCCTTTTCAATTTAAAAACAAGTTTAATGTTTGAAAGGAACTAGTGTGGTGCTCTTCAAAACATTTTTTGCGAACAATTTAAGAATCCAAATATTTGTTGTTAGTCAAATTGAAAACCACACATAACACACATCACATGCTAAGGGAAATGGTAAAGAAGTGGCACACAGCGGTCGACGACCGAACTAGACCTCTCAATCCCCCACCACATAAAAATAAACACTAAAAAAGCATGGTTCGATCCAAGGAGCTCATGAGAAATCTATAACATACTCTACATGTGACTCATCCTGAAGGCATGCCAACTCTCGATGACGTCATAGCGCCCTAATGCCTGGCATTTCTTGTATGGCCAAACTAAGGGGGCCAATACCCTAGAATAGTGTCATCCGTACTAAGGGCTGCTAGCCAGTGGATAATCTAAACTAGTATAGAAATCATTCTCAGAAGATTCACTAACTATGACAGGTTCCTATTTCAACACATATAATAAACTGGAAAGGGGTGAGTCAAAAAAGTAAATCCAGTAGAGAAAACATCACACACAAATCATGTATTCAACATACACCAAATATCACCCTTGAGTCACCCCAAATAGAGTTTTCCAAAATAATTTATTTTCTTAAAGTTCCAAACGGGCCTTCACCAATTTTAATGAAAATCTTTATTTCTCAGGAGAACCAAAATGCCTGCTCATGAATCAAATGAAACCATTTATCAATAACCAAGACTACATTTGAAATTCCTTGAATTATGTTTAAAAGACAAATAATCATTCTTTCATTACTCGGTGTCCTCTCATCAAGGAAATATTTCATGTGACGTTTATAAAATAAACAGCTCTTTTTACACCAAATAATCATTTAGAAATTAATTATCTTATATTATTCACCATTTATTAAAATTAAAAAAATATCTAGCAATTAATAAATTCTGAATTTAAAGATGAGTGTAGTGGTGGACCTACCTCAGCTCAATATCCAAACACAATGGCGCCTCAAGCCTCACACAGATGCACAAACACGTGCTAGTCAATGACCATAGTATCCTGGGTTTTCCTCATTGCCATGCGCTGCAACAAACGCACAACAACTAAAAACCCATAATAACTAACATAAGGATATCCAAATGAAAAAAAGGTGTAAAAACCACCTTCACTTGGTTTCATAGCATACGTCACACCATCTACACTATTTACTAAACCGATTTAAAATTTATAAAACAATTTTCAAAGAGATACCCACGGCTTTAGACACCCAAAACCCATTCAAAACCCCTCTTTATAATTAAACTTGCACTTGAAACACAACAAATCAGAATGACCGCCACTTTAACAGTTAAAATAACAAATTACACAACTTAATTAAAATACCCACATGTCAAAAATCCATTTTGAAGACTTAAGACACTACTTTGAGATTCACAACGTGTTTACAAAAACCACACCACATCATAACAATTCACTGATAATTTTAAAAATCCAATGGGCCATTTCAAGAAAATGGCTAGAGTACACAACGTGAAACAACACATTATATGCTGAGTTCTACACATAAAGGCACGCGCTGCTCAACACGTTTTTAAAACCAGACTCAAATAATTCACATTATTTTAAAAAAACATTAAAAAATTATAAAACTATTTTAAGAAGTATATTTCGTCTTTACACAAACCAATAAAACGAACTCAAAACCCCATCTTTTGATCAATCATACACCCGTTATTTACCAATAGAAAACACATCCCACTTACATTATTCAATAAAAACATTAATCCATTTATAAGATAATTTTAAAAAAATACACATTAACATTTAAATTTAAAAATAATATATATATATATATATAGGTTAAAGAGCATTTTTTTACTGAAATCTTATATACATAAAACCAAAACACTGGTTAGAAACACCGAACAAACCATAATCTCAAACAAAACATTTTATAAAAAATCTTAATCTCAACCTTATAGAGGCAGAAACAAAGAACCATTTAAAACCCCTTTTTTACAGGTTTTAAAAATATATGGGACATGTTCAAAAAAATAAGTGTGTTAAGAAAATAGTGATTGATGTTTGAGAACTCATTTAAACAACATCGGTACCTATTAATTGATTCCCAAAATTTGAAACTATGAGCAAGGGACAACAGAACTAATTAATCATTTTCTCGTAAATACCCATCAGAAACAGACCAAATGTTCAAACAAAAATGTAGTTCACACTATGCCAATTCACCTAAACAGGGTACAAAACAACCAACACAACTTAATTATATTAAAAATTAAATTTACACAAACTAATTTAATGGCTTCACATAGTAAAATAATTAATTAATATTTAATAACTAAAAAGACAATTATTCAAAAAAAATTAATACTTAGAGGAAAGCACAAAGTGATTCTACCTCAAATGTGGACGGACCTCCTAAAGCCAGTGCGAAATCGGTTTCGCACTGCAACCGCACCTATGGGAATCCAGAACCAACATAACACAACCAAATCGAACACTTGAATAAAACTAGGAAATAACCCCAAATAACAAATCCTAACAATGGAGAAATCCAAAACAAAAAACCCTTACCAGAAAAAAGGATAACATTGTCAGAGGGAAAAGGGTAGTCGGACAGTGGGTGCATCACAATAGAAAGGGGGCCGTGGGTTGATGATTTTCGAAGGAAACGAAGGTCACTGTCATAGAGGGAGAAGTAGAGTTGTAGGGTGTCAACTGGGGCATTAGGTGTGTCGTTGGCGGGCTGATCAGGTGGCCGGAGTTGGAATGAAGGGGGTCGAGGGTGATGTTAGTTGGACAGGAGGCCAGAGGTGGAGAATCAGCTAGAGCGATGGGTGCAAGGAGACAATAAGGGTGTAGGCCGGGTGCATTGGTAGGCCGGGAGCTACTGGGCTTGGATGTAAGAGGCTAGGCAGTGGTCGGCTGGGTGAGGTAGTGACGGTCGTGGGTCTGGTTCAAGGAAGAGCTGTGGGGGGGGGGGGGGACGCAGGAGGAGGCCTAAAATGGGGGTGGAATGGGGGCTCCACATGGTGTGAATGATGGTGGTTCTTCTGGTGCGGTTAGATGCTGGGGTTATCATTTTTTATTCAATTATAACAGTAACAATAATAGTAATGTTAAAAATATTCATATTAGTATTACCAGTAATAATAATAATAATAATTATGTAAATAATAATAATGATAATACAAATAATAAAAATAATAATAGAAATAATAATATAAAGAATAATAATAAAACAATAATAAAAATAATAACCATGAATGTTACAATAATAAATATGATAATAAACAAAAATAATAAAAATAACAATAATAACAATAATAACACTTTATCGATATTAACATTATAAATTATATAATACATTATTATCATTTCAATATAACCATTTAGCCCACTTTATTTACATAATCATTATTTATTTTAATCATTAGATACCTGCATGGACACCAAACTCACGACGCGACCACCGCCTATTGTGCGGTGACTGCGCGCGGGTCTGAAACCCATGAAAGATATTAAACAATGAAAAACAATTTATGTCAAGACCCAGTCTAGACCTTGGTGCAATAAAATGAAGCCAAGATATAATTAAATATAAATAATTTATGAAGTCCGGGTGGGACAATTCTTCCCACCACAAAATCTTTCTTCCCCCAGAAAGTCACTCAGCAGAACGATGGACCAAACAAGAATCCATGCCCAAATGAAACTAAATGAAACCACAACATAAGATAATGGGAGAACATTAGAGGGTTCTCCCCACCATAGGAACTCAACTAGTGTGTAAATTTTAACACCCAAACATACCACCCTGGGAGGGGGGTGACACGGGAACTCCCAACAGATCTAGACAAAGATCAATAGCATGAGAGAAACAACACCTCCGCCAAAACATGGAACTCCCAACTCTGACCAAAGAAATCCTGAACACTATAGAAAAACCTCTGAGCAGAACATAACCCAAGTAGTAAACCCGAGAATAACCGCAAGCCTAGAATCTTCTGTAGGAGCATACATCTCCAAATGAACACCACTGACCCATGATTGACCCATACAAGGGTCAATCACACTCTTAAGAAAAACACACAATGAAGAAAACCCTAACCCGACAAAAAAACTGTTAAGATTACAAAATAGCATGTCTGTCATAATTCCACAACAAAAAAATGAACTTTAAACAACGTAAAAACATTAATAGTTGAAAAACAAGAATGAAACAACTTTAAATGTTCCACCACTATCATGGAACATGATACCCGAACCGAGGCTTCACACCCCGGAAAACACCTGACTACGTGCGAGCTTCACCCCAAGACCTGTGGTTGGGGTTCTGATGGATAAAGAATCTCTTACCTCCTAGCCAGGCACTAGAATATTTCAGTCACAATGTCTTCTTTAGGCGACGCTTCCTGTAAAACTTCTCTTGATTACCCAGACATCCACAACGATGACATGTATTCGGAGTGATGCGACATGATGGCTTCACGTGCCCGAACTAGCCACACTGGTGGAACACCACTGAATGGTCCTACGAACTGGGAACCAGAACCACTGCATATGAATCTTCAAAAATGGGTTCTTCTTCCACGCCCTTCTCGCCAGACAGGGAACCTTTGCAAGAAACCGAACACGCTGGATTTCCAACCATCCGCACTCCAGATACAAACTCCGCTAAAAACGCCTCATCCTTTATCTTATCAAAACAATGGTCCCATTAAGGGAGGACACACTTGATGATCTATGGACAAAGACCCTGGAGGAAGAGAGAATTATTCATCAAATACATTGACGCTACCTCCAGAGAAAAGGACAGAAGTTCCTTGAAATGGTCAACATATTCCTTCACTGTCTGTTGGCCTTGTTGAAAGTCCATAAGTTCATTCCTTTTAATATATTTCACCTCTTCAGGTATAAACCATCGGATGCAGACCGATTTGAAGACACCCCACATCATCCCAACTTGCATTGACAGTGGGGCAAGCAACTCTCATATTTCCAAAGATGTATCTTCAAATAGCCCCAAAACAACACGCACTCTTATTGCTTCGGGAGTTCCCAACATCCTAAAAGCACACTCAACCTCTTCAAACCACATAACTACCATTAACGGACCCCAATCACCTTTAAATACAGATAACGTCCTAGAAGGACTAAAAATTGGTCATGACTTATCAGAATCTCTAGGGACCTTTCTGGGAGGTATTTTCTGAGCAACATATAAAACACAATACCCAAACCAATATCAAGCCTAAGAAAAATCATTGAAATTGTTTTCTTCCAGAAAAATCCATCTCAAAAACCAAACAAATACGAACACAACACAAAAATCCATTTGAATTTATATTTCAAATCCACATTCTATGAAGGAACTTTTACAAATACAAATCCCACTTTCTAAAAAAATATCAATATTTCAAAAATCATTTTCCCTTTATTAAAATCTCTTTAGAATAACATGGTCAAGCCTTTAATTCCAAGTGCACACCCTAGTAATCCCATGAATCGTTGGACATGTCTCCATCAGCTTTCATCCATACGCACCATCACATACTTCTCATGAATTCTCTCGCATGTGAAAATGTTCATAAAGAGTACCTGAGGTTGCAACCAAACCATATCTTTACCAATTCCAGGAAACCCCCGGATTTTTAGTCCAAGAAAATTCAGTTTTGAAAATACTTTTCAAAATTTAAAGCCATTTAAAAAAATTATGTTCTCATTTCAAAAACCCTTTCTCATTTCCAAAAGTTCACTTACACTCACAAGAACCAAGACAATACACAACTTGCATCAAGTCACAGAAGATAGGGATTAGTAGTCATGATTAACCTATAGATAATGTAGTGGGTCATGTCATAAGTAAGCGTCAATGACTAAGAAGAACTTAAACCACGTACGCGGACTCCTCATGGGACACTACTCCATGTGAAATCACAATGTAACATTGTTTTGCTTCTGTTGTCATCCTTCAATCCAAAACAAATCAGAACAATAAAATAACTCAATTCTCGGACTACCCATGGTGACTCAAGGTTAGGAATGGGTGAGGGTTCATGAATTCCATCCTGTACCTACCTTTTGAGTCCCAATAGTCCTAATATCAATCTACCGGACACCCCAAATAACAAGGGCCTCCTCTGATAGAATTTTGTCATGAACTAACACGGGTCGACCTTGAACCGGTCACCCGAGCCGGCCCACGACATGGCTCGAGTGGCGTTCCGGATTCCCACTGGCTGGAAACTAGTGTCGTGCATCAAAACTAAACATGAGGGAATGATTTGGCCCAGTGAAAAATAATAAAGCATTGGAAAAGTAGAATAACACAAGGAAAAAAATGACACGAAAAAGGGGGAACAACCAACAATAGCAAACTAACCTGACGACAACCAAAACATCTCGCTACTACGAGAGTTTCCCACTAGTTCACAACCAACTCTCACCCACGGCGAGCAAGATCAAGTCAAACCTGCAACAAAACCAAAAACAAGAAAAAACTATTCGCGTGAGTATTAAAACTCAGTAGGTGTGCCCAAAAAACTATTCTCAATGCACTACATTTAAACAAATAAAAGTTATAATTCTATGTTTTTACTAAATTATACAAAATATGGGCTTCCACACACACAATTTCATTTCTAAAATAAGTAATGGCCCATTTCCCTTTCCAATTTAAAAACAAGTTTAATGTTTGAATGTAACAGGTGCGGTGCTCTTCAAAACATTTTTTTCAAAAAATATAGGGATCCAAATTTTTGTTGTTATTCAAAGGAAAAAACGACACATAACACACAAAACATGCTAAGGGAAACATAAAATAAGTGTCACATAGGGGCCATCAACCGAACTAGACCTCTCAATCGTCCGCCACAAAAAAATAAACACTAAAGAAAACATGGGAAAAACCTAGGAGCTCGTGAAAGATCCAGAACATACTATAAATGTGACTCATCTTGAAGGCATGACTACTCTCGATGATGTCATAACACCCTAACACCCGATATTTCCCTACATGGCATACCAAGGTGCCCATTCCTCTAGAAGAGTGCTATATTTACTAAGGGCCACTACCCAGTGCATAATATAAACTAGTGTAGCAATCGTTCTCAAAAGATTCACTTACTATTCTAGGTTCCCATGTAAGAAAATATAATAAAATGGAAATGGGTGAGTCAACAATGTCAATCAAGAAGTACAAACATCACACACAAATCTTGTAGTCAACATACAACAAATATCACCACTGAGTCACCCCAAATAGATTTTTCCAAAGTAATTTATTTTATTAAAGTTACAAACAGGCCATTACCAATTTTAATGAAAATCCTAATTTCTGAAGAGAACCCAAATGCTTCATCATGCTTCAAAAGAAATCATTTATCAATAACCAGTACTACATTCGAAATTCTGGGAATTATGTTTAAAATCCAAATGGGCATTCTTTCATTATTGGGAGTCCACTCATCAAGAAAATATTTCAAGTGACGCGTATAAAATAAATGGTTTTTTTACACAAAATAATCATTTAAAAATTAATTATCTTATATTATTTCCAATTTATTAAAATTAATAAAATATCAAGCAATTAATAAATTCTGAATTTAATGATGAGTGCAATGGAAGACCTACCTCGGTTTGTTGTCCAAACACAATGGCTCCTCACACCTCATACAGACACCAAAACACACACTAGATGATGATCATAGTATCCCAGGATTTCCTCACCGACAAGAGCTACAACAAAAGCACAACAACTAAAACCCCATAATCATTGACTTAAGACAATACAAATTAACAAACGATTTAAAAACCAACTCGACTTGTTTTCAAAACATATGTCACACTTTCTACACTATTTATTATACCGCATTAAAATTTAGCAAACAATTTCCAAAGAGAAACCCACGACTGTAGACACCCAAAACCTATTCAAAACCCCTCTTTATAATTAAATGTGCACTCGTAACACAAAAAAATCCGAATTCTCACCACTATCACAGTTAAAATAACAAATTATACAACTTAATAAAAATAACCACATGTCAATAATCCATTTTGAAGATGTAAAACACCACATTGAGATTCACAACGTGTTTACAAAAACCATACCACAACATAACAATTCACTAATAATTTTAAAAAGCCAATGGTCCATTTCAAGAAAATACCTAGAGTGCACAACCTAGCAAAACACACAATACACTGAGATCTACACATTAAGGAATGCACTGCTCAACGTGTTTTTAAAACTAGACTCAATACATTCACATTATTTAGAAAAATATTTAAAAAAATTATAAAACTATATTAAGAGGTATATTGAGGCTTTACACACACTAAAAAACCAACTCAAAAACCCATCTTTTGATCAAACGCGCACCGGTTATTTACCAAAACAAACCACACACCACTTACATAATTCCACAAATAAATTGAACCATTTGAAAGATAATTTTAGGAAATACCCATTAACATTTAAATTAAATATATAAATATATAGGTCAAGGAGCATTTGATTACTGCATTCTTATATATGTAAAACTAAAAAACTGGTTACAAAAACTCCGAACAAACCATAATCTCAAAAAAAAAAATTTATCGAACATCTTAATCATAACCTTACAGTGGTAGAAACAAAGAACCATTTAAAAACCATTTTTTACAAGTTTTAGAAATATAATATACATGTTCGATTAATTACGGTTTTTAAAAAAACAACGATTAGTGTTTGAAAACTACTTTAACCAACTTTAGTACTGGTTAATTGATTCCAAAAATTTAAATCAGCGAGCAAGGGCCAACACAACTAATTAGGCTTTTTCTCACAAATACCCATCAGACACAGACCACATGTTCAAACAAAAATGTTGTGCACACTATACCAATTCACCTAAACCAGGTACAAAACATCGAACAAAACTAAATTATTTTAAAAACTAAATTTACAAAAACTAATTTAATAAAATCACATAATAAAATTATTAATTAATATTTAAGAACTGAAAAGACAATTAATAAATTTTTTGAATACATAGAGGAAAGCACAAAGGGATCCTACCTCAAATGTGGATGGACCTCCTAAAGCTGATGCCAAATCGGTTTAACACCGCAACCGCACCTACGGGAATCCAGAACCAACCTAATACAAACAAATTGAACACTATAGAAATATTAGGATTTAACCCCAAATATAAAATCCTAATAAAGTAGAACTCCAAAACAAAAAACCCCTACCGAATAAAAGGAGAACATTACTGGAGGGAAAAAGGTGAGCCGGACAGCGGGTGCGTCACAAGTGAAAGAGGGCTGAGGATCAGAGTTGTTTGAAGGAAATGAAGGACACTGGCCTGGAGAGAGGGAGAAACAAAGTTGAAGGGTGCTGGCCGAATCATCAGGTGTGTTGATGGCCAGCTAGTCGGATGGCAGGAGGTGGAACGAAGGTGGTTGAGGGTGAGGTTGGGTGCACGGGAGGCCAGAGTAGGAATTTCGGCTGAAGAGCTGGAGCGCTGGGCACAAGCCGACAGCGAGGGTGTAGGCCGGGTGCGCTAGAAGTCCGAGAGCGGCTGGGCTTGGATACGAGAGGCCAGGAAGAGATCGGGTGGGTGAGGCAGTGACGGCCACTGGGCTGGTGCCTGGAAGAGCCACAGGGGGGTGCAGATCGCACAGGTGGAGGCCGAAAACGGGGGGTTGGGGGTGCTGCATAGGGTGAAAGAGTGGCGGTGCTTTGGGTGTTGGTAGATGCTAGGGTTAGAATTTTTTTATTCAATTATAAAAGTAATAATAATAGTAATTTTACAAATAATAATATTATTATTACCAATAATATTAATAATAATAATGTAAAGAATAATAATGATAATACAAATAATAATTATTATTATTATTATTATAATATTAATAATAATATAATGAATAATAATAAATCAATAATAAAAATAATAACCATGAAATTTATAATAATAGAGATGATAATAACCAAAAATAAAAAATTTAAAAATAATAACAATAATAACACTTTATCAATATTAACATTATCAATTATATAATTCATTATTTTTATTTCAATTTTACCATTTAACCCCCTTTATTTATATAAATTTTATTTATTTTAATAGTTAGATACTTTCATGGATATCCGACTAATGACGTGACCACCGCCTATTGTGTGTTGACCGCTCCTGGGTCTGAAACCCACAACGATATTAAACAAAAAAAATTTAAGTCGGGACCTAGCCCGGACCTTGGTGCGATGACTCAGAACCAAGAAATAATAAAATATAAATAATTTAAGAAGTCATGGTGTGACATGATGAAACAATTTCATATACCCTTGAGGAAATGCAAGAATGTAACTATGGAAATTTTCACTGGCATCATGAAAATAAAATAGGAAACAATGTGACATGGGTTATGGTGGATTGGCTCATGAAGACGGTCCACATTTTCACTATTTGTATATTTATCTCTTAAAAAAATTATTATGATATATGTGAATGGAGTGGTGAGCCTTCACAGGGTACCACTTCTAATCATCTTAGATCTTGATCCAAGGATCACCTCTAAATTTTGGAAACATATTAAGTACGATTTGAGTTCTGAATTGGATTTCATCATCTGTTATCACCCAAAAAAATGATGGCCAATCAAAAAGGGCTATTTTGACCCTCGAGGACCTAATAAGATCCAGTTCAAACAAATTTAAAGGAAGATGGGATCTACATATTCTCTTGGTTGACTTCTCATATAAAAAATATCTTCCACTCAAGTATTCAAATATATCCATTTGAAGCATTGTATGGGAAGCGATGTATAACTCCAACTTATTAAGATGATGATGGGGAATTAATGATTCCTTGACTCGAACATGGGAATAAAATTACATATAAGGTTCAATAAATAAAATAGCATATAAATGAAGAAAAATGCTGGAAAAAGTGTTATGATGAAAATTTCCAAAGTGACTCAGATTTTGATGTTGGAGAAAAAATTTTCCATTGAATATCACCATGGAAGAGAGTCATGTATTATGGAATGAAAGGGATGCTTAGCCCAAGGAACATTATCCCATTTTATATCCTTGTTCTCATAAGAGTAGTTCCCTATTAGCTTTAAACCTATGATATATGGGTCATGATCATGGAATGTTCCACATATCATTCCCAAGGAAATAAAGGCCAAATCATTCACATGTATTGAATCTAGAGATGGTACAACCGGATAATGAACTATCATTTGAAGTATATACCATGAATATCTTAAACTATAGTGACAAAATAATTTGAAACAAGACTACTCACCTTGTAAAATTGTTATTGAGGAGCCATAAGTATGAAGAGGTGAATTGGTAACAAAATTAACAATGAATCATAATTACCCTCACCTATTCATAACAAAAAATACAAGTTGAAATTTTGAGGAAAACGTTTCTAAATGGGGGAAGGATGTAACAACCTAGTATTTTTTAGTATTCATTATGAATAAATGTGTGTTATATAATATTATATAGAAACGAAATATATAGAATCCAAAATAATATTTTTTTCATTACTAAATACTATAACCAAAATTAGTAATCAAAAAAACTAAAAACATTACTATAGGAAAATAAATATAAAATAGAAAATCTAAAATGGGGAAATATGTATCTCTATAGTTTACTGTAATATTCACCCCCACTACAAAAACTATTTAAAATAAAGAACATAATATTAATCCAAAAACTATTATAGATAATCTAAATATTGAAACTAAATAGGAATTTAGTTGATGAATGAATGATTGAGTGTATAGGTATTTATAGGAGGAAATGTGCCAATTAAAATAATAACCTGACCCTTGGAAGTGTAATTTCACATTAAAATACTACGTTATGATATAAATCATATTTATCATTATTTCATTAACGAATTATAAATTTTATAATTCCAAAAAATACATATAATTATTCCAAATTAAAATAGAATATTAAGAGAATTTTCATAACCTATATTTTAAATTTTTTTTATAGAAATCATTAATTTTATATTAAAAATTATAATTAGATATTTTATAAATTTATTTTGATAAAAGTAATATCATTTTTGAAATCATCACATTGAAATTATACATGGGTTATGTATTGGTAATTTTATGATATACATTAATATTCTTGTGAATTATAAAAATACTATTTTTTCACATTACTAGTGTAACTCAAATTACGTTATTCATTATGTAATATGACATAATAATTTGTAGAACATTATTTATATCCATGGTTATTTTCATTTCATTAATAGTTCATTAAAATAAAACAAAATTAATTTCCATTAGTAAAAAAAATTTCTAATACCTAATGTCAAAAGTGATTCCTAGAAATATCAATTTAAATGTCTTCAATATACTTTTTTAATAAATTAATAAATTAGAATTAATAATATTTAATGTATTAAACTCATTATATTATGTTATGATATGATTTATATTGTAAAAAATCACAATTATAATTTTTACATTTGATATATATTTTTTATTTAATATTCTAATCTAATAATACCCCTATCCTCGATTATAAATAAACTCTATCCCTCCCATTGGAAAACCACTCCACCTGCCAATTAAAATTTCTAAATATCTACCCAAATATTCTCTAATATTCCACTTATAATCAATAGGGAAATATTGGAGAAATACAAATACAACCACCAAATAATTATAGCATCATACAAGAGAAGTTACATTGAGGATTAAGTATGTTCTGATCCACATCTCTTTTTTTATTACTCTTCTATATTTTCATCAAAAAATTCACAGAAAAACCATAGAATAAATAATTATTAATTATGTTAGAATTATTTTAATTATGTAATCCTAATACAATTATCATAATACTATATATGTATCTTTTTATCCTTTCCTTCATGCTCTCCAGATAATGTCCATCCAAAGGTCAGTTATCAAACAATTGAGACATTACCTTGCTAATTAATATTACCATCATAAATTATTGATATTATAAAATAAATAAAATATATAAACATTTAATTATATGAATTATAATATTATGGAATTAATTCTACTACTGTTTGAATTACATTAATAAAATAGTTAAATCAAAAAGAAACAAAAAATTTTTCTGAAAAATATGTGAAACGCACAGAAGATTGTTGTCTATCAACCGGTCAAGGTTCTTGTGCTCTTCTAATGTGTATAGCAGCACTCGGGTCAAATCCTCGGCGATGATACTTTGTAATAGTCATTTTTTAGTTGATTGCATTTTTATTAGGGGGGTTTGTTTGAAGAGCTTAATTGAAATGATTTATTTACTATAATTGATTTAAAAAATGGATAAATATTGGGGTGAGTTCATTATTAGGGAGTTAAGCTTGTGATATCCTTGATCATTGCTTTATATTGCATTTAAATTAACACCAACTTCACAAGTTGGCGTCGATTAGAATTCTTAAGTGTTGGAGCTTTAATCCAAGCCTTTAATTAACTAGGATTCTAATCTCAATCAGTAATTGTTTATGGTAGTGTACTTATGGTTCCAATAATCCATGGAAACCACATGTTAAAAAAAATAATTCATCAATCCATGACATATTAAGTCCACCATACACAATGTTAAATTAATGAATACTCATCGAGCAAATACTCTCAGTCACATAACATCCCGAAATTTTGACTCACCCCAATGAGATATTTACTCATTCATTTGGGTGTTTAATAGACATTTTATAATAATTGTGATGATAAATTATGAATAGAATAAAAATAAAGGTATTAGAACAGAGTGGTACTTCGAACACACACACACGAACAATGATGATAATTAAAAATATATTTTCAATAGATTGAGGAAGGAAAAGATCGGAAGGGGATTAAACTGAATTTAAAATATTTTAAGAACAATAATATTAATCTACAGAATGTGGATGAGAATAAGAGATATTGAAGAAAAAATTTCATTAAAAAATAATTATAATAGAAAGGACGTACAAAATTACAATAGTGCAGAACATAAAAGTAAATAAAAACAAATAGAGGAGGAAATGTCTCCAAAGTGAAAAAAATGAGTATGGAAGGTCCTCCAAAGCCTCTGGAAAGTCTTTGGTCATACCAATATGATATTCTATCTTCTGAAATGTCAAACCCTTGCAAGGAGAGGAGGGGGATTATTTATTGCCCGAGGATGTGGACTGTTTACATTCCTAATCACTCCCTCCACATTGCTCGATGATTTGGACATCCAGACAGCTGAAGATCGAGATATATACTTCTTTAAAGTTGAAGATAAAAAAGTTTTCCGACCTCTCTCAAAATATGGAGTCATTTGGACTTAAGGAGCCAATGTTATGTCCGGTTGAATAAACAAAGTTAAACTTTCCATTTCAATCCATTCTTTTTCGATGGCCAAAATGTTAATGGATTTTGGAATAGTATGATGCCTTCAAATTCGAATTCCATCTTCAAAAAAGTTGGCTTCCTATATCTCCTATTTCTCACTGAAAAATGTAATCTTGATTTGATGAATATATCAGGAGATATTTCATCAATACTATACTGATTTTAATTACAGTCCAGAATGGTGGGATGGAATTTAACTCTTTATTTGGGACCATTTTTCTTAGACTTTGGAACTGAAATTTTTACCCAGGATTAAATTCAATAATCACGAACAAATTGTGGGGTTTCAAAAAATATGGGCTTCGAGTGTGAGACCAATAACTCAATCATCATTGCTGGTCCAGTTTCTTCACAAATTCTTTGGGTCATCTTGTGTGGTCCATATGAGCATTCAAATGGCTGAATTATCCCATGATTCCTTCTATGGATATGTGAGATATTTAATAAGGAATCCTACAAAAGAAGAACCGAAAAATTTGAGTTAGTAAGGTGAGAGGTATAAATGAAATATTAAACTGACTCAATTGGAATACTTCTAAAAATGCTCAAAAATTATACTTAGTATTAAAACATTAATATTTCACATAAATTATGAACATTTCATATAAATTAAGTAAATGGTGTTTATAATGTGTCAAGAAAATATCAATAAAATCAAATCCCTCACACTTAGTTTTGTGCATGTCCTCATGTGAATCAAATATAAAAACATAACAAAATCATTTTCACTCACCAACAGATATTGAAATTTTGTTTTCTCCAATTAGGGGAGGTTTATACCTTTTCCCTCATCCATTTTTAATTCCCACACAAGTTTTTACATAAACATTGTTCCAAAACTAATTCATTTTTTCATGCTGAAATTTAGAAATGGAAAATGTTTACACTCAAAACTCACACCTCTCAATATGATAAAATTCATTTTTCGAGGTTTACACATTCACCCACAAAAAGACAAAATATTAGTGTTAGAAAGTGCTCTCAGCTTCCAATACCTATCCAAAGAGCACAAGAATCCAGAGGTATTTTTAAGGGGTTTTTTGTGGCTATGGGATGGTAGGAATATAATGTCCAAGAGAGAGAGGAAGCGGGTTAAAAAACCAACATAGAAAAAGAAATTGAAATTTTTTTGAAGTAAAACATGGAAGGAAATGAAAAAAATTATTTACAAGGGAATGATTGTGTGAATAAAGGCACAGTAGAGGATGAAAATATGAAGGTAATGATATGATGGAATATTTACAAAACACAAAACTTCTCCCAATAAGAATATAATGCAAGTGTTATTTTTTTATGTTCCTTTTTTTTCATGGTTTTTTCGAAAGTTGACCTTGAAATAGATCTCACACTCATATCCCAACCCATGTTTGATCTCCTCATGACATTAATTGTAATAGTTATAACAAGATCAACAGCTTATGAAGATTGGTTTTTGACCTACCCAAGACACAACCCATTTTTCAATTTCTTTTTATTTTTTTCATCATGTTTTATTTTTTTTGAACACTTTTCAATAACATTTACAAAATTACATAAATGGATGTACATTAATTTCAAAAAAACACACTGAATGAAAACTTCTCCCCTATACTGAAATGGATGCTTTCCCTCAAGCAGATGATAACTCGTTGAAAATCAATAATAGGGTACCCAAACAATGAAATCCATTCCCCCTGTACATAAATTTAAAAAAATTATGCAAAGAAAATAAATGTTGATATTGGGTGGGAAAAGGTATTGAGATTGTAATGTGGCAATCAAAGAAAAGGTTTTCATAGGCTCGATGGGGCTTTCAAAAAGAGTATTAATGTAAGGGAAATGGGAGGCTATTTGGCTATTGTTATTATCATGTGGTTCAGAAAATTCCTATATCATATTAATGTACACTAAGGTAGGAAATTCAGCTCAAAGGTCCATAAACTCATGACTCGCAAATGGGGGTGAAAACACACATTTTGAAAAGATAGCCATAAGTGGCCTTGGCATGAAAGAAATTTTTTTTCCTCACGGTTTGTGAAAATCATTTTCCATACAATAACTAAGCATTCAAAATGTATTATTCATGACATGTAATTCTTTATCCAAATATATAATGAAAACCCAAAATATTTTAGATGAAACCATTTCTTTTGACTCCCCAAAATGGTTGGAAAAAATTTGAAAATTGAAGGTGAGTATGTATGACTCTTTTGGATTTTTTTTTCATTTTAATATTTTTTTAGTGTTTTTAGTGTTATTTAATATACACACCCAAAAAAGTGAAAGAGAAAAAGAAAGGGTTTGATTAAGAAAGTGGTAAAAAAATGAAAGAGAGAGGAATAAGAATGAATAGGTAGATAGAGGAAGAGACAGAGAGGGTTAAAGGGAGAGAGGTTCCCCCTAGTTTGGATTTGGCGGGTCGCCATCTCCATCTAGTGGTGGGTCGACTACAGAAGTTGGGGATCCAATAGAAGTCGATGTTAATCGAGGATTGTGTATCCTCTCGTGGTGATGCATTAACCTATGTCAATTAACTGTGAATCTTCTTTTGGAAGAGGGGTCTTGTACTTGCACTGCACCAAATGGGTAAACATTAGTAATAACAAAAGGACCTTCCCAACGAGAATTATTCTTACCTGGGTGAAGCCGAAATCTAGAATTGAAGTGAATTAACTTTTCAACTCCATGAAATACCTTTCTCAAGATGTTTTTATCATGGAGTGACTTGGATTTTTCTTTTTAGAGATTATAATTCTCATAAGAATCAAGTCTATGCTCCTCCAGTTCATCTAATTGCAACAATCTTTCTTGACCCGATTTTTCAAGATCAAAATTACAAGTTTTCACTGCCCAAAATGACTTATGATGGATTTCTACTAGAAAATGACATGATTTATCAAAAATTAGCCTAAAAGGAGACATCCTAATGGGTGTTTTATAGGCAGTTCGATAATCCCAAAGTGCTGCCCCAAGTCTTTTAGACCAGTCTATTCTGGTGGGTTTTAAAATTCTCTCAAGCACTTTTTTCACTTCTCTATTAAAAAGTTCAGCCATGCAATTTTTTTGGGGTGGAATGAAGATGAATTTTTATGTACAACCCCATTCTTTTTCAAATGATATTCCATGTTTTTATTATAAAAATGAGATCCTAAGTCACTGATCAAGGAACGGGGTGTGCCAAATCTGTGGAAGATGTGTGTCATTAAGAAAACACTAATAGTATGTGAATCATCCTTTCTAGTGGGTTTAGCACTTTCCCACCTAGAAACATAATCAACCGCAAGAAGGATGTATGAGAATCCATTAGAAGGGGGAAATGGTCCCACAAAATCGATACCCAAATCATCGATGACCTCACAGAAAATTAAAGGCTTTTGAGGAATTTCATTTCTTTTTGAAATTGTTCCAACTGTTTGGAAAGTGGGACATGATTGACAGAACTCATGTGAGTCCTTGAAGAGTAAAGGTGAGAAGAATCTAGAGACTAGGACCATTCGGGAGGTCCTTTGTGGTCTGTAGTGGCCACCTCCGGGAAGTGAGTGACATAATTCTAATATGGAAGCATGTTCATTTTCATCGACACATCTCTTTATTACCATGTCAGCCCCAGTTTTCCAACGTTTATTTTCATCCAAAAATTGTATTTTGAATCACTTTTCCACTTCATTTTTTGTTCTTTTGGAAAATATTCAGGAAAAACTGCATAAAACAAATAATTTACAATTGGGGCATACCATGGTATTTTGGGAGTGAGAGATGAAAGGTGCTAAGTTGGGAATTTTGGATCGATGATTCCAGAATGAGAAGAATTAGAAATTCTACTCATGTGATCATCCATAGGGTTTTCTTTTCCTTGTCTATCTTTAATTTAAAGGTCAAACTCTTGGAGCATTAGGATCCATCTTATTAGCCTCGGTTTGGAATAAATTTTCATGAGTAAGAACTTTATAGTAGAATGGTCTGTGAATATGATGATTTTGGCACCTAAGAAATAGGGCCAGAATTTATCTAAGGCAAAAACCAATGCTAAAAGTTCCTTTTCAATGACAGTGTAGTGAGATTGAGTTTCATCCAATGTTTTTTATTCATAATAGATGAAATGCGGACGTTTTTTTATTTTTTGACCAAGAACAGCCCCAAAAATTCTATCAGAAGCATCACACATCAACTCAAAGGGTAAAGACCAATCTGGTGGTTGGATTATCGGGGTAGATGTAAGAGAATTTTTGAGTTCAATGATGAGTCTCTTTAAAACCTCATCGAAATGGAAAGTGAAAACATTTTGGAGCAACTGAGTGAGTGGGAGGGAAATTTTACTTATGTTATGGATGAATTGCCGATAGAAACCAAGATTAATGAGAAATGAACGGATGTCTCAAATAGATTTTGGTTGAAGAAGTTATTTGATCACATAAATTTTTCCATGATCAACTTCAATAACATATTTTGAAACTATGTTCCCTAGAACAATCCCATTTGCAACCATGAAGTGACATTTTTAAAATTTAACACAAGGTTACACATGACACACTTTTGGAGGACTAGAGAGTGTGAATTAAAACAAGATTCAAATGAATCACTATAAATGATGAAGTTATCCATGAAGACTTCCCTGCAGTGTTCAATGAATTTGGAAAAAAAACTCATCATTCACCTCTAGAATGTTGCAGGATCATTGAAAAGGCCCAAAAACATTCTTATATAAGCATATGTTGCAAAGGGGCCTGTGAAAGTAGTATTTTCTTGGTCCTGATGTGAGATTGGGATTTTGAAGTAGCCAGTGTATCCATCAATAAAGCAATAGTGTTACTTTCCAGCTAATCGTTCCAGCATTCGATCAAGGAATGGAAGAGGTTAGTGATATTTTCTTGTTTCATCATTCAATTTCCTATAGTCGATGCACACACGCCATTTGATTTTTCACTCAAGTTGTGAATACATCTCGATGTTCATTTATGACAACAATTGTTCCACCCTTCTTAAGTATATCTTGAATTGGACTAACCCATTCAATATCATAAATTGGGTAGATAATACCAGCTTGAAGAAGATTCATGATCTCTTCCCAAACTACCTCAAGTATGAGTGGATTGATTCTTCTTTGTGGTTGTCTAATTGGTTTTGATGATTCCTCAAGATGGATGTGATGCATGAAAAGGGCAGGATTCATTCTTGGTATGTCCTCTAGGTTCCACCCAATGGCCTTTTTGCTTTCCTCTAGCACCTGATCAAACTCCTTAGTTTTGGTAAGCGAAGACGAGATAATGACAGGATAAGAGTGATCATGGAAAAGGAATGCATATTTCAGGTGTTCATGAAGAGGTTTTAGATCAGTCTCATCTTTTATTTGTTCATTAGAAAACTTAGGAATATAGTAAGGGACTTTAGTTTCTTCAAATTCATTCTCCATAATACTTTACAAGGTGGAGCAGTAGATATCGTAGTTAATGTGGGATTAAAGAGAGTTTTAATGTTCCTCTATAATGATGGAGTATTTGAAGGATATGTCCACATCAACTTCACCATTTATGAATTGGTTAATCATGGTGCAGATTTTATAAGATCTGTTGTCATTATAACATGAAGAACATGGTGGATTGGGGTTCGATTGACTCTTAGAAGTGTCCTCAGAAGCACGGATTGAGAATGCAGAGTGATCCTCAGATGGGTATCACATGGCTTCAAAAATGTTGAACTTGACCAGTTAGTCCCAGAATTTGATGGATAAGATGCCTGAATGGACATCAATCTTGGTTCTCACAGTCATGAGGAATGGTCTTCGTATAATTAGGGGATATCGATAAGACTTCCTCTAACCTTCTATGTCAGGGACATAAAAATCAGTAGGGAAGATAAGATTATTGACTAGGACAAGGACATCCTCAATTATTCCCTCAGGACTGGCTGTGCTTCGATTGGCGAATTTAATGACAACACCCGTTGGATGTAGGGGACCCAGACCATGGTTGTAGAAGATGCATTTGGCCAAGACATTAATTGAGGCTCCTAGGACTATGAGTGCGTCATCAAATTTTGAACATCCAATTTAGAATGGGACCGTAAAGGTCCCTAGATCCTTGAACATTATGGGAATAGACTGGTGGGTGGAAACATTTTCAATGGTTCTAAGTTTCCTCTTGTGGGTACACAACTCCGTGAGAAACTTGGCATACTTAGGAATGTGTTTTATGGCATCTAAGAAGGGATTGTTGACTTCAACACGTCTAAACATGTCGAGAATTTTAGGATTGACTTCAATGGATATCTTTGGATTAGAAACGGCTTGAGGAAAAGGAATTGGGTTCCTATGTGGAATTGAATGAGATGAGGGAATTGTTTCATGTTCCTTTCCACGTTTCATTTTTTTCCATTTTTTAAGTAAACATTCAAAGGAGGGTTGGAGGACTTATCTTGAGGTATAGAAATTTTCTTTCCCGATCTATGTGTAATTGCACTTACATTACCCTTGGGGTTGGGTAATGGTTGAGTAGGGAGTTTGGAATAATTGGATGGATCCTGTTGACTAAGGTGGGATGCAAGTTGACCAATTTGGGTTTCAATGTTCTTGAGGCTGGAACGGGTGAAGGAGCCAAGATCTTCCACAACACTTTCCCATGGTTTCATGGAAGAATAGGCTTATCCCGGATTGGGATTACCTATATTTTGGTTCTTGGGAAAGCAATTGTATAGGTTTAGGAATTGGTAAGTCTCACTAGGATAATGGAATCCAAGAAGAGGATTGTTCCTTTGAGGTTGAGGAAGAAAAGGATAAGGGTTTTGGAAGTTAACAAAACCTTGACCATATTGGAATTGGTTTGGGTTTTGAGGAGGGAATTGATGGGGATGAGATATGGGATTACGATACCTAAGGCCTTGGTTATATGAAGAAGATAAGGGATCAGAGTGGGTTTGGTTGAAGTTTCTAACAAACTGACCTAATAGTTGAGGGATGGTGTTCCGTTGGGAATATTATTCATTGAGCTCCATAGGACCAGATAAATCGGATTTATCCTCTTGAAGTTGTAGCCATGTGTCAGTTGGATGAGATGGAGAGTTGCAGATTCCAGAGTTCTTGACAGGTCCAGGAAACATTGATTGCGGAGAAGACGAGGTTGGCGATTTGGATTCCACAACTAGTTGTCGCACAAGACCTCTAAGTTCATTCATCCACTATGTCATTTTGTTTGGCTCAATTGATTGATTATCTTGGGATTGTTTGACTTGATCATGTGGTCGAGCATGGAATTATTGTGTGTTTTCATCCATGTTACTTATGATATCTCTTGTAGCTGCTGGAGTTTTATCAATAAGAGCACCACCACTTACGGCATCAATGAGAGTTCTATCCATAGACAATAACCACCCATAGAAGTATTGGATCAAGAGTTGGTATGGGATTTGGTGATGAGGTATGGTTGCAACAAGATTTTTTATCCTCTCCCAGTACTCATGGAGTGATTCAATTGGGAATTGACGGATACCACTTATTTTCCTTCGGATAGAAGATGTACGAGAAGCAGGAAAGAATTTCTCTAAGAAGAGTCACTTCATGTCATTCCATGTGGTCATGGAACCAGGAGGTAGGTAGTGAAGACATGACTTGGTAGTGTCGACTAGGGAGAAAGGGAATGCTCATAGTTTTATTTGTTCCTCGGAAACCCCTTGAGGTTTCTTGGTAGATCACACTACTTGGAACTCTTTAAGGTGGAGATGTGGATCCTCACCGGCTAGCCCGTGGTAATGAGAAATAATATGAATCCAAACCGATTTGAGTTCAAAGTCATCATCTATGTTTGGATATTGAATGCCAAGAGGTTGGTAATTCATATCAGGGGAAGCAAGTTCTTTAATGGTTTTTTTCCCTAGGATTAGTCATTTCTAATTCAACAGGTTGCACAAGGACTGGTTCTTGAATTTTTTGATTATGTCTTATGTTCCTCCTAAGTTGGAGAAGAGTTCGCTCAATTTTTGGGTCAAACAAATCCGAAGGATTGTTTTGGAGTCTACAGGGAATTTAGATAGATTTTTTAAGAACGAGGAAGACATGTTTTTCTTTGCTAATGTTTTCAGTTTATGATTTTTATGAGAAGACATGTTTTTCTTTGTGGTTTTCTTCAATTTTTATAAAATTGTGATTTTTTTGTTTTTTTACAATAACCATAAACATATTACTACTTAAAGCACTATTCCCGACAATGACTCCATTTGAAACGCACGTCCTATTTTCGCCTATTGACCAGTCAAGGTTCTGGTGCTCTGCTAATGTGTATAGCATCACACGGGTCAAATCCTCGGCGATGGTACGTTGTAATAGTCATTTGTTTTTAGTTGATTGTATTTTGATTTGGGGAGGTTGTTTTCAGATCTTAATTGTAATGATCAATTGGATATAATTTATTTAACAAATTGATAAAGATTGGGGTGAGTTAATTATTAGGGAATTAATATTGTGATATCCTTGAGATTTAATTTATATTGCATTTAAATTAACACCCACATCACAAGTTGACGTTGATAATAATTCCTAAGTGTTAAAGCTTTAATACAGGTCTTAAATTAACTATGATTATAATCAAAATCAGTAATTGTTTATTGTAGTGAATTTATGGTTCCAATAATCCATGGAAACCACATTTTAAACAAAATACGTCATTAATCCAAGACATATGAAGTCCAACATACACAATGGTAAATTAACGAATACTCATCAAGCAAATACTCTCAATCACTTAACATACCTAAATTCTTACTCAACCCAATGAGATATTTACTCAGTAAATTTAGTGTGTAATAGTCTGTTTATTATTATTATGATGATAAATTAAGAATATATGAAAATTAAAGGTATTAGAAAATAGTGGTACGTCGAACACACACACACGAACAATGATAATAATTAAAAACGGTTTTTTGATTGAATGATGAAGAAAAATATGGGAAGAGGATTCAACTAAATTTAAAATATTTTAAGAACAATAATATTATACTACAGAAGGTGGATGAGAAGAAGAGATATTGAAGAAGAAATTTTCATTAAAACAGAATTACAAAATAAAGGACTTACAAAATTACAACAACAAAGAACATAAAAGTAAATGAAAACAATGAGAGTAGGAAAGGTTTATCATGTGAAAAAATGAGTATGGAAGGTCCTCCCAATACTTTAGAAAGGCTTTGTTCTGAAAAATATGATATCCTCTCTTCTAAAATTCCCACCCTTTTAATGGAGACAAGGGGGATGTATTTATACCGCAAGGAATTGGACTGTTTGCATTCCCAACCTGTCCCTCCTCTTGGATCGATGATTTGGACATCCAGACAGCCGAATATCGAGATATCTCTTTCTTCAAAGTTTAAGATAAAAATATTGGACGACCTCCCTCAAAAATTGGAGTCATTTGGACTTAATGATCCAATGTTATGGTCAGTTGAATAAACAAAGTTAAACTACCCATTTCAATCCATGCTTTTTCGATGGCCAAAATATGAATGGATTTTGGAATAGTAATATGCATTCAAATATGAATTATTTCTTCAAAAAATTCATCCTCTTATATATCCACTTGTACAATTCAAGAATTCATCTTGATTTGATGAATATATCAGAAGATATGTCATTAATACTATACTGATTTTAATTCTCATCCTGAATGGTGGGCTGGAATTTAAAGCTTCATTTGGGCCCCTTGTTCTTAGATTTGGGCCCTAAAACTTTCCCCCATGATTACTTAGTATAATCAAGACAAAATGGTAGAGTTTCAAAAAATATGGGCTTTGGGAGTGAGACCAGTAACTCAATCCTCATGGCTGGTCTAGTTTTTCAAAAATTCATTGTGTCATCTTCTGTGATCCATATGAGCCTTCAAATGGCAGAATTGGCCCATCATTCCTTCTATGGATATGTGAGAAATTGAATAAAGAATCATACAAAACAAATACCACACAATCTGAATTATTAAGGTGATATTTATAAATAAAATGTTAAACTGACTCAATTGGAGTACTACTAAAAATGCTCAAAAATTATACTTAGTTTTAAAACATTAATATTTCACACAAATTATGCACATTTCATATAAAATAAGTAAAGGGAGTATATAATAATTAATGAAAATATTAATAACATCAATATGTTATCAAAATTATTAAATTTTATTAACATATATTAGAAAATATAATATAAATTATTATAAATGATAAGTAGTTATATAAATTATTATAATTAACTTATGGATCAATTTAATAGTAAATATATGAAATTAGTCATGAGGCACAAAAGAGATGAAATTAATGTAACAGGATTCATGAACCCAATTACATTCCTTGGGTAATTCTCTCATCCATGGTATGAAGTTTCATAATTTGTTATTGAAATTACAATTACCTTTTTATTTTGGTGACATAAATGTTCCTACCATTTCAAAAAAACTATTAAATAAACCTTTTTTTCCAAGTTCCTCAATTTCAAAAACATCATATATTACTTTTCTCAAAATATATCTTTTCTACCTAAGAATAATGACGTATTTTATGCTATAAATATTTAACTTATTCATTTGGGGGCCAAAAAAATTATTAATGAATGAATGATATAGTAAAACCTTATGAATCCCTTTCTCTTATTTTGTTTTACATCATGGAATTGATTGACACACAATATATGGGGCATGCATAATTATATAAATTATATGATGTGACAGGTGGTCCAAAAATTATATAACCCTCCAATGAATTGGATAATGTGATGCATGTCAGGAGATAATGTGAAAAATGTGTAAACATTATTCAATCTTTTTTTATAATTATGATGTTTTGATTTTTCAAATATGTTATAATTTAACATAATGCTCGCTTTCTTCATAGATATGTGTTGTATTAGACCAATATATAAATGTGTTTTTTATACATTTCCACATTCCAAGTCTTACCAAATGTTTCCCTCATGATATTCATCATGATCCATTGATTATGACATGATGATTATGCTCACCCAGGTTTTATGGATTAATTTTCATTATTCTTCCTCTTACTATGATTTTATATAACCAATTTCATTGATGTATATCCTAATGTGTTTACTTATAATAAGGATAGTGTTTTGATCAATAAGAAGATAAGGATTAATGTATTAAGTATTATTTGTGTTTTAGTACATAAAATCAATGTATAAGCCTAAATTTACCAAGGCACTAAACCATTGGATATAAGATTTGTAGTGATATTTTTTTGTTTCCCATTAAAATTATGTAATAGTTCTGAAATAAAAAGTAGGGTCTATATATATATATAATACCCTCTGGATATTAAATTTTATGTGTAAAGATTTCAATAATTCATCATATCATAAACCATTAAAAATTAATAGGATTCATAAACATCTCATCATAATAATCCTAAAAAATCTAGGGAAAAATTAAATATCTTATAACTGGATAATATCCTTATAATAACATATGTTTTATCAAAAGATTTCATTTTATAAAAAAATTCCATTAAAAGATCACATGGAATATTTGATTTGAAAAATACAATTATAGTCCTGAAATCAATTTTGTAAAATATAATTGTTAGAAAAATATTTTGGAAATTTTTTAATTTTAATTGACAAATTCAAAATTATAAAGGAATTTTTGAAACACTGAGTATTCATAATTTTGGGAAATCACATTTTTGACGTGTTTGTTAAAAAATATTTTTATTACATTTTTTGTAAAAATTAAAAAGAACCACATTTGGAAATTAAAATTATATTCATTTTACACAATTTGGAAAAATTTGAATAATGGATAAAAATTACATTATGAAATAATATAATAATATTCTTGATACATTTATAGAGAAAATTTATTTTTATGAATATGATTTTTGGCTGAAGAGAAAAATAATGTAGGTTTTTCATAAAAATAGTATTTTTGTATAATGAGTAGTTAACGAGAGATAAATGAAAATATAGAATTTATTTTCTAAAAATAACTATATTATATAAAAATTAATGATATTCATGGGAGATTTATCCTGAAAGTTGATTTTCACAATCCTAATTATAAGTAATAATGGTAAACAATGAGATTATTACATAAAACCCATACCTTAGGTTGAATATTCATTGAGTTTTTTAAAAAATATTTTATAAAATTTTTAATTAATTATATTTCTATACCATATTAATTTAAATATTTTTATCATATATATGATCCTCTTATAACATTTAAACCCCCATTTATTACTAACTCTTTATTAAAATCATCATTTGGGCGGTTATCTATATTGTTTTTCCTGAGAATTTTAGTTTTGTAGTTATAATACATATACATTGAACATAGTTATATTATATATAAAATATTAATCATGATATAAATGTCATATATATTTTTCATATGTATTTATGGACAGCTATAAAATGTTGAGATAGAATAATGAATTACACTACTCATGGATTGGTAAGCCGCACATATGTAGGAATGTTGTTTTCACTTTTCAACTGATTGAATAAAATAATGGTATATAATAAATGTAACACAATGAGATTTTAAAATAATAATATTTTTTTGATATCATATATGACATTTAACACCAATATTAAACAACCAAAGAACATTTTTTAAAAAATTTAATCTCTTTGATAAGTTGTGGAATATCAAACATCGAGTAAAAAAGAACCATAATCTTGTATATCATTATAAACAAAAAAATAAATCATAGGAAAATTATAGTACAACATAAATTATTAAAATTATTGTTGTCTATATATTATAAAAAAATAAAAATCAACTAAAAGAAAAAAATTCTGAAAAAGAGTACTTTTTCTACGTAATGGTTTAATCGCCCTTTACACACATAATTTAATATTATGTTTTAATAAATTTTAAAAAAATTATTTTATAAAATTAACATAATATTTCAAATAATAATATCAGCAACATATTTCAGGGAATTTTTTTAATTTTTATAAAATGCTTAATTTTTCAATTAATAAAGAAAAATTTTAAAATTTAATTGAAAATGACTTTTTATTCAAATTACTTATTATGTATAATTATATTTTCAATTTAATTTAATGTAAAATTATTTCAATTATATATAAATTAATCTATTTAATTTAATTTTAATAACTTTCATTGTTCAATTTTTATAAAAGAATTAATTATTTTTGTTGATTTTTTCATTAAAAACCTACATTCTCATCTCATTTTCCAGATTATTTTTAAATTAAAATTTTCAAATATTGTTACATTGAATTAAAATAATTTATTTAATATAGAGAATTATAGTAATTAATATTATATAATATTTTTTAATTAATTTACTAACATATTTAATATTAAAAATTAAAAAAATAATAATTTATCGTTAGTGTGGTAAAATGGGATTATTAGGGGTTAAACTATATTTATATGGTTTAAAATAAACTAAAATCATGAATTAGATATACTTTAGGGACATATTTATAACTTTACTTGTCTATGGATATATAAAACTCAATTAGAGCCACTTCTGAATTTTTAAAATATTGTTACACCTTCTTGTATTCAAATGTTACAAATATTTCACTCATATCACTTACAAAAAGAACCCACAGCTTCTCTATTTTAGATAAATTGAAGCCCATTTGTTGTAATATCCCTGAAAGAATAAAATAAAAATTATATACAATCATCATAGAAAGGTTATATTGGTTATAATTCCATCCAAAAAGGACTTATGGTGCCAGCCTAAGGAGGTTATCCGAAGAAGTGGTATCATTATTCAATGAAAATGTTCATCTTATTTCATCATATATGTATCTCAATTCATATTAAAAAATTATAATATAATGTAATAAATATCATAAATATACTAATTTTATTTTATGTTAATTTAATTTCCTAAAACCATCCCCATATATATATAATGGGTTATGAATTCATCATTTTTCTGTATGGTGGACTCCTACCCCACGAGCGGATGTCATTCATTTTTCTATTACCAACTTTCGCGGTTGGGTATGATGGTGGATATAAAGATTATATGTGTTACTTATAACATAAATATATGTATGTGGTAATTATTTAATATATTTATATTTACATTCCATTCATTATGAGATATAATAATATCACTCGTGTGTACGATGGACTAGCTCCTCACAATGGGATATGATTTGTTTTTCACTATCACTTTACATAAAATTTAATAAGTATAATTTTAATTAATATATGTGGTTTCTCTGACAAAATTATTTTACTAATGACATATTTATAATTATTAAGTGATAATATATAATTTTAATTCTTATCTTTTCACTTAGTTAATGATAACAACATCATTCATGTACGTGTGGACTATTGCCTTCATGAAGCGACGTGACACTCTTTTCATCACCCTACCACATGGATGATGTATATATCTATATTTAAATAAATAATATGGTATTTATTATACTATTATAATTATTTAAATATAAAATTTCACCCCCACCCTTCCCTTATGATCATTCCAAAAATGGAAATGTTTCTCGTGCGTATGTATGACGTACTGCCCCAATTATCGTAACATACTTCATTACTAAAACCCATAATTCTAGATTGTAATTAAACTAATATTTAAGTTTAAATATGATAATTATTTCATCATTATATTTTTTTATTTTGTAACTATATAATATACATATCCATCCATCCAACCATCAGAATTCAATTGTTATTTCAAATAGGGAGGACAAAAAACCCCAAACTAAGGGGCCCTAAAATAGTCCAGGCCAAGGGAATCCCCACTGATATAATATATATATAAAGCCTATTACATTCATAAAAAACACTAATGATAATAAAAGGAAATTAACATCTGATACAATGAAAATAATGAATGATTATTATCGAATGGATTGTAATATATTATAAAATAATGAAATACGAAATTATAAATATTAATATAGTTATAGTAAAATCTAATAATGTGTTTTAGACCACTATAAAAGTGGTTAAATTATGATTCAACCAGAATTAAGAATGATGAAAGGGACTTATCTCCATTTCCCTTCATTAGAGAATATTGTAATCGTGTTCACCTAATTAATTTTATATGGTGTATATAATATTAATTTTACTTGTAATATAATAATTCCATAATAAATCATGGTGTTTTTTGATTAAAATTGAGGTACATAATCCAAATGGAAATTGGAAAAAAAATTAACAAGTTGTAATAAATTTCATAACATAATTTCATTTCATTGTACTATATTAATTCATTATTGTATTTGAAATTCGATTATTTTAATTATAAATTCATTTAACTATATTATAATTATTACACTTTTTTATGTGGATTTACTTTGATTCAAAAACTATATTTATTTATTAATCCTCACCTCAACATTATAATCCGTGTATGGATTTATTTCCTAATATCATTTAATCATGATTATTTGTACTTGAATTGACATTAAAGGATATAATTTTATCATTCATTAATAAAAATTTTAATTTTTTTCTAGTTGGGTTATTCATGGTTTTTCCATTTAATATCTCCATTTTAAACTTTTTTTTAATCAAAATAAGTGAGAAAATGCTTTGAATAATTCCGAATTCATTTCTCTCTTCAAATAAAAATCTAATTTCTTCCAAAACAATGTTTTCTAAAATGATTTTAAAAATGTTTTTATAAATTTAAAAATGATTTATCGAAAACATTATTATCCATTTATATTTTTTAAAAATATTTTTGAAAAGAAGAATCATGTCATTTTCAAATAATATCACATTTTATTTTTACAAAAAAAATTTAAGGGAATCATTGTAGTATCATACTAAATCTGTACATAATTTCCTATCATTATAACCAATTTTTATAATGATTCATTTATATGTTTATAATTTTTATTCAATCATAAATTATTTTAATATTTTTTAAAATTATATTTTAAATATTTATTTTCATAAGGAAATGTATATTTTACTCACGAATGTTAAAAATATATTTTTATGGTATTGAGATTAATCAATAACAAAGACCCTTAATTATTAATCCAATGTGTATAAGTTGGATTGAAACTACACTTTTCTTTTATAGGGATGTTTTATGATCATTTTCACATAGTAACATACTGACATGAAATTTCGTATTTCATTTTTGTAGTAATTAAAACACCCTTGAAATATTCAATTACCTATGGTCATTAAAAATTAAATTTACCCGAAATATATATTATTTATCATAGATATGTTTACTTATTAAACCATGTATAACTAATACATATTATTTTATACATTTAATTTTATTTGATTATATGTGGAAATATAAACAATTTTATACACATTACTTAATATGGATATTTGATGATAAGAGACATTGATCATGAATTAAATTGATCATTCCATATATAAAAAATAATTTGAAAACACAGAAATAGGTGGTTCTTGGTTATAGATTTCCCCTCAATATAGTAGTATTCTAATGATATGAATCAATTTCATTGATTTATTTAAATGATTTTCATGCGTATACCTACCCAACATTGCCAAAAAAATATCAAGGAATGATTTTTAATGGTAGAGGTATCATGATACCTAAGATCATGACTTCAAATAATTAATAATAATTTTTATTTATAATTAATTTGTTTTTACCTATGTCATTGGATTAGTGATATTATTTTGGGATTCATATTATTCATAGTTTAATAATTGAAGGTAATGTGTTTTCCGTTATTTAACGTCAAATTATAATTATTCCATATATATCAATGATATGCAAGTTATTTAATTAATTTAATGTTTCTTCAATTATTTTCTTCTCCATATTGATTATGTATTATCTAATAATGATAGTAATATGAAGAAAATAGACTGTTTGATCAGTTATTTACCTTAAATTGAATTTATGCTTGTTCATTCATGATATCTTCAATTGTACTAAACCACTAGTGAGAATTTGAGATCACTAATATTTTTTCAACTATTAGGAATCGAAGATGTTTACTATGATTGATATGAAATAATATAATTTTGGGAATAATGAAACTCTTAAGAAAGAAATTATTTTGTAATTATTGTTCAAACTTGTAATGGAAGACTCAAGTATGTATCTAATTTACCACACAAATAAACTATTCGGCCCTTTGGTATGTGACTCTGTGTATCTTTTTTCAATGTAATAAAGAGGAAACTAGATCAGAACAAATTGGGTTCGGAGTCTCAACAATTTGTATTAGAGATATTTTAGTTGAAACCTTGGGAACTAGATTTTATAAAACATATATTATTGATCACAACCCTTTGGAATAATTTTAGGATATGTATAAAATATCATAATAATGTTTTTCTAAGGTAGATATTATATGGGGTTTCCTGACAATACATATATGTTGGGATACTACAAGTGGATGTTGTTCTATAATAGATGTATTGAGTGTTAATAGCTCCAAAAATATCACATTAAGATTGACCTGGTCGTAACTAGGTGCATGAAAATGACCTTACATAAAACATCGTTTGAAACATCCATGGGATATTCGTATGATTATAAATATATTCTCTACAAACAATAATAATATATTTTAAAATATAATGACAGTTTTGTTCTTTGGTTGAACCTGATCCATTTTAAATTGAAAATAAGGGGTCATGATTTAAATATCCTATAAATAATTTTATGGTTTTACCATTATGTTTAATTTTTGTATCACTATGATTTTTTGTTTTAATCAGTGGATGGAACCATAATGAATCATGATAAAATTGAATATAAATGAAAATGATGTGAGTATGAGAACCCAAATTGGAGGAATAATGGTGTAAATTACACTAGTATTATGCCTAATTAGTTTTCTATAAATATGATTAATAATGCATAACATAACTAACTCTCAAAATCTCTAAATAAGAGAGGGATGGATTTATTTAAGAGATCAAGTGATAGATACCACGAAGAAAAGAATGATAACTTTGAATCATGTGAGAAATTTTGAGAGATGTTATTATTAAAATGTTAGAAAGTAATAGAAAAATGATTTATATATGGAAAATAAAGGAATAATTCCAAAAAATATGGAGGAAAAATGATGTGTATATTGATAGGAAACAAATGTATTATTTGGGATCCATTTATAGTTCATTGTATTAAATGTGATGATCTTTTGAGTTTTTTTAGTCAATTTAATCTTATAATGGTTAACCCCTATACCACAGAAAGACCTATGTTGAAATAAAACTGATGATTTATTTATGTATTGTGATTCCAAAATTAAATTGTAGAAGTATTTTACCAATATTATTTTATTTTAAAAATCACGAAACATCACATGACTATGATAAATTTTATTATCATATCAATATTCATTAAATTGAATGTTATTGAAACTATCATTAGTTTGTGATTTTATGAAATTATGATTTAACATATGTTCAAAGACATAAACACCCCTTTTTAGGTTTTATGTGATGATAGACTACAAATATTAAGGATATTTTGGGAGATATTTATTTCAGGTATATGTTTTAGTGGAAAAGTTTTTAATGGAATAATTTACTCACAAGTTTGGTAATATGTTTAAAGGTATAGGTAAAAATTAATTTTTATACTATAATTAATGTTGTAGTAATTATGGGACATCACAATTTTAGAATGTTATATGAATTTTATTAATATATATTTCCCAAAAATAACAACACGTTACATATAGAAAAGGCCAGAAACATTAATCCCAAAATTGAAAAATAATAAGAGTCTAACACCTATATCAAGCCTTGGTGATGTCCATTTTAAGACATTGTTGTTCTTTATTAAACTATTAGATGAATAAATATTATACATGAATTAGTTCAGTTTCTATTGTGGTTTACATATTAATTTATTCTATTGGGTAACATGTACTAACCAGATTTGTTTTGGAAAATAATTAGATATAGAAAAACTTTTCACTATTGTATAGTTCTTACACTCCATAAAAATTAAATTTTATCACTTGAAATATAATAAAATCAATTTTTTATTTTCATTTCATAGAGTTAGAGATGAATTATAAATTTATCAGAGCACAACCAATAGATGAAATTTCTTATATAAAATAGAAACGTATCAAGTATTTATATTTTCATATATTGGTAGACTATAAAATAATTACTCAAAATTTGGGAAAATGATATTGAAAAAAATGTAATCCTATTACATTCATATGTGATGAATCAAACGGTATTTTAAATCATCATTTTTTTCTGGTTGTGTCATTCTTAAATTTCCATTGACCATTCATTTCCATCTGATCAAGGACTACTATCATTATCAACAATTATTTTCAATTTTCATTTATGAACATCTATCCACATGCCACCAATGTTATCCTACATAGAAAACTAGTTTTGTATTATTCCATATGATCTTTTTTACTACCCTTTCTCCCTTATTAAGAGGATATTTTAGTAACCCTTTTACGATGTGGGTTTGTCAATAATGGTATTTCTGAATTCTAAACCCTTGATTATCGAGGTCACATTTAAATTGAGAAAACTAAATTAATTTATTATGGGGAAAAAGTGACACTTAGATATTTTAAAATAATAACATTTTTTTGATACATTATGTGACACAGAACAAAAATATTAAATAACCCATTAATTGTAATTTTTTTTAAATTCATTCTCTTTAATAGCTTTTGAAACACGCGAACCGAGTCAAAATGAACAATAATATAGTTTATCATTACAACCTAATTGTTAAATTGGAGTGTATGAATATTAATATGTAAATTATGAAAAAATATTTTATATAGATTATAAATAAAATAAGATTTATTTCAGATAAAAAATGTTTTATGAAAACCTCTACTTTTTTCTAAAATGTTGTTTAATCGTTCTTTGCACACATACTTTAATATTAATTTTTATTACTTTTAGAAAATTAATCAGATAAAATTTACTTAATTTTTGAATTACTGTTATTACAAATATATTAGGGTTAATTTTTGGGATCTATAAAAAATGATTCATTTTAAATGAATAGTGAAAATATTGAATTTTATTTGAATTTTTTTTGAATTATTTATAATTTAGAATTATAATATAAATGTATATTAAATTAAAATTAATTAATTTATATATATATGAATAAAAAATATGTTATTTTAATAATTTTTATATTGAATTTTGAAATACAGATTTTTAAATCTTTTGGTCATTTTCTCTTTACAACCCCATATCTCATCACGCATATGGTATCAATTATAAATTTAAAATTTCTACTTATATGAATTAAAAATGGGAAAATATTTTAAATATTTTGAATCAAAATAATTTATATTATATAATGATTTATAAATAAATATTTCATATTAAATAGTAGAAACAATAAGAACATTTATTGTGATTAAGGTAGAAATGGGTTAACCATGGTGTTAAACAAATTAAATTTAGGATTCAATAACCATAATAATTGTATAAAATAAATTTTATTTAATTATTTGAAACAATAATTCAAAAATTTGTATAATACTAAATTTAATACAGTTTTTACATTTGAAAAATATTGGTATAGCTTTTTTATTTTCAAAAAATACAAGTGTGCCACTCACCTCACATATAAAAGGACAACTCATATTCTCTATTTTTCAAACAATAAAACTATTTTATATTTGAAATTAAATTACAAAATAACTTCTCTACTCCCATATCCTTATCCTGGAAGCCTTAGTTTGGGAATAAATCCAACCTAGGAAGGCGTTTGGTCCATAACTAAAGAGGTTACCTGAAAAAGAAGCAATGTTTTTTGATAAGTTTTTTTGTTTTATTTATTTCATCACCTAATTAAATTCATATTAAAACATGATGGTATAATTAGGTAAATATATTAAATTTTATTATATTTGTTTTATTAATTTCAAGTCCAATTATTATATCCAAATCCATAAATTGGGAAAATAATGAATCATTTTAATGTACGGTGGACTACCACCTCACGAACCAATGTCATTCATTTTTACATTACGTCCTTTCAAAGATGGGTATGATGATCTATATAAATTATATATATGATATTTATAAGATATTTAAACCTAATAAGTAATTATATTATATACACCATTTTTTCGTTACATTCCTTGGGGATATGATAATCTCGCTCGCGTGTATTGTAGACAACTAGATTGAAAAACAACGTGATTTATTTTTAACTAAATCTCTATATGGAATATTATAGTCAGAAAGTTAATCAATATATGTTATATAAATGGCTCAATATAATTATTAAAATATAATCTATCAGTTCACTTATTACCTTTACTCTAACATAAAGATAATAACATCATTCATGTACGTGTTCACTACCGCCTTCACGAAGTGATGTGACTCTATTTTCATAACCACACAACTGGAATGATATATATATATTTATTTATTTATTTCAGGAAATAATACTATATATATTATATTATGATAATTACATAATGATAAAATATTACTGAACTCTTTTCCATTTTTACCATTGAAATGTGGAAATGTTACCCATGATTATGTATGACCTACCTTCTCAGTGATCGAAATGTACTTCATTTATCAAGAAATTATTTAATAATTGGTATAAAAATTATAGTTGATGTATAAATATTATGGCTATGTCATGATAATTATTTTGGAAATTATGGTAAGGTGTAATATACACAAGAACCATATCTTTCTTGAGAAACCATGATTGAGAAAACAATGAAATTAGCACTTGAAACAATGAAAATAATGAAATATTGTTAAAACATTGTTATAATATGTTCTAAAAAAATAATATGTTACATTTTAAATATTAATTTGGTTTTATAATAAATTAATTATATTTTGAAAATCATTGTACAAAAGGATAAATAATTATTGTACCAAATGGAAGCATGAGGTAAGGTACATCGTCTCGATTTCAATTCATTAAGGCATAATGTAATGATATCTAGATATTTTCTTTTATATAGTGTATATACATACAATTATACATGTAATACCATGAATATATAATAATTCATTGTATTTTTTGTTTCAATTTGATTTATTTCATTTACATTGATTCTTAATTAACTGTTATCAAGTAGTAATGAATTTCATAACTCAATTTTATTCACTATATTAAAGTACTTCTTCCATGTATTTGACGTTCTAAGATTGTGTGTTTAAATAAATTTAACTATATTATGTTTTATTAACACTTTATTTATGTGGATTTAAATTTTTATAAACATAATGGATTCATTGACAGATCCTTAATTGAACGTTATGATCATTGTAAGGGTTTATTTCACGAACTCATTTAATCGGGACTATTTATACATGAATTTTCATTGAAGAGAATTATTTGAAATTTTTTTAGTAAACCATTTTATTTTATATTCCTATAGTTATTCATGCTGTTTAAATATAATATTCTACTTTTATACCCTTTATTATTCCAAAAAATTGGTAAAATGTTTTTTTATATCGAACTTCTTTTCTCTCTTGAACTGAAAATCAATTTTCACCTCAAAAATTATTTTAAAAAAATGTTTTAGATTTTTTTATTTTATTTTAAAAATTATTTTTTAAATAAATTTTTAACAATTTTTCATTTGATTTTTTTTAAAATTATAATCATGTCATTTTCCAAAAAATTCCAATTTAAATTTTCCAAAAAATGTTAAAGAATATTTGTTATATCATACTCAGAATCTGAAAAAATTTCATATGTATGGAACACTAAAGTTTTTACATATTAATTTATAATATTAAAAGACTAGTTTCAAACAAAATTGTTTTTATTTTTTTTGTGAGTTTTCATTTTTTATTTTTTATTTGAAAAATGAAAAAAAATTCCCTGTGAATGTTTTCAAAGATCTTTTATAGTATTTATATTCATAATAAAAAATTCCCTTTATTCATAAATCAATGGATATTTTTTGGATTCATACTATCCTCATTAATTTTATATAGGTTTTATGATCATTTTGTATAAGTAATGTTATAAAACTATCTTTATTGATTCATTTCATTAGTTATTAATATATACTTGAAATATTTTGTTATGTATGATCATTGGATATTTAATTCCACTTAATTTCATATATTATTTATCATGGATATATTTATTTCATAAATACTATATCACTTATACATTTGGTGTTCAACATTGAAATTTATTTCGTTATTTTGGAAAATATTGATAGGTCTGTATTATTTAATCAATACTGATATTTGATGATACAGAATGTTTTTCATATTTTAATATGATAATTTGATAAATGAGTAATGATTTGGACAAGAATACATGGGTGGAGAAAAATTTTAGATTTTACCTCAATGAATTAATATTCTGATGAGATTTTTCAGATTTCTCGCCTTAGTTCAGTGGGTTTTAGGTGAATACCTACCCATCAATATTAAACTGTATTCAATAAATTTGTGTATGGTAGAGGTATCATGATTCCAATGATCATGAGGTAATATAATTAAGAATTTCACGAATTTATAATTTAGTTGTATTATCCATGATATTTGTCAAATTTTTTTATCTATAAATGAATTTCATTCTCTGTTTATTGATTAAAGGGAATTTTCTTTTAGTTATTTTCTATATCATATTCATTATGCCTTATCCAATTGTGATAATTGAGTTATTTATTAAATAGAATATGTTTTCTATAATTTATCATTCCATATTGATAATTTATTATATACAGATGATATTAAAACTATTTAAGTTGGATTTTTGGTCAATAATTTTATTCTTCATGTCATTTATTTTATAGATTCATGATAGCTCGTGATGTACATAACCCTAAAAGAGCATTTGAACAGACCCTTATTTTTTCCTTTCATATGAATCCATAATGTTTACTATGATTGATATTAAAAGGAAATTATATAGGGAATAATGATATTATTAATATAAAAATTATGTTTCAATTATTTTTTAAAAGTAATTGATGACTAAGTTATGTATGTAGTTTACTAAGACTGATAAACTATTCAGTGGTTTGGGGTGAGATTGCTTCTATCTTATGGCAATGTAATAAATAAGAATCTCGCTCAAGTCTAGTATGGTAAAGGTCAATATAATAAGTCCCCATTAAAAAATAATTATTATAAATAAAATATCATATATATTTATTACATATATCAATATTACCATTCATATGAAACAAAAATGACCAATGAATCATATTTTTCATAGAGGAGGTATACCACACATACACAAAAGCGAAGATATCATTTTCCTAAGAGTTTGGAATTTATGGATGTAGATATAAAATTATAATTAAAAAGAATAATTATTTCTCAATTATATTTTATATACATTAAATCACACATATTAACCATCCATTAAAGATGGTGATTGATAATTAATTTTATCGTTATGTGGAGGTTATTGTTAACACGTAAGCATGGGCAATAGTTTCAGGTCTTGTTTCATAAAAGATTTGATGTATAATGTTGGTTCGATAATCATAGTTATATTTAAGTATATTTTGGAAACAAAATTTATTATTTTATTAATAATACAAAGGATTAAGTGAAATTATTAGAATAAAATACTAAAAGGGTACAGGTGGGGATATTTCCTCTTCTTCAGTAGGCCTCTATTAGATCCCTTATTGATGATCCTTTGAATAGTCTTCTAAGAAAAAAACCATTACATAATGTCTAAAAATGTTGAGATTATAAATTCTTAGGGATTTGTTAAGCTATAATTCTCAATGTATAGTTAATAAAATATATAAGTGGTGTCCTTTTATAAGGTAGGGATAGAAGACACTTGGAATTCAAAAAAAAAATTAAAATATAATTATATTATTTCACATGTATAATATTTTTGAATATCCATGAATTAGAATGAAAAGTGACTATGGTTGAAAAAACATCGAACAATGAAATTTATAAATGTTTTTGTGTCATTTAATACTTTATAATTTTTTTAACCACTTTTCTAGCCAAAATTACCTTTAATTATGGTAACCACTTTTTCAATTTTAGAGGTGTATAATATCACATATAGAGAAAAAATTGGATTATAAATAAAAATATTTATGATATTATAGATCATTTTCCATCTCAATTCTCCAATTTTAACATTTATATGATTTTTATTATTTTAATAACACAATAGTTATCGTAAAATATCATTATTGTTATTTTTAACACAATTCATTTAATTTATCATTAAAGGAATCAAAATAGAAATTTAATTCGAATATAATCCATTAAAAATATAAAATATGTTATATTAATTTATTAAATTAATTGATCACTAAATTTCATCAATAATGTATTAATTTTACAGTTTTTAAAATCATTTACATGATTTTTCTACTATATGCACAAGAACTATATCAGCTTTGTGTAAGCATTTACGATAATTATTTCACCACAAAAAATTTAAAATAAAATACTAGGAAACAAATTTGCAAATTTTTATTACAAATAAATACTTATAACTGAAAAATTCTTATTTTTATCCTCATTTATAAATAATTAGTTGTATTACAATCAAGAGATTGGTATTTTGGAATTTTCATCACATAAAATAATAAAAATATCATTATCATGGTAAAATGGCATAAAAATGACATATATTTTTATTGTGTATTTATATGGTTGAATTTATCCAATAAAAACACAAATGAAAGTGGTGGGTTTCATTTATGTACTTATGTGAAGGTTTTCTCCCTATTTTACCCACTATACTTTAACTGATGTTAAAAATATTTACCATTATTAATATTGATAATGAGAAAAAATAAAATGGACCCATCAAAGAAATGACCCATTTAATTAAAAATCATCAATTTTTTTTCTGATTTAATTAGAAAATGTGGAAATAGTTAAATTAATATAAATCTATAATATTTTATGAAATGAAGCATTCTAGAAATATATATTTCAAACATATAAAAATTAATTATAGTACAATCCAACAAAAAATTAATTCCATTTAATATAAATAAAATATATATAATAATAGAAAACTAATACTAATATTAAATATATTTTTGAAAAAAATAGAATGATTTTAAATTCATGAAAAAAAATCATTTCAATAAAAATTATCATTTTTATAATTTAACCAGAAATAACTATTTTTTAGAGAAATTATCTCTCATATAATTATGACATTATAATTTAATGAAAAAAGTAAATTTTGAAAAAATAATATTCCAAAATTGGTGGATATTAATTATATTACATGATAAAAAACTTATAAAGACCATTTTATTAGGAAAATTAATTTTAAATACATATAAAGACTTTTCTAAAAATTAATTACATATCTATCAATATAATTTATTTTTATAAGAAATTTAAATATTTTTTATAATGTCATTTTTACTTAACATTTTACCAATTTAATAGTTATCTTTTATTTCAATTATGGTTCCCTTAGATTCTGGGTTGTTTATATCACAATCTATCAAAGAAGTTAATTTTATTTGATGATATATATCCTAAAATATTTGGGTGTTAAAATATATTCCATAAAAATGAATTTCTAATGAAATTTATCTACATAATACGAAAAGAATTGGATATCAATGTTTCATCGCATCCTTGGGTTCCCATGTAGCTTCTACTAATTTTTGATTTATTCTCTAGTTTTGTATTCGTTTGAGATCAGTACATGTATATGATCGGGTATGTACTTCCTAAGAAGAGATACATAGAACAGCTCATTAACTTTAGAGATATTTGGTTGAAACATCGAGAAAAAATATACCTTCCCTACCCAGTCATGAAGATCAAAAGAAAAAAATTCCCTAGGGATCAAATTTCCATTCTTCTTAAATATCATAATGTTATTCCCTGGAGAAAGTTTCAAAAATCCTTTTTGATGACATCGAATTCCAAATTTAACGATTGATTATAATTATAAATTTTCTATCGACTCTAAGCTACCTCAATGTGCTATTAAATGGATATAGATTTCTATTCCATTTACTTAGCTTATTTTGGTCCCAATAGACATGTTTATGAAACTTTATCCTGACAAATTAGACTTCAATACATCATTCTATAATGGAATTCATAAGGATTAGTGGAAGATATTATTATAAAAAAACTTAACCAAAGTAATTTGTTGATCCCAACTACATTTGGAAACAAATCTACAAGACATCATCATATATTTTGGGGCTTTAATGGTTCTATAATCCTTATTATATTTCTAAGGATGAAAAGAAATATTGAAACACAACTCCAAATCCAGATCATAGTATAGTTTTCTCTTGAATATCGAGTTAAACCGTGGATCATTATTAGATAGAATAGAAGGTTGTATTCCATTTAACATTACCACTTCATTAATATAAAAGTTTTAATACGTTATAGAGATAAATCATCTTTGCAACAAAGTAAGTGTGATGAATCTGTAAGGTTATCAAATACAACCCAAATAATTTTATAGATGTTATATGTTTTGGGAGTATCATTGCAATGTCCATGGTATTGTTTTCCAATTTCTATTATAGAATGGTTAATTGTTATAACATCCCCTTAAACATTTATCAATTAAAATTAACATTATTACATATAAATCCCAAAGATATATACATTGAAATATCACTGTTTAGGTTTTCCCATATTTAATAATCATTATATATCTATACATCCCTGTAATTCTAGGACGAATAAATAATGATGAACAATGATCTACATCAAAAAAATCATTCAAATCAAGTATTGATTGAAAAAATAGATGATTCATAAAAGTTTTTGTTAGATCAAGATCATTGTTATCTCAAGAAATTTACTCACCTTCTTTTATAGTTATATATCTTATTTATGCACCACTTTAATTATCACATGGATATATGGTTGAATATTTATTTATGAAATATAATATTTTCACACATATTTTATGATTTTCATCTCGATCCATTATAAATATAGATGTATTTGATCTATTTTTATCATTTTAATATCTATATTAGCACAATCCTTTAAAATAATATAGTCTTAAAATGTTTCTTAGTTTCACGGGGTGGTAATATATAGATCATTCATAATATTTAATAAACTCCAACCATCTTCTCTATCACATATTTAACTCCTTCTATGTGAATATATATTTAAGAATTTTATGATCTGTATATATCACTATATTCTCAATAAATATAAATCCTCCATATATTTAATGTGAAAATTACCATATCTATCTCCAAATAATGAGTTCCGAAATTTTTCTCGTGAACCTTCAATTGTCATGAGTCAAATATAATCACAGTATAGTTCAGCATGACGATGAATCATAGTCCCTTATTCAATTAGTCATTATATTTCAAAAAACCATTTTCCAATATAGGATAGTGTATGAAGTGGTTTGATAACCAACATTACATTCAGTTACATGAAAATTTCATTATATTCACCTATCTAAAAGAACATGGATTCTTTCTGAGTTAACATAGTGTGTGGGATAGAATTTTTTTATAAATTTTCCATAACATATAAATAAAATATAGCCAACCCATGAAAAATAAGGGTCTTAATTTCAATTGTTGGTATGTTCCAACACCAATAAATTACTTTATTAAAGAATCCACTGATTTACCCATAATTTGGATTAAATAACAAAAAATAACTGATATATACATAATTGACCCTTGTTAAATTTTGTATAATTCTTCTCCATTATTATAGACTTGAGTAAAATCCTTAAGGTATCTTAATGATCTTACATACACTTTGAATACATATAAATATCATCTATAAATTGTAAAAAAATGTATCAAGGTAGTCTTGAAATATTTAATCACCAAATCCATGACGAATATTAGAGAATTAGAGCCCCATGGTCTATATAAGTTGGTAGTAGCTACGTGAGGTATTAGAAAGTTCTCGGGTTTTTGTCTCACTAAGTTATTTCATATGGTAGTAGAGTATGATTTTTTTTGTATTTATCAGCCGCTCAAAACTATTGTAATATAATAGAGGAATTAGTATTTCCAAATGAAATCACTATAAATTCATATTTTCCAAATCTCAAAAGGGAGATATTATTGGTTATTTATTCACATTTACACTCAATTGATAATATACAAATTGAATATAGAACATGGAAAATATGAATTTCGTCATAATTGATTGAAAAAATCATCAATATGAGGAACATGATACTTATTCTATATTGGGATCATGGTTAGTTCTAGATTATTGAATTAGTGTCTCATTAATAAATCACTCTTCTTATGAAATAACATGTTCACCCTCGAGTGATGCAATTTTCTTAATGTATCCCATATCAAGATTCTCTAAGAGTGAATTCTATAATTCTTGGAACTCAACAGTTTTCATTCTATATAGAGACTTTAGAATAGGTTCAACACCAGTTATGAGTTATATTAGAAACTAAAATTTAAAATTATGGGAAACTTGGGGAAAATATATAAGAAAGAAATCATGATATTTTCATAAAAATTGAAATATCATTTATGTTGAGTTTATCCCCTACCATCTAAGATAAACACCATATTTTTAATATGAATTAAGACCCATATGATGCATGTAATTTATCTCAGAAGTTCATCTTAACCATCACAATGATAAAATTTTATAGGATGATTCAGAATATTACATGTGACTTAACTTCTTCGAAAATAGATATTATTGTTATATAATGAAATTCAATCCATTCCTAAAATAAAATCAAATTTTGTTAGAGGGTTAATATTGAGATTTTCAGGAATCACATTCCCACAAACATCAATCCGAGAATAATCATAAACATGAGATGGAATCATCATTCTAATAACTGTATTAAATATTAATTCAACATCTACTCATTCTAGTCATATTGTGATTCCCTTAGACTATTCTCAATATAAAATAGTGTGTAGAACAATATTTAAGTAATACAATAATTTATAAAGTTGAATGGTAATAGTAATGTTCACCACATTATTTTCATACTCCACATCAAAAATTGATTCCATGATATTTCCCATTTTATCTTGTCTTAAGTGGTTTCTGAAACTCAAAATCATCATTTCCATCTTATTTGATTACAAGTTAGCATAAGATCCATAATCATTACATCTGAAACACTGATGTGTGGGAGGACCATTATGTGGTGAGTTTTCTCAATAATTAGTTAACTTATTCATCCAATCACTTCAATATTATATTCTTGATGACCTTACTTTACAAACATAAAACACTTAATAATGACCTTAAGGAAATTCCCCCATGTTTCTTTCCAAATTTCCCACATAACTGAATTCGTATCTTAATCACTTTATGGTTTTTAAAATTTCTATTGAATTATATCTTTATTTTCTTATCAAAACCACGAGATTAGATGGAAACTCTAGTCACAATATCCCACTTAATATGGCATAAAATTATTTCACAATCGCCACTAACGATACATGTAGATAATTCTTATATGATAATTGGTTTTAAGCCACTAAATAATTTATCAATATTACATTTAGGTTGAATGATAATACCAGAATCTTATATCACAAGCCTTAAAAATTTCCCCCAATGTTAAAAATGTTTAAATCATCCTTTTTAATTATATCCTGAAATTATTTATACATTTGTATATAAATATTTTGGGGATAGTACTTAATGGAAAATAAGCACATAAATTCATCCCACTCCATAGAGTCAATATCATCTTATTGCCTCATGTTATTAATAAGAGTCTATAATTAATATGATTTATCTTCCAAATGATAAATAGGTAAAAAAAAGTTTTCATGTTTTAATCACTAGAGAATGAATAATATTATTTGAATTAGTATTTTAATATTTATAATCAATTAGTGTATTAATATACGCAATAAAAGAAAGTAGATGCTATTTCATGAAGGACTCCACAAAATGGTGATCCCTCCTTTTATAATTCTGATGCTTGATATGATTCATGTCTTATAAATGTTTCATAATTATTACAATGAGATTTTACATTACAACTCATATAATTTTTTTACTCATAGTATAATGATATTTTCATTATCTATTAGATTCTACATTAGGATGGTTCCTTCCGGTTCCATCCATTCATTAAAAAATAATATTGTGAGAAATAATAATAATAGTGGGAAACAATATAATTATTTAAAAAATTATTAATAGGATGTATAAATTAAGACAATAACATATTAATATATTACACTATAGGTTTCACATTGTATATATTTAATCATTTCAAAAAAATTAGTGTTTTATCCTATACATAGTATTATCCCTAGTTTTTTGGAAAAAAATTTGACCCTAATATATATAGATTAACTAAACACTTACATAATACTAACTATATCAACCCATTATTTTTATACATAGGTATAATATCTTGATAGATTAATATTCATTTCATAACATTATGATCCACACCATACCCATAAAGGATCAGTGTATTTGGAGAGTAGATAAATAAAAAAATTATTCATGAATGATCTTTATCATCTTATATAATGGTATTCATACACACAAAACTTCTTAACCATGCCATAATTAAATAATTTCTTCACACCCTAGGGAAATGAAACATATGAATGGATGAGCTCATATGACCAATAAGGCAAAACAATGGAGATATTAATTTACAAATCATAATAAGGTTATAATAATATGAAATATACATTTTAAAACTATACCATGTATATTATATATCATTTTCAAGAGTCCTGACAAAAATATTATAATTTCATAAGATGTAAAATATAAATGAATTAAATAACGTTATCCATGAAATCATTATATTAGTATAAAATATTCATTTTTAAAGCACAAAATCATATAATATCATCATTTTAGTCAGATCTCACTACTATAACTATGAATGTGAATTGGTTTTACTCCCCATTCCATCATATCATTAGTATTGTTTTACTCCCAATATGATCATAGTGTACAAATCCCATTATTTAATTAGGTTAACTCAACATTCCAGTCCTTATTATCATATGAGATATCTTCCTTTTCCAAATTAATATGAGGGGTCTATATTTTCGGTCCATCCTATCAAACAATTATAATAGATTCATATATTATAAGATCATAAAATATTTCTTATATATCACCACACATGTATAATAATTAATTGTCATATAAATTCAAAAAATTCCTCATATCATAAGTTATGGAAAATAATAGGTTTTATAAACAAATCATATTCATATTCACAAATAATATATAGAAATAATAATGATTGTATCATGGATAATTTCTTAATAAATCATATGTAATACCAGTTTATTTTAAAAACAATTCTATGATATCTAAAAATTTCTAAAATATAATGAAAATTGTTAATTTTAAAATAGAAACTAAATCAGGTAATATAATCATTAAAATAAAGACTAATCATATTGGAAGTAAGTTTCATTCATGTTTTTAGGTTAAAACAACTATTCATGTTACATTGTTATCAAAAATTCAAAAGTACCACATTTGGAAAATGAAAAAAATTATTCCATATAATTTTTTATAAAACATCAATCATGTGTAAAAAAGGAAATGAAAATAAAATAATAATTTACTTGAAATAAATTTTAGAAAACACGTACATGAATGAAATTAAATTCAGGACTGAAGAGTGAAATAAATTTGGCTTTATATAGAAATATTCTTTTATATATTGAAAAAATATATACAGAAAATATAATAGAAAATATGAAATATCAATATAAAAACAGATATTAATAAATTCATGATATTATTTAGAATTTGTTCCTGAAATTTAATCATTATAATCTTAATCATAAATAATCATGCAAATAAATATATTGAAACAAATAACATTTTCTTGATGATCATGTTGTTTTGAAACTTCTCTATCCCTATGTATAATAAATTGAAATTTATAATAATTTTGTTTTGAATCATGTACAAACATATAGTTTTACATATGATCCATATATAATATTTAAATAACCATTAATCAAAATATTTAATAAAATATTGATTTTCTGTGCTAACTGTTTCATTTTACATAAGAAATTCAGTACAATAGTTATTATATTTTTTCATTTATTAGGTTATATAATGTCCATAATTAAAAGCATTATATAAATATAATATAAAAAATATATATACATATTGTTATATAGATTCATCCATAAAAGGTATTTATTGAATATTTAATTACACTGTTCATGGAGACAGTTGAACATAAGTACGCATGAATGATATTTTCACTTTTCGAAAGATGGAATGAAAGAAAGATAAGTAATAATTAGCTTTCAAAGAATAATTATTATATCATATATATCATATATATATATTCATTAAATATATATTTATTACCATTAATGTAAATAACAATGTAAAAAATTTTGATCACTCCGTGGAGGTGGTAGTCCTCATATACGGATAAATAATGATATGATTTTCTTATAGATTGGACGGTAAAAATGTTGATATGATATTATATTTAAAGATGATTAAATATTTCATAAATATATTTCCCAAGAATTATAAACTTCATTATAACCATCCATGAATGATGGTGAAGGAAAATTAATTGTGTCTCTATGTTGAAGTGTTAGTCCACACGTATGCACAAGTGATAGTTTTACATACAATTTCATCAAAAAAAGGGTGGATAATTGTGGTTACATAATCATAATAAAATTTCAGTGTATTTATAATAATTAATTTATTATTTAATGATGATTTCAAAAGATTTATAGGTATAATAAGAATAAAATAATTGAAATGGTTCGAGTTAGAAGATTGTCTCTTCTTCGATAGGCCTCATTTAGATACCTTATAGAAGATCCTTAAATTGGTCTTTTGATTATAGTGGAATGTCTAAATAATTATTAGGTATGATTACAATATTATTGGGTAGGATTTGGTAGATATATATGGCTAAATGTGGTGTAATGTAAATATATATTGGGTGAACTTTTATAAGGGAGGGAAAGGATACACTTAGAAATACTAAAATGATTTAAATGTTAATAAATAATTTATCTTTAATAATTATTTAAAAAAAAATTTTGTGAAGAATATTTTATAATATAATTTTCATCAAACAAGAAATTGAACTATTTTTTGTATTTTTTTAAACATTATCATTTTGTATAAATGATTTTATTACTGAGTTTATCCTTTACTATAGTAATGGAATTTTCAACCATTAAGGGTTAAAAATTAACTTATGAGTTATAAAATATGTCATTAATGTCAAAGGGTGAAATTTTGTATACCATTTTTTTTCCTACTTTTCATATTTCAATATTTTTATGATTTTTATGTTATTTAACAAAATATTAAATTTCATCAAATATCATTAATATCATTTTTTGACTCTATTCATTTAGTTTTTCATTAAATGAATAATTATTGTAATGTAATTATATTATAATCCTTTAACAAATACATAATAAGTTATATTAATCAATTAAATTAATGGGTATCTATAATTCACCCTAATAATATTATATTCAGTGTTTTTAATATCATTTAGTTGTTATTTCTACTAATGTACATGAACTCTATCGATGTTGTGTAATAAATTTAGAAAATTATTTAATCCCAAAAAGTAAAAAATAAATTACTAGGATCGAAAAAATTAATTCATATTAAAATTAAACATTTACAAATTATCCTCCCCTCTTTTTATCCTTATGTAAATAATTTAAAAATATTAAAGTCTAGAGACTGATATTATTGAATTTTATGGAATTAAATATATATAAATGAATTTATGAAGGGAAGATGGATCCAAAATAGGATATATTCTATTTTTTATAGATATGATTGAATATATCCCATCCAATTAAATTAAGTAATATTTTGGGTGAGTTTTGGGAGCATATCACATAGTTATAACCCTATTTTACACATTTTACCCTTAATGAAGTGACATATATTTTCCACAAAATAAATTAATAATGAAATAAATGAAAAGGAACTATTTACCAAATTTGATCCTGAATAAGTTAAAATATTGAATCTATTTTTTATGATTCAATTGATTGAAGTGGAAAAAATTAATTAAAACATATCCCCCAAAATGCGATGGAAGCAGTTTTATGAAGAAAAAAATGTTTTTTAAAATTATAAATTGCTATTATACTAAAATAAAACATAATATTTAGTTCATTTAACTTAATTAAAATATTTTTAATAAAAATTAAATTTTTTTAAAGATTAAAACTTCTTTGAAAAAATAAAAGATTTTAAAATCATGATACTAAATGATAATTTTCAATTAAAATCTGTATTTTTCACTCTTCATTTGTAAATTAATGTTTTAAGGAATACTTAAAAATTTAACTATCAGATAATGTTGTAATAATTATTTCAAAAATGAATCTAATTTTTTTAAATTCATTTTTTAATCATTGAAAAATATATTAATTTTATTTTCTCAGAAAAATTAATAAAAACATTTTTTAGGATGAATGTATTTTAAAATCATATAAAGCCTTTTTTTCAAATTTGATTACATATTTATAAATATATTTTAATTATATTGAATATTTAAATATGTATTTTTATCAAAAAATGGTTATTCATATTCATTAAACTAATATAATTAATGGGTTATAATGGTATAATATGTTATGTCTCATTTAGAATATGTGTTTTGTGTATTATAATATATCAAAGGAATTAAATTAACATGAAGTTAAATATATCAAAAAATCTCATGGTGTTATAAAGAGATTATATATAATTTATTATGTCACATCGGGAGGAAATAATTAATTCTTATATATGAGGGTAAATCTATGAATAAATAATTTAATAATCGTGCATAATGTATATACAAGTATATTAATGTCATAAAGATATTTGGGGTTATGTGAGTTTTTACTTATAATTTTTTCTCACTTCCCATACAAAAACTCCTTGTGTGTGTAGTGATTGTTTTAATGGTTTTATATTTAAATAAAAAATTATTGATATTTTTAAGATGATATCCTATGTATTTAGAGTGCTAATTTCACACACTTTTGGAGTCATATGGAATGGTTATGAACTATTTATATTTCTTACTTAATAAATTATTTTAGTACAAATAATATTATATTTGTTATACTTTGATGTTTTTTCTTGATGTCTGATTAATTTATTAAATTTATCTATGAAAATTTTAGTTTTTTATGGAACATATTCCTTTATTATTATATTTTTAGTTAGTTAGATACTAACAAAAATTTCCTAAACATAATGTTACATTAGAGGGTAATTCAATCTTTAAAAAAATTATTTGTTTCAAGAAACTATTGATTAAGGAATAAACTTGAGGCCAATGTATGTTACAACACGATGACATAGTAATGATTGGGTGAGATGTAACAAGTATCCTAGATATGGTATTTTGGAGAAAAACAAATACCAATAAAGAGAAAATTATTGTTTTTGAAATATTTCCCTCGACTTCATCAATGATGTGACCTCAAAACTTTTTAGTGGTACCATATTAACTGGTTTTCATGAGTGGTTTAAAATTTCACCAAATTATTTAAGTTTAACATCTTTTAATAATAATAAATTAATAATGAAATATTTGTCTATGGGTGTGTTTGGTTAATAATTTTTTTATTATGTTTGTGGTATATGAGGAGACTCGTGTGGGATAAGAAATCATTGGGATTTTTATAATTAATTCCATCAGTATATGATTCCGTATGAAGTTATAATTTGAAAATTATTTTCACATTTTTTGGTAATGAAAGCCCTTTTATGGGATTTTTTGGTATGGAATAAGTTGCATGATAATAGGAAATATAAATTTGGTTTAGGCAAATAATTTAAAGTTAAAAAATTTTTTTACCCAAAATTAATTTTGTGTACTTTCTGTGTATAAGACATGAAAATGATATAGTTTTGAGTCATTCCATAAATTGTTGATGATGAAAAATTGCATCATGATGTGATTTTTTATAGATTATATTCTAAATTGTTTTGATATTATGAAACAATATACATCATGAAATTCAAATTCATTATTACTATATACAATGAGAGAGAAGTGTTTTTATATTTGTAATGAATACATTTAAATTTTTGATAATAATGAATTCTTTAGTAATGTTGATATGAATATTCATGGGGAACAATTAACATTGAATGAGGGTAACTAAGAATAATATATTTGGTGTCATGCGGACTAGTTCATGTGGTGATTATATAATCTTATAAAATTGACCAGTGAGTTCATTGAACAATAGTCGAGACTATTGTATGATTTATTTATTACTTATTTAATATTGTATAAGTAATAAGGGATTCATTCCCTTAGAATAAATCTATAAAAATATTTTTTTTTCAGGTGAACCATATCATTCATTTTTTGGGTAACAATAAAATTAATATCCTCGTAGGCCTTCCCTCATTCCTAAAAATTGGGTTATATTGTGTATGGACTTAGTTCACATATATAAATTAATTGTGATTTGAATGTGGATTTCGTTTCAAATTGCTAACATTTTTTGTTGATATTATAATTTCATGCTTTCTATATGATTTTAGGTGTTGGAAGATTATAGGGAACCAACTTATGGAGTTGGTTTAACGATGCTTCTTTGTAGTTTAATATTTTAAATTAAAAAAATTATCTATTATTTAGTGAGTGATTCCAATAGTGGATTTTGGATGAAATTAACAAATTAATTAGAAATAATAATGATTTTTTCTAATTTATCAAAATGTTTTAGATTCAAGTGAAAAATATTATGTGGTATAAGGAAGATCAAATCGATTTCCTAAAATTTAAACATATATTACAATTTATTATTTTGTTTAGTAAGGAAATGAATACATATTATGATTTTGTTTCAATCCTTATTATGAAATCATGGTATTAATGTTATCGTGCATTTATAAAGGATGTCGTACTATGTATGTTCACATAACCACCCATATTTTCATCTATAGAGTTAAATGATTTACATGATAGAGTTATTGGTTACCATTTACTCAGGGACCATGTTTGGTGGTAGGATCATGGTACTTCATAATAAATTCATATAACACCTATATATATGAGTTGTTTTAGGTTATTTATCATTTGTATTTAGTGTTTTCTTATACATAGTCAAATGTTTATTTAATTTATTATGTAATATGGAATTTATTCAACATACCTTTTTTTATAATATTTATTGATCACGAATTCAATATTTTTCATAGTTTGGTGTCTGAATAAGATCTTATTAGCGCTCAATTTTCCATTTATTTTTTAATTCCTCCTATTTTTAGGATTTATAAACTCATTCTGAGTAACCAAACTATGGCCTATTGGATGATGGATTTTTGGGCTACATTTGGTTTTACCATAAATAAATGTGGGTTCTAGAAAGATGAATGTCATAAAAAAGGATTACATTAAAATATGGGGAAATCTATGAAGGAATGGGTACTAATGTAACAATTGTTTTTATAAGTTAATAAAAAATATTTCCATTGAAATCATTAATTTTAAGGGTCATCAATCTATAGAGACATATTTTTTTTGAAAAAAATTAAACATCGATGGGTACAACTAGCTTATGTAGAGGGTCAAACATAAAATGAATATGCAGTAATCCATAAAGATAATTTTTTAACAATTTTCATCCCTTTTCATCATATTGAAATACCATAACAGATATTCCAATGATGGATCCTAATTTGATAGTAATATCTCATTTTGATAATAAATAATTAATCAATATTATTTTATGGTTTTCAACTAAAAATATTTTATCTACTTTATTTATAAATCAATTATATCAATTAGTTTCACTATTATAAAAATTTAATTTCATTCCCTCGGATGAAATCGACCTATTATAAATTAATTAATTGGACAATATTTATCAAATAGTAAAATAAATATATATATTATTCATCATCATGTTAAATGATTTTATTCAAAAATGATTCAAATAACCCTCTAAAAGTTACGGCATAGTGGTCTAAAATAGTGTTACACTAAAACATCATTGAAATTTAAAATTTTAAAACATATGATTTTTTAACTTATGTAATAAAACAACCTGGGGAATTAATAATAATCTTCTCACAAGGATTATATTTTGGAAGAAATTTTTCCTTTAGTAAGATAATGTGAAATATCAATATTTCAAATATGTAACATCACACGTCTCCTTGATATATAATATTCCAACCAATGGAATGATTTAGGCTAGGAAAATAGATTTATGATCAAATTAGAATCCATTTCTATATAGATGAATATGAATCCTTTAACTCTATAGAGGGTGTGTCTATAATTACAGGCATTGGCCTTTCTTATTGGAGGGTTCCCGTTAGAAGAAACCTAACTGAATATGAACACCATTTATTAATGTGTATAGTAATTGATTATTACACCATATATTTCACTACATATGAATTATCCATATGATTTTATTTTATTATTGGATTTGGTTACCTACTAGTAAATATATTAAATCCATTTAGACCAACTTTATAGAAACACACTTGATTTGAGTTCGTTATAAGAGGAATATATTGGACTTTTATAAATTTTTTCTTGGATACCATTGGTTATACACAAACTAGCCTTGATATTCTAATACCAGGATACATGATCAAACTATGGCATGGCACAATGGGCATTCTAATTCCCCATGAGTGGGATATTATCACATGGAATCATAAAAGTATAAATAGAGAATTACTTTTCAACAAATAGTGGATGAAAAATATGGTAAAAGTTAGTCAGTAATTACTTCTTAAAGATAAATCATCACAAATTAATTCGGTAAAATAATACCCAATTAGATAGATAATAAAATCATTAAAACATCAACCCTAACTACTATATAAATTTTTTAAAAATTCTTAAAACCAGATGTAATAATTTGACCTTATCTCCAACAGTCAACATCATCACTCCATGGTCCAAATTATCAAAACATACACTAATTATAAGTGGAACATTCCCTTTTATTGGACCCAACATAATAAAAACTACAAACATCTAATGTAAAAGGTAGTGTGTGAGATAAAAATGCCATTAGGGTATCACTAATTATTACATAATGGATGTCAAAATAATAAAAAAATCATCTATTCAATTGAAATAAAATAGCTAATGGAATAATATATCATTTTCATATTTAAAAAATATATTATTTAATATCAATATATAGAAAAAATTTCATAAAATGATTACATAAACATTTCAAATAAAAGTGTTTATATAAAAAAAATCTAGGGTAAAACTATTATACAATAAATTTAGTATATATCAAAATAAAACATTACAATATCAATGGTTAGCTTAAATATACTATTATTGTTTTTATCTATAGGATCCTCACACTTATCAAATATATTGTCACGGCTAAACATGTATTCACATGCCCCTCAGGCTTATGCCAGATTGGATTCATAAACAACCAATTGGGGATAATCATGAAAAACTAGGTTTTTGTTATGGTTTTAATCATAAATTAATTTCTAGGGGATCAAGATCCTATTATGCTTATTCCAAATAACCCACTAACAACCCTGGAGCACATTTTCTCAATAAATCATTAAATAAATGGAAAATATTTTCATTTCAAATCAATATTTTTTTACAATTCAATTAGCCACTATTCTATTTCCATTTTCAAATTAAATTTAAAAACACACAATTTTATCATTATTTCATGAATTTTTAATCCAAAAACAACCATAGGTGTTTATCATTTCAACTTGATCCATTTCTTTATAATAATTCTCAAATTGTTTATTTAATTCCATCAATTTCAAAACACACTCCATAATTATAATTCCATTAGAATTTTGGGTTTCTTTTCAAATTTCTTTGCATTTCATGATTCATAGTAAAATCATTAAAAATAATGGTTTTATAAATAAATTTAAATCTATTTCAAACATATCATGAAATTTTTGATTTCAACAAAATCTAAATTCACAAATGGAACCACATACCTTTAATCAATGATCAATAATCGACACCTATAGTGGGATCTGTTAAAAATGAATGATGGTGTTGGGGACCAGGAAATAAAACCTAGAATCACTATGTAATTAATTGAAGTTTTAATTCTTCAATTATTTGATGATCTGACAAAATATAAGAAGGATAGAAATAGGAATTAGATGAAACCACTTGAGAGAATATCCACATACCCAGAGGATATTAAATGTGATCAACCAAGATTAGATCTTCAAAGATAATGGGTTTGAGCATCCAAAAACATTTCTTGTGAGCCTATAAAACTAATTAAAACTAGATAGTGTTAAATGAAGTGATTAGGGATCTTAGAGGGGGGATGGTAGAATTTTTAAATAAAATTCTATGCATTTAAAAATATCATGCATGGTTTACTGGAGAGGGCATTATGGTTAATAAAAACATGAACCATAATAATGTTCACCTACTATATAGGGTTAAAGGTCTCACCTTAGTGGGTACATAATATGATTAACTATACTCCAATAATGAAAGATCCCCCTATCAATGGCCACACCATTTTGAGGTTTTAGCCACACAGTTTTCACAAAGCGTGACCCCCATCTATAGCGCTATCAAAAGGTGTACAATTTTCTCGGCCAAAGCACATGGCTTTCTCTAATCTAACGCCAATCATGAATGTACCAAAGTGATTCAAAATCATTCAAAATTAAAAAAAAAACAAAAATAACACCCGACCAAAATGGATCAAAACTAGGGTCAAGGAATACCTGAATAAAGGTAGTGTATTTTTAAGACCTCCCAACCATAAAATATTTCTATCCCCAAAAATCATATCATGAAGTTTCCTTATTGAAGAGATGATACCATTTACATTATCACTAGTGAATTATACTCTCATGTATCATTGGAATCAAACCCATTATTTCATATAATGTGGACAAAATGTATCATCTGTCATTAAGTATCAATGTCTTATAATCAAAAATCCTCAATGGATGCCCAATAATGGATAAATCAGGCTCATAATCATGATCATCCTTTGTTAATAAATGAGATAATTCAAAATTATTCTTTTAAAGATACAATACAATAAACACATTACGTGTCAAAATCAATTTTAGTGGAAGTGCTAAATCGTAATCAACATTCCCCACCTACTGAAGGACCTCAAAAAGTACCAAAAAACAAGAAGAAATCATGTATTTCCTCTTAAATTTTTCATGACCAAAATGTGGGTAAAAACTAAAAAATAGTTTGTTAGTAAGTAAAAACACCAATTTTTATTGACGATGATAAAATAAAATATTTATATTGGCTCCATACCATCAACATTATCTGATGCAAAAACTGAATCATTATTGTTTCCTCTTGTACCAATCTTGGTCAAACCAAATAACATTCACCAATCTCTAACCCGTGTAGTGGATATTTATAATTTAGTCACATAAGTCCTCAAAAATAGTAATAATAATTGATGATTGGTTACTATTGTTATTGAAAAACTCAACCAGTCAAACATGTATGTCAAATTTTTCACCATAATCGGGGATACAACCATGAAGCATGTCTACCAAAATCTGTATACACCATTTTATTTTTACATCAACATGTAGATGATACATAGTTCTATGGATCACATGGGATCCATTAACTCCTAGTGGAATCTCCCAAATAATGAAGTGATCCAGGTATCTCTATCATAGAATATAAAATATGTAACACCATTAAAACTAACAACCTCTTACATTTACAACCTTCAAAATCCTTCTTATTTGGATATATCACTAATTTCTATAGTGTGAACTAATTTGGTCAGTAAATTTATCACAATGCATATCTCATTCTTCTTTTGATAGTTATGTGAATAAACGATAAAATAATCCATAAATATTCCATCCCACATCAAAGATGGAACAAGAAGGTGTGAATTAAACCCAATAGACTATAATTCTCAACTATAACCTATTGTCCTGTATATCGATGTGAAATTAAGTATGTGATGTCTAGTCTCAATCATAGACACCAGGATGATCACATCATACCATATAACATCATCGTGGTACCCATATGCATTGTCCATTGAGAATTATGGTAATCCCCCTTTACAAACATTCTCACACTAAAAGAACAGTGTATGGGTCCTATAAATATAAAGTACCCACCATCGAGAATGAACAATCCCCAATTGTTTTCCAACATTAATGAGATTTATTAATTACACTGAATTCATCATCAGTCTACTGATCTCATGGAATCGTCCCATGAAGGGGGGAGTCTAGCTGAGCAGTGGTCAAAACAGTATCAGAATCTTTCTCCTAGACTCCTAAATGAATCTTTGGAATGTGATCCATCAAATTTCACTGCACTAATGTTTTAATCATATCCTATATTAGAATTTTCATGTTCAATGCTTCAATGAATACATTCCCCTTTATTAGGGTATAATAAATTTGAGAATCAAATGAATATTTGTACTCCACAAAAAACATGTAGTGGAGATTCAAATAATTTTGAGAGAACTTATTACTCTTGATTTTGTGATCAAAATAAATTGTAAAGAATTCTCAAAAAGGTAATGTTTCTGGCCTTTAATAGAATGAATCACTAATGCAAGTTTGAGGTCAGGTTTTAGAGAATTTTTCTCCTGTGATTTAATCTATGTAGATCCATATGAAAATATATGATCACATTGAATAATTATATAATCCAAATAGAAACCATTGCTTTCACAAAATCCATCATAGCCTTGCATGACCTCTAGTAGAATCAAAACCAGTGTAGAAGACAAAATAAGACTCATCATAATGAATGAACTGTAAAATTTATCTTCCCAAACTAACTTCACTCCTTTCCAAGCTAGATTATTCATCAGAAATATAACTTTTTAAAATTCATTACAATCCAATGACAATAACCAATGAAACCCAAAATGCTCTGAATATTGAAAACATTTTTCGATCGTTCCCATGTCATAAATGATTTTTACATCATAGAATCAACTAATATACATTTCTCTGATACAACATGACATAATAAAATCACTTCCCAAATCCGTATAAAGCATTTCAAAATCATGGTATAAAGTAAAGGATCACCAAATGTTTATATCACATCCTCATGTTACACATATGATCCACCCTAGTATTAGAGTACATCTTGATGTCATCCACAAAGACTACAATGATGTGTCAACGTAATCAAGGAAAATATTGTTTACAAATACCTTGAAAACTGAATGATTGTTTGTTAGACCTAATGGAATGATAGGATACTCATACTGTCCATACCCACTCCTTAACGATATCATTGGAATTTCAGATTCTTGAACTCGCAACTAGTGGTCGCTAGATCGATGATCGATCTTATTGAATGACATCAACCCATTTAGTTGGTAAAATAGATTATTTATCTTAGAAAATATATACTTAATTTTAACCATATATTGGATTATATTTTGGTAATCAACACATAGGAAATGAGAACCATCAACATTCTATGATAAGAGAATATGTACTACCCAAGGTGACACACTTTGTCCTATAAATCCTTTCTCAAAATATCAACACACATAGACATAAAATATTTTATTTTAGCTGATTTCATATGGTATTAAGGGATAAATACAAGTTGAGGACCATTAAATAAATTAATAGAAAACTCAACCTCTCTTACTGTTGAAAAAATTGAAAAATCATAAGGGAAACATTGGGAGACTTGATGAAAACTCGAGTGATACAATCACTCAAATATAGTTTCTCAAAGTAAAAAAAATATAGATATTATCATACCCACCTCTAATAAATAGGGCCTTGATCTACTGCTTCTCATGTCAATTCTCCCCGAAGGGCATCATGTACCCCATCGAGTATAGTAAAGGAGACACACAAAAGATAGTTGTCAATCTAGGCTTGATGAGAGATTAGTCAATCCATCCTGAGAATGGAATCAAGATAATTTATACTGTGAACTAGAAAATTATAGGTAATATCAATCTTTAATAATGATAAAGATCATTAAGGACACTAGAGGATGTTTTTTTTGTTTCATTCTTAGGGGTATAGTAATTTCCATTACATAATATAGAAGCTCTAAAATAATGGTTGGAAAATCAAAAAAATGGGTTGATATTTATGACTGAGATGAATTTGTAATAAATAAATTATAAAGTAAGGATAAATTTATAGTTATGGTACCTCTCATTGTCACTAGACCCATGTCAACTTCCTCTCAAGTCTCTTATATTGTGTGAAAAATATTCTCTCTGTATTCATGTAGTTAGACTACATTTTTTCATGAAGAATTTGATTGCACTAAAAAAGTATTATAAGTAGATGAGTGTGTTCAGCTATATGATTCAAAAAAAATATAACTGAATTTCAAAATGTGACATGATCATCAACATGAAAATTATATATTAGGTGCCTTGGTGAAAACATGTTTTGAATTCCCCACGTTTCAACTCTAAAAGAAATTAAAAGTTCCTCTACCAAGCAATAAAAGAGGTATTGAAGAACCCTGTTTTCGAAATCCACCATTAGACCCATTAATCATCATATTTAATTTAAATAAACGCATCAAACTACCACTATTTTAAAATGAAATCCCATCAAACATGAATTTCCATCTAGGTCAAGCTCAGCTATCAATGATCTATCTATAATGTTAGCAAAAGAATTCCTCATTATCAAGAGAACCTATGACCAAATATCATCTCGAAGTACAATCTAAAATATTCATTCCATCAGCTTCTCATTATCCATAATATCACAAGAAAGATACACTAACTCAATAAAGAAGTTTTGTACATAGTCACATTCTTTTCATGTTGATGTAGATTAAGAAACTCTATTGACTTTTCAAAAACAAAGGAATATAGATAGAAATTATCAGTTAAAAGTACCTTGAAGCCTTTCCACTGAAATCCTTCATGATTCTTCACTTTCAACATTGAATCCCACTTCTTTCTATTATTTTGTTCTAACATAAAGGTAGCACACTTAATTTTAATTAATCTAGAATTTCCAATAACATTAAAAGTATATCAATTAATTTCACCCAATACTGGACATCTTGTTGATCATTAGATAGCTGGAATGCTCTTGGATTCTGGGAAATAAACTCTTTCACATGATCTTTAGAGGATTACCTTCAAGGATCCAAAACTACAGCCTAAATGGTAATGGTTTGAGATTCCTGTTATAGATCTAAGAAATCAAATACGAAAATATTAATGTGATTATGGCCAACTAAAGGGTCTTCATAAAAAGGTTCATTAAAATATCCCTCCTCAGGTTGGTCCAAACATCTTCTCAGAGGCATGATTCTATAAAACATCATCTGACATTAAGAAAATTCTAAAAAAGGATATGCAAATCAACAAATCAAGTGGGATTTAAAATATTAGTATTTTCATAACTCTATAATCAAAAATGGAAAATAAAAGAAATGGATCAAAATACTCATCAAATACACTTTCCCCCACCACCCATTGTAAATTAAGGCTCTTTGTGATTAGAGATGGTCAAGAAATATCTAATAAATACCCCCCAAGTCACATCAATCATACCTCATATCATCTATAAAAACTTATAATACATGACAACTTTAAAGAAATATGCATAATATTCACTTCTTATTGCACTTTTTCATGAACCATCATAGAAACACTAGTTCCCTAATACCCAAGAACGTGCTATAAAGTCCCAAAGAGAATTTCAGATCCCCATGAGTTGGAAACTATCACTTTGAATCATACATGAATAAATAGGGAAGGTTTTTTCCAAAAATATTAGATAAAAAAAGATACAAGTTGTTATATCAATGATACACATGGATAATGTACTATAAATAAAATAGGTAAAATAGTACCCAAACAGATATATAAACAACTCAACAAAAATTCAAACAAAACTACCATTAAAAACTATCAAAACTATCAAAAGCCTATTTATTAGGTGTAAGATAGCTTAATCAGTCACCATAATCACTCCACTTTACAAACTATCAAGATCATCCACTAATTCCAAGTATTGATTTCCCTTTTCTCAGACATGGTATAATAAAATATATAAATTTGCAATGTTAAAAGTAGACTATAAGCTAAAAATCCAAGTAGGGTATCACCTTTTGTTCCATGATAGATATAATAATAAAAAAACCATTCAGTCATTAAATTTAAATAATATTATGATATGGAACAATATATATCATTCATATTTAAAACAAAATATGAATTTGTGTTAATAGAAGGAAAACATTTTAAACATTTCTTAAAAATATTATACAAACCAATGTATATAAATAATTTTTTCAAAGTTAAATAGTTCTATAATCAATGGAATATAAAAAAAACAAATATATCAACCAATATGGCCATCTTCCTTACATTGTATTAGTTTTTTTCAATAGGATCCACAATCATCTCAAATAAGTGATCATGCAAAAACATGTTTTCTCACGTACCTTAGCCTATAGCTAAATTAGAATCATCAACATCCAATCAGGGATAATCATACCAAACTAGGTTTTAGTTTGATTCTTCATCATAAATCCATTACTAAGGGATAAATATCATTGAAATATTATCAAAATTAAGCCACTAACTACCCAAGATCACATATACTCAATTAATTAATTAATAATTATTAAATCACTTCATTTTAAGTCAATCCTCATTTTCTAATCAATTGGATGATTTTCAGTTGCCACATGCCAATTCAATTTCCAAACCAAAACATCGGTCTTTCATTATTTCATGTATTATACAATCCAAAACCAATCATATTTTTTTATAATTTAATATTTGTCAGTTTTTCTTAAAATAATTTTAAAATAATTTCATCAATTATAGGAATTTCAATATTCACCCCCACAATTGCAGTTCCATAATAATTACTTTTTTTTCAAAATCCAATACATTTCAGATTTTATACTAAAATAATTTTTTATTGAGTATTTATTAATAAATATAAATAAATTTCAAACTAATAAATCTATTAAAATATTCAATTTCATGTAAAATATCAATGTTAACTACCTACCTATAATTAAATAAAATACATCACGCCCATTGCGGGATCCACCAACGATGAATGAAGGAATCTTAAACAAAAAAATAAAACCTAGAATCATAGTCCAATTAAATATATTTAATATCCACCAATTATGATATGATAAATCAAACTATAAAGAGGAGAGAAATACTAATTGGAAGAATCCATGCAAGAGAAGATCTACATGCCCGGAGGAGATTAAACATGTCAAACACGAGTTGATCAACCAAGAGAAGGGGTTTGAGGAACCAAAAGCATTTATGTAAATACTCCAAAGATAAAGAAATTTTTTTAGGTCTGATTATAGGGATTAAATATCTTATATAGGTGGTTTTGATATTTTTAAATTTAAATTTGTGTCATTAAAGACTAACACACATGATTATTGGGCATGACCACATGATTAATCAATCATTGCTCCTTAACCATGTGCCCCTACTTTATATGGGGTGAAAAATTTATATTTTTGTTAGTATGGTTTGATTTACCAAGAACCAACTATGAAAAGTCCCTCATTCAAGGGAAACGTAGATTTGATGTTTTGGACACATGGTTTGGAAAAACTATTCCCTCCTCCCTAGAAATAACAAAGGGAATATAGTTTATTGGGCCAAACATCACAGTTTTCCCTAACTATTCATAGACCTTGCACGAAACAAAGGTATTAAATAATTCTCTACATTTCACATAAAACAAATTGATACAGTAACCAAAAAAAATAGATCAAAAAAGGGTGATGGAATACCTAAAAGTTAGTGATGGGATGTTATAACTGCATTAAACATTTTTATTATGCACTATTGGTGTCCTATTATGTTTCTTATTATATTTTTTCATAACCATTTTGGTTCTATGTTAAATAATGTAATTGTAAAAATTCATGGTGGGTTTTTAGGCCTATAATGATGATTTAATATCTTATAAAATTAGGAGTATCTCCATATAGTGATAGAAGTAATTGAATGAATCTTCTCCAAATTTAGTTTTTTACAACAATCACATAACAAGCACCATCTTATGGTGTTAATAAATCAATGAGTCTTACCATAATTAGTCTTTTTATTCCTTTATTGGGAGATTTGGTAGGAATATCTAGTGTCAAATTATTCTCGGTACACTACAGTGAAGATAAATATGTCATTATCCTAATTGGAAAGTATTCCTTTTTCTATGTGTTTTATTTTGATGAGATCAAACACTAAATGAATGAAAAATGAAATAGGTGTTGAATTTATGATATTTTTATTAGAGATTATATAAATAGGGATGTCTAATAGATACCCATAAAAATAATATCCCAAAAAAATTGATTTTATATCTCCTGAAAACTCAATTTATATTATCCAATAGGTTGTTTCTTTGTTATAAAATATAACTTCTCGGGTAAAGGGGGTGGTTATTTACACTATTGATAGTATAAATTTCCAATATGTATTTTCTATAGATAAATTAATCACATAGTGTACCTATCATGATATAATTCTATAACAATTCCATTTTATATTAATTTATGGTGCTTATCGAATTTGGATTTTTATACCACCCTGATCCCATAATTTCTCTCATTTTTCCAAGATATTCATGTGATAATAATTATATATTTGAGCATACCATAGGAATTGGTATAGGAATTTAAAATATTTAGATGTGATATTTTTCACTCTTGTGTGGAAAATTTTTTGGATGATTTCTATGTAAGTATTCTATTTATATAATCGAACCTCCCATTAAAGGATAAAAATATTAATTTCTTATAAAGGATGTAAATAGTGATTCTATTGACCAATGAATAAAATTTGAGTATTTAAATCCTATCATATGAATTTAATAAATATTATATTATAGGAAGAGATATCTCATGAATTTTCTACACCAAATTTTGATGACATGGACTCAATTCATATGAATTGCTATGGAATCTTAGACACTATTCATAATGATTTCTTCTTTCTTCCCAGAGAACTTTTTATTTATCGCAGATCTCATTTATATATTTATTTTATGAATTATTCACCTTGATTATAATAATAATTTCACATAAAAACATGGGATGCAATGATCTATGTGAAACAATTTTTTCATTGATAGGGAAATCTTTTCCATATTTTATTCTTTTATTAATGATTCTTTTAAAATATGATTGGGAGGGAAAATGGGTAAGAAATATAGGATTTTCCAATTAATTTGATGGATTATTAGGAAAGTAATCTATTTGATAAATTTATTTTCCATAGGATTCCATCATAAATGACACATTGTAATAATCACTGTCGCAATTGATTTTTTTTCAACAGCCCATCGTAAATACTTGTTCTTTGAAAAATATAATACATCAATCATAATTAATTAATTCAAATGAATTAAATAATTAATATTTATAGACCCATCATAAATAATTAATTGTGATGTAAAAATGATCTATTAGAGTTACTAATTTTTTAAAATTAAACAATGTAATATTTAGAAAATTTTACGAATAAATTAAAAAACCAAAAAATATATAACATTGTTACATTATAATATACATAATAATCTTTTCACCCAAAAATATATAACAGTCATATAAATCACGCACCACCAACTGGTAGTGGGAGAATGAGGATCACTCAAATTATTAGGGGGCGGAAACTCCTTGCTGACACCACATACTACCCATCATATATAATCCAAGATCCTTTCATCTATTTGACACTACTGCTCATGCTCCTACACCCTCTCATTTAATATACTATATATTACCTCATCATGAGCTCCCAACCTCTCCACATTCTAAATAGAAGATGAATGCATCGACTATGACTCTCCATGATTTCCCATAAAGCTCTCTGAAGCCATCATCAATGTACCATGACAACTTATATGTGTCTGTTAAGAGTCATTACTCATCACTTGTCCTTTTTGGACATAATGAAAATTCAACTATATTAAGGACCCCTCATAGAAAATTGTTACACCATGTTTAATTTAGTTTTCTATCATCTTGAATATATTATTAATGAGAATTCGTAGACTCATACATTACATAAAAATATTATTTGAAATTATAATAAAAATAAAATTAATATTGGTGAAATTATAAAAAAACACTAATCACAATATGGTGTTTTTTTCTCCTATAAGCTCTCATGTATAGGGATTAGTATAAATCTTCTTATATTCTTAAAACTATATAATATAGGGGTTAGTAGCGGTGTTTATACTATAAAAAATATTTTACTTTTACATTGTATATACATTATATAAAAATATTACTTACCATATGTTGTCGATGTATTCTAAATTTATATCCTATGTGTGACCTCCTACCTCCCCCGGATCTAATTTCTAGATGATGACCTCCCTCTAAATGTCCCTCCAATATAGTATGAGTAAAATCCATCTGATACCTAAAGTGGGATATAGTCGCATTGATTGGATATGAATGAGAGGTTGAAAATAATAGCAGATGATCTATCCATAGGTCACATTATGTGGTTTTGTAAAAAAATGATGAAAAATTCATGTATAAAAATATTAAAGGCCTCCAAAGTCTGATCTATCTGGATATCAGCAATCAGAGTCCAAAAATTCTACAATATAATTAATTAAATATAATTTTAATTAAATATATTAAAAAAAAGTGTATATTATTTAATAATTTACAATCTATAATATGATAATATAGTAACAAATTTTGATGGAATCATGGTCCCATGAAACCTATGGCTAAAAATAAGAATTTCCTAGAATCACACATAACTTCCCATGAGCTAAATGTGAAAAACTATGAAAATAAAAAAAATAACTAGAATATTCTTACCAAAATTAATAAAGATACCTTTATAGAATAGAAATCCTAAATAATTAAACATTTCTACATAAACGATGATCAAAATATGGAAATGGGTGTATCTCTAGACCAAAGTATGGAATCACCAACTAAGGTAAACCACACCTCCTCCAAATAAGAGAAACATCATGTAGATAAAATGAATGGGGATCCTCGGTAGTGATTCTGTCATTATTGATGGAATGAAATAGATCATCAGGATTATCTTCATCCATCTAGAACAAATAATCAGACATTTAGGAAATATATAATAAAAATATCAAATATAAAAAAACTAATAAATATGAAAATATAATACTCAAAATTGTAAGAAATATTAAATACATATATCAAATCAAAAGAACTAATAAATACATGAATATAATAACAATTTAAAAATATATAACATAACATAATAATTTAACTTATAAATATATGTTAGTATATATATCATATATCGAAAACGAATAAATATTATTAAGAACATACTATTCTTATCTATTAATAAGTGTTAATACAGATATCAAATATAAAATACTAATAATTACTGGCATTATCTATGGAATAAAATAGATTATTGGGTCCATATATCTAGAACAAAAACAAAAAATAGTTGTTAATATTTTTTATTATAATTATAAAATATATAATACTACTAATTACTTGAATATGATTCCACAATCGTCTAATTCTTAATCATTTTCATTTTGGTAAATGTCTCCATCCTCATATTTATCATCATTAATTTCCATATGACTATAAGTTTCATCATCCATTATTGTTTCGTCAACATTATCAAGGTTATCAACCAATAACTATGGGGTTTTATCATCAATATTTACATCCCATTGGGTAAGAGATATATTTGAGGATGTTTCTTGATAATTGTCATTATGTTTAAATTCCATATTACTATTTCATTTTCAATAAAATGATTATCATGTCATTTTATTTTTCATACACTCCATCAATCATTCAAATCACTTAAAATATCATTTTAATTTTTATAATAAACTTGATGTTATTAATATTCCAATATAAATTGTTCATTTGATATAATAAAACTATAATATTTATTATCAATGACTCCATGTTGTGTATAACTCTCCACGCTCCATCAGTATCAAACTAATGACAATTAAACATTATTACATAATTTTTTCCCTAATAAAATAACTCAATTATTTCCTCAAGAATACCATAAAAGTAAAAATATCATTCCTTACGATGATATCCTTTTAAATAAACTAAACTATTTATTGATTTCTTTTTGCCTCAATATATTTTTTTATGGACTATAAATCCATTAACAACATATCAATTATAATATTTTTAGAGATTTTTTTTGAGGTTTTTTTATAACCCATATTCTGCTATTCTTTTTCATTTTGTATTTGTTGTAGTTAATAAAAATTATTAAAACTTGATATCATTATGAAATGTATTTATTTTTTCATCAAAATAAATTAAAATTACCAATATTTGAAACCATTATGTAAAATTTAATGATGACATTCTTCAAGAGCAGCATATGTGATTTATATAATTTTCTTTGATATGGTCATCATATAGTCTACAAAAAAATTAATGTAAATAAAGGTATAAATTAAAAAAATTATCAAAATAATAAAAAGTATTACTTACTAAAAAATTCTTTTCATTTCTTCACAATTCTGTAGAACATAACTATGATCTCTATAAAGTTCTAAATTTGAGGTCCATTTCTCATGATAACCAATAAAACCTAGCTTAATATGAGTAAAAAACAATTACTGAGGGTCTATGGTATCATCAACATTTTTCTAATTAAGAATTTTATGGTCATGTTTTGAATGATATTCCAATTGAAAATAATAAGCTCAAAAATTTTAAATTTTTTCCTATAAGTACGCTTTTGGAATTGACTCTTCCAATGATACTATATTACATACTTTATTTTTTAACATTTAATACCTCTCTCAAATGGTTATATATATTATATCTGTACCAGACTTTTAAATTTATATTCTTTTGAAAATGTAATATTAAATGTTCCATTGAGTCAAAGAATCTTATAGGTAATATATTAAACAATTTACATTATATTAACAGAAAAATCCATATTCAACATACTACATGTATCATAATTAGATTTTTTCACAAAAATATCTACGATAAAATATAAAATTTCAGTAAAAATGTCCCAAATTGAAGAATTAAATGTCCATCTAACACCAATTTGTAGTAATATTTTCATTATGTCATGGAATCCATGAAATTTTAAACCAGTAATATGCCTATTTCTAATGCATAGAGATAACTTTTATGCACAAGAATCTGGTAAACTCAAATATTTAATCTATTGATAGGAAAATAAAAAATGTTATTTAAAAAATTAATAAGTTTATTTTGGATTCATTAAATTTTGTGATGTTTCAACTTCAAATATTTAATGTTTAGGATCTTTAAAAATATGAGAAAGATCTCACTATTCCTTTACATTATCATTAGTTTTATCTGTTGTGTCCAACATGGTATAAAATATGTTATAACAATAATTTTCCTCAATATGAATTACATATTACTTGTAATTATCCAAAATATCATACCAATATAGAAGGTACCAAAAAATACACCAAATTATCCCATTGTGATTTCTCCCAAATCTGTTTATCTTGTGTTCTTTCATTTTTGGTCAGAAACTAATAGGAGGGAATTCATAGTCGATATATTTTACATGAATACCTCAGATCACAAATAGAGGATTATCTCATTCTATTCTATTTTTTTGTAAAATTAATTTTTCATTATACAAGGGTGATCTATAGGGAGAAATATCTGACAGGTGTCAAAATAATTGGTCTTTATCCAATTAACAAGATTAATCTCTTTGTTCTCATCCATGGAATACATACATGATTATAGACTATGTTTACTCCATCTATGTATCATACTATATTTTATAAGGTCATTAATCATCCATATTAATGAAATCATTAGTGTAAAAAATCTTATTTGAAACAATATCAAATATAGTCACATATTTGTTCTATAATGAAATTAACTCATCAATTAGTGGATTCAAATAAACAACAATATTCATCTTTGGATGTCCTGGAATTAATAGCACCAAATACATATATATATTTCTCCTTCATCAGTATAAGGGGAGGTATGTTGTACATAGTAATGACAAAAGGTTAACAATAATATTGACTATTGTATGCACCAAGTACTAAAAAATCAGTAGAAAGACCCATCTTATGTTATAAGGTTCTGAAGAATAATAATGATACATATGATCAATGTGTTTACTTGAATCATATTAACATTTATGGTTTAATTTTTTACTTATATAAATATCTCATTTGTGTCTTGTCATCAATGTTGTTGTGTTGTGATACATAAATAAATATTGTAATCAAGGTGTAATTGGAATGTACCTCAATTATTTCATAAGAGATATAGACATTCCTTATTTTTCCTCTATACATCGATTCTAAACATATGGGATAATTAACCAATGGTTCAAAATCACCATAATGTAAGATTTATTAATTTAAAAATACTCAAATCGAATAATAACTATGACCTAAATTATGAACTATCGTCTTACATTTATATAAACATGTAGGTAAGGTATTTCCATAAAACAAAAAACGATTTATCCAAAGATAAAATATGACTGTAAAAATCCTTTTACATTAATGAAAATGATTTTATAGCCATACATTTTCTAAAATATTAATGTTTTATCATTTCAAAACCTTGATATATTCCCTCCTCGATAGATTTAATCAAATTATTAAATGTATAAGGTTAGGATTTAAGATTTTGAATTTCATTTGGAGTTTCTATTACTCGTATAGATGATTCAATTGCTTCATGTATTGAATTTTAAAATGATAAAACTAGAACAAAAAATAATATATTTTATACTGAATTGTGTTCAATATGTTAATACCATAAAAATATCATCTTCCAAAAATCCACAATGTAGTAGATGGGGTCAAACGTTTTCAAAAGTTTGGAATCACCTAATATTACATTTCATACATGGAAGTTTAATTATCCCTTCATAAATATATTCTAAATTTCATCCGGAAATGAATATAAGTGTTTCAACACCCTCAATGTACACAAGATTTGAACTATATTGGTTAGATTTTTTTTAATGATTTATTTAATCATGATCAGGTAATAGAAGTCATTGTCTCCTTCATGAGTGCATAGTTATCTGTAAAACAACAAAAGTAAGAACAATTATTACTCATTGTGACTAATTAAATATTATTATTATAGTTCAACACCTTGGAATATTCTAAGAAATATAATTAGACTGATGCACTAGGTACGCACTAGATCATATGGCCCATATAGGCTTGATGAATATATAATAAAAATATTGGATATATTAAATCACTCATGTCCTATTATCAAAATATAATAGAATATCTCTCGAATGGTGTCCCATATGAGAAATTTGAGACCACCATTGGGTCTGGAATATAAATTTTACCCTAAAAAGGACATAACATTTTTTGGTGCCATGTGTTTGATTACATTGCAAGAAAGGGTAATTCATTTAATATTATTTTATTTTTTTATATAAAAAAATGAAGATTTTCCCAAACTGTATATTTAATGAAAAATCAGATCCACTGTTAGGTATATGAATTGGGGTTTACCATAGATGTGACATATCATTTGTGTGTGTCAATAGTTTGGTAAAATCACGCACAACGATTATTCATTTAATATTTATATTATATTGTTTTACAAAAAAATGAAGTATCATTATAATAGTTTATCATATCAAAAACATCAGACCACAATTATGTTGGGGATTCTAAGATTACCCTTGGCACAACCTAATATTAATGTGTGTCAGAATATTCATAACATCACACATAAGGGAAACCTTTTAGTATGTTATTAATATATACATACATATAAAAACATTTATATGAATTAGTAATACAAATTATTTTAATTAATACAACATTTATACTAAATATCTTTAATTTATAATAGCTTTTATTATTTTTTATATTTTTTGGCATGGTATGAAAAAATAGTATTTATTACAAATATTATTTAAATTTTAATATGTGATAAAATTATTTATTAGTTAATACTAAATAATAATTATTTATAACTGAATTATTAGTAAATAACATCAGGTTTTAAAAATTATAAGTATTTCATATTATTTATTTCACAAATTATTAAAAATTATCACATTTTCCTCAAATTTTCAAATTTTTAATAATATTGCATCATTAATCAAATTATTTAATATTTATTAATAATATTAAATAATAAATTATTTATTATTAATCATTATAAATTATTTAATGATTTTTACTAATTACAAAAATTATTATTGCATTATTATAGATTAATATATTTCTATATTTATATAATTATTTATTAATTAATATATACATCAAATATATTCCGAATCTTCCAAAAAAAATGTACTTATAAATATATATATATATATATATATACCTTACATGTTTTTTTAAATGTTTATATATACAAATTCAGATGTTTATATATATATATATATGTATGTGTGTGTGTATGTATGTATGTATATATATATATATTACACGATTTTGTAATAAAATATATTTTTAGATGTTTATTTATGAAAATATACAGATCAAATCAATGTATACATACATGAAGGCAAACACACACACATGCACAAAAAGACATAGACCCACACATATATATAACCATACTTCTTTTTATAAAACTTATATATATATATATATACATTCAAAATTAAATTTAAAAACATATATATATATATATTAATAACCTTACATACTATATATATATATATTAAAGGCCTTAAAAAATTTAAAATGATTATATATGTATATTTAAAAGGTAATATTTATATATATAATTATTACAATATTTTTTAATTAATCTAAATACATCAAATATAATCTGAGATTTTTTTCAAACAAATATGATTATCAAAACTAAATATACATACAAATATACATTCATATAAATACATGTCAAAAATATAACACATTTTTATAAAACGCACATATATATATATATTCACATGTTAATATATATATATAGACACACATATATCCAAATTAAACAATGATGAAAATACCTAAAAATCAATGGAAATTACTCAAGCATACCTGATTAACATGAAAATGGGGAATAATAATTTAGGAGTAGCCCTAAATACAAAATAAACCCTAAAAATTGGAAAAATGTATTGACATAGAGTTTTCAAAAAACTAAATCATATTTGATAAAATGAATAAAATGCAAGAAGAAAAGTAGGGGAGACCAGGGGAATTAATGCCAAGATTATGCGAGCCCAGATCTACAAAAATTTGACTACAATAGAGTATTTTGTAGAAGGGGAAGTTCATTCATCATGCACCATAGACCTCTCTAAAGAAGAATATAAATGGGAGGTAGAAGGAGAAGATAAGTATTATTTTTAATTAAATATTTATTATGATGATTCATTTGAAAAAAAATTAATTATTTTGAAAAATGGGTTTTCATCAAAATTATTTAAGATGCACATTAATTCCCATCATAAAAAGTTCTTGCACAAATAATATTAGTGACATAATTTAACATCTATTTATATTCGGCATAGAAAAATATTTTCATGCGGAGTAATTGGCACTACCACCAAAATTATTTTCAATGGAACTTTTCTTCCATTACAAATGATGACATTTTACGATGGAAAAAACTGGTACACCACAAATAAAACCTATTTAAGGACTGTTTTCAACGGTTTAATTAACTATAGAAATTATCCCATCATAAATAGCATATTTTATCATAGTAAAGGAGAGAAGACCACCTTATATAAGGAATTTACTAAACAAAAAATCTAAATTGTAACATCTTATTAGTTACTTTCTGGTTTTTCCTTTATATTAATTTTTTTTCTCTTTATTTGTACTCATCTTTGAAATCCAGAAGATGGAGGTCATTTTTTTGTAAAAATTTCCCAAATATTAATGATATATGTTTATTTGGATTAAATGAGTTTGGGTGTAAATGTGTAATGGCTTAATAGGGTTCATCTTGGTTTTGGATAATACCAGAGGTTGTATTGGGTTTTTCTACAGAAAATTGGAGTTGTTGCAAACTACTAGGATTTTTAACTCTACATAATGGGGGGGGATATATTTTTCTCGATGATCATTTCATTATATGAATAAAATCATAAATGGTTACATTCCATGGAAAGGGTTTACATGAAATGTAATGTATAAAGATCAGATTTTTTAAAAAGGAATGGTTTATTTGGCATATATAGACCCTCTGGATTACATGATATTTAAAGGGATTACAAACCATGTAATTCTCCTAGTGGAAGATTTTTTTGGAACTGATTGAGTGATTTTTTTATTTCATTCACTACAACCTCTTCACCCTCGGCCCAAAAATCTTCCCAATCTCTTTTTGGGATCTCTCCTCAGTTCGAATTAATTCCTTGAGAAATTAATATCTATTGTAGATGGATTTAATATCTATGGGTGATTAATACTCTATTATTATTAATTAAATTTTATCATTTTTTCTCTCTTACATAGAGTTATTATATTGGGTGTTCTGAGATTAAGATTCCTCTTATTCCATTCTAGATCTATCATGTGGATTTCTTCCAGCAGTTAACCCTAGTGTTGGTTGTGGTGCGGTGTGTGAGTTCCATGAGTTATGAGTTATTTATTCCACTTATCCAAAACTATTTCAAAATTTAATCAATTATAGTTTGGTTAGATTTATTATAGGAATTTTGTTTTCATCTTTGTGTTCCTCCTTATTGGTGGATTTCATTGTGGGTGTGTGCGACCTGAGTTTTAAGGTAGGGGGTTCTGTCTCTTTCCTATGTAAGATAAACCACAAATCTCTAGTTTTGAAGATTTATCTTAATAATGAAATAGAGGGACTAAATTATATAATTTTTTTTGGGAGTTCGTTTTTCATAAAATAGGGGTTTTCCTTAGTATTGGTATGTGAAAATGGGTATTCTAGGAATTTTGAAATGGTTTTTTTGAATAGTTTTCAATGTATGGTTTTGATGAAATGGATGGATGAATTTTTTAGGATATATAGAACATGGTATTCCATGAGTTATTTGGTGGAAGTTGTAGTAATAATAATTTTCTACTAATACTTTTAGTGGGTTCACTCATGGGATGTTCCTCTACTCCCTGGATTTTTTGTTCTAGATACATGATAGAAACTACTGGGAGTTTCACTTTTTTGTTTATTTCTATAAAACCTAAATTTTTTATATATATCTAAGAGATTGATGCATGTGTGATTATCTATATTGGTGGTACAAATTTCGTAGATATCATGTCCAACTATGATCTTTGGTTTGATGTAACCTATGTTTTTTTATTTTACTATTTTGTTATACATCCTTGTGATTGAAATGATATGTGATACATGTTTTCATTCATTTTATTTATTTCAATTGATATAAGTATATGAAATTATTTGAAACTATTTTACTGGGATTTATTTCTAAATGTGGAAAAATCTAAAATTAGATTTTTTTTTCCAGGATTTTGATATAAAAACTTCTAATGTATATATCATGCATATTTCTCTTCAAATATTATAATTGCTTAAATTTTTGAATATATAGTTATTATAGAACACTTGGCTGGGATCCTATACGGAATATTATATCTAATCATTTGCCCCATTCACTAGTGTTTATACCTTTTTATGTATTTTATTGAATTGAATGACAAGGAACCATAGTAATGTGGTGATGCTTTTTTTTCAACTATGTTTGGATAGATGGTGGTGAGGTGGTTGTTGTTTTCCTATGAAATCACATAGAGTAGTTGTCTTCTTTTTTTTAATATATTTTGATTATTGGACCTATAATTTGGAATTTTTTGACTACTTTTGATTTGAATCATTTCTGTTGTCTTCTTTCATTTATGTATTATATACTTTCCGTTTCACTATTTATCTATGTTATGTGTATATGTATTCAATGTTGTTGCATTAGGTTGAGAAAAATAATACCATACGGTTTTTGTTTGATACTCAAGTGCTAGTCCCCAACCCATGGGGATTAGAAGATCCCTTCAGATATGTGGAAATTTGGTTCAAGTATCGGTTTAAGATTTAATCTTGGTTGGGTTTGATTGGGTATGGTATCCAAGGAGGTTTTTCATCAAGAGTCCTTTTCTTGGTAAAACTGGTGGATAGGATGTGGTATTGTCAAAACTTGAGAGGTAGGTAGTTGGGAGTTCCTAGCTAGCTCATACCATGATAAGACTCATGTTACCAAGGGATGTTGGGATGTGTGTCTCTTACTTTGAGTTCTTGATTTTAATATCTGTTTTATCCTTTGGTGTTCTGGTTTGAAATGAGATTATTCTTATTTATGAATATTTCATCAATTTATGTGTGTAGTAGTATGCCTATGAGTCATGTTCCATGGGATCCATAGGTTGGTGATGCTTATTCTCTTCAATTTAAACCTCATATGGATCATAATATTATCACGTTTATCATGTTGGAATTTCTTGCTATTGATCAAAATCTAATGAAAGTCCAGAATACAGTCATTGAGGTACAACCATGAGCAATGAGAAATATATATCATTCACATGATTTTTGCATGATAATGTAACAACCTTTATGTTTATTAATGAACAACAATTGGTGCTAGATTTTAATGATAATATCGATTAGATAATCATATTTCTAGATAAATATGAGAGTATCAATGTGAATAGTGCATCATTCATACATGAGGGTCACATCCTAAGAATGTGGAATTCCATTTTATAGGTAGATAGGTATGTGGAATTTTACTGGTAGGGCCTCAAGAATCTATTCTTCCAGTAGATTTTCATGGAGTCGTTGATGACAGAAAAGAATATTGATTTTCTATCTTTATAGTTCCAATAGGTTCTGGTATTAGAATACACAAATCAGTTTACCGATCATGTTTATTTTTTTGCAAAAGGTTATAAAGAATGAAAATCTAAAATCATAGAATTATCTATAGTGATTGTGATCATATATCACGTTATAGGTATATATGTTGAATATTTCGATTTCTATAGAGTCAATGGAATAGGTTATGATGGAATATTTGAACATGGAAGGTAAGGCTCGATATTCTACCCCTTATTTTCCTCCTAGTGCTATAAATAGTGGAACAGTAGTGAACAAGTGGAAGGTGAAAGATCATGGAAGTATTGGCGGTAGTGGTTCTCAATAGCAGGCATCTTCATCACCTCTAGTTGCAAATAGTCATGTGCCTGTGACTTATTATTAGTGTTGAAAGGTTGGGAACACCCTAAATTTTTGTTCTACACATGGTAAAATGTGAAATTATTGTTGAAATTATAGCCATTAAATAATTTTATTCTAATCTATGTCTACTCCTCGATATGATCATGGATTATTAGCTCTTATGTATGTTGTGTAATAGTCAGATATTTCCCAGACTATAGGGCTCCAGCCACATGCATCAAGGGTAATGTTCCTTTACATAATATTTTATTTTTTAGTAGAGGTAGATTTATATCCAATGATAGTGATATATTACATCATTACTGCATCTTCAGTAGTGTTTTTTATTTTTTATAATATTGATTATCACTCATTTATATGTCTCCATTTCATTGATATTCTTAAACATCCAATAGATATCCATCTATTTATTATGGATTTAGAGATACGTATTAGGAAGAGTATAGAGTATGGGTTTTAGTGTCATTTAGTACTATCAATAGCTGATGCTCAATTAGTCTCAAATTTTCTCATTCTCAATGTAGAACTATTTGAAATATTCACTATGAGGGATTGGATGGTTACTCATCATGATGTTGCTGACTGTTATCATCATCATGTATCATTTTTTTGGTTGATGGGAGTTCGTGGGGGTTTTAGGAAGAGTGAGATCCAAGGTATAGTGGTGTGGGGGAATTATTTCCTAGAGATCATGGGTTTTCTATAGGCATTTTCATTTGAGACTGATGAAGTTTCTTCTCTTTTTGATCCTTCCACTGTTATTCGGTACTTTCCTGAAAATTTCCAAAATGAATGATAGATTTCCTCCAAATATGGAGGTAGATTATATGATTGATTTGGTGTCAGGTACACATCTAATTTTGATACCTTCATATAGTATGGAACCTGAATAGATGAATGAGTATATTTTTGCGTTGGATGGTCTTATGGTAAAGGGTTGTGTTCATCCTATTGTCATGCCTTCGGATCACTAGTGAAATTTTCCAAGAAGGCATATGGTTTGTTTGTATTTTTTATGGTTTATCAGAAGTTGAACTAAGTAACTATAAATAATAATTATCATTTTTCTTATGTGGATGATTTTTTAGATCTGTTAAATGGGTAAAAGTGGTTTTCAAAGATTTATCTTTGATTGGGTTGTCATCAGCTTAGTGTTCGGAAGTATGATATAAAAAAGAAGTCTTTTAATAGTATACATAACCATTTTTAATATCTTGTGATGTTTTTTGGTCTAACTAACTGTACGTTATATTTTATAGATTTCATGAATCTGATATTCCACTAGTATCTCGAAAATTCATTGATTATGTTTGTGGAAGATTTTATTTTATTCGAGATCTAATCGCGAACATGAAAACCATTTTTTTTGGTTTTATAAATCTTGAGGAGTCAAAAATTTTATAAAAATCATTTGAAATGAAATTTACAGATTTTAAAGGTGAATTTCTTGGGGAACATGATTTCTAAATGTGGTTTATTAGTAGATCCTCGGTAGATTGATTCTATATTTTTGGGGGAATACCCATATAATGTCATTGAGATTTATTTCATTTGTGATCTTGTCAGAAGTTATTGATGGTTCATAAAGGATTTATTAAAGTTAGGGTTATCTTTAAACACTATTAATAGGAAATGGATGATATTCATATTGGATGAAAAGTTGTAGTATTATTTATTAGTTAATACAACTTCAAAAATCTGCTTCTATTCTAATTTTACCTTATTCAGAGATGAGTTATGTGGGTTTATGTGATGTTTCTGGCACTATTTTGGTTTGTGTGCTCGTGCTGGATGATCATGTGGTGCTTTATGTCTCTTGTTAGCTTTGACCACATGAGAAGAGTTTCCCCAATAATGATTTATATATTTCTATAGTTATTCACAAACCAAACTATTGGTAACACTTTCACATTAAGGATTGTTTCAAAGTATTTTATTACAATAAGAGTTTGAGCTATATCTTTTCTCTGAAATACATGAGTCTTAGATAGGGTTGGTGAGTGGAATAGATTCAGACATTTTATATCGACATTTTCTACATCCCAAGGATGTGTATTTTAATTACAGACACTCTTAGAGGGAAATTTACATCACAAGAAGTTTTGGCATCGAAGTAATAGTAAAATCTTAGAGAGAATTTCGTCAATTGAATCTGGATGCTCAGGCAGATGTTTCATGTATGGTTATAGACAGTGTTTAGTTATCTAAATATCTCCACAAGTCTATTCAATGGGTTCATCATTAGGATGGAGAGTTAATTGAAATTTTAGAATCCCTATATGGTAGGGATACCATTTTTGGTTTGTCTCTCTCTTCAAATGTTTTTATCATTTGTGGGGATCTATATTTTGTTCCATAATCAGTGAAAAGCATTGTTTTGGTTGATTTTCATAATTTTAAGTGGTTTATATTTTCTGGAACTATGAATATGTATTATTGAAATATATGGTGATTATAGTTTCATAGTATAAACCATGAAATTTCTGAATAATTGAATTATTGTTACACTTACCAATAGATAATTTCAAATCATATGAAACCTTAATGTTTTCTTCAGATCATATGGGTCTATTCTAGGAATGGGAATTGTTTTCCATGAACATTATTATTTGATTACCTTGGACTCCCTGAGGGAGGAATTCTATCTGGGTGGTGATTTATTGATTGAAAATTAGAGATCACTTCATTATGATCAGGGGCACCAAAAAGATAAAGATCTTGGTATGCTATATCTGCGGAGTATTTTGAGGTTGTATGGGGCTCCTTATACCATTATTTAAAACAAGGGTCTTATATTTACTTTGAGGTTCTATATGACTCTCCAAGATTTTATGGGGAGTCATGTATGGTTGAGTACAACTTACAATCCATAGTTATATTTTCAAATAGGGCATGATATCCACATCCTAGAGGATATGATTCTTTCCTATGTCCAAGAATTTAGTAGATATTAGGATATCCATCATGGATTGAGTGAGTTTCTTATAGAAATATTTATTATTCATTGATATAAATGGATCCTTTCGAGGATCTCTATAGTCTCGTATACTGGTCAACTCATTGTTTGTCATATGTTGGAAATACTTCATGTGTGGGATGGAGGATGGTTCATAAGGAATATATGATAATTCACGTAATAAATCATTATCAAGTTATTTGTCAAAGTCAATAGAAATATTTTATGGACTAGAGAAATTTTCCCTTGGATTTATCCTTAGGTTAAAATGCTTTCTTGAAATTTCCTCCTCAATTGGGTCATAGTCTTCTTGGAAACATGAAAAGTTAGATCAAATAGATGTTAGACCGTTTGAGGTCACTCAGTGAAATGGGTAGGTTGCTTATCAATTATAATTTCAAATTATTTTAATATGGAATCATGATGTATCTATATATTAAAACTCATTAAATACCATCTTGATCCCTATCATGTTTTGATTTAGGGAGAGTCAAGTTGGAGTTAAATGTTTTGGCTGTGGAGAAAACAATAAAGATCATTAACTGTCCAGTGTATGTCTTGTGTGGGAAATTGATTTTGTTGTTCATAACATTATCATGTAATGGATCACATTCTCATAATAAGTGGGAGTGATTCATTGATGAGGGAGCAGTGGCCTATCCTATTTAGCAGAATTCATTATTCGACATGACTTCTTGGGAAAAGATTGTCAATGGTGACGAGTCTGTAACATCATGTTACCTTTTTATGGTATTTACTTTCTCTTTATTTGTTTCCCTTTATTTGGGTGCCTCTTAGGACTCAAAAGGATGGAGATAATTTTATGGATAACATGACATAATTTTTAGGGTTGAAAGTTTCTTAAATTAATGGATTACAGGTAAAAACCTGTAATATTTTAATGGGGTTCTCCAAAAGTACAGAGAACTCTGGAAGATGTTTGGTTCCTTTCTACTGAAAACTATATTTTTCTCCATCTATATGGTATTTACATGTAATTTATTGGGAGTACATGATGTTAATTTTTTTTCTAGGGTCATGATATGATCTAAATACATAGATTTTATAGTTACATTTTATGAAAGGTTTTACATGACTTATAATATTTAAAATTTGGTTTTTTGTAAAAAGGAAATGGTTTTGAGGCATATATGAACCTCATGGACTACATTATGAATAAAGGGATTATACACAATGTATGTATCACAAGGTTGGATGTTTAGGGTGTTGTACGAGTGATTTTTATATTTTATTCAATTCAACCTCTTTGATCTCGACCCAAAGCTCTTCCCATGCATTTTTGGGGAATCCACTCCATCTGAATCCATTTATTCAGTGATTTATCTCTATTGAGGATTGTTCTCATCTCTCTAGGTGAGTAATCCATTCTACTTTATCATTCCATTTGATCGCGTTAGATCTATTTCATTAGGATATTAGATATTTGGTTCTAAGATGGTGATTATTATTAATTCTTTCAAGATCCATTGTGTGATCTTCCTCTAGATTAACTAATATTCTAGTTTTGGTGAAAAGTTGTAGTTTCTGGAGTTATGGATTCCTTATTCCACTTTTTTTGACCTTTATTATAAATGGAATCAATTATTAGTTTTGTATATTGATTCTATGTGTTTTCTATAATTTTTATGATCTTTATTATTAGTGGATTCCATTGTGGGCATGTAAAAACTGAGTTTAGAGGTAGGTGGTTCCATCTCTTTCCTATATTTGGTTAATTTCATTTCCATAGTTTTGAAAAATTATTTTATAAATGAAATTTCAAGATTGGCTGATTTTAATTTGGTTTATGGAAAAAATAATTGAATAAAATATGGTTTTCCCCTTGTTTTGTTAAATGAAAACGGTTTCTCAATGCATTGTAAAATGGTTTGAAATGAAATGGTTCTCAAATAATGGTTTTGATTAAATGTTATGATGCATTGGTTTTGAAGATGCATCTTATGGGAATCCATGGGTACTTATGTGAAAGGTGTAGTAATAGGAAATGTTTGTCTATATTGTTGACATGTTCACTCATGGGGTGTTTCTATACTACATAGTATTGTTGTTTCTAGTACATGATCGACATTATTGGGGGGGTTTTCTTTTTAGAATGTTCTTATGTTACCTATATTTGATTAAAATGTCTAGGGTATTGATGTATTCAAAATTGTATATTTTGATGGTATATGTGTTCTGGTTATCTTGACCTACTGTGATCCTTATAGTGATGACACTTATTCTTTTGGGTTGTAATGTTGGGTTGTACGTCCATGTATTTGATATGATATGGAATATATTATTTTCATTGATTTGATATATCTATATATATATATAAAGGTATTAGGAACTCTATCACATTTATTTATTTCGAAATGTTGAAAAAGTGAAATTTAAATGTTTTCCCGTGCTTTTGATTTAAAAAATTTTAAATTTCATATCAATGTTTTTTTATTTCACGTTTATCATTGTTCATATTATTATATAGAAAATATTTAAGGAACACCAAAGTGGGATCCTATTAAACCTAATATCACACATTCATCTCACACCTTTATTGATGTTCAAAACATTTTATATCTTTTGATGCCGGGAAAGGAATGTAACCAAAGTGAAGCCATGAGGTTTTATATCAGCACTGTTTGGGTAGCTTTTGGTGATGTGGTTGGATTTTTCCCTTGCTATCAAATTTAGTTGGTTTCCTAGTTTATATTTTCATAGATGATTGGACATGTACTTTCAAATTTTCTATCTACTTTGGAATTGTATCATTTAAACAATATTCCTTCATTTCTAGTATATATTATTTCCCTTCCACTGGTTCTCTTTGTTATATGTATATTTATTCCATGTTATTACTTAATTTTTTGGAGAAATTGTTACCTATATTTGTTGCGTAATTCTCAGGTACTACATGTTTGTATATAGGGATCGAGAACTCCCATCAGGTATGTGGAAATTTTGTTTGAGTGTTACTTTGATAGGGTATCCAGAACAGGTTCATCACAAAAATTGTGTAACCATTGTGGTTAATGAGAAATTATAGATTGGGATCTACTTGAAAACCATGTCACAAGACAACACTAATATTTCACCTCTTTACATCACCAAGAAGATGAAATTATATTTTAATTTTTCATCAAAAAATTTAATGTTACTTTTCATCCAAATTTTCATTAGAAATTCTCACCTTGTTGGATTAAAGTATTATCTTACACTATGTTGATACAACCTATAATGTATATACCCTTTATAAAACCATATAATACCCTCATATTAATCTAATAAGACTATGGGTTAGTCATTCAATTATGATATTTTTCAGAAACATTATAAGAGAATTTACATATACTAATAAGTCGATATTATTGAATATAGGGTGTGGGTGTTACCCTTGGTGTGAGGATAAGCGATTTAACAAATCATATCCTTGGAAAATATACAAATATAAAAAATCAATGATTTATTTGGAGTGATACTCAATTATAATATCCCATATCATTAAATAAATAGATCATGGATAACCATCAGGGATTGGGCACTATCATAATTCAATACATAAATTGTTTTTTAACACCAAATATCACAAGGGAATTACAACCAAGTGTCATTAGTTTTATCCGTGATACAATAAGAAATAAAATTCAAAATGGTTCATTAGAATTTTCTCTTAGTTATCTGTCACTATATTAATCTCTCATCCAAGTGAATAACGAGTAGAAATGAACATTTTCCCAATGATTTGTGATATTCACATCAGAAGTATAGAAGATATCTTCTTGTTGTAATTGATTTTTTCTACGGAATATATTATATATGATTCATTCCTAAAATAATGTCATTTTATTATAATATTCCTTTAAATATTGTATCCATGTTCTCACGTAAGACTTTTGGTATTCCATGTTTAATGTTTCTGAAAATTTCTTCTATATTAAAGATAGTTTTTTAAGTGTTTAATATCCCATTCATCTAGAAGAGATGTATCGATTTATTTAATCTATTGATATAGATCTTATGTGCTCCAAGTGATGCCACATTTTTTTATTATCGATATATGAAATGACTATTTTAGATACCCTATATTATTATGAAGGACCACCCAAGAATACCATTTCATGGGAACAACCCATGAGTCATGGACCACCAATATGAGTTAATATTCCAAAAAACACATTTTACATAATCAGGAAAAAACATTTTATGAATGAAATTTTTATTATTAATAAGAGGATCATTCATGATTTTGAGTAACTAGGGTAAATAATAAATAGATATATCAAGGAATTATGAAATCCCTTGCAATTTAGAAGGCCATTAATATATGAGACACCATTTACTCTTGTTATTTTAATTATTGTGGCTCCAAATTAAGTGATCTCTAGAAAAAAAATCCAAATACTAGATCTACCAAATGATGTGGATGAAATATTACATGTACCTATGAGATAAGGTAGTCCATAATTGTTTCTCCATATTCTCATGGATATTTTTTATGTTACCAATAATCATCCATGGGTTGTGGACTAGATTAATACATGAGAGCTCATGCCATAGGATTTTAGATTATCTTCATTAAAGGATCATAAATAAAAATTATAATTGTTAATTTAATCATGTTTTATAACATAGGATCTATCCCTTAATAACTTCTGTTATGAATGAATTGTTTCTATATGAAATTACATATAATTGCAAATAAATTTATCAATAAAAAACATCACTATAAATGAATTTTACCAAATAAATTAGTTACGAAAAATTCTAATCATTTTTTAATATTACATAAGTGATTATTGTCTCATAATTTAATGGTCTTAAATAATCATTGGAATAATCACCATAATAATAAATAATAATAGATAAAATAATGGTTTGAATTTTAGAAAACATGATTGAAATAATGAATATACATGTATCCTAATGAGATGTAGGATAAAAACATTGATGAACTATTTTTGAACTGTGATATTAGATGGAGAAACTCTAAAATTTACAAGAATTAATAAATACCTATAAATAAATTTATTTAAATACTTATATAAAAATTGATTTCATTGACTAAACCATGACATGGTTTCCAAATAAATGGATTTAAACCAATTGATTTTTCACTATTTTTTTAAAAAATTATGGGAAATATAATTCATCAATCTTTTTATAATGACGAAGACATATTCCCCATGATGGACTCCTCTATCGATGTCATTTTTTAAAAATTATACAATATCATTTGATGGAATAGTGGGGTGATATATGATCCAAATATAGACATATATAAACCACATTGTCTTCAATAATATAAACTTATATAAATATATAATGTGATTTCATCGGTTTCGATTCCACGAGGATCAAAATTATTTCAATCATTGTTTATAGAAAACATTAAATAAGAAAAAAACATATATAGAAAACATTACAAGGTTTAAATTCCACCTCAAATATGTTTTATTCAATTTGAATAAAATTTGGCCAACTGTCATTAAATTTTTTAGTTTTTTCTATCTACTATAAAAATCACTATAAACATGGATAAATGAAACCTTTTTTTAAATAATAAAATAAGGTATTAAAATAAGGTATTGAATTTCAGTTAAACTAAATGTTTTTTCTTCTATAGAAAATTATATAATCAATTATTTCAAATAAATTTATATTTGTTGTGTAAATGTGTAAACCTTCAAGATAGTAGATGTAATTTTGTAATTTAAATATATAAAGGAATATAAACAAAAATTAGTGGGTTCTCAATAATTCTTTATAAATGACTTAAAATTACTAATTTATCTTCCCTTCTGTTGGTGCCAAAATTCGGGACAGAGAAAAAGCCATAAAGAAAGCACAATTGGCTACCTCGCGAAGCTATTTCACGGAGTCCCCCCAGCATCGCGACTGCCACGATGCAAGGAGGTGGGACACTCCATGTATGTGTTTGACGTTCGCGAGCCTTCTTTGAAGAAAAGGGGTGGTACACTCCATGAATATAGTTGACGTTCGTGAGCTCGTCGTGAAGCAAGGAGGTGGGATGCTCCGCGAACACCATTGACGTTCGTGACCCGCCACAAAGCCACCAATACTCTATTCGTACTGCAAGAGCTCCTCTTCGCGGTGTCTCTTGCCTATAAATAGCATGCCTCCCCCCCCCCTGAGCTCTCGGTACAGACAATCCGACCTTTCAGCTTACCAACTCCCGAATCACGAAATAGTCTTCTGCTTGGTGAACCATGAGTTGTGCGAGGTAATTTTTCTTCGTGAAGTGCCTCACCATTGTCTTGTTTTGATCCCCTCGTTCTAGAGGGATTACCTTCTCAAAGCATAATGGATTTCATGAAGGAAGGGGATCCCCAAGGGGATCCAGGTCGTCGTAGAGCATTTATGCTTCAAGAATCACCCTTCATGTACACATGATCCACATGGTAAGGCAGGGTCACTATACCTCGTGAAGCACATTGCATCCTGACACCTTGCTTCATGAGGCACCTTTGCACCTCTAGGCTCTTCCCCACGAATGCCATTCCATTTCTCAAAGAAACTCCCATTTGCACCTCTTCCCCATGCTAAGGCTAAGGCACCCCAGTTCGTGAAGCAAAACCCTTCGCAAGTGCCCTCCTCCACGCGGAGCAATAGAGTTCCACAAGACCCATACCAATGGACCCCTCTGTTTGGAAAATCCTTTTCTCGTGCGACCCTCCAGGTTTTCACTATTTGACTTCAAAGTACCCTGGATGATACCACTCATTTTGTTGCTTCGCCTAATGCTTCTTCTCATAGGCACACTAATGGCAATTTCTTCTTTGCATAGCCATGGTAACGTGGACACCTCGATAGTTCGTTCCGTGACATCCCCTCAGTATGGAGTTGTCAGTGCCTTCCCTCCCATAGGGATAAGAGGGTACTGGTTATGTAATACCTTGGGGTGCGGAGTAAACCTACCTCGTCTGAGCTTCAGGACGTTAAACTACCAAGCACCTTCATCCTAAAAACATGATGTTAAACTATTACCTGACCCCATGACTCACACACAGGTTCCCCCGCCTTGGGTATCCTCCAATCCCCTTAGTCTCCACAGGGTATGATATCCTTTTTCTTGGAGTGGAGTTTTTCTGCGGGGAAGGGTTACCATCTTGGTTTACGCCCCTAGCTTTTCATGTAGGAGGCATCACCCCTAATCCTCCTCACTTCCTCAGTGCCAAGGCCAGTGGAGGGCATGATAGGGAATGAGGATCCTCCTTTCTTCAATCTGATATCCCTCTATCGCTTTGCTTTTTCACCCTTAGCCCTCCATCCTAGAGTAAGCCCCGAAATTTCTTGGTCCTCTCAACGCGTAAGCCCCTCTTCACTTCCCACGAACGCACCTTTCGAGACGTGGTCGTCAGGACTTTGCGGCCTCTTCTTTGTCACACCAAGCATGACTCAAGTGGGATTGGAGTAAGCATCGACCATGAAATCACCCTCATACCGTATGATGTTAACCTGTATTCCCACACCCTCTTGAACTACTAGGACATTGATCAATGTCAAATCAAGGTACGTAGGAAGCCTCATGAGGTTCAAGCCCACCACCACCTGGTTGTTTCGACCACCTTAACGTCAGTTCACCCTCGTCCCGCATGATGTTAAATTGTATTCCCACAACCCATCCCAAACTACTAGGACTTTGATCCAGGTCAAGTCATGGTATGTAATAATCCACATGAGGTTCCATCCCACCACCACCTGGTCGTTTCGACCCCCTTCATGTCGGTTCACCCTCGTCCCGCATGACATAAAACTGTATGCCACCCGAATTTATGTGACTTCGATCCATGTCAAGAAATGGAACGTAGGAAGTATCATGAGGTTCAAGCTCATCACCCATCGGACCCACGGACCATCTTCACTTCGGTTGGCCAACACAAAACCCTCCTGAACTATAGGGACTTTGATCCATGTCATGTCATGGTACGTAGGAAGCCTCATGAGGTTCATGACCATCACCCATTAGACCCCCGATCTATCTTCATGTCGGTTCACTGACAGAACACCCTCCCTAACTATGGGGACTTTTATCCATGTCAAGGCATGGTATGTAGGAAGTCTCACGGGGTTCAAGACCATCACTCATCGGACCTCCGGTCCATCTTCACTTTGGTTCGCTGACACAACACCCTCCCGAACTACAAGGACATTAATCCATGTCAAGGCATGGTATGCATGAAGCCTCAACAAGGTTCAATCCCACCACCCAGTCATTCCTAAATCCTTCACGTCAGTTCACCAAACACCAACCTGTTCCGATCTATGGGGACTTTAATCCATGTTAAGGCATGGCACATAGGAAGATTCCATGAGGTTCAACCCACCACCCAGTCGTTCCAACCTCCTTCACGTCAGTTCGACCTCATCAGACGGTGTGCCGTTGCAACCTCCTTTAGTGGTAAGCCGTTGTCACCCTCATTCGATGGTAAGTCATCGCCAGATGAACTATGCAGACATTGAATCCCTGCCACGGGGATGCATAGGAGGTCTCTTTGAGGATCAAGCCCAAAACTATCATTTATCCCGATTCTTACCCGGGCCACCTCATCTCGGTGAGATCATGCCACCTCATTCCCTCCGACTTCATTTGGGAAGCCACCCACGTGCTTGTTCCAATATCAGTGTTTACCCACAGGGGGTTCCTCAATTTGATCCACTCTAATTAATGTTCTGATCAGTCTGATCCCTCTCCACTAGACGTTAAACTTGCAGCATACCTTGTGTTAAACATGGGATGTTGAGGAAAACCTCAGATACATGAGTACAACATATGATTCCCCACGTTTGATGTGGGATTACTCGGGCTTCCTGGCCCTCGAGAAACCCTATAATAAGGGATAAAAAAGAGACACACCAACCCCAGCATCCAGACATGCCAGTGATGCCCAGCTTGACTAATCCCCTAACCGAAGGTTGCTGTCCTGACTGGAGCCCTTTTAATGTCCTGACAGAACCAGCGTAATTAACTAGTGTCCATGAAGATATGGCTCCGGTATGAGTTTCACGAACAACGTAATAAATCTACGAGGGAGACCCAGACTAGGTGACGAGTTCTGAGAAGGAATCCACGGAAGGAAGAACCGGCATCCCATCATCCCATTTTGATCAAGGATCAAATGTACCTGAATAAATAATGGATGTCACCTGCCATTGGAAAGCGGGAATGATGGGTAACAAAATACACGCATGTCACACTCAATCAGACGGACGTCCGTGCCCCGGTGATAGCATTAGAAACGTAAATGGAGAACCCGATGAGAAGATATTATCTTCAAAATGGATCTTAGTAATTCTCGGGGCATCCATGGATTGACGTGTCCTCGGATCCAGCTATCCGGTGATGGATCCTGCCAAGAAAAATAGTGGTTCTAGCGTGAAACTCCCCAGAAGTTGGGGTAGTAGAACATTGAATATACCATTCTGTGACGTTGTCAGTGTGTATCCCTTTTAATGGTCACAGAATATGGGATGACGATGGGGCATTGGTCATCGATTCCTTTTCATTTTAGCACTGATGAGTCCGTCTCTCTACTTCTCCGGAATCAGGTTGCTGCCATAGGAACGAGATTTCCACCCGCCAGCCTACGTAGGGGCAGGGGCAACGCCAGCTCAGCCGCTCCACGTGGCTTCACCACTTCCAAAATGGATTCTGCTTCCATTGTCATGGGGTTCCCATGCCCCATCTCCCCTTATAAAGTTATCCAACAAAGTATGACTAACGACCTAGTATGTATTTACGAGGAGGAGGGAATAATACCAACTTAGGATAGGCCTAGCCTGGACTTGAAGGTGTCCAGGCCCCTCCATCAACGCTTCCCCCAAGGGCCGTGCAGGAATCCGCTGCTCCCCACCCCAACATTCAATTGTTTCGGGAGCCTATCCCTGGAGCACTTTGAGGACTCCCTGCCTTACACTGATGAGGGGGGTGACGTCTGACCTAGCCCGATCAGATCCTCAATTCATGGGATCCCAGAAAAGGCCCCCACTCAGCCGCATTAGTGCCACCGCCCGGCCTTGCCGGAGGAGCAGGTAAGCTATGCACCTGCACCACTAGCACGGGCTCGCCCAACCTGATGCCAGCGTCAGGCACGAGCAGAGGGTACCCACCAAGTGGTGTCAACACCGACATCTACTGTGGCCTGAGCCACTGCCGACACATATCATCATGTCCCTACACACACTGAGTAGGGGTGCTCCTATGCCAAACCGGGATCGAGGCCCCAACCGACCCACAGGCAGGCTTGGTCAACTCTCTTGGTCACAGGCACGGGCGGGGGTCATCATGAACCGATTCGTAGCGATGCCACCCTGTACAAATGTCCTCCCCATACCACCACCATAGAGAGCGTGGTTCTTCCCCGATTCGAGGCTCGACATGGAGGTCTACCCCATGCCACCCCTAATCTTAATAAAGGTCTGCCCCATGGCAGTGATGTTCAGGATCCTCCCTAGGTTGTCTCGGTAGTTGGAAAAGGTCCTCCTTGCCCCAGCCACCAGAGGGGTGAAGGCCAGCCTCGCTCCACCCACACCAAGCATGGAGGTCCTCCCCATGCTTCCACGGATTCCAATGGATGTTTTTCCCACTCATGTGATGTTCATGGAGGTTCTCCCCATGCCCCCTTCGACATTTTTCCTTGTGCTGCTCACACCCCGGCTGTCTCAAGTGGAAACCCTCCCTGCACTGGCAGCAGTGCGGCCAAATAACCACATGTCGGAAAACGACTTTGTTCCTAAGAGGTGTCCAGGGGTAGGAAGGAGGGTCATCGCCACCATAAGAAAACTCTTGGGAAGGCCTGGACGGAGATCAAACCTATCCTCTTCTCAGAATCTGAAGCAAAGTGTGACTCAGATCAGGAACCCTCCCCTCTCTCATCCGATTCTAGGGCCATGGAAGGGAGGAGGCGCATCATCCTGGTACTTCCAGAATGCGAGGACCACAGGATTACCACCTCCCTCCTTAGGTTTATCCAGGATGATGAAAATTTGTCGGCCCGGTACGTTACGGTTGTCTAGTCACCACCATAATTGTCATAAGCGCTTTCTACCTCCCCAAGAGATCACAGAGAGCTATTCTGGGGACCAGTGGAAGGCGAGCTGCATCGCGACCCACCACCGGCAGCCCTGTCCCCCGAACTAAGAATAGTGTCCATCAACCCATCCTATCCTGATGTAGCGGCCAGGTTAGTACACTCCTCAGAGGAAAGCCCAAGAATCGGCGGTCAGTTAGCCCGTTCGTCGTATTCTCCACCAGCTAACCTACCTTCTCAGTGGTCTGCCTCTGTACCGCTGCCAGTTCCTCAACCACCCCAGTTGGCGAGTGGTAAAATCAAGGTCCAAAACCTGAATTTGAGCTGAGGATCTTCCGGGGAATCATTGCAGTGGACCACTTTCTAGAGAAGTTATGGCCCATGGCAGCGCAAAAACTTATGCATACCCAAGTCCCTCACCCCCAGAGAAAGTTGACTGTTTCGGCTACACCCTCTGGGCGAGGAATTTCAGTCTACATCATTGGGACATGGTTTATCCAAGGATCTGGGCACATTATGAAGACATCAGTGAGCAGTGCCATCTAGTCGATCTAGCCGCACTCCTGGTGGCCTAGTGCCCTGAGTCACCAGGTCGTCGTTAGGCCCTCTAGCAGCAATGCATTCAGAGTATCAAGGTACTCCACAAAATCATCAGTGAGGATACCCCCACCTACAAGTCTGTGGTTGGGGGCAGTATGTTTCCCTACTCTTCATCCCCATACGTTGGCATCTCGACTCGCTATGTGATATTGAGGACATGCCCCTAGGAAGGGTCACAGTCCACATGGCCAACATAGTGGACAAGGAGAAAGAGCTCGGGTTTCTCGATGGGGACTTACCCCCTAAGGGTGTTTCACTATTATTGGACCCATCGGGGAGGATTAACCATCAGTAGTGGAATCTCCTAGGTCTCCCTATACCCACCGAGTCATTAGTACTCAGCCGGAATGTCATTAAGGGTAATAAAAATTTCAGTGATGTCAAGCACTCTGACCCATCCGCCTTAGTGTAGAAGGTGGAGGAAGACTCCGAGAAGGACATGTTGCGCCAACAACTTGCTATGCATGAAGAGGTTGGTCGACGAACTCCTAGATGAACACGCTGTAGAGCAACAACCCGATAATGGTTATCCTAGACTGGGGATGTAGTGGCAAGAACAACTTCCCCCCAGCGATATGCCTCCAGGAAACCCTAAACATACCGCTCCCATCGACAGGGCTGGAACCGATACTCATGGAAAAAGGGTGTGGTACGTCTCCCCAAACCCTACCAAGCGGCGCGACAATCCAAGGAATCCATCCTGGGTTCCCCGTGCTGCCCCGCAGGCCGCTCCACCAGTCGTTCCATGAACCGCTGAACCCATTTATCTTGTCGAAGAGCCCGAAAAAACACTCATGGTTAGGGATCCCATCAAGATAGGGAACCCCGCCTAGATGATCCTATAGTATCACTCATATCCCGCATTGAGGCATTGGAAATGCAGCAGGTGGCAATCCCACCAGATGGAAAATCGTACCCGGCATGGGTAGTTGATTTGCAGGTACCTCCAGGTTTCGGGAATCCCACCTTCTCCCCCTTTAATGGTATGGGGGAGCCGCTGCATCATCCGGACCACATCTACTCAAGGTGTGGGCCCATGTTGGGGACTCCATTGCAGAAGGAGGTAGACACGCGATGCTGTTTCGTTCAGACACTAGATGGGTTGGCATTCATCTGGTATAGTCAGCTCCCCGTCAGATCTGTGAATAGTTGTGAGGACCTTCACAGGATATTCCTTTACCAGTTCATCTCTACCACCCATAATACTAGCATCAAATACCTCTTTATGTGCAAAAACAAGGCCCGATGAGTGAGTCGAAAAATTTATCACCTAGTGGAGGGGGCTCGCATACTCCCTGGACATGCCACTGACTCAGGAGAAATTACAGACGATGTGTGTAGGAAATGTCAAGACGGAATTGGTTCCCTCCCTGATCACTCAGAACTATAACGGAGGGTTCTGAGACTTCTCATATAAGGCCCAGGGCCTCGATGAAGCCCTGCAATAGTCCAGATAGGCACGTCCATTGCCCCTATAATCCCAGCAAGGAGAGCTTCTAGAGCGAGCCTGCCGCAATGGACCATATAGAAGACCCCAGGCAGCTAGAATTGCTACTAGTAGCACCGGCCCCTATAGCCTCGTAGAGTTCCTCAACATCAGGCACAACATCTGGCTCCACAGTGTCCTCAGAATCGGCATGCGCCCCCATAGAATGTGCCGCCACCGCCTAGGCGGGGCAATCAGGGTCCACCTCCTCAACAAGTCCCTCCAACTCCTCATCAATGCCAGGCTCCAAGGGATCCCTATCTGGAAATAAGACACCATACATACTCATTCATAGAGAATCAGGTCCCCGGTTACTTTTTTAGCGCTCTAGAGTAGGAGATTGTATGCTTGCCTGAGTGTAGAAGGCCGAAAGAGGAGAATCTCACCGATCACCCTAACCACTTCACCTATCATCGGATTCTGGGGCACTCCCTCAAGTAGTTCTATGTGTCTAAGTATTGGATCCAAGAATAGGTTGATAACAACATAGTCATGTTGGGCACGGCCCCGGCACAAGTGGAGGGTGTCTTTGTAAGGTCAGATAGAAGCAGCGATGTAGAAGGTGAGTGCCAGCAGGTTCCCTGCCGTGGAACCCAAAAGAATGATGATTGGGTGTCTCGTAAAATGGTTTCTCATGCCCATGGAATCATTCAGGAAAACCTGAATTAGTCAGAGTCTTTAGAAGATGAAACTTCCACCTCTGCAACATCATCTCAGTCGACCTCTTCCCAGAAGAGCAAGCATCGGTGGCGCAAGAAGAAGCAATGTGCCCCACCAATGTCATCGTCGTCCCGCACTCTCAGCGACTTCATGCCCCCAGAGATGGGGATCCCTCCCATAATCCACCCAGTGGAGAATTATTCTTTGAGTGATAGTCAAGGATATGTTTTGGTTAACACTGTTGAGTTGGTAAACCCCTGTATGACTCCCAACGAGGAGGAATTCCAGGCGATCCTCCCCAACGTCCCCAGCAGAATCCAACGTCGGCGGAGCCATGACCATATGGGTCATCAAGGTAAATCAGTCGGAACCTCATGCCAGACCATCCATGCCACTGAGACTAGACAACAGGCCAAGCGCAGATCTCACCACTCATAGTCTCTTCATCTGGTGTCTTTAGGACCTCCTCCACCACCGTTTGTGCTACTGGATTAGGCAGACCCACTTCGGTCGTGCCGCGACCAGCTTCACCCCACTAAAGGCTGACCTCATTCATCAAGAACTCATCCTGTTGCTAATATTTAGGCATTGACTAGTGAGCAACGAGATATTTCTAGCACCATCCAGTCACCGGTCCAGCCGACAGGGCCTCCCATGTCTCTGATCGAAGAACGGACTACTGTAAGCATAAGTAGTCTCCTGGAACAGAAGTATGATGTTCCCAAGAACCTTTCCATCATCCCAGAAAGTATTTATATCCTCGAATCCCTCCTATTTTCGACAGATATGCACGAGTCCCTCACTGAGGCTTTAAATAGTCCACTCCAGTTTGAGACGGAGGTAGCAACTGCAGAATCCTTTCATGCTGAAGCAGTTGAGACTACCGAATGCCAGGCCATCATTTCATTATCTGGATAAGATGAAGGTTCTCCCATACAAGGGAACATCTACCCTATGTACATCACCAGCCAATTTAACGGTGTGGAGGTTCGCCGCTGCCTCATTTGACACCGGCTCCGGGATCAACCTTATCCCGACACGGACACTACGGAAACTGGGGTTATCTGAGGATGACCTGACTCCCTCTGATTTAAGGATCCATGGATGTGATAGAATAGAGAAGACCCCAGTCCTCAAGATCCATCTAAAGACCCAGTTTGGTGGTCTGGTTGGTTGTACTGAGTTTATGTTTGTCTCCCAGGACACCGTGTACAACGCATTTATGGGAATACCATAGCTCCATCAGCACGTGGAAGTCCCCTCATCATATCACCAGCTCATGAAGTACTCCATTAATGGTCGAGTAGGCATAAATAATTTTGATGGATCTATTTTCACCTCTTGTTAATCTCATTATCTGGACACTGACTATTACAAGAGAAAGGATAAGCAGATTCTAGAAAGTGAGGTTGAACCCGCCCCTATCACAAGTGTCCCCTGTGCCGGTATGGATGATGCCTATGTCTTCCCAATCCATTTATTGGAGGCCACGACCCCTGATATGGGGAAATGCTTTGTTTTCTCTGGAACAAGAAGAATACATATTCCCAACTCCAATCGATGGTGGGAAATCACCATGTACTCCTACTCAAATAAGGCTTAGGTGATCCCGGAACCTCCTACCGTTATACGGTATCAGGACATCCACCCCATCTCAACAAAATTAGGTCATAAACGTCTATTTTGTTGGGCTAGGACTATCAGTCTCAAGATTAATCACCACTACTTCGTTGATATCATCAAACGTGGCCCCCTGGGCTGAAGGCGAGATGTGATTGGATCGACTACCTTAATCGCCATGGTCTCTACGTCGATTGAGTCTCATGATGCGCTGTCCAGGATGGTACCAGCCTCCCGTCCGGTTCCTCCGATCAAGGGTAAGACACAACTGTTGGGAATCCCTCCTTGACAAGTGAAGAAGAGTATTTAAAGGACGCTTCCCCCGCCTTCGAAGAAGGAATTTCTGCCACGGTCGATGAAATGGTACAGGTGAACCTTGGTAGCGAGGCAGATCCAAGACCCACGTTGATCAGTGCCTCTATATCCCTTGAAGGGAAGAAATGGTACATGGACTTCCCTAAACAGCACCATGATGTTTTCTCATAGAGTTATGAAGAGATGCTAGGACTAGATCCTCAAGTATCTGTCCACCGTCTCGGTCTCCCGACAAACCATCGCAGGTTCAAGTATCCCCCTAGAAAGATCCACCCTTATCACGGTTCCATGGTCGAGGTCGAAGTTGACAATATCATTAGGGAAAACTTCATCAAGGAGGTTCATTACCCCAAGTGGTTAGATAGAATTGTTCCATTAAGAAAAAAGAACCGACAGATCAGAGTCTGTATCGACTTCAGAGATCTCAATCATCACTGTCTGAAGAATGATTTTCCCTTTCCAGTGACAGAATTGTTGATTGAAGCTATAGTCGGGTTCAATGCCCTCTCCTTCATGGATAGATACTCTGGATATAGTCAGATCTGGATGTCCCATGAGGATAATAATTCCACCACTTCCAGGGCACCCCAAGGTACTTTCTATTACCATGTTATTCCCTTTGGCATGAAGAATACAGGTGCCACCTATCAATGGGCCATGCATCGCATATTCAAGATAATCCTCAGGACACTGGTAGAGTGCAATGTGGATGATCTGGTGGTCAAATCTGTCCAGCGCCAGGACCATCTCAGGGACCTTGAGAAAGTGTTTGGTTTTCTCTGTTCCCGCCACCTGATGATGAACCCGTTGAAATGTGCTTTTGGGGTCACTTCCTGGATGTTTCTTTTCTTTGTTGTTAGGTATCGTGGAACTGAGATCGTCCCATAGAATATCATGGAAATCAGATAGATGCCTCCCTCGAGCAATATCCAAGAGTTTCGAGGCATCCAGGCTACTTAGCCTATATACACCGCTTCATTGTGAATCTGGCTGGCAAGTGTAATAATTTTTCTTAGATCATGAAGAAGGGTACCGATTATGAGTGGGATGAGGAGTGCCAAACTGCCTTCAAGAAAATCAAGAAGTATCTACTCCAGCCTCTGGTCTTGATGCCACACACCTCTAGGAAGCCATTGATTCTCTATGTCACTGCCCTGGAATGGTCCCTCGGTGCCCTTCTCTCCCATAAGAACAATGTGGGGATAGAGAATAGCCTCTACTACATTATTCGCAATCTCCTCGACATGGAATGAAGATATTATGTCATCGAAAAGAGAATCCTTGTGCTTGTATTTGCTGTGTAGAAATTATGGCATTACATGCATCACCACGAGGTACAACTAGTTTCTCGAGTAGACCCATTGAAGTTAATTATGAATCACCCCATTTTGAATTTCTGACTGGCTTGGTTGGAGGTAATCCTCCAACAGTTCAACATCAGGTTCATCCCCTAGAAGGATATGAAGGTACAGACATTGGTAGACTTTCTAGCTACCAATACAACCTCCGTGGACCAGCCCCTGGATGTGTATTTTCTTGACGAGTCAATCCTCTCGGTAGATCATACCCTCCCATGATGGAAAATGAACTTTGGTAGTTCCTCCCGGATCCCCATCGGTAGGATGATCAATGGTCCTAGGCTAAATCGAGTGGGTCTAGGTACCGTCTTCATTACCCCGCGCAAGCTATTCTGTCGTACTCATTCCTATTGTCAGAAAGCTACACCAACAACGAGGCAGAGTATCAGGCTCTTATCACTGTCCTCGAGCTGGCCCTCGAGAACGATGTGACCCTTTTTCATGTGAAAGCGAATTCTGAGATAGTAATCAAGCATGTCACGGTGGATATGTTGTTACAAAGCCAGAGCTCGTGCCTTTGTTGGAGCACACCCTCCATCTAATGGACCAGTTCCCTTCTCGACCGGAGGTTACCTATGTCCCTTAGTTACAGAATGGTTGAGAGGATGCTTTAGACAGCTTAGTTGCATCACTTGTAGAGCCCAAGCAGGATGATCTGATTATACATTTGGCACACCAGAGAATCATTGACCATGTCACCCCAGAGGATGACGACGACTTGTGAGTAATCCATCTTACCACCGGATCCTCCATGTCTGTACCGCTAGACTAGTCAGATCCAGTGGTTGAAGTGACTCCCGTCTTGAGAGCCCCCTTTTTCAAATATCTCAAAAATGGTAACCTCCCTGCTGATTGGGCTGAGCGAGAGGGAATCCGACACTACGCACTGCTGTTTACCCTTAAGAGTTTTCCTAGTCTTGAGCAGACCCTCTATAAGCATGGTTTCGATGGTTTTATTCTCCATTGCATCCATGTGGTTGAGATTCCACAGGTCATACAAGAGGTTCATGTCAGTTCCTTTGGTGGGCACCCGGCTAGTCTGTAGTTATCCCATCAGATTTGGAGAATGGGGTACTTAGAGCCCTCTACGATCCATGATTGTATCGAGTTCTCCATGAGATGTCACGCGTGCTGAGTTCATGCTAACACTTTTCATCGGCTTCCAGAACCTCTCCACTCCACCATGTACTCTTGGCCATTTGAGGTGTGGGGACTCGATGTCGTGGGCCCATATCCACCGGTGATAGCACGCTAATGCAGGTTCATCCTAACCGCCACAAATTTCTTTTCCATGTGGGCAAAGGAAACTACGCTCAAGAACGTGAAGGCTGATTCCATCATTGACTTCGTGAGCTCTAATATCATCCACCATTTTGGAGTCCCTCATGATATACTCACCGATAACGGCACCATCTTCCCAGCAGCCGAGCTGAAGAAATTGTACACCATGTACAATATCTGTTCGAACCACACTTCCTGCTATCATGCACAAAAAATTGGACAGATCAAGGCGTTCAATAAAACCCTCCCTAGAATTTCGAAAAAAAATGGTTGGCCAAAACAAGATGAGTTTTCCGAAAAAGCTCACCAACACCCTCTGTGATTATCGAACGATGACATGTAACTCCACCCAGGTGACCCCATATTCCCTTATGTAAGGGGATGAGTTCGTCCTGCCCATCGAGATCCATCGTCCTTTGTTACACACAACAGTTTACGACCAGCTGAAGCTATATAGAGTGGCTGAAATCCATCTAGATGAATTTGAATCACATGAAAAGAATAGGCTCTGTACCCTGCACTATCTGGAAAGACATCATAATAAGATGGATAGAGCCTTCAATAAGATGGTTCACCTCTGATCTTTTCTGCAAGGTGACCTGGTATTGGCCCTCTGAGAGCCAATGATCCCTCGCAGGAAACCACCCAAGTTGGAGCCCAATTGAGAAGGACCTTACAAGTCCATAGAGTTTACCCCAATGAAGCATACTCCCTGGTAACAATGGATGGTGAGAGTATAACTCCTCCAACCAATGCCAAGTTCCTCAATAAATACTTTTCCTAAGCCGAATGGTCTTACACAACCTTAAACTGAATGGTCCTACATGACCTTAAACTGAATGGTCCTGCACGACATTAAAATGAATGGTCATGCACGACCTTAAATTGAATAGTCCTGCATGACCTTAAACTGTCTAGTCCTCCATGAATTTAAACTACACATTGACCATCACGACATTAAACTGCGTTTCGAGAACTACGTATGGATTGATTCCCATCCACATGGGATACATCGGATCACTCTTACACCTCTTCTTGAGCCCAGCCCCAAACTCTTCTTCTCGACTACCCCTGGGTATAGTTCTCTCTGATGAACCTCACAAGATATGATATAGGCATCCTCAGCATGACTCATACCAGAATTTTAATGGTCACATATTGTGCCCACTCCCATTGTTCAATCCTTCTACGTCTTCACCGCATGACGTTAAACTGCATGGCTTTCAAGAACTATATATGGCTTGATTCCCATCCATAGGGGATATGTAGGAACGCTATGACATTTTGTATTTTATCCCAGCCCAAACATTAGAATAATTCTCTCAGGTCAAGACATATGGAAAGGGAGAAAACTTTTTCCCCAACTCACATCATGCTAACCTCGATCCAGCTGTATGTCCAGCTCCCTGGAGACATTCGCCTCTTTTAGAGATGGGTACATATATACTTTACCCATTCCATTACTGGGATTCCATCACCTTCCCCATTCGGAAGGGCCCCTGAATAGTATGGATACTAGGCCTAAGGGATCTCTCTTACTACTTCTGGCCAATACCCTTGAGGATGTCAAGCAACAAGCTGATACATGTCATGTGTTTTGAATATGGTCAGTGGTTGATGCTCATTTTTTACTCTCGTTTCAGGTCAATATAGGGACATTGTGTTTCGAACATGGTCCACAACCATCCTGGATCATTAGGGCCACACCAAAAGGTCCTAAACGTCATGTGGAGTGGTTCAGTATGACCCGTTGTATATCCAAGTGACGAACTCCTTCTGGGCGATGTAAACTACCATGCCCCTTGGCCTTTTCGGGCCCCCGGACCAGGTGGTCTCTAATGGGATTGTGCGGTGTGTTATGGGATTATGTCATCATTCACATCGAGTTATTCATCGTGCTGTACACGTCCCTTTTTTAGGGTATCCTACTCCCCTCCTCGTCCTCACTACAAGATGTTAAACTGCACGTTGGTTAGGACTTTTTAACCAAGGCCCAGCCTCAGGCCCCTTAGCCTTTTTCGGGCTATAGGCCCATGTTCTTACCCGAAGCATACGGTGTGATGTGTGATCATGTATTCATGCACATCGGGTTATTCACCATGTCATACAACCTCCTCATTAGGGTATTCTCCACTAGGTATCATCAATAACTACGTGTGTCTTGATTCCCATCCTTATGGGATACTTAGGACCACCTGAATATCTAGACTTCAGGTCCATCCACATCTCCCAGAAATCTCCATTTCACCTTGGCCCCTTGGAACCTTGGCCTAGCTTTTCCCTCCTAAAAACCTTCGTCATCCCTCTTTAACGGTTCACCAATGTTCCTAAGGGTACTCTGGTTTAGTACCCAGAATGTTGGACTCGTCTCGGATATGCTTTCACCCACTTTTCAGGCTTTGGGTTCCCCTTCATTAGGGTTTCCATCACCTTTCACACCCAGAGGGACCCCCGAGTGGCATGGATGTTAGGCTTAATGGATCTCCTACCATTAAGGGCCAACTCCCCCGAGGGTTGCAGACAAAAAACTGATACAAATCCCGTGTTACAGATATGGTCAACGATCGGTGCTCATTTGTTGTTCCCTCTTCAGGCTAATGCGATATGGATACTGCATTTCCGCCATGGTCAATAGTTATCCTCCATCACCACGCCAAACCCATTAAGCCCAAAATTTTGGTTACATGATTTACATCTACTCCACCTCATCTTGTCCAAGAAGAACATCGAAACTCTTGGTACTATTCCTCAGTGCGCATCCACGCGTTATGAAGACCAAAGCCGTGATAGGGTCGTCATTCGGGGTTCCACACTGATTTACCTTTGGCGTGTGTTCCAGGTACTGCAAAAGACATCTACCTCCCTTGTTTCCTACAACGAGTTTAATTCACATGGGCTTAGGGATCGGGTTGAGGTCTGCACTTACATGGTTTCACTCCATCCATGGTCTAAGCTCTAAGACCATAAACTAAGATCTCGTTTAGAACTACGTGTGGGTTGATTCCCATCCTTATGGGATACATAGGACCACCCAAATGCCTCGTTTATTGGGTCCATCTCTGTTGGGAGCTATTTTCTTCAACCCCTTTCCCTCTTACCCCTATTTGGTCACCTTGACCATGGTTCCCCTCTCAGAATTGAGTACGGTGTGATATGGGATCATTTACCCATTCAATTCAGGTATGTTTTATAGAACCGTACATATTCCCCACCTAGAATCGTCTATACTACGTCAGTGATGCATGAAGTTATAATTCATGCATTCTCCTATCACATGACCCTAAACTGTGACATCATCGTCCTAGCCGCATGATGAAAAAACGGCACTACATCATGATGTTCTCACTCAAGGGGACACCATGTCTGGTATTGGGAACACGCCATACCATTTTTCAACGCCTTCTATGACTTGATTCTTGTGGTGATGCCAGGGCCTACTACCCTAGTCCTATTGTTTCACAAAAGAAAAATCACCCAGCTTAAAGTACAA